>JAVKLA010000084.1:6374982-6402348 GCA_034782735.1 Sagittarius serpentarius | reverse complement strand
CCCGCCCCCGGCCCTGGTGCTGCAGAGATCCCTTCGTGTCCCCTCACCACCTGCAGAGGTGCCATCATGTCCCACTCCCTGGCAGTGAGGGTGCCATTGTGTCCCCCCCACCGACCCTGGGCCTGCAGACTTCCCATCGTGTCCCCTTTCCCAGCACTGGGGCTGTGCAGGTCCCATCATGGCTCCCCACTGGTCCCATTATTTCCTCCTCCCTGGCCCTGGGGCTGTGAAGGTCCCACTGTGTCCCCCTCCCTGGGTGTGGAGGTTCCATCTTGTCTCCACCAGCCAGGGCTGGTCCCTTCTCAACCTCCCCCCCCGCCCCGCCACCCCCAATGCAGAGTCTTTTAAGCAAGCTCCTGAAAACAGATTTTTTTCACCCGGGTGGCGAAGGGGAAGCGAGACTTGCTGCATGGCGCCTGCTCGGTGGGGGAGCTGGGGCTCCCACGGGGAGGGCAGGGACGGTGCCGTGCTCATCTGCTCACTCACAGCCTCTCTGGGCCGCCTTTCTTCCAGCAGAAGCCAATATGGACGGCTTCCTCCAGAGCGTGGAGAAGGACCTGAACATCGACCACCGGCAGCTGGCCGCCGCTGCTGAGAGGACCCACGTTACCGCCTTTGTCCCGGTGAAATGGCTGGCAAGCCTCAAAGAGCGCCGGGTGCTGCCCGGCCTGTGCCCACGGCCAGAGGGGCTGAGCGACGTGGAGGTGAGGACGTTCCTGCAGCACTCTGTGCAGAAGTTGCCTGCGGGCTGGACCCGGGTGGAGATCCACGGGCTGCGGAAGGAGCGGCTGGCGTACCCGCTGCGCGTGCAGCCCCCCACCTCCGACCAGCGTAACGGCAGCCCGGAGACCCTGCACGGCTTCATGCAGAGCGTCGCCTCTCAGAATTACCGAAACCTGTGGTGCCGGGCTCACTGCCTCTACGTGCGGCCGTACCGGCACGCTGACGCGCCGCCCACCGTGCCGGCCCTGGATGTGCTGCGGGCTGCCCTGCAGAAGGCTTATGGCTGCCCCGTCCTTCAGGTGGGCAAAAGCGCGCCCGGTGCTTCCCCTGCCAAGGAGAGCGTGGCGGCTGCCAAGGGGGTACCCTCCTGCCCCAACGTGCTGCAGGCAGAAGCTCTGCTGGAGTCGGCCAACATGCTGTACATCGTCTACCCTTACGTGCAGTACTGCTTGCATGACATGGTGACCTTCAGCCCAGCCAAGCTCAGCAACAGCCATGCCAAAATCCTCTTCCTCCTCTTCCATGTGCTGCAGGCCATGAGGGCTTGTCACCAGGCAGGTCTGGCTTGCGGCGCCTTTTCCCTTCGGGATGTGGCTGTGGATGAGAAGCTGTGCAGCCGGCTCCGCGTGAACTTCAGAGAGTACGAGGGACCGAAGAAGGAGGAAGCAAATCTGGAGGCTGGTCTGGAACGAATGAGTGAGCAAAGCAGTGCTGGCATGCAAGGGCAGGAGGCGAGGTGCACCGCCTGCCAGAAGGACCTCCGAGACCTGGTGTTACAGTGGGTACACGGGCAGGTCAGCAACTTTGACTACCTTATGCGTCTAAACAGTTTGGCTGGGAGGAGAATGGGAGACCCCAATTATCACCCGGTTCTTCCGTGGGTGGTGGACTTCACTACCAAAAACGGCAAGTTCAGGGACCTAAGGAAATCCAAGTTCCGACTCAACAAGGGAGACAAGCAGCTGGACTTCACCTATGAGATGACCAAGCAGGCGTTCGTTGCTGGTGGGTCAAGTGGGGAGCAACTCCATGTCCCCCATCACATCTCCGATGTTCTTTCGGATATCACCTACTATGTGTACACGGCTCGGAGGACACCCAAGGCAGTGCTGTGCTGCCACGTGAGGTCCCAGTGGGAGCCCAACGAGTATCCAGCCAGCATGGAGCGCATGCAGAGCTGGACCCCAGATGAGTGCATCCCTGAGTTTTACACGGACCCCTCCATCTTCCGATCCATCCATCCAGACATGCCCGACCTGGACGTGCCATCTTGGTGTAGCTCCTACGAGGAGTTCATCGAAGTCCACCGCATGCTGCTTGAGAGCCGGGAAGTTTCTCAGGACCTCCACCACTGGATTGATCTCACTTTTGGGTACAAGCTGCTGGGGAAGGATGCTGTCAAGGAAAAGAACGTCTGCCTCCATCTAGTAGACAACCACACGCATCTGACGACTTACGGGGTTGTGCAGCTCTTCGACCAGCCGCATCCCAGGCGCATGGTGGGACCTGCCTACACACCTGCTGAAGCTCCAGCCATTGCCCGGCCTCTTCACCAGAACATCAGGGAGACTGTGTTTTTGGAGGATATCCAAGGCCAGGTGACGGATGCAGTTAATGGGCTGGTCCTGGAGGCTACTCCTAGTGAAACCACCTGGTCTGGGGAGAAACCCGTCGCTGGTGAGGATGATTTAGAGCAAGGCACAGAAGCCCTGGATTCCATTTCTGCTACTAGCAGAACTGCTGATCAGCCCTGTGCCACTGTGCCTTCAGCGCAGCCCTCCACCCTCCCTGCTTATGCCACGGAAGGCAAAACCTCAGGTGTCCGACCTCTCCGTCGGAGCAAGGCAGGCGCTGTGGATCAGGCTGACATGAAGATCACGCTTCCTGAAGGCTTCAATCCGCTCCAGGCCCTGGAAGAACTGGAGAAATTGGACAATTTCTTGGTTAAAGGCTTAAGCAGTGAGATGCCGCTAATGGAGCAGCCATGGGAAAAGCCACCCCTGGGTCTCTCGGACCTCTTCCAGAGGGACATGCAAGCTTTGGGCATTCTGGTAGCTGAGATTATATTTGCACCAAGGATTCGTCCTTCAAAGCCTGACGCATCCCTGTTGGAGAGGTTCCTGATGGTGCGTAATCTGTGTCGCTACCATCCCAAGGAGATCCCGGCCCCGCTGCAGCATGTGCTGCACGTCCTGCTGCAGCTCAGCGTGCCAGTGGAGAAGCTTCTGAAGACCAGGCTGGGCAAGGGCGCGGTGCAGTTGTTTGAATACAAACCCATCTCCCAGGGCCTCCCCCCACCCTGTCCCATGCAGCTCCTCAGTCCCTTCAGCTCTATTGTCCCCTTCCCCACATACTTCCCGGCCCTGCACAAATTCATTTTCACCTATCAGGCAAAGAAGATAGAGGATGAAGGCCAGGGCCGGGAACTTGTTTTCCAGCTGTGGCAGCAGCTGGACGGGATCCTTTCTGAAATCACTCCTGAAGGCTTGGAGATTCTTCTGCCCTTCATATTATCTCTGATGTCCGAGGAGAATACCGCTGTCTATGCAGCGTGGTATCTGTTTGAGCCTATAGCTAAATCCCTAGGTCCGAAGAATGCCAATAAATACTTGCTCAAGCCATTGATCGGAGCATATGAGACCCCCTGCTACCGCCACGGCAGGTTCTACCTCTACACAGACTGCTTTGTCGCCCAGTTGATAGTGCGCCTGGGGCTGCAGTCCTTCCTCCTGAGCCTGCTGCCGCACATCCTGCAGATTCTCGTTGGCATCGAGAGCTCGCGGGAGGAGAGTAAATCCCTCCTTGGCACGGCCGAAGATGATGACAGTGGAGGGGAAAGCCCGGTGTCATGCGTGTTTGGGGAGGAGATCAAAATGGACGTGGAGCACAGCTCGGCTGCACTCGACCTCCTTGACTACACCTCTGGTGTGAGCTTCCATGACCAAGCCTACCTGCCTGAGAGCGAGGACTTCCAGAGTGGTCTCTATGTCGGGGAGTCCCTGCAGCCTCAGGAGCAGGAATCGCTCAGCCTTGGGCGGCTGAGCGACAAGAGCAGTGCCAGCGAGGTGTCCCTGGGAGAGGACAGACCTGCGGACGGGGATTCCCAGAAGGACAAGAGCAGCTTGAAGTCGATGGATAGCAGCCAGGACCTGAAACAGAGCGAGGACTCTGAGGAGGAGGAAGAAGGGCATGAAGAAGAGGAGCATGATGATGCTGCGGTTGATGCAGAGCTGACGGTGGCCGTGGATGCTGGTGCCTCCGTGGATGTCACCCTGGCTGAGGACAGCAGCGAGCCAGAGGATGGAGAGGGAGAGGAGCTCCCGGATCACTCCGATGACAAAGAGCAGACAATACTCCTGGGTAAGACCCTGCTAGCGTTGAGCCTTTCTGCCGAGCACAGCAAATGGCCAGTAAAGCAGTGAGTGGGAGAAAGGGAGAGCATGGGCAGAAGTGGGTCCAGATTTGGGGGTGTCTATGGTCCCAGCTTGGGGACAGTGATGAAACCAGTGTAAAAGGCCAGGTCTCCACTGAAGTGTGTGGATCTAAGACCAGGGAAGCTGCCTGCGAGGCAGGCAGGGTCTGGGCAGCAGCCGGATGATAGCTAATCTGTACTGTGCCGGGCTCTGTCCTTGCAACTGTTTTTGTTTTGCAGACACAGCCTGTAAGATGGTGAGGTGGCTCTCAGCCAAGCTGGGCCCTACTGTCACGTCCCGCTTCATCGCCAGGAACCTGCTCCGTCTGCTCACATCCTGCTACATCGGTAATGTCTGCTCCTCGGACCCCAGGGTCCCGGGGCGGGCTGTGCCCCAAAACAGTCGGCTGCGTGCCTGGTGGCTTGGGTGTAGCCTGCTGCTTCAGCTCATCGTGTTGTCTCTGGGCAGGCCCTACCAGGCAGCAGTTTGTACCAAGCAACGATGAGAACAGTCCCCTGAGTACAGGAAATATCTACCAAAAACGGCCGGTGCTGGGAGATCAGGTGTCCAAGCCAGTGCTGGCCTGTCTTGTGCACGTGGCATACCTGTACGGAGAGCCTGTCCTCACCTACCAGTACCTGCCCTACATCAGCTACCTGGTTAGTATTGCCTTTTCTCCTCTTCTTGTGTGTGTTGGGGCGAGAGCTGTGTCCAGGCACGAAAGGAGGATGCACAGAAAATAGACCAGCCTCACCAGGAGCCTCCTGCATAAAAATTTGTGCTCAGTTGAGCTCCAGCTCCATCTCCATCAGTGTGAGCTGAGCAGCTTTGGCTGCGATGGCCGAGAAGGGCTGTGCTGACGCAGCCAGAAAAGGCACTTTTACCCCCTGCCATAAGCTCTGGACCGCTTCCAGCGAAGCGTGCGGCTGCGTACGTGGGCTTTGCTCTTTAGCAAGCCTCCGCCACCGTGGATCTGCGTCGGGCTGCCGCGGCCCCTCCTTCCCCATTTCAGCCAGGGGCTTTCCCTGTCAGACCCATTGCTGGCATGCGTGAAGCCAGAGAAAAAGGTTTTCTTTTGCTTTGCTGGGCTTTGTGGGATTGCTGGAGCAAGTGCTTTTAGAGGTCGGTATGGGTAGATAGGGGCTGAGCTGGGAGAGGCTAAGGGAGGTTTTTCAACTGTAGAAAAAATACTGGCAAGACTTACAAACTTTTCAGCTTGGAATTCAGCGCTGAATAGCAAGAAGAAAATGTGTGTAATGCAGCTGGTTGAAAACCAATTTTTCATCAAAAAAAGTGTTCTTGAATGTTTTAAACAGGCTTATTTTTCATATTGCTCCCTTTTTAGTGGTTATAAACACTTTGGTTATGGATTCTTGTTTAAATGGAAAACTTCAATAGCTTTTTGGTAATTTAAATGTAGAGGAAAAGAGGCCACAGCTGTTCATTTAAAGAAAACAAAAAGGCATTGTCAGTTTTTCCAGTGTTGAAGGGGAGATTTTTCAGGGGAGAAAATCCCATTTTTCAGCAAAATCATTCTCCACCCAGTTGCAATCATAGCTCCAGCTGTTCTGCTTTGCTTTACTAAACTTACTGCTTGGGGTGCTGGGGGGATTATTACCCCTGTGAACAGCGTTTGGCAACCTGATATTGAAGCGATGAAGCTTGCAGGTCACAAATAGGATAAAGTCAATCCTTCTTGCAGGATTTGGCAGAGTGGATATTTTGTGAGAGGAAGAGCTTCTGTGATGAGCTGGAAGATGGCAGGTGTACAAGAAATATTGCGGAAACTGGGAATTGTTTGTGGTTTTTGTTATTGGCTCTCTTTTCTTGGGTGTTTGATTTGTCTAGGAGTTAGGAAATAGGACAGTCTAGAAAGAAATCTTTTGGTGTTGCTGCTGATGTCGTTAACTCTTTGGCATTGCAGTAACCAGCATCGGTACGTTGTCAGCAAAAAAGGATGTGCTCTTCTGCCTCGTGAAATTATTAGCAGCTGGATTTCTAGAAGTCAGCAGCAGGTTTGCCCATAATTTGTGCTTGGCTATTTCATGCAAGGACTGTTCCTCTGCAGTCTGTGCATCTAGACTCAGCACAGCATGGGATGAAGACGCTGATTCTTGCTTTAAGTTGCGTGTATGTAATCGGTTTCCCCTCTTCCTGTGCTGGCAGACAATGCTCTGGGGTGTGCAGGCTGGTGATGGTCTGGGCCAGTCCGGGGTTGTCTCTCTCCCCTCTGAGTTTCCCAGCTGTGGGAGCATCCTGCAGGGAGATGCCCTTCAGAGGATGCGTGCAAGCTTGGGAATGTCATGCCTCGTTCCCTCCAGGCTCATCTCTTGTGCTAACATCTGTCCGTCAGTTTTCAGGCTCATCCCTTGAGTGCAAGACATGAGTTGCTGTTGAGACTCAGTGCTCAGGTTCTTCTTCCAGGGGCTGTGACCAGCAGTACCGTGCTGGGTTTTGAGGCTGAGCTTGGGTGATGCTGGGGTCGCCCTTGATGTGTCCTGCACCCGGGGGAGATGGTGGCCCTGGCACTGAAGGACTCCTTTTACAGGTTGCGCCCGGTGGTGGGGCCGGTGGTGGCCGGCTGAACAGTCGGAAGGAGGCAGGGCTCCTGGCTGCTGTGACGCTGACTCAGAAGATTGTCGTGTGTCTCTCAGACACGACGCTGATGGACATTCTCCCCAAGATCAGCCAGGAGGTGCTGCTCCCGGTGCTGGGCTTCCTCACTTCGCTGGCCGTTGGGTAAGCGCTGCAGTCTGCCGTGCCGTCAGCCAGGAGCCGCACAACTCAAAACTGGGGATTTGGAGATGGTTCTGTGAGGACCTTAACGTTCCTGGGGTTGTGGGGCTGTTCCTGCCCTGATGTGCATCTCTTTGCACTGGTACGCAGCATGTACTTAAAGCTTGTGCTGCTCAAGACCTTCTGATAACACAGACAAGGCAGGAAGCATGAAGCAGAGGAGGGGGAAACAGGGATATGTGAGGGGCAGACTGGTAATGGATGTCCTCTTCAGTTTCCCCAGTGGTGCCCAGGCCCGTATTGTCCTGTGTGTTAAGACAATCAGCCTCATTGCCTTGATCTGCCTGCGGATTGGGCAGGAGATGGTGCAGCAGCATTTGAGTGACACAGTGAGAAACTTCTTTGGGGCATTCTCATTGCTGCAGGAGCTGCAAGACCAGGTCAGTGATGTCGGAGAGGTCTTCCTGCCATCCCCCAGTACCCAGCTGCAGGGATGTGGTGGGCATACCTGCATAGACCAGTACTGGTGTCGGCAGCGCCCAGCCCAGGCTGTGTTTGTGTTATTAATTATGTGGTGAGAGCATCTGATCATGGGTATCTTCCTGTTTTCTCTTGTCCAGGGGCTGACGGCGGAGTCACTGAGCAGCTGTGAGGTGCCGGTGATGGAGGTCCCCCTTTTGGACGGGAAGCTGCTGACCCTGGATCCGGCCGTGCTGATGGAGTTACAGAAGGTGTTTAACCCTGAGATGGCCTACGTCGCCTACATCCCCTTCTCGTGCTTGCTAGGTATGGCTTGGCCACCATCTCCTAGGATTTGTGAGAGAGCTCCGTGCTCTGCACGTGCATGCTGGGCCTGAACTCGGGAGGAGTCAGAGGGTGTAGGGCTGCTGGGGGAAACCCACAGCTTCTACGCTGTGGCTGGGTCTGCTTGTTGGGTGGGGAGCCCACCAGGCTTCAGGCTGCTTTGGCTGGGGGCAGCATGTGGCTGGCTTGTGGGGGACGCTGTGTTCACAGCCCTGGGCTGACCCTTGTTCCGTTGTTGGGGGTGTGGGGGGTGATGACGGGGAAATTCCCTCTCTTGAAGCCATGTTCTCTCTCTTCAGGTGATGTTATCCGGACGGTTCTGCCCAACCACTCACTGGTTGAGAAGCTGGCCAGCCTCTACCTGGAGAATGTGAACCCCAAGAGCCTGCAGGTCGTTAGCCTGGAACAAACACCGAGTGTGGTGGGCTTGGACCAAGACACGCGAGGGACCGAGCCTTTCTCCAGCCACCACGAGGACAGTCACTCTGGTACTTTTGGGAGCGTGCTGGTAGGGAACCGCATCCAGGTCCCTGTGGACACACAGCGCGAGGGTCTTGGCTTACTTCGCCTCAGTGCTGGCACCGACGGCTTTATTCCCAGCTCATCCAGCGAGGAGAATGCCCTGAAGCATGACCTTCCTCGCAGCACCCACATGCTGTGTGGGAACTGGCTGGCCTACTGGCAGTACGAGATTGGGGTGAGCCAACACGACCCCCGCTTCCACTTCCACCAGATCAAGCTGCAGAGTTTCTCAGGGCATTCAGGGGCCATCAAGTGCGTGGCACCGCTCAGCAGCGAGGACTTCTTCCTTAGTGGCAGCAAGGACAAAACTGTCCGCCTTTGGCCATTGTACAACTACGGGGATGGCACCAGTGAGGTGCCGCCGCGCTTCACATACGCCGAGCACAAGAAGTCAGTTTTCTACGTGAGCCAGCTGGAGGCGTCGCAGCACGTGGTGAGCTGTGATGGGACCGTACACATCTGGGACCAGTTCACAGGTAAGAAGGGAAAGGGTGAGGGCTGGCTGGAGTGACCTGGTCCAGTCCTTAAAGACAGAGGGGGCCATACTGAGTTTTGATGGCTCCTGTTGAAAACCAGTGCAGAACTGGAGATATGCTGTGTACCTTCTCTGTACATCTACTGCTGTAACCTCTCCGTCATGTTTTCACAGGCAAACTTCTCCGGACTTTTGATGAATTAGACAGCAAAGTCCCCATCACAGCTGTGACCACCATGCCGCCTCCCTATCACAGCATCTCTGTGGCCAGCGCAGACTCTGTGCTGCGTTTCATCGATCACAGGAAGCCAGGACTACAGGTAGGGAATCTGGCACTCTGTGAGCCGCCCTTCTCCGTCCGTGTACTTAATGATGTGATCGTGGCTGGCCCAAAGCCAGCCGTGATGCCTCCATGAAAGCCAGCTGGGCCTTGTCCCCTAAATGCTGGATCTCCTAGATCTTCGGACCCGCAGTAGCTGGACGCTCTCTCTTGCAGCACGAGTTTCGCCTGGCCAGTGGGGTGAGCGCTGGGCTCATCCGCTGCTTGGCTGTCAGTCCTAACGGGCGCAGTGTTATGGCTGGCTTCTCCTCCGGTTTCATTGTGCTGCTGGACACCAGGACAGGACTCATCATGCGGGGGTGGCCTGCTCATGAGGGAGACATCCTGCAGATCAAGGTGAGAGGTCCAGCTGGGATCAGGGTGAGGGGCTGCTTTGTGGGCCTCGTTGATCCACTGAGGTTGCGTGGAGCATCCTTCTGGCACGCGCTGCTTGGCAGGGCTTGTCTGCTCCATCCTCTGGGTGTTCCTCCATCCCTTGCCGTGTCCCTAAGAGGCTGCTCGAGCCCTCCTGCCCCATGGTTAGTGCTGCAGGCGGCTGTTCTTGGTCCAGCCTGTGCTGAACGGAGGTCAGCTCTCCCAGGTGTCAGTCCCTGCCGAGCAGGTCTGCAGCAGGGACAGGGAGGAGACACGTCTCCTGTGAAGAAGCGAATGTGTTGCTTTCTCCGCAGGGCTGTCAGCCCCCCTGGGAGATCGTCGCTCTAATGAGTAACTCTTGTCCATATTTACCCACCCTCAGGGAGCAGCACTGGGGCTCCAGTGTCCTCGACCCAAATGCAGGTTAAACAAAGTTCAGCGGTGTGGGTTGTTTACCCTCTCACTAACTCTGCTAATAAGCAGCTCCAGGCTTCTCCTACCCTCAGCAGTGCTTTCTACTGTGAGAGAGCCTCCCAATTCCTTTTCCTGAGAAGGAAAATGATTTGGCAGGTGGTTTGATGGAGAGGGAGACTGCATGAAAATCTCTTTACCCACTGCAGTAGTAGCAGATGATAAATTAGTTGTGCTGAGTATCAGGATGTTATTGAGAAGAGACACAGCCCATTTCTTGGAGGATATAGCTCTAGGGGAGGTTGCCAGCTACCAGAGAGTCCTGTAGCTTCCAGTGTCTACCCAGATGCCTTGTTAATACTGCTCAGTATCATCAGTTGCTTGGAAATGGCTGGGACTGTCCCAAGGGATTGTGCTGGGACTGTTGGATTAGTGGCAGCTACCTGCTAATCTCATTTGTAGGATGAAATTGGGAGTTTTTACTGCAGCAGCGTCAGTTCACTGGCCTTTCCTCTCCTGCAGGCTGCAGAAGGCAATGTGCTAATCAGCTCCTCTTCAGATCATTCGCTGACTGTCTGGAAGGAACTGGAGCAGAAACCTCTGCACCACTACAAATCTGCGTCTGAACCCATCCACACATTTGACCTGTATGGCAACGAAGTGGTCGCTGGCACTGTGGCCAACAAGATTGGCGTCTACTCCATGCTGGAGTCCTCAGCCCTGCCCATCAGCACAACCAAGCTGAGCTCGGAGAATTTTCGGGGTACGCTGACCAGCTTGGCAGTGCTGCCCACGAAATGCCATCTCCTGCTGGGCTCGGACAACGGCGTCATACGCCTGCTGGCGTAGTGACTCCCGGTCCAGGGGCTTGTGGCTGTCCCACAGTACTGGTGGTAGAGCTGAAAGCTGGCAGCGTCGCTTACGGAGGAGGGAGAGTTAGATGTTTCTGAACAGAGGATGCAGGGGGAGGTGTACTTGTTAGTGAGCACTCGGTAAAGCATCTCTAACCTCTTTCTGTATCTTTAAAATGAAAAAAGCCATAACTGAGAAACCTCCACTGCTGCTGGGAGAGATACTGGGCGTTGTAGGTCACTGTCACCCCTGCAGACAGGCCTGGAGCTTTCCGTACCATGTGTGCCTGATCCCCAGGGGACTGTGAGCTGCCCTCCAGAATAATATGGACCACAGGTATCCGCCCTCCTTCAGTTAGGGGGTAAGAGGTGCCCTTTGACAAGAACACAACAGTATAGCTACTGCCATCTGCACTTACCCTTCACTTCCACTCCTGAACCACTAAACAGTCTTACTAGGATAGCATAAGCTGGGCCTGGGAACTGCCGCCTTCGGAGCTGCGGGGTGCCGGGCATCTCCTCCTCCTGTGGTCTGTGTTCAGAGCCCAGAGGATGTACTCTATTAACTTCAGCTTCTGCCAGCTGAGTTAGAGCCTGTATGGGAGGAGGAGAGGTTAACTAGAGCACTTCTGCTGCCTTACTGGCTCCAGGGCACAGGCTGGAGTGGAAGTCAGCCAAGGCACAAACCCCATCTGCTCTGCCAGTTCATTTAAGAATGGGCTGCTGCAGAGGGACAGTTTGGGATGGGAATGTGACCCCCTAGGGAGGCCAGAACTAGATGCTTCCATGAGGATTTTGGCTTCTGGAGCAGTAGGGTAGGGATGGACCCTTGTTGGTTCCTGCCCCAGCAGCACTGCATCCTTTGATTATCTAGGAGGTGAGGAATGCCCTGTATGCCACACACTGGCAGTGTTTCTCAAGAAATCCTCCTTGTAATCCTCTCCTTTGTGCTGGTCAGACTCCTGGGGAAGACAGGACAGCAAAAAGGTGCTCAGTTTTGTCCCCTCCTGCTCTTGTAGGGTGAGAGCCAGGAGGCATGATCCAGCATGGTCTCCTTCTGACCTTCCTTTTGGGACAGCACCGCCTGTTCCCACCCCAAAGGCAAGGAGAGTGCTCTTCGACCCAGCAGTAGGAGCAGTTGCCTCACTTCTATTGCAGCCTTTTTCTCATCCATCCTTCAGCCTAGTCAGAGCCAGTATCAGGGGAGCGGGAAGCTCTTATCTTGGGCAGAGGAGGAGCCTGCTGTGGGTTATCCTGGGAGGGGAAAGGGCTTTCATCCAGCTGCCGGTTCATCTGAGCCACCTGCGGTTGGGAAGGCTGCCTTCCACTTCCAGGGAGGGTGGGGAGGTGAGCAGTTGGCCCTTGCTATCCTTCCCTACCCAAGGGGAGCTCTCAGTCCCGTGTTGCCTATTAACCATTTGCAATAGATGTAAATATTTACTTCTAATAAACTCTTTGAAAGAGATGCACAGATGGGTGTGTGGGGAAGCTCTGTGCTGGAGGGGCCCACGTGCGGTGCGGTACGGGGCCGGGAGTGCTGGCTGCAGCTCTCCTGCTCTCGCAGCCAAAGCTAAAGCTCTGCATTCAGGCACCTCTTGTGTTCCTGGGTGAGCTGGAGGAGAGATGCTGTGAAGATGCCCTGGATGTAAGGTAGGACTCTGCTGCGCAGGGACTTGGATCTGCTTTCCGAGGGGAAGTAGCTCCTCATGTTGCAGCGGTGTGTCCCAAAGTATTTTCTGGTTGCAGAGCTCAGACCCGTCTCCTTTCCACTCCTTCCCGGTGTCTGGGGTGAATTTGGGAACCAAGAGCTGCTGCAAGGAATGGACGACTGCAGGCGCTGCAATCCCGTTAGTGTTCCCCACTGCTCCTTAGTGACTCTCTCTCGCCGAGGACAGAGGCGAGAAGGATCACCATCACTTCTGCATACAGCACAAAACCGCACAGGACAGGACCGCTGGAGTTCTGCCCGTCCCTGAGACTCTTCCTCCGTACCACAGCAGTGCGTGCGTGCTGTGGAGCCCGGCACCAGGGCCAACTCCCCCGGCAGAGCTCTGGTGTGTGCTGTGCCCCAGGGGAGGTACCAGCTGCTCTTGGCTCAGCCCAGCCCGAGCATCGCCGCGTCTTGCTCGGGTACGCGGCCACGGGGCCTTGGGCGCCAGCCATCTGTTAAACCCAGTGCCTCGTGCTTGCCGCAGCGGAAGCAGTTGGGATACAGGGAGTAAATATCTGGGGTTTTCCGTAAAGAAAATTCCAAAAACAGAGAGCGCCCTGTGGCAATAAATACCAAGACCTACATTTTCACTAAAGGTTATGAATAAAAGAGCACATTCCCAGCACAGGGAGTATGTGGAAAGCAGAGCCACTACTAGGGACAACTGACTGTGCGTGTTACTTCTGCTGATAGGAGTTTCGGAGGTGGTAAACTCCGTGTTAGTATTGTCTTGAGGGTACAGCAGCCCAAAGTGTCTCCCCATCTCCAAACGCACCACAAATTCTCTCTTATTCTCCAAACAAATGTTTAACCGGATGCTGTAGGTCAATATTTGCCTGCCAAATTCTCAAACGGGGTGGTGCCGAAGGTCGCTGCCAGCGGGTAGGAGAAGTGGGCTGGACAAGAGACTCTCTTTGCCCCACGCAGAGCTATCGGCCGGGCTAAAGCAGGTGCCAGCTCCAACGCAGACATGAACAACCTCAGGTAAGAGGCAAATGAAGGAGGATTTGACAGTGAGTGGGGGCTCCTCTAACAAGCAATAGTGCCTCTCCGGGAGAAGGGGATGAATTTGGCAGAGAGTTAGAGGATGGGCACCATCAGGGAGAAAAGGGACATTTGGGGTTATATGTGGCTGCAGGATTTGGGGTGAGGGAGGAGGGGGAATGAAATGGCCTCAAGTTTTTCTTCTTCCACTTGGCAACTGGGGTCGCAGCCCAGGAGTTTCAGGTGAAAGCAAGGACTGCTCGGAGAGTGGAAAGCAGCCCCAGGAAATAAGTGTACGGCAGCTGTGCCGAGGGCTGGGCTTTGGCATGGAGGCTTTATGTTAAGAAGATATGTTATTTCTGTTTGAAAGGGAAAAGTGGCCGGTTGAAGCGGTGGCCAGGGAATGGGTGGGGTTTTATCCATGGCCCTGGAAGCCCGGCTCCCACTGTCCCATACACGAACCGGAGTGCGGGGGTGGGAGAGGCTGGGTTTGCCAGCAAAGGGGGAAGGCGAGTGCTGGGAAGGGGAGGACTCTATTCCAGGACATATTGCTGAGAAACTGCTCTGGTATTGCATTTTCTACCTGCAAAGTCCCTCCCAGACAGCACTTGGTGAGTGCCTGCAGCCCCTCTGAGACAGGTTAGTATCCCTTCTCCCAGGAGCCCCGGGCACAGCTGGGGATGCTGTGCCTCTACCTCGGTGGTTTGCACGGGAAAGGAGCAGAGGCTCTCGTCTTCTTCCAGAGGCACAGTGTGTGCAGGACTGATTAGGGAAATACCAATTGCAATCCAGAGAAATGAGGGCAATGGGGTCAGAAATGCAGGATCCAAGCAAGAGAGAGTCATGTAGGAGCCTGGCTGTGGTTACAGCTCTGCTCCGGTGCGGGTCCCTGTTCCTTTCTGATTTCGCTGCCTTGGCATTGGACCCAGCAGTCTTGTGTTGTTTCTTTGCAGCATTGTTCATCTCCCTGTTGCTTTCTGCAAGCTCCTGCGCCAACCTGTTTGGCCAGGTTGATAATTTTCTCCCTGTAGACCTGAATAGGCTTAGCTTGCTGCTGCCAGGCAGCTGGAAATAACTTCTCTCTCGGCTGGTCCTTCTGTTCCAGAAATATGGTGTTCCTCTGGGGTCTGTGGCTGCTCTGCCTATCCGTCCTGCACAGTCACCTAAGGGTAAGTTGCTTCACTCCGGCGACGGTGGGGGCCTCCGCGGTGTGAGCACAGCCCTCTCCCCAGCCAGCAAAGGGCAAGGGGAGCGAGGTGGCTCTCCTGCACCAGACCACGCGGCAAATACCGCCTGATGCTTCTGCGCGAGAAGCCCTGGAAGGCAGATTGGTGGAGGACACTGCTTCTCTGCTATGGCGTTAGCCTGTGCCCCCGTGCAGCAAGGTTTCTCATCTTTTTCCCAGCTAATACAGCTGTGGCTATTCTCACTATTCAAGTGAATTTCTGTAGAAAATCTTTGGAAACCTGGCTTCAACTGTATTTAGTGACCGTGACCTTCAGGGGTTAACAGGAGGTTGTTTAATAACAGCTTTTTTTTCCTCCCATTTTAAATCTGGATCTCTGTCAGATCTGAGATTGCAAAACCGCACTGCTCTATCTCTAGAGGATACATTATTTTCTACCCTTCTGACCCAGTCCCTTTCTAAACAAACCCAGCGTTTGCAGTCTCTCCCAGCTCCTGCTCACTTCCACCTCCCCACGGTGGACCCCACCACCTCTGGGTCTGCATCCTAAAGCTTGCCCATGCTGTAGCCACACGGGGACCGCTACAGCCAGGCTGGTGCCAGGCTCTGACCTGGCCCCAGGGGAATGTGTTAGGAGTGGGGGCAGAGAAGACTGACTCTGGAAATTCAGAGGAAATTATTTGGGACCTGACTTAATTTCTTTGTTGTTCGGGTCTTTTTTTCCCCCTCCCACAGTTTTCTTCAGCACATGCCATGGAGCAAAAGCGTCTCTTCTTAGACAAAGATGGGGAGCTGAAGGTAAGCAATGACTGGTTCTACCCAAGGGGACTGAAGTTGTGCTGTGGTATTTGCAATGGTTTTCCAGCTTGTTCTGAGACAGGATGAGCCCAGGCAGTGCCATCTAGCAGCACCAGTGCAATGAGAAAGTCCATCTTTGTGCAGGTTTCCCTCCCCGCCTCACCCACTGCTGCTGCCAATGCTGTGCTCCTTCGTGCTGGAAGCTCCAGCCTAAATAACCGGCCAGCATGTGAAGTAAACGTCAGTAGCTGGTGTGTACAGGGACTGGCAGGTAGATTATTTAATTCTGATTGATAAGGGAAGGTGAAGAAAACAACTAGCTATGAGGGTGTCGGGGAGAAAGGCCCATAGCTGACGCCATCCGTCGAGCCTGGCTCTGACAGTGCAGCGCTCCTGCAGTAGAGGAATGTCATCCGGATGCTGGTGGGAACAGAGAGATCTGAGGTAAAAACCATGTGTTTAAGACTGCAAATGTGAGGACAGTAGCAGCAGTGCTATAGGCTAAAGCTTAGAAAACTGGAAAATGAGGGATTTGGAGAGGAAAGTGATGGAACAGAACAGACAAGTCAAGAAGAGACAGATGCCTGGAGGAGGATTTGAGCCAAACCGGATCAAGGCTGTGACAGCAGCAGAGGGTGCTGACCGATGCACGAGGCAGATCAGCAGTCCTAAAATATGTGAGAGGAGGTGGTGAAATCAAGGTTGAGGATGATGATTGAAGTTTACAGATCAGTGAAGGCACAGGACGTGCTGAGCAGGTTGTGGTTCTTGCCCTCACAGCGTGCTTGTTGGGCTCGTTTGCCTGGGGCAGGCCCTGAGAGCAAGTGGAGGAAGAACCACGGCAAGACCCTCACTCGGCCCATTTTCCCAGGATACAAGACCTACTGTTTTCCACACTCATTGAGATGCTTTTAACCTCAAGGTTAAAAGGCAAACTGAAGTGAATACACCACCAGAGTAGAGAAGCTGGAGAGTTTTCTCAGCCCATTTACGTGTGCAGTAAAGCCCGTGAGGGATGGCATCGCCGTGCTGTCCCAGTGCTATCCTTCTCGTTCCTCCACAGGACGTGAAAAGTGCTGGAGTTGTACAGTCTGCTCTGCAGGGAGCCACCCCACCCGTGCTGAGCGCAGGGCTGGCAGACTCTACCTATGACGACTTCCAGGAGATTGACAGACCCATGTTACCTTTCACCACCGCGCCGCCAAGGACGAGGAATGAGGGGAACCCAGAGGATGAAGTCATAGCTGGGCCTGTGGGCTGTCATGAACAGCGACCATCTGGGGAAATTGCTTCTTCGGAAGAGGAAGGAGAGGCCGAAGATAAAAGCTGTGAGATGACTAGGAAGAAGAGCCAGAGGCTAGCAGATGGCTTGATGAGATTCAGCATTGATCTCCTGAGAGAGGTCCAGCTGGAGTCCAACGGAACCAATGTGATCCTATCCCCCTTCAGCATCGCCCTCGCCTTGTCTCACCTGGCACTGGGTAACTTCTTAGTTACAAAAGCACTGGTTCCTGCCCTTCCCTGTACCCCCTCCTGGAAGTACCAGGAACCAATGTGCAAAACGCAAAGATTAAATACGGCACCTTCCGCTTAATCTTACTCCTGCAGCTTTAATTAGGTACAATTACAGTTGAAGCTGTCCTCCGTGGCCTGTGCTGAGGCTGCTACTGTCAGGTTTCTCCAGCCTCTTTTGCAAGGCACAGTACATTTCTAACAGGAGGCAGCTAGAGTAATGTCCCTGTTTTCTACTACATGGGCATGAACTAAAAGGAATTTGACTTTGCTTTTTAGGAGCAGCAAATCAGACAGAGAAGCATTTGCTGGAGGCGATGCATCTGGAGTCGGTGCCCTCTCTCCACCACATGCTGGGCACCTTTCGCAGAAGGCTCGCAGAATCCACCCTCAGCCTTGCGTCTCATCTGTACCTGCAGAAAGGTGACAGCTGGGACAGGGGGGTCTGTACTGGTGTAGGGTAAAACTCTTGGTGACAGAGACGGAAGCACACTGCCATACCAGGAGATGTCTCTGCTTCCCTAAGCATTCCTCCTGGGGAGTGTCACGCCACTAGCTAAGCTACTGAGCAAACTTTTTCAAGGTCTGATGACTTCATGTGGAATTCTTCCCCTCTGCCAGGATTTGAGCTGAAAGAGAAGTTCCTGGAGGATTCAGAGAAATTCTACGGGGCAAAGCCCGTGACCCTTTCTGGGATCAGCGAGGATGACCTCGTAGCCATAAACACGTGGGTCAAAGAAGCAACTAACGGGCAAATACCCACCTTCCTACAGCAGCTTCCTGAAAACACAGTGATGCTCTTGCTCAATGTGATCTATTTCCATGGTGAGCTCCACAGGCCTTACTTTTCAAGCCTGATCACCCAGAGGAATAGTTCAAAATCTACTAGTTTTCTGCCAGCGCTGTAGCTGAATGGCATCTCCTTTCATTGCTCCCTGCTAGTCAATCTGCTCGTTCTTTTCTTGTACATCTGCCATTCCTCTTGCTTAGATTTCTTTACAGTAATGACTCCAAACTGCTTCACATATGCTAAAAATGTTACTTGACAGCAGAGCCAGAATGCAGCAGGTGGAACCTGCAGTATTTTTGCCTCGTGGTTCAGGATCCCAGACAGCAGCACATCACTGCTCATCTTCACCAGGTCACATGCAACTCGCTACACACCGACCACAGAGCTCGGAGGCAGCTTCTGTGGATCTCTTTTGACTACAGCAGAGTGGTCAGGCACATCTTCCTCTTTTAATTCCCTGAGGGTTGTGCATGGAAACACAGACCAAACACTTACTTCTGGGGTAAATCTGCAAATGCTTTAGCTTGGTTTTGGAGCACTTTTTCACCCTACTCAGCACAAAGGCAATACTCTTTGTTTTTTAAAGCTCAAACATCCATTACTTTATCTTCATAGCCTTCAGTAATCTCCCACACTGAGGCATGAGGATTAATCCTTGTTCTTTTTGTTATCCCATAGTCCCTCTCTGGAAGATAAGAGCTTCCTGCTGTTAGGGCTCTTCCAGCCTTGGTACTGACTTCTCTTTTCTGTATTTCTACTTGCCTGGTCACTATCTGCCTTGTTGAAGAACTCGTGATAGGAGGAGTGTCAGCTAGGCAGTTTCTGTTTTCCTACCCAAATTTAACTTTGTTGAATCCTAAACTTTTATTTTGATAGGGTTTTGGAGGACTAAGTTTGATGCTAGCTTCACTGGGCCAGATGTATTCCACCTTGACAATGAGTTTGTGGTCCCAGTTGAGATGATGAAAGCCCAGAAATACTCCCTGAGCTGGTTTACACTGGAGTCCCAGGACATTCAGGTAGGGCTCTATTAGGAGCGCTACAAGTTTTGATTGGAATTTTCTCTTGCTATTGTATTTCACTGACTGCAACTATTCTCTCCAAAAAAACAAATGTATTTTAACAGGCATAGCACACAAAAATTTAATAAGCATCCTTTGTCCTTGCTTCCAGCAAGAATGTTGAATCTTCACTCCCAACCTCTAGGGAAAACCACAAAGAGAGATTCCCACTAAGTGGGAATTAATGGAGGTTTAAAGCCCTGAGTTAAAGATAAATGAGGAAATATGGAAAGGAATTCCCTCAGACAGTATACGTACTGTTGGAGCCCTTCAGAATACAGCTACTGCCAGAGTGGGTACAATGTTTGTGCATGTGGGCTTCCATCCCACCATGTGTTCAGTCTTTACCAGTCATTAGCTAAATACTAAAATCTGATGCTGTTATTCCAACAAACTTTCTCCCCTGAAGAAATCAAATACCTCCTTCCCACGAGGCTGTTTTCGTCTGATAGCTAGGCTGGCTCTGTAGACCAATTAGAAAAAGACTAAATAAAAAGCATCACTTTCTGATCTTCCCTTCCTCTTCCATAAATTTTGGTTGGCTTTATTTCCAGGTGGCCAAGTTTCCCTTTAAAAGTAACATGAGTTTCGTGGTCATTGTACCAAACCAGTATACTTGGAATACCTCTCATGTACTGGAGAACTTCCCTTATGAACAACTATGCAAGCTCTTCCCCAAAGAGGTACCCACCACAGTGAAGATCCCCAAAATAAAATTGGACTACCGGCTGGAACTCAACAAGGTTCTCAGTCAAATGGGTAAGGCCTCTAACAAGATTTGCACAGAGTAAGTGAAGCTGATCAATCTATATGGCATCTGTTCGCTGACACGAAAAACTGCCATCCTTGTTTCTAAAGCTGTGCCTCACAGCTTGCTCCAGATAACATCCAAACTTTCATGTCTTATTCCTCTCCTCCTCCTTACTCTTTGCTTGCCTAGCACCAAATGTTTTGCTCCAACAAGATGATACTATAGAGAAGGCAGCATTCACAGTTCCTCACAATCTTTACAAGTTCTTCCTATTCCCCTGTTTGTAGCTAAGACCAACTTCCTCCCATGCGTCAACCTTTATCTCTCTCTTTGTCATTTAACACACTGTCCGGGACATAGAAATTGCCAACAGACAGAACGCGGATCACAAAACCCGGAACTGAAAGCTTACTGAAATAAAACACCATGTACTGCATTTCCAGATGAGAATAAATTAAGAGTTCACTTTGTTTTGCAGAACTGCTTAAAAAAATAATCTCTGTAAAGGTGTTTCCAGCCTAGGAAGAAAGAGCCTTCAGACTTGCTACTGCTTTTTAAGGAAGGCTTTAAGTTCTTACACTACTATTCTAAAAGAGGTGGACAAAGCTTGTGAAAACTGTTCTGGTTTTGGTACATACTCCCCAGGGTTGGACTGCAGCTTTTGTTTCTGTTGTCTGCCAGTTCTCCAGTCCTCCATGTAGCAACAGATTAGGGAATTGCTTTCTTCACACAGCTTTGAGAAAAATCAGAGCTGGTGGCACCGACTGGGAAAGGCTAACTTAGTTTCATTTCTCTGTAGGCCTCCAGGAGCTGTTCACAAGCCCAAATCTCCAGAAGATCACAGATGAGCCTCTCTTCGTATCCAGTATACAGCATCAGTCTACCTTGGAGCTTAAAGAAGATGGAGTGGAAGCATCTGCTGCTACCAGTGTTGCGATTTCACGCTCGGTCTCTGCCTTCAGCCTTGACCGGCCCTTTGTCTTCATTATCTTTGAAGACAAAACAGGCATCCCACTTTTTGTAGGCAGTGTCCAGAACCCTAACCCCAATGCTGCTCCCCAGATAAAAAAGCCACGGGACTCACGTGAAGCAACAGATGTCAATGAGTACCCCATGCCCAAATAAAAGAGGTGGAGAGGCTAAGCATTCTGGGACTACTACATGACCCTTTGGAACAGCTAAGAGAGGCCTCCTGTCCTTGGAGACCTCCCTCTGAGCCCACAGGAGGCAACCCTTGCTGTTTTCCTTTACAGATCCCTAGAGACCAGTCCTGGGATAGTCCATTCCAGCCTTGACGAGCTTCTCCAGGCTGGGGTTCCCCTCTGTTGAACGTGAAAAGCTTGCTCTGCCTGCATTTCCCTTCCAGGGCTCTCAGTCCTGGAAGGGCGACTTCCTTGTCCCCAGACTCTTATTAGAGTCTTTATTAAGCTCTCATTAGAGGCCCCCCGTAGCCTGGAATCATCATTAGCACCTGGCAGCTTGGACAGCAGCCAGAGATATTAATATGGCTCTTCCTTCCGCAGTTCCTGTGAACATGTCTCCCTCAAAGTGTTCCTCTGAAAACCGTCTGTACCCACCTAGAAAACAATCTCTAGATCAACTGGACTAGTAACCAGTTGTCTTCTCTAGGATGCATCACAGCCATTTCCAGGCATTCGAAGATTCCCTTTTCCCACTCCTTGGCTAGTGGGATCTGATGTGGTAGGGTCTGCAGTGGGAAACCCCTTTGGATCCTTATCTCCAGCCCTTTTCCTGGGAAACTCTAAGTTCTTGCGTAATGCTAGATTTTTTGAGACATATTTTATAAAGTGTTTTTTAGTAATTTTTATGTTGGCAGAATAATAAAGAGTAAAGCAGAATATATTTGCTTAAGGTGTTGCGTTGAAAGACCCAACAGAGAAAAGAAAAACGCGCACGATTTGACAGATGGAAAGATAAGAGGGGCTCTTGCAAAGGTTCTGCTTTTTGCTACACCTCGTCACGGAGGACAACAGCGGCTGTGAGGTGAAACGGCTAATCTGTAAAGACTGTCCAAGGATTGAGTCCAAGAAGCTTTGGGCATCTCAGCTGCAGGGTGTGCAGGGAATGCTCACTAGGTCAGAGCTGGCTTTGTGAAATGGGGAGAATTCCTTGAATTTTAGGACATGAACTCAGTGGCATAGGGACAGGAGGGTATTTTGCCTGTCAGCAGCAATGCAGTGATAAGCAGGGATGTGACAGTCCTTAACCTTTCTCTTGGGCAAAACCTGACCATTGCTGGTATCTACTAGGAGGTTCAAAGGTGCTGATCTGGCATCTGCTATCTGCAATTTGTTCTTCTACTGGGATACTCCTGGCTTCACAGCACAATGCTATGGATGGTTGGGACGGCTTGCAGGGGAAGGAGGGGCAGATTTTGATGCCTGTTGCTGAATGTCACTGCTTTTGTCCTGTTTTGGCAAAAGGCAATGTCCCCGTCACAGCTTCACTTTTGCCTGACATGAGCACAGCTCCCTGGGTCCTTGTTCTGAGGTAGCAGTGCATGTCTGAAATAAGCTACCATGAAAGAATCTTGGGAACCCTCCACCCAACCAAGACATCCTACCACTTAAAAATATTCGTCTAACTTGCCGCAGCCTGCCATGCTGCAGCTATTTCTGTACAAAACAACTGCTGTCCATAGTAGATTCTGCTTCTGAACTCCCTCAGCTTCTGGGTAAAAAGGATGGTGCTCTGTTTTTGCAAAATAGCAGTACAGAGCGCAAGGGCCATCCTGCTGGCAGTGTTTTCTCCTCACTCGGGAAGTCTGCCTTCCCTCAAAGGAAGGAGCAGAATGCTTCTGGGAGCCTCCGTCCCTGAATAGTCTGCACCATCTGCTGGAATAAGAGAAGGACTGACTCACTAACCATGAATTTCGGGGATGCAGGAGACTGGGGAATAAAAAGTCCTGGCTCAAACCTGCAATTACACGTTTCTTGCAGTCTAAAAGGGGAAGAATGGCTAAAGATAATGTCTACCCCTCTAACCAATGCAATGACACATACCCTTCAAAAAGAGGGTGTAATTACAGGGCCATGTAATTTTAACAAGTAAACCCACAAGAATTCAGCCCTACTATGAGGGCATAGCTCTAGCCCACAGGGAACATTTTAGCTTATTTATTTATACAGATTCATTCCTAACATTCAGAAATACCATCCCATGCCTTAGGTAAGTCTTGCTTTGGCTACTGCAACCTCTTCGTTAACCTCCCTGAATTCCACCCTGTTGCACTGCAACCCGTGCAAAATTTGAAGTGCAAGTCTTCCTTTTCATGCCTCTGCCCTCCAGCTCCCCCTCGTCTATAAAGATTTTTCCCCACATCCTCAGTTTCCTGCACAGCTTGGTTCTGATTTCCTATTTTCCATCTTTCTGCCATCTCTCCCCTCCTCCTCCAAGCTATTCTTGTCAAACTATTAATTTCATCTTATTTGACAGTACAGCAGCCCTCTACGACTGTGCTTTGCTCAACAAATTATCAGTTACACCAACCTTAAGACTCTCTTTCACTCCACTGACTCTCCAGAAGAGGCAGTTTGTAAAATGCAAAGTAATATTAATGTCTCTGCTCAGGAATTTCTACTTTGCATTGCTAAAGCTTTCATTTTGACTGAGCTCTATTCTGAAAAGACATGACTAGCACTGGGCGTCTACTCTATAGCTCATCTGCACCACTGGCTGAGAATATCAAATAAGTCTCAATGTCTTTAATATTAGACGTATTTTTTCCTTACTAGAGCAAACTCATATGAATGTGATCAGTAATTCCATAGCAGAGGTGAACACTGTTCAGACAGCGTATCGCCTACTATCTTGAACCCAAACCAGAACAACAGTAAAAATGTTTGTTTTAACAAAAACTGATTTAGGCCCTTGCATCTAGTTAGATGAGTATAATGCACCGTTTCAGGGATACCCTTCACCTACAGGAATAAAGCTTGCTTTGGTCTATAATAACATCCTATACAACTGCCACTCTGATTTAAATGGTTTAAAACCAAACCTGTATTTAAACAGATGGGTTTTCATTTGAAGACACAGATGAGATGCAAAAACTTCTCTAGTGGTCCTTCCATAAAGGGCATTTTAATACCACAAATAAGGTATCAAAAAGAGATGAAAACCACCAGAAGATATCTCCGCAGCCAACACCCCCATTCTTGGACCGACGATGGAAGAGTAACAAGTACAAACAACTCTCTGTGGACGATTTCTCACAGAGCAAGCTGAGAAGCAGTTGAAAGCAGAGCTGTTGCTCTTCTTGTTAGAAAGGGTCACCTTTGAAGCACTGACTAATCACAGGGCAGACTACTTGATTCGCTTTTCCAGCTTGCAAAAACAGCAGCTAATGCTTCTTTAAAACCATCCTTTCCTTTTGCTGAGGGACTGTATGAGCTCAGCACCAGCGTGCATGAGTAACTCCTCATGACCTGCTAGTGGGGACTCTGGGAGCCCAAAAAGATGTCCCAATGCAAGTCTAGACCCAGGCCACTGACATTACTGGCTACAATTTACTTTCAGCATTTCCAAGTAGACAAACAGCTGCCCTGGATCAGGCTAGCTACATGTCCAGTTAGCCCAGTATCCTGGCTCTCCCGGTAGCCACTAAAAAATGACAGGGTAAAAAAAAAAGCCAGGAATGACTAGAGATAAGGAAAAACAACTGTTCTCTGGTTGTATCGCCCGGCTGCTGAGTTTGATGTTACATCTGACCACTGTTAGCCTTCAATGGACCTGTCTTCCACTAATTTGGCTTGGGTTGGTTTCCCCCCTCCAAATCTATTTATCTTTCATCTTCTGCAAAATCTAGTTACAATGGTAGGTTTACAATTTAATACTTACGAAAAATACACTCTCTTGATTTAAACGTGCACTGATGGGTGCTCCCCTAGAGTCCTCTGTTGCAAAAAATAATGAAACCCCTCTGCCCCTTTCCCTTCTCTGGATCATTTATCATTCTGTAAGCTCCTACAACATTCTGTTAACTCATCTTTTCTACCAAGAGTCCTTGGCTTTTTAGTCTCTTTCTTTTCAGCCAAAAACGTTAAGCCAGTTACGTTAATAACTTCTTGTTAACTAGTAACTATCACTGGATAGAACCACTTCTGAATGTCTTCCCCTTAACTGCTTTAAACAGTAACAGAATCCTGCTTCCACTTTACAAGTCTCTCCATTAAATCATGGACATAAATCCATTAAACACTGCTGCATTAACCATACCTCTGAGACAGAAGAAGTTCCCTCATGTGACATACAGCAAAACTGCGGGGATAAAAGACTTGCTCCGACAGCAGCAGGGAGCATTTGCCTCTCTGACCTGCGTTCATCTGCTCGACTGCCCTTATCACAGGCAGCACATTTGTTTTGGAAGGCAGGCTTAAAAAGTTTGGGTCATTCAGAGGGAGGGTGGCAGCAGCGGAAAATGGGAGCAGAGCACTTTAAGAGAGCCCTGGGAAGCTGTAACCTGAAGCCTGCCGAAGGCTGGGCTGGGGGAAGCAGCAAAAAGCAGATGTGGCTGCACCAAACCCACACTGTCCCCAACTCGCAGGCGCTGGGAGCCTGGGACGGCAGCGGCCAGAGGAGCCCGAGGTAAGGGGCAGCTCATCACTGCCAGCAGCGAGGGGAGCAGAGGGCAGGGACTGAGGCTGGGGAGCCCTCAGAGGAGCTGGGAAAGGGGAAGAACGGTTCTTTTGCAGGTATTAAAGGGTGGGATTCCCACCAAATGAGAGATCTCACCAAGGGCTGGGAGCTACCAGCATCCGAGGGCACCACCTCTTTGCCTCTGGGGCTGAACTGGGCTTGGGAACTGGGCTGGTTTTCTGCCCTTCTAGCATCTGCGTTGCAGCCGGGAACACGCTTTTTCTTTGCGATGGTAACAATTTTGGCGGTAGTCAAATCCTCTAGAGCTAGTGGCTCCAAGATGCTTCAGAAGGAGATAGTGCTGTGGGGCGGAGCGATGACAGCGAGCAGCCTGAACTCGTGGGTGATGTTTCATAGCACCCCTAAAATCAGAAGTTTTTATAAATGATGTGAGACTTGTACCGCTATAGATGGAAAGCAAGATATTTCCTTTGCACCTGCAGGCCTTCCCAAATAGACAACTCCCAGACACAAAGCTCCTTCTCAGCTCGTTTCTCAAAGTTTTCTTCCCGTACCTTCCTGACTGTAACATCACATGCTGCATGCTGTTGCTTCTCTTCTCTTTAAAGGCAGCCACAGATTTTAATATCATGCCTGAAACCATCCCACCTCTGCTCCAAACAAATTCTTTTCTCTGCATTTTTGGCTGTGTGCTGACAGACACGCAAATAGAATCCAGATGTTCAGGCCAATTCAAACGCAAAAGGCTTTGTCTTTCTAAAATGGAAATTGCTTTTTGGCAAAGTTTGAGAAATATGAAGCTGGTGACAGTACTGGCAAAAACAATACAAATCTGCAAAACCGATCTCCGCTCTCATGCTCCCAGGAGCTCAATGTAGTTGGAAGCAGAGGTTGTGTTGAGATTATTTTTTTTTCAGAGAAAAGGTTATGCTCCATGGAAAACCTTCATCTCTATACTAGACTGGGCCAAACCTCTTTCGCTCAGCATGTAAGAGTACTGCTTGGTGCAGCCATCCTCACACAGCCCTCGCTAAGACCTGTTTAACTTAGACTCATGCAGGGCTTCTGTCATCTCTCTTTCAGCACGGTGCCTATTCATTGTAAAACTCTGCAATGATATGAGCAATCCCAACATCACATCCGCTATCATACCACTAAATGCATTGGTTTGTTCCAGTGTAGTAAATCCTCTTAATGCTCCTCTTCTGCACCAGAATACCTCATCTACTCAGCAGCTAGGACAGCAGCAGGTCACAGGATGGAAGCACACAGGGGAAAGAGGGTACCACTTCTGTGTTACACTGCCTAAACATCGATGAAAACTTAAAACCTCCACTGTGACACTTTTTTCTCCAAGGCAGAACTACCTCCAGAAGAAAAGGATTTCGGCAGGAAACAGTGAACTGCCTTTCACTGAAGTAATACCTCTGCCTGAACAGACTGGGTCCCAAACTGGGGCTGTTGTAGCCACGTGGCTTTAAGTTGTATTTCTACCAGCAGGCATGTTTTCTTTATAGCTGAAGTTAATCTGAAACACATGTTCTTTCTCCTACTTCACTGGATGCCTGGATCACAGGGGTTAGTTAAATACAACCCTCTTCCTTTAATTTCTGGGAACCTATATAAACATTGCTTCAGACCAGCCTCAGTGGCGTCTGTTCTCAGGGGCATGACACTTCTGCAGTAGCTCTGGTTTACCCACAGCGAAACCCTAGGTTACACACTGCCCTTTGGACCAGACAAATCTGTCTGCAAGGGCCACATATGCCAATACGGGAGCAACTAAAAGTGGATTCCACAGAAGAAACAGCTTTGGGGAGTGTGGTACTTTTCTCCCATCTCCATTAAAAATGTTGAATAAGCCAAGCTCTGTCTTTAACTTCTTCCCTAGAATTGGCCCAGTGTTAGGTATTTACTCCCAGCCCCTTTCTTTACTGTCTTTTAAGAAAGCTCTTCTACTTTTACTTTATCAAATTGCAAATAAGAAGCAAAGGATGCATATAGGCTGTACAGCCTTCCAAGAACATGCAGACACATGAAACATGACAAACTACTGCCTGAGGCAGGTAACTTGTATAGCAGAGCAGTAACCAGTCAGTTTTGTCTTCTGCCCCATTCAACAATATGGATTTGCTACCTTTTATAAATGAAGTATTGAAATTTTTAAAGTCTAAAACTCAGAAGATACGATTTAGTGCTTTTCTGGACCTTGGCACTCAGTAACTGCCAGCATCAGTGTGGTTTGGGCCATGTGTGCTTGCCCAGTTTTAAAGGCACTGGGGCCAGGCTGGCTGAATACTTCGAACTAGAGAAGAAAACCCAGCT
>JAVKLA010000084.1:6364143-6374882 GCA_034782735.1 Sagittarius serpentarius | reverse complement strand
CATGTGTGCTTGCCCAGTTTTAAAGGCACTGGGGCCAGGCTGGCTGAATACTTCGAACTAGAGAAGAAAACCCAGCTAAGATCAGGTGCGTGTTTCACAACTGGGAAGGACAAGCAGCAGCATATGTCATTGCAGTTCCTGTCACAACCAGGTACAGCAAATAGTAGTAGTAAAGATGTATTTGCTCAGTTGCTCAAACTACCTGTGTCATGTTCTTACTCTGTAGGTTCAGGCATGCAGATTCCAGTGGTTCTCCTTTTCCTGGGTCTCTTAACTGTCCCAAGCAGATCCCAGAACTCGGCTACTGAGCAGGTGAGTAGGAGACAACATGCAGAGAGTGAGGGAGAGCTACTTGGAGCAGGTAATTTAATTTTAGAGAATCTTGAGGAAGGATTAAGCACTACGCTCCTAAGTTACTAGGATTTTATTTAGCGACATAATGAGACTAACTCCTGCTTTACCTAGATATAACCACGGTAGTTACATCAGGGGATGACTGCAAGGCAGAAATAGCGGATTCCAATCTGAGTGCTGCCTTCAGCTTTACTGGGACACTTTAAAGTAACGTAACTGTTCCTACACTCTCCATCAGTAAGATTAAGCCAGTATTTCTGTAGATCATAGGACAGTATCTGTAGATTGCTTGCCTTTGAAATGTTTATCACAACTGTACCTGCCCTTGCCAACTGCAAGTCTAACCAAAGCGCTCTCTGTACCTGCTAGAACTCTGCCACCGCTGATGGAGCTAACGCCGGTGAGGTCGAAGAAGAAGATCCATTCTATAAGAGCCCTGTAAACAAGCTGGCAGCTGCAGTCTCCAACTTTGGCTATGACCTGTACCGTCAGCAATCTAGCCGGACAGCCACTGCCAATGTGCTACTGTCTCCATTCAGCCTAGCTACTGCACTGTCTGGGCTCTCGCTTGGTGAGTTCTTGCCCCTTTTCCTCACGTGCTGTTTGGCTTGACAGGCCTTCCCTTATACTGTTGTCCTTGTTGGCAGGGGCTGGAGAACGAACAGAAGATGTGATTTCTCGCGCGCTCTTCTACGATCTGCTTAACAAAGCTGAGGTTCACAACACTTACAAGGACCTACTGACCAGTGTGACTGGACCAGAGAAGAGCATGAAAAGTGCCTCTCGTATCATCTTGGAGAAAAGTAAAAATCCTTCTTGTCCTCTATCAAATTTTACCTGAATAACTAGCAGCAGGTAGAACACACTGAGTAACGCCGCACTAACAGCTTTGGCTCTGACATACTGTTGAGCCAGGATGCAGACTGTGCATGGAATGCTGTTGCAGGTCAAGAAAAAGCCTGGAAAGTTTGTGTGCACGTAAATAAAAGACCACACTTATGCACACAAAGACACTGGTGACAGAGCAGCTAACATGCAGAAGACCTAGAAGAAACTTGCTGAGAATTTTGCCTTCACTCTAGGTTTTCTGGCAGGTGTTGCTAACTTTCCAGGAACCAGAAATCACATTTTCTATTTGTGATAGCATTCAGCCATATTCCTTAGTTTAATTCCTTGCAGAACTATTTGAAATGTCTGCTTTCAGCATGCAATAAACATCTGCTGAGAAAGCTAAGAGCTATCTTTTGGAACCTCCTGGTTCCAAGAATCCAATAGGTCGAGTAAGCTGTACTCATAAAGCAAGCTGGAGAAACAAGAAAGACTGATGTAGGAATAGCTGTGTCCAAGCCTTCTGTTCTTATCTCCTTTCTTTACTTTTCAGAAGAGAGTTATCGCATATTCCAGCATGGGTGACTATAGGATTTGGATCAGTTTCCTCCGTGTGCCTTCAGTCATTCTTCTTCAAAGCAGGTTTCTGTATATGCACAGCCACAGATGTTTTATGAGAGAACTGCTGCTGGGCTTTGGATTGCAATCTGCTGCCTTGAGATTGTTTTGATAAGGGAGCTAGCTGCAGCACTGATGTTTTTGTTTCCCAGGACTGAGGGCGAAGCCTGGTTTTCACAGCCAACTAGAGAAGTCCTACAAGATGCGCCTGAGGGCCCTAAGTGGCAATACCCAGTTAGACCTCCAAGAAATCAACAGCTGGGTACGACAGCAGACAAAGGGAAGGATTATGCGGTTTATGAAGGACATGCCCACAGATGTCAGTATTCTCCTTGTTGGGGCTGCTTACTTCAAGGGTAAGAATGTCGTGTACTTGGTTACAGAGAGGGTCTACTAAGCACGTGTTAGAAGAGATGTGAGGAAATGCTCTCACTTCCAATAGAGCAAACAGACTGCCAAAGAGACAGAGTGTAAGAAGAAAGTGTCTGAGAACGTTTAGCAAAGAAGAAAAAATGCATGCTACCTGAACAGAAATAGTCCTCAAGGGAGGAATTATTACTCTTGGGAAGCTGAATCTTGACCTGTTTGCGAGAAGAAAGTCTAAGCTCACAGAACTCCACCGCAAGAGACAGAATATTACCATTTAGGGAAGGGACAGCTTAAAGACTGTACTGAGCCTTTTCACCACTGTAGAGGGAATGGAGAGAGATACTAGAGAGCTGTTGTTCTAGAACATGCTGTAAGCCAGTGTCCTGGAGAATTATTGCTTAGAGACAAGGAGCAAAATAAAGGGTGGGGAGAGAAGCACTTTATATGCATTGACACAACTGTTACCCTTTAAAATAGTTTTGTAATTACATAAGTAGACATCAACTTCCCAATAGCTACTCCACCCATACACTGGCTTGATTTGTTATTTCCCATTTAGCCAATTCTCAGATGAAAAGGAGGGGCCAGAGTGGCAGTAAATCTGTAGCTCCAATCAGTCTATTTCCATCTCTATTTCCATCACTCAGTTATGCCTCAACTCTTAAAGCACAAATACTGCATATATAAAGTGCAAGATTACTCAGCCACAGACACAAGCCTGGTTTCATATGCTGTTATTCCAGAAAATCCTTCATTTTATATTTTAAAAAATAGGGACATGGAAAACCAAATTTGACACCAAGACGACTGCCCTGAAGGACTTCCATCTGGATGAGGACAGAACTGTGAAGGTGTCCATGATGTCAGACCCCAAAGCTATACTGCGATATGGTTTTGACTCAGAACTCAACTGCAAGGTCAGAGAGCAAATATTGCACAAGATCTCCTAAACTTACTGAGGAACAGGTTCAGCTACACTTACCTGTTAACCCATTCCAGAAGACAGCCTTGCTCCTCCCATCAGGCTAGTTTTGCAGTCCCTATTTGGAAAGGCAGTATGTTGATTCTTAAGAACACCCTACTTCTACATTGCCTATGTGACAAGCAGTCCAGAATTTAAGTAATGCACAGGTCCTACTAGCCTGTATTGCTTGACCTAAAGTTGGGCACGAAGGGCAGGGCACACTCCTCAAAACTTTTCCTTTTCTACCTCTTTCAACCAGTCTTTCACCGTAGCATGGGCTAAAAGGTGTTCCAGCTGAGAAACCCCCAAAGCAACACTGCAGTTCATTACAGGATTCAACAGGTCAGAGACAGCTCTTGCCACGTAATAGCAGAAAGAGTGCAGCGTGAGTTAATGAAAGCCTGGGCACTAGAGGGGTCAGGAAGCATCAAGTCAAATAAAAGCAAACAGGGAAGACGACCAAATGTTAACTGGAAAGGCTGACCAGGCAGTCAAGATTCAGGCCTGTGCCTGGTACAGGACAGATAAAACTGTTTATTATTGATGTGACCCTTTCTTATTTGTAATTGGCCTTGCAGATTGCCCAGCTGCCATTGACAGAGGGAATCAGTGCCATGTTCTTCCTGCCTACGAAGGTGACCCAGAATATGACTCTGATTGAGGAAAGCCTGACTTCTGAGTTTGTCCACGATGTAGACAAGGAGCTGAAGACAGTCCACGCTGTGCTAAGCTTGCCCAAACTAAAGCTCAACTATGAAGAGGCACTTGGCAGCACACTAAAGGAGACAAGTACGTACATCACACACCCTCTACAGACTGCCAGGGCTCAAAGCAGCGGGCAAGTTGCTTCCTGCTCTCAGAATATGAAGCTGGTGGGTTATTAGTTAGGTCGTGCTGTCAGTCTGTAGAGATTTCACCAGCAACTAAATCACCTTGGTCTGGGACTCCTCAACTTTTTATCACTTCTCTCCACCAAGCTCATACAACACTTCCGAGACTGAGAGGGAGAAGTTCAGTACGAACAGATGTAAGCTTCTTCTCCCTGTTACCCCCAATCAACTCTACCAGAGCAGCTATGTGCCTTCCTGGATCACAGCATTAACAGTACTGCTCCTCCACCTGGAATTTATGCTTTCAGCTAATGGAATTTTCTTTCTTTCCTCCAGGGCTCCAATCACTTTTTGCATCACCTGATTTTACCATGATTTCTGCCAAACCTATTAAGCTCTCTCATGTGCAACACAAGGCAGTTCTGGAGCTTAGTGAAGATGGGGAAAGATCCACACCAAATCCTGGGGTGAATGCTGCTCGTCTCACCTTCCCCATAGAATATCACGTGGACAGGCCTTTCCTTCTTGTACTGCGAGATGATACCACTGGAACCCTCCTCTTCATTGGCAAGATCCTGGATCCCAGGAGTGTTTAGATCCCTTTACAATAATCTGCAATGGTAGGGCTCAAATGGAAAGGGTGGTATTGGGAGGGATACTGGCTCCCTGCTCTGCTGCACAAAGACACAACTTGCAAATCTTACGCCTTCATGCTGCAATAAAAGAGCTTTTGCTATTAATCTCAGCAGGCCCCAGTATTCTCCCTTAAAAGATTGTCTGTCTACGTCATGTACCTTCACACTCCCGTTTTCCCCAGATGAGCCATGATGCAGTTCTGTGTCCTATATGCAAGCATCATCTGGTGTATACCGCACTTTTCCCTATCCTGTCTTCCAACCTGACACCAGTTGTTTATACTGAATCCCTCATCACTGACAGGTCTGCGCTGGTAGCCCTCCAAGTTCTGCAGCGCCCCCTCTTATAGCTTGTAAGTTTGCACTTCCCAGCCTGCCACCTCATCCATTCCAACCCATTTATGTTACACACTGGCAAGAAGAAAAGTGCTTCATAGCATTAGAAATAAAAGGCAGTGCGGTCTGGATGACTGCATGTTCATAACCATCAGGGTACCACACATGGGAGAGTCACATGTCTAGAAACACACGCATACACAAGCATCTCGAACATTTGCTTCAAACCCACATGCAGAAATTATACAACAGCATCTATTCCCACCACACCACACACAGACCCCTCATGTTAGAATTGGTCATTTTATTTACAACAGTCTCACTAAAGAGCATTTCAGATTTCATTCAAGTTGTCGTTACACATGATTTTTCAGCTTGTACTACACGACTACCTTACCACATGAAACTTAGCTTTGACGAAAGCTCACACTGCAGCTTCCTTTGACAGGGAAATTAAGTCCTCTGAAGGATGCTTCTGGGAAGCTCTGACAGACAGGTCTTCATCTCTTGTAGTTCCTGGATCTGAGTACTCTGAGGACCACAGTGCACTGACAAAATCTCCTCTGCTCTTTGAATCGTGCTCAGAGCTTCAGAAACTGCAAATCTAAAATAGGAAGAGAGTAAGAACAGAGCATACAGAATACTTAATTCAGCTCCTTGGCTTAATACAGCCTTTAACCCCTCTCCAACAAAAACCTAAACCTGTTTGTAGGTACAGATCCTACCCTCCACTGCCTTTCAGCACCAGGCAAATAGCGTGCACTTCAGCTGCAAAGGGAAAATGGAGGAAAAAAGGTAAGGAGATGGACAAAAACTTAAAATATTATCTTTGAGCACAGGTACCCACTACTTCCTCACTACAGCTCCTGCTAAAATAAATTCAGTTAAAGGGAGGTGTTGTGAGAAGATTTTCAGAGCAGTCGGGATTTGCTTGCCTAAAGAGGTCCAAAACAGAGCAAGAGGATTTTACTTCCTCCTTTGGCAAGATGTCAGCAACATTGTACAACTGAGGTATAAACGCCAAGGGTGACTAGTCGTCAAAATAAAACAATAGGTCAGGGAATAAATGGAGCCAGGGAGAAGAAAAGAATAGACAGGCACAAAGCAGCGAAATGGGTCCAAAGACAGTCATGAGGTATAAGTGAACCCCAGTGGGGTTAATGGACTTGCACTTGAGTAATGGCCAACTTTTGTACCTGTGCCAGACTGCCCAGGGTCCTGCAAGACAACCTGCAAGGTGCCAAGGACCACCTGCCATGATATTGTGTCAGACACACAGGAGTCATGCAGGGAACAGACAGAGAATGAAAGCAGATTTACCCATTGAAGAGAATTTGTGCCAGCTTGAAAAGTTCATGACCCATTTCTACACTTGATGGCCCATGATGCATTTCCACAATTTCAATACTCCTCTCCAGGTGTCTGGCTGCTTTCTGCCACTTCCCTGATGGAAAAAAACAAAACAAAAAATGAGTCATGAATAAATACTTTCTAGAGCTACTGCCACCCAAAGAATCGGACAGCATTATGCAAAAAGTGATGAACTACGTCCACAGCATTCTTGGGAGGCTGCTGACCTCAGAACCAGGACAGGGAATCTAGAAGAACATGAGATCACATTATTGTTCACTAGCTGCTGGGAACGCAGTTTTGGCTAAAGTAGTCTTTCTGATTGTCAAAACTAGAGAAATGCAGTAGGAGAAAAGTGAAAGGACTAGTCAGAAAAAAGGTTAGTCATGTTAAATTCAAAGTTCAGAAAACTGAAGATAATGAGAAGACAATGCCATACCAAGAGTAGCGTAGACCTGTGCCAGATGATCCTCCATCTCTCCCATTAGCAAATGCCCTGGAGACAAGAAGTTTCCAGCATCCATCTGACACTTCAGGAGCATTTTGATAGCCTGATCTATAAAAAAACCAGGGTATAAAATTCATCCTACTGGCCAGTTTCCAGCTTTCCACGATCCATGAAATAAAATCAGTCCAATCTCATCGTTGTATCTTACACAGCTAGATTGGGATTTTGTTAGGATTCAACACTGACTTCATCTGCAACCCTGCTTATTCTAATGCAGTGTTGGCCTGACTCACTCCAGGAAAGCAAGGCCTGGGAACGCATAATTCCAATGTTACCCTGAATTCTTTTAGTTACTATGGAACAACGTGTGACTTAGATTAACACCCGCATCAGGGGTATAAAAAAAACCTAAAGCTCAAGTCCCCAGGGACACCAGGCTGCATGCCAGAAGACCCCAACTGCATAAGCAACAGTGCCATCTCATGGCTAGAACTACGTCTCCTGATGTGTGCTCATTAGCTGCTGACCTTAAAGTAGAAAGCTGAGTCTTACCAGCCTTCCTGTCTCTTAGCAGTTCTAATGCTTTCTTGATTTGTTGCTGAAGGTCCCATAAACGGCGTGACAGGCTCTCTCTGCTGACTGAGATTGCACAAGCTTCATTTGAACAACAAAGCACATCTTCCCCCTGTGGAAATCATCCCTGTGATCATTCCTGCTCACATTCAACTCGAAGCTTGCTTTCCATCTGTGTTATCTCTGTATTGTGTTATAGAGATGCTAAACTGTTTCTCAGTTGCATTCATTAAACAAAGTGACTTGCTTGTAAATTGCTATTAGCTTATTCGATTTTATAAGAAACTTCCAGGAACAGCTACGACTATGTGAGCTGTAGATTAGGCCAAAGCAGGGTCATGTGGTACACAACTGATGTTCATACAAAACACATACCATGTTGACTTGTCCCCATCTAACCCACACTACATGCTGGTTTCACTTACATCCTGTGAACTGCAGAGAGTGTGACTCTCTCTACATACAGCGCCTGTATGTACACCTTCTGTTCTAGATTCCAGGCCTCCATTTTCTTTCTTAAATATCCCCCTTCCCCTAGTCCACGACCTTGATATTCTAAAGTTCATTCATCAAGTTCAAAGGGATTTTAACTTGCTGTTAAAGGCATTATTTTCCCTGTAATACTGGAAGACTGACGTACAAGAACATTACAAGAAAGCTGCTAGGAAGAGTGAGATACTGTCTTGACTCTACAGGGGCTTTTGCCTTCTGAGCAGAGATCACGAACTGAGGTCTTTAACTCTTGACTTTCCCAGAGACCCAAACATTAACATCCCGATAAGTTACACAATAATAACTATGGAAGAACTACCTGCACTGGAGCCCGGCAGCTAGGACAGCAGAATGAGTTTCTCACGGACACCACACTCTTGACATCAGACTCTAACTCATCAAGGCATGCCTGACAGCGACACTCGAAGAAATACTGACTGAGAAGCTGTTGTCTCTCAGCAACCCTCATTCTACATCGGTGAGGCCCTGCAAAGGCATGGCAAGGGTAGAAATCTCTAAGCAGGTACAGTTCTTAACATCAGACTAAATCTATCTTTGTTACAATTGAGACTAGATATATCGTCTTTTGGAGAGGACATAACTGGAGACTGAAAATGTAACAGTGGGCTCAGGAGATAAAAATCTTGCATTGACATCTTTGATCAAGGCTTATACATAAACAAAGACTCTAGCAACATTATACTGGGAATTATGATATTAATAGCAATCAGTTAGCATGCCAAGTAGAGGTGAAAGGATGTCTGTGCTTTGAGACAAACAGAGAGTTAATATTTACCATAGCAATGGAAAATCTCTTGGCCGCTTGGGATTGGCTGTGATGCCCTGACAGTGGCAGCTGTCCCACTAAATGACACACTGATATTGGGACAGCACGAATGGTTCAGAAGGCTGAGGACAGGAAAGAAGGCTGTCGCCAAGCGCACAGGCTTCTTATTTACAACAGCACCATCTCCGGATACTAAAGACAGAGGAAAAACAAGTAGATTGAGAATGAATGCTCAGTAACCCACGCAACTTATACAACAAGCACTGTGACCAATTGCAGATAGCAGTAGAAAGGTTTCTGGTATATTGCTGCAATAAATAATAGCTAAATACCCTCTCCATGCGCACAAAAGAACAGGCCAGCGTGGGACAGGCCATTAAATTTTAAGCAAGTCATTCCCATCTGCAATGGGAGCTTTTTACAACTGGTAGTTCGATCTCTTCACTTCACACAAGCTAGATGAGCGAGGACAACAGAGAAGGGCTTAAAAGTTTTTATCTTACCCGACTCCTGCATTACAGTGATTGCTTGTGCATTACACTGCAGCTGCAACACATGCCTCAGCATCGCTTCTGCCATAGTCTTCAGCTCTGGAGACAATTCACCTGATGCTTTTTCACATGTCTTTGGTTTGGACCACTTCTCAGATGATTCCCGATTCAAAACAGCAGCCTCTAGGCCAGCTTCTTGCAGTTGTTTGCATACAGCTACTACACTCAGCATGCAAAGGAACTTATGTTCAGGGCTATGCTTCTCAGCATGTGGCAAAAGGTTGAACACAGCTTGGTAAGAACTCTGGTACTGACCATCGTCATTACAACCAGGGATACCTCTGGTACCAGCTCTTGTATCTGGTGCCTCACCAAGATGTTTGCATCTTGCCTCAGGGTTATGAAGGTCTTTGTCACCATTGTGGGACCATTCCACCAGCCTGCTAACCTCTGCAAATCCTGCCAGTAGAACAGTCCTCAAGGCAACATGGCAGAAGACCCCTAATGTGAGAAGCAGCGCTCCCAGGGAGCACTCTGTCCTGTGGTACAGCTCCCATGCGACGTCTGCACAGTTCTGGCTGCAGTACTTCACGTAACTGCACCCACGGCAAGGCACTGAGGCTAAGACCTGCCTCAGACAACGGTGGCAATAAAGATCTGCATTAGTGACTCGAGTATCCCATGCTGTTTCACTGCTGTCCTGCAGAAGGTGGCTCTCCCCCGGGCAGAGCACGCTTACAAAGGCCTCCTCTTTCAACAGGCTCTGTCCTAGCAGGATGTCCTGGGATGCCACCAAGTGACGTCCTCTCTCTCTATCAAAACTCAAGCTCAAAGATGAAGATGCACCTGAAATACTGTCATTCTCTTCCCAGATCTCCAACTTTCTTTGAATGTCACCACGTGTTTCTCGTGCAGGCTCTGGACAGCTCTCTCTCTCATATATTTTAATCTTCAGTTGACTTAACTTTTTTAGCAGTGTCTGGTGTGTAGGACTAGTCATGATGCCATCCATAGCAACTTTATTCTCCACCACACTGAGGGCGTCTGCTGCATCTTGTAACCTCCCCAAACACAGCAGACATTCAGCCTTCCGCAGCAAGACCTTGGGCAGCAGCCTGTCTGGATAGCCATTACTTTCAGCCCTGGCAATATCTTCCAAACAAACCTAGAAACAAAAGACAAGGCCTTTTAAACGTACTTGAAAACCAGCTGAGACCTACGCTCTTTTATTCTATCTGTTGTGGTTTAACCCCAGCCAGCAACTAAGCACCACACACGTGCTCAATCACTTGTCCCCCACCCAGTGGGATTGGGGAGAGAATTGGAAAAAGAAAAAAAAACCAAAAAACTTCATGGATTGAGATAAGAACAGTTTAATAGAACAGAAAGGAAGAAGCTAACAATGACAATAATAACAATAAAACGACAGTAATAATAAAAGGATTGGAATATACAAAACAAGTGATGCACAATGTAATCGCTTACCACTCGCTGACTGATGCCCAGTTAGCTCCTTAAATCTGCCCCCCCGCCAACTCCCCCAGTTTATATGCTGGGCATGACGTCCCATGGTATGGAACATCCCTCTGGCCAGTTTGGGTCAGCTGTCCTGGCTGTGTCCCCTCCCAACTTCCCTGTGCCCCTCCAGCCTCCTTGCTGGCTGG
>JAVKLA010000084.1:6319717-6364043 GCA_034782735.1 Sagittarius serpentarius | reverse complement strand
AGTCCTTGACTTAGTCTAAACATGACTTAGCAACAACTGAAAACAGCAGGGTGTTATCAACATTCTTCTCATACTAACCCCAAAACACAGCACTGTACCAGCTACAAGGAAGACAATTAACTCTATCCCAGCTGAAACCAGGACACCATCCAAGATGCAGAATGTTTTAATAAGACTATGTTAATCAGCAAATTCCATGTGCATAGCCAATCCGTTGGCTGAGACATAGAACAAGAAGGAAAGCAGGAACCCTCCAGAAAGTTTAAGTAATGATAGATGCTTTAAGCACAGCTTCGGAAGCGCATCTGACCCACAGCCCCTTGTTCCAACACTCAAACACCCGTTACTGCGGGGTTTGCAGAAGCACCCACCCGAACCCTGTGGGAAAACATTGTGTGGTAACACCTCAGATGGTGCTTGGGCCCCTCCTTGCCCCACTCCCCCTCTTGCTACACAGGAGGCCTCAGGCCGCCCTCTGGGTGTGCAGACTTGCTGCGGGGGGGGGAGGGAGGGCGGTAACCGGGCTGCCGCGGGTCCCACCACCGCTTACCTCAAAGCACCCGAGGTGGAAGAGGGCGGCGGAGCGGTTGGCGAAGCAGACGGACACCTCGGGGCTGCCGGGGAGCTCGTGGGATGCCGCCTGCGGAGACCAGAGAGCTGCTGCCTCGGGGTGGGGTGGGGGGGGCTCAACGGGACCCTCTCAGCGGGGTGCCCGGGGATCCCCTCACCAGGAGCCCTTCGACGGAAGCCCCGGGGCTGCCCCCGCCCCACCTACCTGCGAGTAGAGCCTCACGGCGGCACCATAATGGCGGCGGCCGAACAGCCGGTTTCCCTCCTCCCGGTAGAAGCGCGCGGCCTCCGGCTCCTTGCCCGCGCGCGCCCGGCGGCACAACCGCCGCAGAGCCGCCACCTCCTCCTCGGGCCTGCGGGACACGGGGGTCAGCTCCGCGCACCGCCCTGCCCTGCCCTGCCCTGCCCCGCTCCGCTCCGCTCCGCCCCGCCCCGCCCGCCGCTCACCGGAGGAGGCCGCAGCCCAGGCGCAGCGTGTCGTGCAGCGACGCCACCGCCAACCGCTCCCGCAACGCCGGCTCCAACGCGGCCCAGCACCGGGCGACGTACAGCCGCCACTCCTCTACCGGCAGCGCCATCACCAATAACACCGATGGCGGCGCCCGCTCGCATCGGCACGACGCTCCGGAGAGCGCTTCCGCCGTACGGCGCCGACCAGCCAATAGGAGCGTTGTGCTGCCGTCGGCCGGGTCACGCGGGGCGTTAACGTAAGTGCGTGCCGGAAGGAGCGGGCACGGCGCTTGGCGGCGGGAGGTTTTGGCGGCGGGAGGTTTTGGCGGCGGCGGCGGCGGCGGCGCAGCACGGCGGGAGAGGCAGCACCATGAGCGTGCGGCTGACCGAGGGTGCCATCGCGGTGAGGGACCCGCGCCGGTGGCCCTCCGGGGTGGGGTGGGCGGGCTCGGCTCGGCTCGGCTCAGTCTTGGGGGGTGGTGGGGTGGTGAAGACGGGGTCGGGCCTGGGCCTGGGCCTGGGCCTGGGCCTGGGCCTGGGTAGAAGGGGGCTGGGCACCTGAGGGGAGAAACCAGGCCCGGAGGCGGGCCCGGTCCCGGGAGGCAGGAGGGCCCTGGCCAGGTCCAGCGGTGACGGCCATTCCCGTGTCTCTGGCCATTCCACGGTAATTTCTCCTCAGCTGTGGGTCTCGAAGTGTTCCTGAGTGAGGTGGTGGCACCTTTCTGAGGGTCTCTTTATTTTCTCCAGGCCATAATGCAGGGGGAGTACGTCTCCAAGCCCGTGCTGCAAGTCATTGTGAGTACTCTCTGTTACTTATTGTGCCAATCTGTTTGTGACTGCCTCCACTTCTGCGCAGGCTTCTGAGCGCAGCCAAACTTCCTCTGCAGAGTTGCCAAGCAAGGCTGATGTACTTTCAGTTTTGTTTTACATGGCTTGGGCTAGACTGTTGATATCAATGCTCAAAAAAAAAAAAAAGATGAATAGATGGGACATTTGCTAACAATGCCACTTTATGTTTTTGAAGAGTTTCTGAACAAATGAGAACTAGTAATCTGTTGTTTCCCCATAGAATATACGGGCTATTGCTACAGGAAATGGGCCACCTCGTTACCGAGTGTTGATGAGTGATGGGGTTAACACACTCTCCTGTAAGTATGGCAAGTTGCAGTGAGATTTCTGTAAGTGTAGGGATGCTAATGGTGCTAAAGTTTCTGGTCTAGCGTCTAGGTGCAAAGTGATGAAACGAGTATTGAAGGAGAACATGGCATACCTGGGGACCACAAACTCTGAAGAGCACAACTGCATTTTAACGTTTAGACAAAGTCCTCTTCTGGAACTTTCTTTGTGAGCTTTAAGCAAGTAACTTGCTACAGGATATAATGAAAAGATAGAAACATGTAGATATTTTTGTAACATTGATTTTAAAGTAATTTAGCTTAATGTTTCTCTGACTTCATTGATACATGATTATTTTAGCTATCACTGCACTCTAAGTTTGGGAAATAAATACAGTATAGCTTATGCACGTTTTTCGTGACTTGTTAGTGGTTATGCTGTTTTCTATGTGCTAATTAACTGAGCAAGTTGTAGATTTAATGCAACACTAGACTGACTGGAAAAGTTGTGGCCAGCCATGGCAGCCCCTTTTAAGGCTGGTATGTGTTACTTGTTTCAGTGTTTTCCTTCTGTTTCTGCAGCATTCATGTTGGCAACACAGCTGAACTCTCTGGTGGAAGAGGAACGCTTATCGGCCCAATGTATTTGCCAGGTTAACAGATTCATTGTCAACAGCCTGAAAGATGGAAGGTATATATCTTTCTTTAAGTACGGTTCTACAGAAAGGTAGCCGCACTAGCAAGTGCTCTATCCTTTGTGACTAAGCAGAGGCCAAATGCTTTTGATTGAGATTATCTGAAAATACTCAGTCTTTAGGGTGCAGGAGGGAAAGTACACAGCACAAGCAATAGCAGAAATAAAAAAATTACAGAATGTGACTGCAGTGGGTGCAGATATGCTTAGTACAGTGATTTAGCGATTGAAGGTTTCCTGTCGGAATACTCCAAATTGTACTCTTTCACTAAAATTCAGTTAAAATTATCTGCTGTGGAAAAGAAACAGTAAAGATTTCTTGTTACTTAGGTGTTGTGGAATCTGGTCTTTTATGAAAATGTGAGAGGAGGGAGGTACGATACTGCAAAACAAGAAGGGATCTGAGTGAAGTGATTTTATAAAAACTATGTATGTGTCTAGGAGAATATGAACTAAGGTTCATATTCTTTTTATTCAGCGTTTTTGCGGAGGGAATACATTCTATCTTGTAAAATATGGCATGGTTTTGATACTTTTAAAAATTATGTTGTTTCAAGCTATTTTTGTGTGCCCAATCAGCCTGCCATCGGCTATCGTTGATGAAATGTGGTACTGTTTCAAGCCTACTTGTACCTCATGAGAGAGTTAAGTTGACAGTGGAGAGCTTCTGTCTTCCAGATCCCTCATCCAAAGAATCAGCCCCTAATGGTTGGTTCTCTTATCTGCCGCAAAGGATATTCAGAGTCTAATAGACTTGCAGAGGGAGTGAAAGTCTTTATTGCTGTCTATTCTGTGTTTGTAGGAGAGTGGTTATACTGATGGATTTAAATGTTCTGAAAACTGCTGATAAGGTTGGTGGGAATATTGGCAATCCAGTGCCGTACAATGAAGGTGAGTGTCCTCTGTAAACAAATACCTTTCTGAACAGACTGTCTGTTATGATAGCCTTTCAGCTGTTTCTTTCACTTAAAAAGAAGCAGTCAGACATGTTCAGCTTTCTTATGCCTGGAACAGTGATGTCCAGATCTGAAAATCCTTTCTATTTGTGTAACGCAAAATGGCTTTTGTTCATATTTTAGTAAACTCTACAGCATGGCTAAAGCTTCAGTCTCTACATGATATTGGGAAGTATCTATACCTTATGATAACATTGACAGGTTTTAATTATACATTAATGGTGTCTACCTAGAGTTCCAGTAAGTATGCGGAAGCTATTCTATGTCTCCTCACAATGAGTAATCAAATAGATTATAATTTCTTCTGTCTGGAAAGAAAACAGCAGGAGGAAGATGTAATAATGATCTATGAAAGTATAAGATGGCATGGAGGGGATGAATAAAGAATGATGAATCTCTCTTTCTTCTCAACATTCATTTGATACTCTTTAGTTCTCATATTGTCAGGCAGTGGTTTTAAAACAAAGGCTGTACTGCACCCCCAAACAGTGCATAGTTAAATTATGGAACTTGTTGAGGTAGGTGCCAAGATTTGGCACAGGTTCAAAAAGCAATTAGACGTGAAAGAAAAATCCATTAAAGGCTGTTAAACGTAACAATACATCCTCTGCATGAATGTTAGGTTCAGGAAGCACTAAAACTTAGATTGCTCAAAGTACATAGATGAGAGACTGGTATGAAAACACGGCCAGCATACAGACTTTCCTAAGCACCCGTTCCTAACCTGCCGTCTGAAAAACGATGATGCGCTGGGTAGACCTTAATCTGACCTGCCACGAACCTTTTGTTTTTATTATGTCGCAGAAGTAACTGTGTTCTTCATTTTCATGTGCTGAGCTTACAGTTCTGAGGCAAACATTTTTTGAATTAATATATTTTTTCCCCTGAGGTATGTTCAAAATTATGATCTATTCTTCCAGTTCAGATCTTTAAAGAAGAGAGAGGATAATAAGCACTTAAAGAAAATATTTGAACAGCTCTGTCATTGACGTATATACAGATAATGGCTGAAATTTAATAGCAAATAGCTGCTCTTGAAGAATTTTTTTTTTCCTGGTGGAAATGAATTAGTATATTTTTTTTTTTTTACTAAGGGACCACACACAAGTGGCAACACTTTTCTATAGGGTATTTTGGACAAACAGTGGTGGTAGGTACACTGCTGTTCTGGTTAGAAATCTACTAATCGAAGTAGAAATTAGACTTTGCTGCAAAGGCAAAGACATCTTTCTTCATTAACTTCTTTTTCCTAGGGAATTACAGGGGCGTTTGTTAAATGAGCCTAAAGAATCCTTTGTTCCTTTGATAGTTACTTAGCTAATTGCTGTTTAAAAAATGTGTTGACATCTCAGATTTTATGGTTTAATCCCACAGTTGCTGTAGAGACCAAGATTTTCAGAATAGCTGTTGAGCAGACTGGCTTGTGCCTTTCTCCCGTTTCCCTTGCTTGTGTGATACAAGAGCTCGTGAACTACAGTGTGTTTCAGTTATCATATTGTTGCTTAGGAACGACTGGGAATGTGATAACTTACAGAACTGAGCTGAAAATATACCTTTAAGACTATAAATTTTGGTAAAATTGCCGTGACTTAAATCAAAGTTGTGTTCTTCATTTAGGCTTACAAAAGTACTCAGCAATGAAGTTTTCAAGTCTAAATGCTTTTGGAGATGTTACAGGTCTATGATCATACTAAGAGTGGTCTTGTACTAGGTAGTTAAGAGATGCTGAATTTGATGTGATGTGTATTTCGTTTTAACACTGATGTTATTCTGCAGACTTCATGCCCTTTTGATACTAAATAAGGTTTCAGTTACAGAAGATGGTAATGGTCTGCTTAACGCAGCCTTTCTGCTCTGCAGGGCTGCCTGATTTGTCATGAAGGCCTTGATAAAAAGGCAAAGGTGTATTTCAAGTTGCACATTCTCTAAGTTCCAGTATATATTGAGAGACTGTATTTTTGAGGAACACTCAGCTAATGCAGAGTGGGTATCTAAGAGTATCTTTGTGGTTTTCATGGAAAAAAAGTTCAGGTATTTAAAAAAAAAAAAATGTTTAGTCCTACTTCTGGTCTTACTTGCAATACAGATCTCAAATTGCTAGACCTAGGATTAAGGAGTATTCTTTCCTAGACTGTAATACCACAGTGGGACCCCGGGGAGTGAGAAGCTGGCTTTTGGTCACTTAATGCTTGAGCAGTAGGTGGTTAATCTGCCTAAAAAGGAAGCTGGAGACACAATCTTCTTAATACATATAATAAAAACTTTTCAGGCAGCATTTCATAATAGTATTGAAAATTAAGATTGAGCAGTTTCGTTCTTGTTGAAAACTAGATGATAATGTTATTACTGTCATTAATCTCATTGAAATTACTCTGATGCTGGACTTTCTTCTTACTATGACAATTACTTGCTACTTATGTTTAACTTCTGTCATTAATCTTTCAATGTTGAAATGTTTGTATACTCATACATTCACTTGAACTCTTCAGTCTTGCCCTTCCCACCACATGTGATTTAGTGTGCATTCTTTCAAAGTGCGTTTTCTTCCCTCCTCCCCACTCCCCCCGCAACCCCATGCTGCTGCTCAGTTCTGGGACAGGTCTTCTGTCACCATGACACTGTAGCAGTAACAAATTACCTCTTGGTAACAAATTACTGGAAGCAGAGGACTACTGTTAAATGGCTATTCCATTGGAGTGGGCTGTGTGGCTAGCTTTGGCCAACTGTCTTGGGTTTGACTAACCCAGTGTATATATAGCAGAAATGTGATCAGGTATTTCAGGTGTTTTTTCAGCTTCTGCTAATGAAAACTAAGAGCAACAACTAGGCAGAGGAGTCAAGTTTTCTGAGCACCTTAAGTGATCTGTAGGCCACCAGCCACCAAAAATCATAGTTTAGGAGTTCCTAGACTCTCTACAAGTGAGAAAATTGGGAGAGCTATTTCTGCTACTTCTGTATTTGAACACACGCACTGATGTGTTAATATATTCTTAATCTGTTGAGAAACACCACGCTATGGGTAGGCAGCCATTAAAACATGAATCTGTGTTTCATAATACACAAATGTTCTAATGTATGTGGTGGTCTTCTGTTTGGTTTTTTTGTGAGGGTTTTCAATTAGAAAGTCTAGGGAAAAAAACATTTGGAACAAAAGCAGCAAGGAAATCTCCTGCTGTTTCATGTGCGCATTCCTGTTCTTCATGAATATTCTTTCCCTGGCCAGACATATTTTTCTCTTATGTGTTTTGTTGGGTTTCTTCCTTTCTCCTCTTACACAAAATGAATTTGGGGCGTTGAGCACTGACCCTGAATGGGTCCTCCGAGTACCTGAGGCAGCTGAGCGAGGGTGAAATCTGGCTTCTCCATCTAGTGGATTCTGCAGTAAATACACATTGCTGTTTGACGTCACTCTGTTGCCAGGGAGACTGCTGTCACCAGTTCACCGATGTGACTCTACTGCGGCAAGTTAGAGGAGCAGATTGGTTTTTGTGCAAGGACCTTGTTTTGGATTAAAAATAACCAGAGGGTTACCTCTGTAGACTATACAACATCAGGTGACACTATATCAGGGTCTCTTTGTGTTGCTTCTGCTCCTTTACCTTACTTCTCTGCCATCCTTTCTTGCCCTTCTGTTCTGGGATTCTCTGCTTTTGTTCCTCATGATGCTTATGAGCTTGCTCTGACCTTCTTTTCCATTTTCTCTGGCCATCTTCCTCCTTGCATCCCAAATCAGGGGGGGCTTTGCCTGCTCAGGCCTAGGGCTTCCTGCAAACCGATGGCTTAAGAATTAGTTGCATCCAAAAAGATGAAAACATTGGGTATTTTCTCATCTGGAGGCAAAATATGATAGGACAATTATTCTGTAAAGGGATTCAAATTTTTGAATGGTAGATTAGTCTTCTAATGTACTATTTGTCTAGATTTGTCACTCTGTTCTTTCTCTTGTAATTTATCATCAATAGGCAAGTAGAAGTCTTGGAATGTTTAAAAAAAAAAAAGGCAGCATGATATGTACTTACTATGGCATTACTTTGCTTCCTGTGCAATATACTGCTGTGTCCCAAGAGGGACCCTGGTGGATGCTGAAATGATGACTCCATCCCCCCACATTAAATATCTTCATATTTTGGAAATAAAATATAGCAGGTATTTTCTTTGTTTTGTGTTAACTTCAGGTTTGACTTTACCCAGTGGGTTTTGGGCCTTTCTGAGTTTTAAGAGGGAATTCTTCTACAGTTTTTATCTTAGTTGTTAGGTAGTAGCAGAAACTACCTGTCAGAGCAATAGAAGCCTATAAAAACTGAGAAGTTGTCAAGATTACTTAAGTGCTATCTTTTTAAATAAATGTCAACCCTGAATTCTTTCGAAGTAGAAAGCAGTTGCTTGAGGAAAGAGATCTGACTGAAATTCCTCCATGGTAATATTGTTCAACAGATAGCTTGCTACTGCTGTGTCTTGTAAGACCTGAATTTTAGCATGCATTCTCTGTGTTTTAAATTATTTTTTTCATGCAAGTCTTATTTCCTAAAAAGGCTTAAGAGTAGTTTCAATTAATGTGTTCCCTACTGTAGTATATGGTCTCTTTCCATTTGATTACCAGGGCAAGGGCAGCAACGTTCTTCAGCTCCAGCAGCAAACCCAGCACCCAGCAAACCACAGCAACAAAATGGCAATTTGTCAGCAGCAGGTAAGAGTAATCCTGGGCAAGAGTTCTGGTTTCCGTTTGTGTAGTGCAAAACTACAGCTTAAATTTAGAAAAGATCCTTTCTATAATGGTGTTGCACAAGCAATACTTCATTAAGGACTAACCCATAGCTTGACAGGGAGAATTTGCTCAAGAGGCTACTGTATGCTTGGATTTAATAACAAATTTTTAAAAAGGGGGGGGGGAATATGTCCCCCTTCCCTCTTCTTCCCCAAGGAAAAAAAAAAAGGGAAGCAACTTTGATGAAGCAGTGTAAACTGAGTATCAAATCTGATGCAATTTTGCATTCTTGAAACCGTGCTCTCTGGACACCCAAGTAAGCTACAGTTTGGACCTGGCCAACAGGTGTGTTATCGATGCTGAGATACTGAGGCCAAACAATTTAGGCGGTATAGGACTGAAATTATTTGGTAGTTGTCCTGGTTTCAGCTGGGATAGAGTTAATTTTCTTTCTAGTATCTGGTATAGTGGTATGTTTTGGATTTAGTATGAGAAGAATGTTGATAACACACTGATGGTTTCAGTTGTTGCTAAGTCATGTTTAGACCAAGTCAAGGACTTTTCAGCTTCTTGTGCGTGGCCAGCAAGAAGGCTGGAGGGGCACAAGAAAAGTTGGGAGGGTACACAGCCAGGACAGCTGACCCAAACTGGCCAAAGGGGTATTCCATACCATGGGACGTCATGCCCAGTATGTAAACTGGGGGAGTTGGCCTGGGGCGGATTGCTGCTCAGGAACTGACTGGGCATCAGTCGACGAGTGGTGAGCAATTGCACTGTGCATCACTTGTTTTGTGTATTTCAATCCTTTTATTATTATTATTGTTGTTGTTGTTACTGTTATTATTATTATTATTATTTTGTTATTGTTATTATTGTTTTCTTCCTTTCTGTTCTATTAAACTGTTCTTATCTCAATCCATGAAGATTTACTTTTTTTTCCCCCGATTGTCTCCCCCATCCCACTGGGTGGGGGGGAGGTGAGTGAGTGGCTGCGTGGTGCTTAGTTGCTGGCTGGGGTTAAACTATGACAATAGTACATCTATAAATACATTTTTTTGATCAGGATTTTAAATAGTGAGATACTGAAAAAGGCAGTCAATTTAAATGTCAGCTTGTAGACATTTTTTGAAGCCAAAAAGTTGTCAGTCCAAGTTCTTAGTACTGCTTTAACCTGTCTGTATTCTTTACTCCTGCATTTAAGAAGTATTTTGAAATAGTAAAATTTTGACACATGCTTACTGCAGCAGAACTTTTCCTGTACTTAAAGCTGATCGTAAGAGTTCTATGCTTATACATTGGCAAGATTCCATTTAGAATTAGCAGTATTGCTTTATGTCAGGAAATTATTTGATTGTGGGCTACCATTACTTAGTTGTTCCCCCAGGTGGTGTAGATCTAAAGCTTGTTGTGCCATATTTGAGAGAAGTTACTGCTAACTAGTTGTTTCCCATTTAGACTACATTTAAGTGATTGACTCTGGCCACATCCCTACTTCCAGTGTAAGTGTCATAAAGGTCTGAGAGTGTCTCTTCTGCAGCAGTTTGCAGCCTAGAAAACACTTGTGACCAAGAGCAGAAGTGATTCAACAAACTTTTAGACACTCTGCAGTGCCCACGTAGCACAGTGAACGGAGCCTTAAGTGCCTACCCAGTGTTAAGTAAAACTTTGCCTTCTATGCAGCTCCCCGTACCGTGGTGGAAAAAGTTCTGCCTGACCTTGCGCCACGAGTTGGTTTTAACCTGGCTTTTGACTGCAAGGCTGAAAGTCTTTGTTGTGGTTTTTGAAAGGTCCTGCTGCTCCGAAGTACCATGCTCCCTCAAACCAGTTCGGTAAAGAGAGCGCTCCCAGCTCAGTGAAGACACCAGGAGGATCGCAGGCCAAAGTAGTGCCGATTGCCAGCTTGAACCCATACCAATCTAAGTGAGTTATCATGGTTTGCCAGGTGTTACTCAATGTCACAAGCATGAAAGAACAATAGCTTCTTTTTGCTTTCTCATGTATGAATCTCTCTCAAACCATTCTTTGAGTTCTTTTGACTTTATTGGTTAACTTCAAACAAGCAAAACCAACAATAACAACAAAACCACCCAGAGAAAGAAACAACAAAAACCTCCATAGAAACAGCTGAATGGGTTTGGGGTTTTTTTGTTTGTTTGTTTTTTGTTTGGGTTTTTGTTTTGGTTTGGTTTTTTTGGTGATTTGTGGGTTTTTGGTTTGTGGGGGTTTTTTGTTTGTTTTTTTCATTTCATCAACACTTCAACAGTCTGATACTTGCCTTTGCATTGTCTTGGTGAAGTCACCCTGCTGAGCTTGAGAGGTTTTTAATATTTTTGTTGAAAATCATTTGACTTCCCTTTTTTTCCTAAAGCAACCTTCTTTTTGGTAACTTAATGACAAAACAGCTCAGTAAGCTGTTCATTTCGGCTACTGTTCTGCTGAAAAGCATGAGGATGTAATTATTTAATGAATGACATTTTTAAGTTACGCAAACTGATTTGATTACCCAAGTTAAATGCGCATCCTATAATTGAACTCTTGAGTTCTAGCGTGGCTTTTCAGAAAAGGCAAACTGCTGCATGAGAAATGTACCCTAGAAGAGTAAAAGATTTGAGGCCTGCTTCTATGTAGAAGGATTGTTCACTACTGTTATCATACTAGATGCTTTATGGCTGGCTTTGTTGCTTTCTCTACAACTTTCTGCCTTTAATGGTCTAGGCTATTAAAATAGAAAGCAGCAGAAAAGCAGGTAGAGTTGCTGAGGTGCAGTGGGAAGATTCTGGCTTTTAAACAGTGACATTCCTGTTCCAAAGGTTTGTCAGTTCAATCTTTTCGTCAAAAAAGGACACAACAGTTATTTCTTGCACAATTTCAGGTGGACCATCTGTGCTCGTGTTACCCAAAAAGGCCAGATCCGCACGTGGAGCAACTCCCGTGGTGAAGGAAAGCTCTTTTCTGTAGAGCTAGTCGATGAAAGCGTAAGTGTCATATGTTGAGAAAAAGATAACGTATGCCAGATGCTGATGAACCCTTCATAACGACAGAATAGAGGAAATAGTGTTTTATAGGAAATGGGTTTTTTTATTACAATTGAAGCTTGTATTCTTGTATTCATTAAGCTGAGCATCAACAACCCAGGTTTTATCCAGAATGAAGTCTTAAATGTATGGCATTACTGATTATTTTTCATCAAAGTCTATAGTGTGTGACTGAATTTTTGCAGCTTCAAAATATAGTTGTTTATGCAAACTGACAACCTAATACTGAGGTTTGTGGTGGTTTCCTGTAGATTGAGAAGGAGGTCTCATCCTTGCTTAGATACGTGATACAAAACAAGGAGTGAGAAGAGCGTTTCCTCCAAGTTACAAGCTTTCATTTTTATGAAGAAATCAGAGTATAAGTTATTGTAATACTAGGAAATTTCATCTGTGGTTTGTTTGGGGAATGGTATCTGGTTAATCTAACTAAACTTGCAGTTTGTCAAACCTCTTATCGAATCACAGCCTTCTGTTGTGAAAACAAACAAGATTTTGCTAGATTATGTTTAGTATAAAATGTGAGGTTAATAATGTAACATGTTGTCATCGGCCATTTGTTTTCTCTGCATACTGTCTGTTCAAATTTAAAAAAAAATAGTTTATAATTGTTATTAATTCTTACTTAAAGACTTAACATCATATATGAGTGGGAGATATCACAGTATGCTCTGTGCTAACTTGTGGAGCTGCGTGACCTATTTGAAATTTTTTTTTTGCAAGTAATGGCAATTAATGCCAGTTTTACGAGTACCTTTTCAGAGGTGTGTATATGATACATGTAGTTCTTATGCATTTCATTCTGAAGCTCTAGGTATACTAACGAGACTTGAATATGAGAACTGATGGTCAGGTGTAGAATATGTTGTTTTAGCTATAACTACAAATGCAAGGAGAATATTGTTGTTTCTCATGTGCCTGGAGCTAGCCTGGCAGGCCACACTGTGTCTGTAGAACTGATGCCACTTAACATTGCAAAGATTTCTTCTTACTTTTTTTCATGCCGAATTTCAGTTCTGACCAGCTCTCCTATTTTCCTGCAGGGTGAGATTAGAGCTACTGCATTCAATGATCAAGCAGACAAGTTCTTTCCCCTCATTGAATTGAACAAGGTATGGTAGCATTGTGCTTTCATAGACTGACGTGAGCTAGAAAAGAGGAACTTCAGCAAAGCAAGGATTTTTAAAGGTGAACACAATCTATTTTCTCTGTCTGACTTCTCATAATATCCTCTGTTTCATTGCTTTCTCCTGTAGGTATATTATTTTACCAAAGGCAATTTGAAGACTGCTAACAAGCAATATACAGCTGTTAAAAATGACTATGAGATTACATTCACTAATGAGACTTCAGTTGTGCCCTGTGATGATGCCCAGCATCTTCCATCTGTTCAGTTTGAGTTTGTATCCATCGCTGACTTGGAGAACACGCCCAAAGACTCAATTGTTGGTCAGTCTAAGTAGCAAAATGGCAAGCTCTAAAGCTTTGAAGTTTTACTTTTGTGTCCTGAATACTGGGGAGGTAGTGAGCGTACAGTGCTTTGAGTGTTGTGATCCCTTAAATGAAGTTACCAAGTGATGGTTACCATTAAAAATACCTGGGGCGGTTTTCCTCTTAAGATGTCTTTGCCCTGTTCTGCTAACAATATGTAATGATTTTTCTTCAGACTTGCGCTACGAACTAAAGACAGTAAATGACACTTGTTTATTGTACGATGATCGTTGTTTTCCACAGAAAAGGGCTGAAAGAAAAATGTCCTTGCTCAGCACGTGTGCATTTCAGACCTTCCGTGGTCTTGCTTTCTTTCACTATCTAATTATCTCTGTAGTGATTTTGGCATAATTCATTGCATCCAAGTCCAAGTTGCATGACTGTTTTGGCTTGCTTTGTGAAGTATTGGAGGTTTGTTTTTCTGTAATTTGTTGGGCAAAGTACTCCGGAAAAATCAGAGGCTTGGGTGGGGGCGAGGGTTCTCAGGTTTCACAGGCACAAGATGCCTGTGATTCAGAGGCATTCAGCTAGGAATTTTAAAGGTAAATCTGTAATTATTAAAAATGGTATACTTTTAGAGAGTGCAAATGCGATTGTGTTAGCTCTTACTACCCAAACATGCAGACTTGCTTAAGTTGCAGCTTACGGTCGCGGGGCTACAGCGAAGGCACTAGCCAGTTGCTTCGTTGTGTTACAGTCCCTTTGAAACCCTTTGCCTGGGAGACTTGTGCTTAAACAGCAAGAGTGTGTGTTACAGGATCAGGGCTGAACTCCTTTGACAGAATGTGATGGGAAAAGATAGTACAGTGCCTTGATCTCGTTAATGTGGTGAGGCTTGCATTCATGAATATCTTAATGAATTAGTCAACAAAATTAAAGCACTGAAGAGTTCTGTAGTAGAGCATTCCTACCATAATACACTTAATTTCCATATCAGATTTGATTTGAATAGGGAGCTAGGATACAAGGTAAAAATCTGACAGTAGTTTGAATTCTTCTCTTGTGATCTTGTATTCCCCAATTGTGACCTTTGAGTAACTCTAACTAAATTGTAACTGTTTTTCAGATGTAATTGGAATTTGTAAGAGCTATGAAGATGTCACTAAAATTACAGTGAAAGCTAACAATAGGGAGGTATCAAAGAGGAACGTGCACCTGATGGATACATCAGGAAAACTGGTGACAGCTACGCTATGGGGAAATGAGGTATGTGCTCTCTTACCTGTTCTTAAGCGAAGATTCCTTTGTGTAGGGTGAGGAAATGTGTGCTGTTGTCGTCAGATGGGCATAGCACCGAGACACGTCCTGAGTGTTTAAGGATCAGGGGCAGAGAGAAGGTGAAAGACTGTCTGGTTTCATTCAGGTGTGATGTTCTTAACCTTTCTTTGACAAACTGCTGACATGATCTGACTAATGTGTTCTGAACAACTGCAGACATTGTCTCAAGCGCAGAGACTGAAGATAACAGGCTTCTGGTTTAGGAAAGGATACGAGTTGCAGTTTGATTATGGAAAAGCCCAGTGGCTATGGCTGTCTCATTTGAGATTAATTTTATTTGTACGGTGGGATACATGTTACCCTGCATAAATTGCTGATTAACTAGGGGGTTGAGAGGCTGTATCTCAGACTAGGAGTTTAAAGCATCAGAGTCTTAGAATTGAAAGTTTGAGTAGTTGCAGTAAACTACTTCTTTATCCTTTTAACAGGGTACTTTTGTTTTCCGCCAGTGTTGTAGATACTTAGGGATTTATGTTCCAGTCTATAAAATAGAAGTGATCCTGCCAGCTTGACAGTGATGCTTTATGGCTAAATGATCAAGTGCACTGATATTGTAGGTAGCTAAACACCATTAACCATCTGCTGATATAAATGAAGTAAACTGAAGTTCAATATCACAAAGTTTTGAGGTTGAACCAGGTTGTTATAGGAGAGGCTACTGGTAATCAATTCTTAGCGTAACTCTTCCAACAGAGATCAGGGCCTGCATTTCAGGAAGCTAATTCTGTTTGCTTGCTTGTAGAATAGAGACAACAAGCAGCATTAAGGAGAAGTGATGTATGGCTTGCAGCTGGCACAGTTAGGGTTAGAATCTGTATCTCCTTTGTAATAGTCATTGCCTTAACTGCTGGGATATGTTTTGTTTTCTTTTTGCATCTCATGGATACAGTGAATGCTACTGCTAACTCCAGCTCGTTTGTAATCTCTAAGCACATGATCCTCCCCTTGCTTGCTAAGTGGTGTGGGGTCCAGAAAATCTATACCTTTCAAAACCTTTCTCGTTCCAAGAGGTTCGTTGTTAGTGTCAGGCTTTACTCAGATAGCAAACTGATGGCGACTGAACAGCATTAAAGCAGCTTTATGAGATTAAAAACAGAAAAAGGGAAGTTGAGAAAAAGTGTTTGGTCAGCAAACCTACACTTCTGCTTTTTAAGTTGTAGTAGAATAGATGTGATTGGCTCAGTCAAGCCAAGTGAGTTGTTTCATCTCCTGAAGTCTAATCTGACCAAATAATTTCTCCTGTTTGGAGAAACCTCCATTCCTGTAACCCATCTCCCTTTCTAAAATAGTTGTGTAAAACTCCTAATGGAGGGGACCAATCCATTTTTTCCAAACCAGTGGTGTGATTTAAGGATTCTCTGGTTCCCCAGGAAATGAGGTGTTAGGATTACAGCTTTAATTCTTAGCTGCCTTTTCTTAAACTCCTAGTGATACCGTTTAAGACCTTGCCTTCTAAATACAGTAAGATAGTTGGATTCAGATTTGGTCTCTTGTCATGATCTGTGAATTCTGACCACAACTCCGGTACCTTTACTGTAGCGTACTACTAATGTTTTCTGTTTTTTTACACATGCAGGCTGAACAGTTTGATGGTTCTAGACAACCTGTGATAGCCATCAAAGGAGCCAGAGTCTCTGATTTTGGTGGTAGAAGCCTGTCTGTCCTGTCCTCAAGTACAGTTGTCATCAACCCTGATAGCCCAGAGGCTTTTAAGCTCCGAGGATGGTATGAGTGTGTTTATGTTGATTCATTCTAGCCTGCTACAGACTATTTGTTTTATTCTGTTTCTCTGTGCTGGAGCAGTGTGTATAGTACTGAAGAAAGGTAGCAGAGGATATGGCTTCCAGGTTTATAGAAACTTCTCTTTCTTGAAAGCACTAGAGCCTGAAAGGCTGTCCTTCTTAAGTTGTTCAATTCAAAAACTTATAATTCCATGACAGACCTTGAAAAATTGAAATAGGAGTAGTGCATGCTGACCCAAAGCCTTGGAAGGCAGCATGAAATCAGACTTGACCAGCTCCACTTTCTGAAGCATGATCTGAGAGAACAGTATTTTTTTCACAGGCTTTTTTTATTGTGTGGAATCTGTGTTAGCATGGACTGGAGGAACTATGTTGACTTCTGCCAGTGTCTATTCCTTATCAGATATTTTTCAGATAGCAAAATAACATTTTTATTGTTGTCAGGAAAACAAAGTGATTTCTTGGTGGTTCGTTGCTTCTACTATAGGTAGTTGCTAGATTGTCTGCTATAACTACTAATATGGTGAGATGTGGCGTATGTATGAATAGGGTTAAGAGCCGACAGCATCAGATTCGTGAATCCTGGGTTTTCAAGTTCTAGTTAAATCACCCAAACATGGATAAAATATTATGGCATCCTCCATTTGTCATTGAGCTGTGGTTCTCCCATACTTCAGAAGGCTGTTGCAGATAAAATTGATTGTGGGTCTTAGCTATTACTGTCACACTTTTAAGTTCAGTTTTTAAGTCTTGTTCGCATGTTTCTCAAATCCTAAAAAACACCACGATGGGATGGCAGTACAACCTTTTGCTGAAAAGCTGTGCCTTTCTTATTTTAACAGAGGAAGCATAATCTTTTCAATGCTATTTGCTTTTTCTTTCGAAGCTGCTGCGAAGATAATGGTACCATGTAATTTAATTTTAATTATGGAAATATCTTGATGCCCTTAAATCTTGTTATCTGACTGCCTTTAAGAAGCATGCAGTACGTGGTTTGACCACTAGCTGGCAAACAAATTGCAGTTATATAGAACAAAGCTGTCCTCCTTTTGTGGGTTTATAAAATACGGTGCTAATTAAGTCGGACTATTAACTTATTTTGAAATGCTATTTTTGTTTGCAATATACACAAATTACTGTAATTGTTTCCTTTGCAATCATTGATAAAAAATCCCTCATGTATTAAGTACATGAAACTAAATGTAAGCTTTTGATAAGTCTGTATGGCCTGCTATCCAAAAATAGAAGTGCATCTTTGTGGTTCCAGGTTTGACTCTGAGGGGCAACTTCTGGAATGTGCCTCAATCTCTGATGTGAGGGGTGGGCCAGCACCTGGAGTGAATACCAACTGGAAAACTTTGTTTGAAGCCAAATCTGAGAACTTGGGACAAGGAGATAAGGTAAAGCATGGCCACTGAGCACAAGCCTTGTGTACTGGGGAGAAAATAAAAAGCTAGATTTTATGCAGGCATTCTGCTTATTGAAGTAGTCCAGTTGTTGAGCAGTATGTGCTTACTCTCTCAGAATTTATGCTATTAGATAATTTTTTTTTCAAATAAATTCAAGCTTGTTGCTGATGTTGCCACATGATACTATGATTGCAAGAGAATTCTAAGCCTTGTATAAATGGCGGGGAGTTCACCCCAAAGATGGTCATATAAATAGCACAAAGTGTTCTAGGAGAAACAGGTGCATTAGGAGGAAGTGGTTTTCAAGGGTGCACACTTGGTCAATAGAAAAGCTAGGAATAAAACCCAGGTCTCTGGCATTCCAGTCCAGTAACCTCTCTAAGCTTATACTGCTTCTTGACTTACTTTTAATTTTTTTTTTCCCCCAAACTTAAGTGCTAAGCCATTCAGGATATGCAAGAACTTCTGTCTAAGGAAAAAACTTCACCTGTAATTCAGCTATTTTCCGTGAGATTTTTTTGCACACTATGCTTGAGCAACCTCTTGTTTATCTGTTGAAAGACTTGACGGTGGTCTTAAACCATTAGGATGATTATTTTAGTATGGTGAGTGGGTATTTTGTTCTGTAGGCTATAGTTTAATCAAATGCTTATCTGTAATACTACACAGTAGGCTTTCTGGTTTTTGTATTGGCTCCCCAAAGAAGCATAGGAAAGTGCAGAATCTTAATCCTGTGAAAAAATGGAGATTTGAACAGACACAATGGAGAAGCAAATATGCTTTATCTAAAGAAAACCTAGCAATTGGAGTTTCTTGCAATGGAAACACAAAATAATCTTGCTGTAGGGGCTTTATTTAACATAATGGAAGCCTGGAAATTATTGCAACAGAGGGGCTGATTTACAGTTTCCCAATAATCCATAGCTGTTAAGCTTTCTAATCCTAAATATCCAAGTATGGATGCCTTCCTTTGTAGTTAATTCAGAATTGGAAAACATTGAGTATTTTGAGGCTAATGTTGCACACTCACTCTCCTAGGCGGATTATTTTAGCTGTGTGGGCACAGTTGTACATCTGCGCAAAGAGAACTGTATGTACCAGGCATGTCCGTCTCAGGATTGCAATAAGAAAGTGATAGACCAACAAAATGGACTGTATCGTTGTGAAAAGTGTGATCGTGAATTCCCCAACTTTAAGTATCGCATGATGCTTCTGGTAAGTTAAATGGATTAGAGGAGAGTGTGTTTCTCGCTGTTTTCCTTTTTGAAAAGAGAATCTTTTGAGAGAATGGGGTGTTAAGAGTGGTTTGTCTATCTGTGGTGCCTTTGGGTTAGAGGATATTTAAAAGGTTTGTATGCTGTACCTGAGTGAGGGATGTTTCATTGAGCTGATTAGCAGTTTGTTTTCCTAGTGCTCCAATTAAAAGCTTTTCTCTTTGCCAAAAAGTTGATGCTAGCTCAGTTGATTCTGGTTTCCAAGTGTACTATGCAGTGCAGAGTACAGATGGCCTACGCCTCTTCAGTAGTGAAGATAAACTGAAGTAAAATGGCATTTCTGGAGAGCAGTAATTGCACTTTTACAGCTGCTACCTATATTTAGTACATTTTTTTGGTAGGTATTGTTCTGTCTCATGCTTTTCTGAAGCAGGCTCCATTAAGTTCTTTGGGGATTATTATTGTGATGCCCGCTTACACCATAAGCATTGAACCTTCTACTGTTTTATGTTACAAGTTAAGAGTTGTATCTGCTTCTTGGAAATGCTGTGCCAGGTGGGCATGCAGAGAGAAGGGAACTGTCCCTGCAGTCTCACTAAAACACAAACTGCTTCTGAATAATTTCTAGCAGATAACTTCCAGGAATGCATGAACTACTTTACATAGCAGAATCATTCTCGTAGAATATAAAGGAGATACCGAGGGTACAGTCAAGGCCTTCAGAACAGTGTGTCTCCTATTTTCCCATTCCTAATTGTCAAAGCAGCCAGGAAATGCATGTGAGGCTATTACTTGATCTTTTTACTGCTCTGTCTTGTCCTTGAATGTTTTGGTCGTTTCCTCCTAACATAGTATTACATGTGTTTATGCTTAAGTACTCAGGTATGTACAAACTAAATGCAGTTTGCAGTCTCGCTGGTGTCCCCCTTGGTGGTTGTTGTTCTGGTCTACCTGTTCTTGCTCAGATCAGTGACAGCGGAACAGAGCTGAATATCCATCAATGTGTACCACTGTGATCTTGTTGGCCTTTTCCTGTGACACAATGTACTGTCAATATTAACTTGCGTTAAATTACTATGACATTCTATGGTGCTTAAAAAAAAAAAAAGTAATAACTCACTACCTTCCACCCGCAGTGCTAGAAAGTACCTGTGGTACATAGGGCTCTGATAGGTACTGGAAATTTAAAACTCTCTATAGCTGTGAAATAATTTTTTTCTTTTGTACTGTCTTCCTTGAGGAATAGGCAACTGGATGAAATCACCTTTTTTATTTTTGTTTTTTTTTTTTTTAGGTGACCATTGCAGATTGTCTAGAGTATCAGTGGGTGACTTGTTTCCAAGAGTCAGCAGAATTCATTCTTGGGCAAAATGCAGCTTTCCTGGGAGAACTGAAGGAAAAGGTCGGTCAGTTAGCTTGTATATTTAGTAAATGTCTAGAAGTTGAATTATGTTTCACACATCTTGTTGGTGGGCTGCCCTTGAATTTCTTCCTTTTTTTGATGCTCTTGGTAAGGAAATATTCTTGTAACGTTGACTTTGAAGGTGAGTTGGAGAAAGATGAAAGATGCGTGGAACACCAGCGCTGATCCATCAGAGAGCACGGTCTCACCCCTGTGTGCGCACGTATAGCACTCCTAAGTCAGCAGAGGTGGCTAAGGCAGTGGGTTATGTTCATGTAGTTGCTGTGGAAATTAACAGCATTATTAAAACAAATACAAAAGTGCCATATGAAAGAAAGGGATATTCTACTTCATTTGGCAAGAATTTGGTCTTGCCCATTCTCTGGGTAACAGGCCATCTCAGGGGCCTGGCAGGCCAAGATTGTTCTCCAGATGTTTGACTTTAGTATCTTTTACAAGTTCACAAATCATTGCTTCTCCCTAGTCTGAAGTTCTTGGCAGGGACTTGTTTACTCTCCTCAGGATTATTTTCCACAGGCCATCTGCCTGGAGAACAGAGATTTGCCTGATTTCCCCCATAGTTTGCTCCCACAGTCAGTCTGTCTACCTCTGAGCTCTTTTGGCTGTTAAAAGCTGGAGATCAGCCTGTCCTTGTCACCTGGGCCCTGAGAGACAGCTGGTTACTTGAGGGTAGTACTACAGCCTTTTAACACATGTTGACTCCAATAGAAAGAACAGGCTGTTTTATCATCGTACCTAGATTGGAAGAATCTGCAAAAAAACGTGTTTTAGCCATGAATGCTAACAACGTTATCCCTAGTGTGTTCCAAAAATTTGTTTACAAAATCAAAAAGTTCCAGAACACTTTGTATGTATCTTTGTAAGTAGGCAGGAAGCTTTTTGAACTGATGTGTGTTAGCCCACTTCTGAAGGCTCTTTTTTTCCCCCCACCAAATATCATCAGAAACTTTATGGGTCATATGAAAACCATGACTTGTAAAATGGGTCATTGGCAGAGATGCTTAAGTGATCTTTCTTTGACAGATTAGAACAGTTTTTAAGGTTGTAAGTCATTAAACACTAACACACAGTATTTTCTTCCCTTTGTCACTATATGCTTCTCCACTGTATTTTCCTTTCTTCCAACCAAAGTAATAATTTCCTGATTTTTAGTTGTCTACTATATAAAATCTGTGTGGTTTTGTTTTGGTTTTTTAAATGATGGAAAGCGTTAAGTTCTTGAATTGCATACGAGCATTGCTGTTCTCCCAGGCTAAGGCTGGTTGATACTAGGGCTCCATAGATATACCAGTAGTTGTTTAACCCATTGCTTGGCTGTGGGAGGGAAATGAAGCAGGAGGGATTGTTGAGGCTGTAGTTCTGGTTGTCCTGAGATACTGTTGTAGACCTCATCTGCTTCTGCAAAGCAGGGCTGGTTTGTTTTCCTGTAGTTTACATACAAGAATGGTTTTTGGAAATTTCCTGCGCTTCAGCTGTCTAAGGTAAGTGGTACAAAGCTTGTGGTTCTGAGATGCTAAATTTTTGTGGTATTATGAAGGCTGGACACCTCTGTTCTGTAGGAAGATGTAATGCTAGGGCATTCTAATTAGATGTGCTTGCACTTTTGCATTTCCATTTTCAGACATTCTTAACTTGTCAATATTTTCTTACTTTAGTCATGCTTAATCTCTGCTAGAGTTCAAACAAAATTTCTTAGTCATTTCTAATGCTGAAGAGAACTGGGTGGGGAAGGAGAGACAGCAGATCCTATGTAACAGTACAAACATGTAATGTCTTTTGAAGAGCTGCCTAATGGAAATGGCTGAGGATAGAAAATGGAACATAATATGGAATGAGCCCTTGAGCGGGAATGCTTTGTGTTCCAGGAGAAATTGTTTTTGATTTGACACTTTTACGAGCCTTTAAAAATGGTACTTGATGCATTTTCAGTAAGCTTTTCCTAGTGTTTTTTTTTCTCTGAAGACCTGATGCAGTATCCTGTGAAGCTGGTGGGAGCCTTTCCACGGCTCACAGTATGTATTGAGTCCACGTACAGCCAGTGACCACGTTAAGCATAGATATGCATGCAGGGTTTTCTATCTACCTCTCCACTGTGCTTGTTACCAAAGGAGGTAATGTAGGGTAGCAGTGACTGGTATGCTGACGGCATTTTCCGCTCACCAATGGTTAGCAAAGTTTGTGGCAGAGCTGGAAACAGAAGCCAAATGCTTTATTAAGCAAGTTTTCTTATCCTCTAATCCATACGATGGTCAGAAGAAGGGGTTTTTAATATTCAGGAAGGATATGCCTAATTTTTGCAGTCTGTGAAACTAGCTACTCCTGTTCACCTTCATTTGTTGTGCTTTTCTAAACCTTAGGAGAATCACTGTGTATTGTAAAATAACACTGCGTGCATTTAAAAACAGCGGATGCAATGCTGCTGTTACACTGAATATGAGGGAAACTGAGGTGGGTTCAATTCCAGATCAGATGCTCTGTCTGCTGCTGGAGTGACTGATCAAGCCACATTAATAATTACTTGTCTGTATCGTCATGGGACTGCAGGATTTTTGTGGAACATCAGAAGAGGTTTTTACAACTAATTTTTACAAAATAAACTTTTTCCACAGTCTCCACAACTTGTCTGCTTCTTTTCTACAGTTTTGACAAATTGTCTGTTTTAAGTGCTGATGACGTTTGGTGTTCATATGGTAATTAGAAGCAGCTTATGTTATAGATATGACAGAGTCTTCTAGTGGTTATAAAAGCATGTTCAAAACATGTGTCTACTTTTTTATAGAACATCCTTTTAAATAGGTCTGTGTCAGGATGTGAAGGATACATACAGCCTCGATGGATAAGCGAAGAAACAGAATGCCTAATAAGACAATAGGGAAATAGTTAACTCTGTCAGTGTTCGTGATTATAGCAGAACATCAGAATTAGCCAGTTAAGCAGCATGAGAGAATCTCGTGTAGATTTGTAGTACTTTTATTCTGTACACTTACTTGGTTGCAGATCTGGTGCAACTGTACATTATTTTGTTTAGGTAGCTAGAAAGTTTTCACTTTGAACTAAACTTTTTCTTAAAAACTTAAAGTTACGGTTTTGGCATCTAAAATTTGATGGAAGATTCAGCTCTGCCTTACATGATCCAGTTAGTTCACCCGGTTTGCCTGCGTCAGCAAAAGATGAGCTGTTCTGAAAGTTCATGGTACTCCCAGAAGCCTGGAACATTTGCAGCTGATATCTGTCTTTGTCCTTCTCACAGAACGAACAGGCATTTGAAGAAGTGTTCCAAAATGCAAACTTCAACACGTATGAGTTCAGGATCCGAGTAAAACTGGAGACTTACAATGTAAGTATCCCCCAAAAGGCAAATAACATAGCACATGGCTTCTGTAGTTTAACTTGTCTCCGTAGGAGGTGCTTCTTCCTCTTGCGTTTGTTGGGAGAAGCTTCCAAAGAGACTTGCTCACAGCAAATACTGTCAGTCTTGACAGTGGATCCCTCCTTCAGTGCTCATTAACACTGCTCCCTCTCAGGTTCATCAAGCCTGGCTTGTTTCAAATGAAAACAACATAGCTGCTCTGGGAGCCAAGTTTGCACTCCCAGCTAACCCTGATACCAAGAGCAGTAAGTTACGGGGCAGGAGGAGGTTAGAACCGAATGCCTGGAGTGCTCAGCGTTCTTCCTTTACATGCCGTACTTCTCTTTCACAGGATGAGTCTCGTATTAAGGCTACAGCAGTGGATGTCAAACCTGTGAACTACAGAGAATACAGCAAGAGGTTGATCGCAAGCATCAGGAGAAATGCTCAACTAGGGTGAGGAGGCTGGTGCTGACTGATGGAAGCTAGAACTTCTAGGAAAAACTCAATAGATGATATCACGTTAACTTTTTCCCCACCCTGTGTGTGACAATTTGGCATTAGTTAATGCTGTGCATGGTAGTCCAGTGTAGTGGGCTAAGTGATTCAATGCATTCCTCTGAAGATACGCCCCTGGTAGATAAGAGGGCGCTCTAATGCCCCCGATATTGTAGACTGTTGTGGTCTATTAAGCTGCGGCAGCTCTAGAGAGGAATCTTTAGACAGATTGCCAGGGTCTTTAGACAAACCATTCAGAATGTCTGAAGTAACTTTGCTTTCTTACTGTATGTAAAGCTGAATTATATAGCCATTGTGTCTTCTTTGCAAGAAAGTAATGACAACCTTGACACTTGGACTTGTTCAGCAGAGGGCAGGAGGAAGAGTGTCATACAGCTTTCAGATATGGATGGAGGAGAACAGGTCTATTAGCACAAGTTAGTTCCTTTCCATAGAATTCAAAGGGTTTCTCTTTCCACAGGTACCATGCAGTTGTTAATGCTTGGAATGGCAATATGGTAGAATTATTAATCAAAGACATATCTCTTATATCTGAAGAATATCCTTCCTTCAGGGTTTAATAGACTGAGTCAGATGGGTCTGATATTAATCAAAATTGTCTCTTCTGAGGAAGGCAGATAAGCATTGACTCTCCATCCCCCAGGGAAATCTAGGCAACTACAAAGCATTGCTTTAGTTTTCTTTTCAATTAATACTATGGATTTTTGACTGATTTTTAGCTCACATTTCCTGCCTATACATATTTTGTATGTTTGTATGTTCAGTTGCTTTGGTTTTATTTGTAATGATGTTAATCAGAAACAGGTCTTTAAACGGGGGGAGCTTTGTTTCAATAAACACTCTTTAATTCCTGTGTAGTGAATTTTGCTTTCTTTGAACACCAAAGACTTCTCATTACTGGAAAGCAATTAATTAGCTTTCATAATAAGCATTCACTTGGGGGAGATGTTACCTTATTACAAACTCTAAGGTTAGACCAAAGAATGGAGACTTCTTTGCCTGATGTTAACAGCATGGAAATGCAGTGATATTTTCACCATTTCTGTGCCTGAGAATGCTGATGAGCTGGCACTTCTGGGATTTTTATTGACGTTTACACAGCAGTCTAAAACTAACCAGGGTTTGAGATCTGTTCAGACATAGAGCTAGTACAGAAAACAGTAATTATGCTACTGGGCTTTTCAGTCAGCAGAGCATGCTAGCTCTGTGTGCTTCTAATCACATTAATTATGTGTTCTCTGGCTGCAGCTCACAGCTTGGCATTTGCTGCACAGCTCCAAGCATCCAGGCAATACTGCAGTGGGTCTCTGGTAGCAAAACCTAAATTTATTTATTTATTTTGCTTTGTAGAGCACTGTTTCTTCATGTATTCAGTTGGTGCCCTTTATTTCCCATCATTTCCTGTTTGGCATCTTAAGTCTTTAAGAACTGTAAATGCCATTTCCATTGATGGACATGAAGAACATTATTCTGGGCCCATTAAACTGCACAAACAACCCTTTCCTTTTTTTTGGATTGTAAGGATCATGACTGGGTTCTTCTGCTGATGTCTTGCATTTTTTATTGAAGTATTTGTTCCCTCTGACCTTGCTTATAAAGCATTGACTAGAAAATTACAGTCTTCAGCACGGTTCCGGATTGACAAATGGCAGGTTAGCGGTGATAATCTATCTTTCCACTCTGCTAACCAGTCTTTTAGTTCTCCTCCTCCCTTCTCATCCCTTCTTCCCAGTTTGAGGGGACTGGTAACAAGTGGTAATGCAAAATGTTCCTTGAGGCTATTTCCAATTCTCAGGCCCATGTACACGAGGAAGTTTTTATGGGCATTTGTGTTAGCACATATTTGCTGGCATTGCAGCTTTATGAGATGATGTTGCACACCTGCCTCTGCTGGGGCAGCTCATTCTCCCAGAGGGAATCGCTGTGAATCTGTATCGCTGGGTTTACTATGCCATCAGCCAGAGCACTAGAGACGGAAGGTATCAATACTCAAGAGTATTAAGGTATCTTACAGGATTGGCTGAATGACCTTGAGAACTGGAACAGAAAATCAACTTAAAACAGTTGTGTGAAAAGTCATTTATTTGAGGACTAATAAAAAACCCACCCTCTGCTATAAAGTGGATGCTCATCAGTGACTGAAGAGTTGGAGGGTTTTAATCATGGTTTAATCAGCTAGTATATGATAAAAACATCAAGCTATGTAAGGCAAGGTATTTCTAGTATAGCTATACAAGTACCATAGGATTATATAAGCCTCTGCTGTGAGATCTCATCTCGAATGCTATGTACAGTTCTGGTCGGCTACGTATAGAGGCAAAAAAGAATCTCAGCTGGGGCGAGTACAGAGGAGGACTACGCTGCTGAGTAGGAGAATGAAGATCTGTTTTAGGAGGGGCCTAGAAGAGCTAATTTAGCAAAATGAATCCTGAGAGGGGCATATGATTTCCCACTTACATAAAATATATATGTGCATATATCTATATATCTTGCATCCTTCCCCTGATCATAGGCTAGAACTGTTGAAGATAATTAGTTAATAAATAGTTTGTCAGTCACAAGAAAGTGAGGTTCCAAAGCAGCCAGCTAGCTGAGGAGTGAGGGCAGGGATGCTGTGGAGGTGTCTCCGTTCTCTCCTCCCACCTCATTGCCATGGCCATCCAAGCCCTAGTAGGTCACTGCAGCCACTGACATGGGCCGTGGAAAACGGGACTCTTCAGAAGGCTCTGGGCTCTTTTGGCTGTGCTAATTAAGGAGAAGTAAGTGGACTCACAATGCTAGTTGAGATTATGGGCAAACAAGCCTGTGTCTTCCTTCCCTACATCATAAATCTCCCCCTGCTAGTGTCCAGGTTATTGCTGGATGGCGTCAACCATTATCTGGGCTGAATATGTATTTGCTCAGTTGAAAGGATGCTGGAGTACTTTGTAACTAGATCTCTGTGAGGTGAAGATTCCTGTGGCTGCTAATGTTTCGCTTTAAATTAAACATACAAAGCGCAGATGAAACTGGGAAGCTGCTGGTTTCAAACAGGCAGGTGCAAGGGCAGTTACATGAGAACATCAAGGGAAGATCTAGAGCCTGCTTTGACGTGCCATGTTCAGTTAGTTTGTTGTGTTAAATACCACTGTTATTATTTAACTGTTTGCACTGTACATGAATTTTAAATTAATTGTTAGTGACCCTTACGAGTCTCTGGAGGGGAGATTCCATTTGAGTCAGATCTAGTTTTTAAGATGCATCAGGTGGTTTGTTGGGGTTTTTTTTTTTCCAAAATAAAGCTTTGAGGAGTAATGTATTCTAAGAGCTGTTGTAAAAAATAAATGGTGGTCTTGCAGAGCAGTCGCTTCTGATCCATGTGGGTGTTTGGTAGCTGGTTGCTTTACGCTGTGTATGCTATGCCTGGCAGCTTGGATGAGTGTGTGTGTGTGGGCTTCGGTGTTCCAGCACGATGGGATTGTCCTTTTAGTGCAACGGGTGTGAGAGTGGAAGTTGATGAGTCTGATGTTTTGATTCTTGATTCTCGGTGATATTTACATTTGTTGCCCATGATGCAGCATAACATCTTGAGGGGGGGAGGAAGACATACTTTCCTTCCGTGTCCTGTTTGGTCATCTTTCCTTTCCTTTTGCCTTCTGTTTTTTTTTCTAGCCCTCAAACTAGCCACTTTGGAGAAGAGTGGCCACCCCATAGGGCTTCTTCCTCACCACAGCCAGCCTCACTGGCTGGAGGAGTTGCCTCTCAGGCAGCCGTAGGGCTGCTTAGGTGACTCAGATGGGAAAGAAAGAGAACTTTCATATCACTTTTATACAAAAGGCTCACGAGAACGTGAAATGGAACAGGCTGTCTACTTCCAAAGCCTGTGTTTGGGGAAGGGAGTGGTCTGCAGCATATTATGCATTATAAATATTGGAGTAGTGCAGTAAATATCAGTAATCTTATTACAGGGAGTGGAAATTCTCTTTAATGTATTATCTGTGAGGATGCAAGAGACTCACAGACCTTCTCTCAATTTTTTAGTCCGTTTTTCATGTTTACATTTTTACATTTCATTCATATGCATATTTTAAAAAAAAAAAAGTGGTTTGAATCTCCAGATGGATTTTTCATGAGGACTGTTACGCATTTTTCTGTGTGTTTTATTTGAATACTTAGGTGTCTGTGTTTGGGGGGTGGGGTGTTGTTTGTTTTTAGTTTTTTCCTGTTTATAGTGCATTGATTTGTTGTTAAATTCAGCCTCTCTGCCATGCCAAAAGCGTGCCTTTGGGAGTGTTTCTAGGCTGCTTGTAGTACTTTTCTTTTTCCATCCTTATATATAACTGTTCTTGCAAGTTATTTAAAATAAACTGGACACTTGCACAGAGGCATTTTTTTAATTTGTCCCAAATGTCTTGTCCTTTAAAGGGAGATTTTAAACGAAAAAAATCCTCCTGAGCTCCTTTTCTGTTGCCTGATGCAATTTTCTTTGGGCTCAGCCTGGCTGAGCTCAGCGAAGGTCCCAGACACGTCTGTTACTTCTCATAGGGATGTGTTTTCCAGAGATGGTCCGGGTTATGATAAAGGCACCTTGAAAGCTGCACTGCAGCAGACGACCATGCGGGGATGCACCAGAAATGGGTTCTTTGCTCTGAGAGTTTATCCTCAGAAAGTTGGCTGAGCAGAGCTGGGTTGCTGGTTTATCTGATGTAGAAATGAAAGATGTGAACATTTGTCATGTCCACTCTGACATCACTGTTGAGCAATTAAGAGAAAGAAATCTAATTTTTTTGCCATCAGTTTAGCTCTTGGAATTCCCTCGTGGCTTATTGTACAAAAGGCTGAAAAATAAGAGTAATAATCTGATTTTTGTCTGTTTCTAGTGTTTTATGTTTTCCATTAAAGCCTTGCTGGTATGCTGCACTGACTTTTTGAACTGCAGGATCAAAAAATACTCCTCCCTTTTTTTTTGGTGAAGACCGTCTCTGAGAAGGATAAATATTATTGATTGAGGTATTTAATACACTAATGAAACCCACAATTATTGACTATGTAATTAATATACTGTCTAAAAGTAAAGTTTGACAGCGCATATAGAAAAGCTATATTGACTTGCGCTTCTTTGGCAATGTGCCTTGCAGGTTTTTATTTATAGACATTGAAACACGTTCTTCTTCAAGTAATGATTCAATCCCACTTTCTGCTTGCCACAAGCTAGAAAGCTGCCGTTCTTGCTGACTGTAAGGCTTTCGTATTATCTGTGGGGAACAAAAATTTTCAGCGTTTAGCTTTGCTGCCTATTGCATTAGATTTCAGAGCTGGAGCATCCATGTGTGCGGCGCTGTTCCTTGCAGCTGGGAAATCAGACTTTTCCAAGCAGCTTTCTGCTTTTTGTAATCAAGTTGGTAGACTTTTTTGACTTGCTTTTGGTTTTGCTAACCTTGGTGAGTGACAAAAACATGGGAAATCCAAGGGACATCTTGATAGACCTGGGAGGGTACTATCAGACAGAAGATTTCCTATCAGTATAGCTGTGTTTGTGCTTTTGAAGCAGCCCCTGTGTATGCTTGGGGAGTGTATGCTCTGGTTTAGGCTCAAGGTGATACGTGGTTTTGTTCTATGCTAAAGTGGCCTTTCTTAAGCCTAGCAGCAAGATTTAGTCTTCTGCCTGAACTGACAGATGATCTGCAGGCCGGTGTGTGTTCCTCCCTTATTCCAGGGTTCAGTGGTGCTGCGTCCCCATTGATTTGGCTGACCTCGGGGTGGTAGCTTGCCACACCTCCCTTAGCCTTACTCGTCTTCCCCGGCTGGTTCTGCTTGCAGCCCAGCCTTGCTTTCTTTGCTGCTGCTTAAGTTGCCATAAACTGTGTTTAAATTGCCAGAAAGCTGAAGCTACATTTATAAATGGCTTTAAGTTGTTCGTATGCCCTGTGAAATGTTAAACTTCTTAGCACCAGGTGAAGTTATTTACATCGAACTCAGAAGCTGATAATGAAGGTTTTTTTAGATTTCAAGTGATTTAAAAAAAACTTCCAAATCCCAAGTGTATCAGCTATCTGGTAATTGGAGCTTGTGCTGTCATTAAAAATGACAGCTTTCTCCAATAACATTCTTAGTGCTTGTAAAATGCAGCTAACATAACCTATATTTAACTTGTATTAGCTAGAATTTCCTTTCCGTGCTTGCTTGCTTACTTTCAGAGCTTTGGTGCGAATACCGAGGTCCTTCTCTATTCATGAACCATGTATTTTACCTCGTTGGAAGAACTGAAAGCTCTTAACCAGGGCTGGACAGCCAGGTGTATCTGTTGTGGTTTTCCCCACAGAAGTTTTTTTCTCAGCCAGCAAGTAGAAGCCATTCTTTGGGCAGAAATAAACCTTAAGCAATAATATGTGTTGCAGGAAAGCCCAGCTTTGCTGAAGGTTAGCAGAAAGCTCCTATTCCTTAACCCCGCTGAACAAACAAAGCCTGTTGGTTTTTTTTTTTCCTCTGCGGTCAGTTAAAAACATTTGCCTGTTGAATCGTTAAGGCGCTGTCCCATAATTGAGATGCTGGGTAGCAATCTGCTCCCCTCCTCCGCCTGGAAGTGTTCCACACAGAGCCCTCTAATTAAACAGAAAATGGTTTGTCATGTGTAACTGCCTCTTCTGAATGTAACAAACTCATTTCAAGAGATGCCAACACCATCTTTATAGCTGTTTTAATAATCTTCTCTTGAATCAGAGAGGGCTCTAACCTCGTATTTCACTTCACCAGCTGTTTATTTCGCTGTTTGGGTTTTTTTTTTCCCCTTGCACTGAGAATGTGTAGACTCGTGTGTGTGTGTGTGTGTGTGGAAATCCTCATTAGAGTAACACGAGTTTAAGTCTGTGAAATAGTCTGTTAGGGCTGCTGCTTTTAAGCATTACTATTTACAGCAAGAGCACGTGCGGGCTTTCAGCTCCGAGCCCTGTCAATCACCTGCCTGTCATGCTGGGAGGGAGCCCGAAAAGCTCCGCTGCCATCCCCGTTTGCTGGGGAACGAAGGTTTTTAGGCAGTTTCCAAAGCTAACATCTATTTTGCAGACAGATGTGCATGCCACAGCCACCCTCCGCACACGCCTGTAATAGAAACCATTAGCTTCTCCACTACCCCGGCGCAGAGGAGAGCTGCAGTGTATTCTTAATGCATGAAGTGTGGTCTGGGTAGGACACAAATAGTGTAGCAGATTACCAGGTAAAATTGGCTTTTACCTCTCCCCCATCCTTCTCAGACACTTTCCTGCCAAACTTCAGCTTTTAAGTCGGCGCTCAAAGAAATTCTCTCTGTGTAAAAGGCCTCTTGCTGCCTTTTAAATTGGCTAATGTTTGGCAGAAAATCCAAATAGCGGGTACAGTTATTTAGTGCCTTCATTACTTACTGCCTGGAGACTTTCTCTGATATTAGTGGCTCCTGTTTATTCATGGCGTGCTTGTGTCTGCCTCTCTTCTGCCTGTCTTTTGGATAGGTGCGGACCTGTAGGATCTCGTGGAGGCATGCCACAGCCTCGTGTCCCGGGAAAGTGCTTTTTCTTCGGACAAACCCCATCCCCTGCGCTGAGAACAAATACCCTCCCTTGCCATAATGGCTTACTGCACGGTAGCACCGGTTAGAAGATGAGGAGCAGTGTTCTTCCAACAAGCGGTGTTGTTAACATCCAGCTGGGATGTGAAAATCACTTGTAGGTTTATATTTCTAAATATTGCGAGCCTGATGCCACCATCTTCAAAAAGGGAAGGAACGGCAAGCCGACTCCTGTCAGTTTGTTAGAGCATATTTATAACTCAAATGCTAATTCCTGCTCTTGACTCATAATAGCTTCTGAATTCTGAATCTTTAAATTCCGGATCTCATGTTTTGAGGTTAATCCATTCAGATAGATTGGGAAGCAGAATTTATAATTTGGAGAAGTAATGTCAGTCCTTCTTGCTTCAGCCAGTCATTTCATCTTGGCAGTAGGTCCCACCAGCAAGCCAATACTTGACCCTTCCTTATAGACTAGTCAAAACCAACATATTCATTTTATCTGAGTTGATACTGCAGTTTCCTTCGTACTCATACCTTGGCCCGTAAGCTTAAGAGTTGCAATAACTGGCTGTCAGCATACTTGCCTGATTCTGATTTAACTCATTCAGCTTATTGTGAGCCTTAACCTATTTTCTGTGCTGTCTCCAAGTGTACAGCTTCTGCAAAGAGATTAATAAGACAAAAAAATACATCTTAATTTTCAAACTTCTCCCATGAAGCCTTACAGAATTACGGGGTTTGAAGAAAGGAATGGCATTAATATACCACCCATCAGTGGACATGGCCTTTAGCATCAGTCCTTAAGCCAGCCTTTGCGGTAGGAAGCCTGTATCACTGCAGCATTGGTGATGCTAAAGCTCCAGGAGCTGCCTTCACCTTGTAGAAAGCTTTGCTTGGCTTGCTCTCATTATACCTTTGTCTTGTACCAGATTGCAGAGAGAGCATGCTCATTACTGAGCAGGATTTAAGAAAAAGACTAATTTTGTTTTTCTTTTTAAGAAAAAGAGTAACTGTATTTTGATTAGCATTTTAATTTACCATGTTTGGAAACAAATAGATACAGCAATGAATGTGAATTTCTTTTTGAAACTAAAACTTAGTTTCTGACGCTTCCCCCCCCCCCTGCCCCGCCGTTAACAAAACCGGTGAAAGATCACATCGTTTTAATGATCCCTGTTAGTGTCATTTCCTATGACTAATGAGATGTCATCTGGTGCTAACGATGGGTCTGGCCCGCAAGCAGCAACCTATTCCCATGCTTTGCCTCCTATTCTTTGAGCGGTTCGAGGACATTTGGTGTCTCAGGGCAGGTGATGTGCCACATCCCCTCTTCCAGCTCAGGTTTCTCGTTGAATTTGCCAAACCTAAGGTGGATGATTTAGCATTCCCCTGAAGGGAAGCTCCTGAAAATAAACTTTAGACTCCCCTTATACACCTTATTTTATTGTGGTGGGTGCTAAGGGCTTCTGGGGGCGAGGGGCGGGGGCGGCGTTTGTCCCAATTGTAGCTTGCAGAACATAGTGTGCCAGCTGTGTATGACTGCACCCATAAATCCCCCTTCCAGGAGTTCCTGGCTGTGCACTATATAAGTTGGCTTGTAGCAAACACCTTGCAATACATATTCATTATTTCGGCTTTGCTTAATGCATGAGGCTTGGGGGGAGAAGGAAGTGGCTTCTCTCACCGATTTATGTTCCTTGAGCTAATCCACCTCCCCTGCTTGGCACAGTTAACTTTTAGTTGCAATATTTTGTATGTCGCAGAAGCAAGTTTTAATTGCGCTACAGAAGTCCCTTTCTGCCAATAGTTCATTAGACTTCATGAATGCTCCAACTGAAGAATAGTCTCTCTGGATTAGCATCATCTTCCAACACACCCTTCTTGTTGGATTGCTGTCAGACGAATTGATAAGAGTATTTCTGGATTGAGCCAAAAAGTACTGGGGGTAAGATACAACAATTTACAGGCTTCCAGACAAATGAGCTGAAAGAAGGGAAAGCCATAATTCTGCATTCAGGACGTCACAGGCATGGCAGGAGCTTTGGAAGGTCTAGATTAAAATGTAGCTATTTTTCTTCTGGAAATAGGAAGAAGGGATTTGGTGCCAGTCAGAAGCAAAGCCTACCTGATTCAGGCAGGAAGCTAAATTCACTGCAACAGTTTCTCTAAGAGCCGGAGAACAGCCGCAGTGCCTAATCAATAGGCAGAATCCAGAGGTGCTGGCAGAAGCATCACTAATATGCCTGCGGTAATTAACTCTGAATTATCAGGTGTATATTTGAAACCCTTAAATGATTATCCTAGGATTTAGCAAACACTTTTGTGCCGCTATGTGTTGCCTGGGCTACTCCTCTCCATAAAGCTGTTAGTGACCCCGGTTTGCATCAGCGGGGCAAGTGAGCTCCGTGCTGCTGCTAAAGCTGAAGGTGATCTGGCAGTGCAGCCACTGGAATAACCCTTGGAAATAGGGTTTAGTCTATAAACCTTGTTTCAGCTATCTCATAAGAGCTGTTCATCCTGGGAGATAAGTCATCGTGCGCCTGTCTTTGAAAATGACTGGCTCAGCTATTGTCTGCATAAAATCACCTTTGTTTATAGTGCATTTTCTAATGGCTCAACCAGCAGAGTAAAATTTAAATAAGTAATTATCGTGCAGAAGGCGCCCGCTAAATGGAACGATTTCCCTGGCTGCTTTGCCCTTTTGGCTGCACTCTGAGCACAAGCCAACTCCCTCGGTAGTCAGGTGGGTTCAAACAGGCAGCTCGCACACCTTTGCTCTAGGAGCACTGTTGCTGCTCAAGATCTGCCTAAGCAAACTTGAATCAGCTAAATTGTTGGTAGAACCCAAGAAAAACATGGGCTTAGAGTTTGGGGATTTGGGGTGGGGTGTAATTATTATTTGGGGGGGGCTTGTGTGTGGGTTTTTTGTTTCGTTTTTTTTTAGCAACTCAGAAAGACAAGAACTGCAGAACCTGGGCATGGATTTTTATCCCAGTAACTTAGCGCGGGGATTTTAACTTGGTGTCCCTCCAAAAACTGGCCCTTCGGAAAGCCACCGGCACTTCTTCCGGAGCCAGCAGGTGGAGCCTGAAGAATAGCATCAATTTCCAACCCCATTTGTGCTAGAGCCCATTGAGTGGGAGCTATCTGTGCTGAAATCCTGATTGAATAAAAATTGTTCATTATGCAAACTGTCTGGTTCAGTACACAGAGGCAGCCCCCAGGCACAGACCCCAAGTAGCTGCTTTCTCTTTGCCCAGATTAAAACATATGAACTGCTTTGATGTAATCTTATAACAAAGCCTAATGGAAATTTTATATCCTCTGAAGTTGACTGTCATTTCTCATTGCCCTGCTTCCTCTGCCCTATTAATACTCCAATCCAGAGAGCGGTAGCTGAACTTGCGCTCTTTTTGCTCTCAAATACGGTATGCTTCCCCGTCCATGTTTAACTTTTTATTTATGTTTAAATACTGTTAGATTACATTACAGTATGTTTAATCCCTTGTTTTTTCCATAGCTATTTATCATTTTAATGGAATGCTGCAGAATATTACATTGTGCAATGTGTTTAAATTGATAAATTGTATTAGAAAAATATTGGATAGGATTTTTAATGGTAAGTGGGGCTTTAGTAGATATATTTTCTCATTAGTAGACTAACTGCACACAGACTGCATGAGGCTGGAATGTTAAGGATTTTGGGATAAGCTATATTTATGACTTATTTGACTAATTAAGGCACAATTTTATCATAAAGTTTTTCCCAGACTTTGCTGAGCAGGATGAAGGAGGAAAACTTGCCCCAGCGCCGTTACTCTACAACATCAGTTGCCATAACAACTTCATGCAATACTATATTTTTACTTGAAATTCCTTTTAAGACTCAGTTGCTGTAATAATTTGTTTCAGCTGCTAAAAGGCATGTTTCTCTTTGTGGTGGTTTCAAGGCTCTCATTACAGTAACAAAAAAGTGGTTGTGTTAATATAGACTCTTTTCATTTCAACATATGCAAAAGTTCAATAGATTCCAAAAATAGAATTAAAGGGTGGAGGTGATGAATCTGCTATAAAATCTCTTCCAGTCTTTAGGAAAGAGGAATGGGCTTAGCTGGTGAAGGTGAACTTTTTCAATAGCCTTAAGGAGAGGCTACCCATAATTATTGCACCCGATGGGAATCTAAAACTGAAACTTCACGTTGTGTATCCCACTGCCTTGCATCTGACCCATGCCACTTAGCTTCAGCGAGAGATGGAGGGCGTATTTGTTCTCCAAAAGAGTTGGAGCATCAGCCAGTCATCTTTCCAGTGATGCTATTGCTATTTGGGTGAAGCTGGTCCTGAAGTCCTTGTTCACGAGGAGAACAGCAGAACAGAGCTTCGGCTCTTCCTAATGTATCTGCTCCTTTAATTCATTAAATAATCACCTCACACTGAACGTATATTGTCTAGGTTTTGGCCACGGGCGCACTAGAAGTGTAAAAACAATTTTCAGGCAGCCTGGAGTGTCGTCTGATTTCTGATTCCGACGTTAATTTAGTGGAAGGCAAGGAGTGCATGATAAGAAAGTTGCTGGCTTTTATTTTTAACCCTTTCCTTTCCCATAGCTTTGGTGACTGTTGCTTTCTTCCAAGAACACACTGTGCTGTAGCTGCCCCTGCCCATTAAGCCAGCCTTGCGCTGCTATAAATCCCCCATCTGGCTTTTGGCATCTCATGGGTGAGGCAGCAATTCCTTGAACAAGTTCTTCTTCTAGTTCAGCATATGGGCCCTGTTTCTACTGGTGCCAGGCAAATAACAAAGTTTTAAGCTATTTGGTTAATTGAGGCAGTCAAAATACGGCTTCTTTTTCATCGTCTCCAGGCTTCTCGGGTCCGCAGAGCAAGACGAGGACATATCCCCGTGGCTTCCCCAGGCGTTTCTTCTCCTAGGGACAATGCGGAGGCAGGAGGGTGTCTCCTACGCTGTCCGTGTGCAGGCTCAAGCAGGGAGCTGAGCAGGCATTTTAATTCTGGTGCTATTCAAGACCTTTCTAATAAAGCCCTTCTGGAGCAGGGTTGTGCTGTTGGAGTGATGAAACCTCTTTCCTCCCAGGGCTGAACGAGTGCATTTGCTTTCTGGAGCCGGGGGGATGCAGAGAGCCTAAGCCCACCTTCACTCCTTGGCTCCAGAGTGGAGAGAGGAGGCACCCTCCCTGCAGGAAGGAGAAAACACCAAACCTCTTAAAATCTGTATAGATCCCAGCACTCCATCTCTTTGACATGATTCTGAACTCTACTCTGCCATTTTACAGATCTCCAGCTGGATCGTAGGCTTCTGATATGCTTATGACTCTGCTTTTTCTTGCATTGTTGGTCTTTCCTCCCCACCTTTTCAAATCCTGATTCTCTGTGCTGAATTGAAAAGGTTAAAATGGTTATATTTTGCATCCGTTCACTCTGTCCAGTTCCAACCACGACCCTTGGATTTTTAATAACAGCGGAGATGATGGTCATTTGATGCAGCCCCCTGCCTGCAGCAAAATCTTCATCAAGGTTTTCCGGCAGCCTCCCTCAGGCAGCTCATCTCGTTGCTTAATTGTCTTTATGCTTTCTCACAGCTTCATGTTTTAACTGTATTTCCCTCAAACTGCAACTGTGGTTGGGTTGTGTGGCTCAGGAGAGTGACCCCTTTACAACTTGGTGTCTGTCAGCCCTGGCTGTGAAATTTGGGCTGGGCAAATTATTTTGGGTGAGTAGAGATGATAGAAAAGGGCATGTCTCACCATGAAAGATGAATCATTCCTTTGCCTTTTACTCCTTGTTGTAGTAACATTATTCCTGAGGAATTTTTTGCTATTTATGTGATTGTCAGATGCGATTCCATCAGAATTACAAAGGAATTCAGCACGAATTAGTGACCACTTAACGTTATAGAAAGCTGCGATGTAAATGTACTCCATGATCTCATCTACAACTCAGTCCTTAGCGGATGCTTCAAGGTAGGTTTTTTTTCTAAAGTGGTCATAAATTGCAACCAGTCATTGGACTTCCTCCAGTCCTAGAGCAATTACTGGGCCAGTTCAGCTGAAGGGTTTGATCAGGTGTTTTACTAGCAGGATTTTATTTCACTAAATGAACATCTCCTGAAGAACCGGGAATGTAATATTTACACGTTAAAGTGCTGCTGTAATGGCACTGCATTTAACTTCACTAGGAGACCAGGAATCCCGTGGTAAAATGCCTGATAACTGCTGCATTTACCAGGGGAATGAATTTATAGCAGTTGAATTCCTCCGGCAGAACAAAGGGCTGTATTATGAAAGCACCCTCTTCTCTCTAACAAAAGCTTTGAGCCAGTCCTGTTTCTTGCTCTAGGAGACGGTGCGATGTTGCTTTGCCTCATTGTGGTTGTTGCCTTGCCCGACTGCCTGGAACTATTTTGGATAAGTAAAAGGGGTGGGGGGTATCATCCTTCTGTTTTACCCTCTGCAGGTTGCATATGACTTAATCTCACTTGGAAATTCTGGGAGAGGTTCTCCATGGAAAGCGGCTATTACGTGTGAGCTCGGTACGTGGAGTGGTGATGTAGGTGGGACTCGAATCCGCCTACTCCAGCCTGGAGTACCCGTCCTCCTGGCAAGCAGGAGCGTCTGTGACGCAGCTGCAGAGGTTTCCAAAGACTGTCCCTCATCCGTGGACCGTCCTGTCCCCGCTTTCCGTGGCTGGGGCTTGGGACAAGCGTGCTCGCACCGCAACACCGTGCCATCTTTACTCCTGTCTTGCATTAGCCACCTCTATATAAATAACTCGGGTTTAGCTATGTGGCTTCCCTTTCCCTTTATTTTCTTCCTTTGGTATTAATAGTAGCTAATTATTGCTTTTACTATTAGGTCATGTGTTGTAAATACACTAAATGCGGTACGCATCCCGTGCGCGCTGGGTTGTGTGCTAATGCTTGGATTCTGCCTCTTAACATGCAGCCTAATTGCCTACTTGCACTGCGCTGCCTGACATGCTATTTTTTGGGATAATTGCTCCCAAAGTCTCAGCATTTTAATGTAGTTGGTATCACATGGTCTAGCTAAAAATTATTCAAAACAAACCTTGGGTCCCATCCCAGAAGAAACTATGTCAGAGCTTCCTGGGAAAAGCAGGGAGCTTTTCTTCCAGCCCCTCTTCCTCCTCTCTTCTTCCTCCTCTCTTCTTCCTCCTCTCTTCTTTCTTCCTCCTCTCTTCTTTCTTCCTCCTCTCTTCTTTCTTCCTCCTCTCTTCCCTGCAGCTGGGATTACTGGGGTTGCAGAATCCCCTCAGAGCAGAGCCCTGCTACAGCCCCCAGCCGTCACTGCTGCTGCATCCATAGGTGGCTGTGAGATGAGTCAGTGTCAACCTGGTCACTAGTGAAAAATCTTTTTAATTATTTAAGTGGTGGTAAATGCCTGCTCTTATTGGTATGGGCATAAACTGTAGCTTTGCTAATTTTCCTCTTTAATCTCTCCTGGAAGAGCTGAGTGCCTGCTCTCCTTCGCATTGTGTTTCCCTAAAGAAAGATGCTTTGAAGAAGTCAGCTCCCTGCTCGGGATGCTGATGTGAAAGGAGTCCCTCAGCAAACAAGTTTCAGGCTTTTACCCTAAAAGCACTTGAGGGTTATTTGTGAGTGTAATGTCAAGACAGCCTAATGGGAGATATGTGCCCCGTTCAGTTTTAAACTGCACAGCACTGTAAGCTTCCCAGGTGTGATGTTAGTGCTGATTTTGCCTTTTTCTCCACTTTCCATCCGGGAGATGGAATAAAGCAGAGCCCCGCTTTGCCTTTCACAAGGAGACTGTCTCCTCTACTGACAGCTCCAAAAGAAACGTTCCCATTGCTCTTTATGGGATCTTTAGCTTTCCCCTCTCAGGCCAATAACGTTGCAAAGGGAGTGCTTTGTGCATAGATGCATTCACTTCATCAACAGCTGACTGTGGTAGAAGACAGGCATACACGCTTAGCTCTGTTGCTGCAGAAGAGCTAATTTTCCTCCCTTTCCCACTCTTTGGGGCAGAGCAGAACATATGTGCTGTTACCTCTTAATTCTTCTGTGGAGCATTAGGACTAATAAAAACCTTTCAGGGTTTCTGATGTGAGAAGCAGCTGATGTTGCATGCTAAGAAACAAAGACTGGTTTAAAAAAAAAAAAAAAAAAGCCCCACATACTTCTTCCAGTAACAGCGATAGTGGAAAAGCTTGTGACCCCCTCCCGTGGCAGGTGGCACTCTGCTTTGCTTCGCTGCTTGTATTGGGTCTGCATACCTAGGTAGTAACGAAGGACTTGAGCGCTGGCATACCCTTTAAATAACAGAACATTGAAGTGTCATTGCTTTCATGTTCGTCTACTTGCTTCTAATTATTGAAGGCAGCTGACTTTAAAGCATAGGCCATTTCCTCCCCTTCCTGCAGCGGGGTCATAACAGCTTGTTTATAGACTCCTAAGCTGGTTTGCTGCAACAGATTGTGACTTTAAATAGAAGGTTGCTAAGAGTGAGGTAAGGGTGCCGGGAGAAATGAGCTTTCTCAAAACAAGTCGCTTGGTATTTAGGGGAGATGGGAGCAGCAGGCAAAAAAGCATTAGTGGAGAGGTGAAGGATGGGCGGCTATCGTCGGCGTAACAAGATATATATATGCATGTAGGTATATATGTTCTTTTGGAAAGCAGAGGGTAGTGTGATTGAGCTAGCTGTGTCCTGGGGAAACCTCTCCCAGGATTTTCCTGGACCATCTCACGAGACTGCACCATTACTAGTTATTTATTCATCCTCGGCAAATGCCAATAGCTCCTGTTTGGCATTGGGCTGAATATCAAAGAAGTTGATTCATTGACTTAAAAAACAAAACAAAACCTACACTGGACAAATGCTAGAAAATATGTGTTGGTAAAGAGGTGGACTGACTGATGAACATATTTTCTATGTCTTATTTCTCTGACTCACATGGCCCTAGCTTAGTGCAGATTTTATTATCTTATCAAACAATTAATTACCTACATCCTTTAATTTCATATATATACAGTTTGAGGTTGTTGGTTTTGTCTTCAAATGCTTCTTATCCTCTCCTCAGTAGACTGTTGCTGCTAAATAGATGGGATTATTTTCACGGTGGCCATGCCAGATTTATTTATACTGCTAAGCCTGCTCTAGGAGTTGGGGTGAAGACGACTATCAGACTATCAAATTTAGCTTTACCCCCTTGGATTTAGTCCCTGGCAGGCTTCTGCTAAAGTCTTGGAAAGAAAAATTCATTAGATGAACCTTAGCATGATTTTTCCATGGCTTTGATTTTAATCAAAGTGCGGATTTACAATTGTTTTATCATTAGAATCTGTTGACTGAACGTCAATGCGCAGCAATTCCCCCCCGCCTGGTGTAGAGACGCACCCTGTGTGCTTAGGTAAATCCCGGACTGAGAGAGTGGAACAGCAGAAAGGATAGAAATTAGCCTCTGAGGCTTGCAAATGCACTGAAGGCTGATGTCTTCCTGCATTTCAAGGACCTGAGTTCAATTGCAAGGCTGTTATTCTGCTTATCCATAATGGGCAAACTAATCAATTAAAATGGCCCATTCTTAAGCCATTGCAGAAGGGAAGGCTTGTTTGAAATAACTGCCTTGCAAGGTCTGAAGGATGCGAGTTAAACGTAACAGCCTTTTATCTCCAAATCTGCAAAATCAAGGCAGTATGTTTTACCCAGGTACCTGGGAGCACAGGGAAGCGAAATTCTGGGGAAGCTCTTTGGTGGGTTACTAAAGAGTGTTTTTGCATAAGGCGATGGAGTTGGTTTTCTCTGAAGACCAATTTATACAAGCCCCAGTGACTGCAGTGAGCCTGTAACTCCCAAACCTCAGGGCTGCGGCTCAGCATCCGAACGGGAGACGCTGCAGGGACTGCGAGGAGAGCTGGCGGTGGGTCGGCCGCCTGCGCCGGACCTGTTATACCTGCAGATGGAAGCCTGCGTGTTTAAGAGCTGTATGCCCGTGTTTTCCGTAACGCTTGCCGAAGAGATCCAAGCTGGGTGGATGCGTTTGAATTTTAGAGAGCTTTGCTTTCCAGGTCAGTGGGGTGCCTAACTCGGACCCGACTTCTTTGTGAATGAAAAATAAAAAAAAAGTAGAATAAGGCCATCTGCGTGCTGCTTTGGTTTAGGCTGTTAGGGTATGCTGACCGCAGCAGCATCCTCCGGGTAAGTATAGCATTTAGCTCCTAAGGCTGCAGGTAACCCCCCCCGCCTGGCCGAAATCTGCTGCGTGACAGACGGCAATTTTCTTTGCTCGCAGGCAGGACGAGGTCGGAGCGTCCTGTCGCCAGGACTGGTATAAATCGAGCGTAATTGGGCTGGAATTGGTGGTTGCAGTGATGTAAGAAGTGGTGTAAGGCAGAGGTGAAGCTAGACCCTAATGACAGCTTCTGCCTGCTCGCTGAATTCTGCATAGAGATCAGCACTTCCAGCAACAAAAGAAAGTAGGTCAGTGCCAGGTCCCCCTCCCCGCCTGCGCGCTGGAAGCACATGTGTTGGATTACACGTCTGCAGATTGAAGCAGGAGTGGCTGTGATTATTTTTTTTTTTACCCACCCCCCTCCCCCTTTGGGAAGGTGCGTGTAAAAGCAATTCCGCGCCTTACGGCGTGCCGGTGTGGTTGCTCTTGCCGTGCGGTTTTTCTTGGAGCTGCTGCATCCCCGATGCTTGGGGAGCTCGGGGACCTGTTTGCGTGTTAATACTGGGGGTGGTGGGAGCTGCCCCTGTTGCCCAACAGCCCATCGGTGGTTCGGGGAGGGTGCGAGGCCAGCGGCGGCACCTGGGTGTGCTCCTGGTCCCTGCCCATCCCCTGGTACTCTGATCCTGTGCCTTTCCTTGCCTTGCTGCAGCCGTGAAACTCCAGTTCTACTTGAACGATTACCCAACACGTTAATTGGGACTCCTGCTATGATTAAAAAGAAATTTCAGATTAAGCCTGCCACGCTGTATAGCTCAGGAAGAAAACATCTCTTTATAAACACAGCAGGAATGTGGGGACTCCATTATTACTATTTTCTTTTAACTTTGTAGAAACTGGCTCTCGCTGCTGTTTTGACCACAAGGAGACAAGTGCAGCAGTCGCTCCGCTATGGTCAAAGCTAAGCGGAAGGGATGCTTGCAGGGAGATAAAATTGCAGGGTGTTTTTCCTTCTTTTTTTTCTTTTACTTAATGTGATAATCATAATGGATTTATCTCTGTAGCCTTCAGATCCTGTCTACGTGGGTCTCCGCAGGCTCCGCCGCTCTTGGGCAAAGCTCAGAGGAACTTGTAGGCTGGACAGAGCAGGCAAGTGGGCAAGTATGGTCCCAGCTCCAAGGAGCAGAATACGGTATTTAGCATATTTAATTTGTTACGCGACCTTTGCTGTGCCGTAGCTGGCCGGCTCTTAAAGTGTCTTCAGCTTGCCGTGGCCCCGGGGAAAGTCCTCAAGTGAGCGTTGTTTGGTTGTTGGTCCTGCTTCGTTAACTGGAAGGACACCGATGGCCAGGTGAAGTGTTCTGAGACTAACGGCGACCTCTTAAACTCTCAAATATTTGCTCCATTTATTTTCAGTTTGGAAGGCTGGAATGTAGTTTGCCGTCAAAATCCAACCCTCCTCCACCAAACGCTGCCTTCTGATGGAGGAGATCATCTGAGGATGTCTTCTCCTCAAATGAAGCCTTCTGTGTGCCTTGTTTTAGGCAGGACCTGCTGTAAATCCAGTTCGGCTGAGTTCCCACGCAGCGGGGGCGCGGGGAGCCTCACCCTGCCCACCACGCTGCGGGGGACCAACTCCAGCCCTTCCACAGCACCAGGAGATAATCGTGTACGTTCAGTATCCGGAGCATGAAGCGCTGCAGGTCTCCAGCATCCTGGCCCCTGCCTTTACTCCGCGCTGGACTCGCTGAGTTGGTAGGCGAGGGCAGCAGTGGCTTATCCCCCGCTCCCCCCTTCTTTTTTCCTTTAAACTTACCTTTTGGTGTTCCAGCTGAAGCAGCATGAGGTGAGTAAACTCCACTGCTCAAAATAAGAGTGGATAAGCTCAGTTTACTTGCATTTATTCATGACTTCACCACTCCACTGGGGCCTGGAAATCAGAGCCAAAAGGAACTGCAGTGAAAATTGGCCTACATGCAATGGCTTTAAATAATGTGCCCTTTTGCTCTAGTTCTGCGTTGAGATGTGCTGGCAGCCTGAGGAGCTGGGATCTGACTTGATGTAGGAGCTGCCTTTTGTTTTCTTGCCCTGGTGTTTGAAGCTGTTGTTGGTTTTTCTGTATATAGTGTAACTTGGGGGAAGTTACGCAGCGGGGGAGGCGGGGGGGAAATCTATTTGAGAATTGCTGTGTTTAGTGCATGACTCGAAATTATCAGAATCAGCACAGACAATGAATTAGCTTTTCTTTCCAAAGATGTGAAAAATAAGAAAGAGAGCAAATAGAAACGAAGTGGTTAGCGTGTGTCACAAATATTGACACCCACGAACAGGGTATTATATTGGACTGAAAAACATTGTTCCGCTGGTTCATGTTAATAGTGAATTCTTGTTTGCACTTGCATTTGTGCAGACTGTTAAGGCAAATATGATTCCCAGATGACGTGCAGTACGTGCACGTGCCTGACACTTGCACCACTCAGGGAAGAAGTCACGCAAGCCATCGGAGAGCTGAGTGCGCTGGATGAGGCTTGGCTTCAGCATCCGAGCAGAAACAGAAATGGATCCATCTGCAAACCAGGTCATCGCTGCTCTTGTGCTTTTTCTCTTGGGCCCCCTTGAATCACATCATGATTTCTTCTCCCCCCCCACCCACCCCCCCGCGCCCAGCTCCCTGCAGCTGGGATTACTTTTCAT
>JAVKLA010000084.1:6288065-6314303 GCA_034782735.1 Sagittarius serpentarius | reverse complement strand
CCCTCAGCCGCTCCCCGTAAGACTCGTGCTCCAGACCCCTCACCAGCTTCGTTGCCCTGCTCTGGGCACGCTCCAGCAACCTCAACGCCTTTCTTGTAGTGAGGGGCCCAAAACTGAGCACAGGATTCGAGGTGCGGCCTCACCAGTGCCGAGTACAGGGGGACGATCCCTTCCCTAGTCCTGATGGCCACACTGTTTCTGGTACAAGCCAGGATGCTGTTGGCCACCTGGGCACACTGCTGGCTCCCATTCAGCCGGCTGTTGACCAACACCCCCAGGTCCTTTTCCGCCGGGCAGATTTCCAGCGGCTCTTCCCCAAGCCTGTAGCATTGCGTGGGTTGTTGTGACCCAAGCGCAGGACCCGGCGCTTTGCCTTGTTGAATCTCATGCCGTTGGCCTCGGCCCATCGATGCAGCCTGTCCAAATCGGAGCATGTGGACCACGGCTCAGCATGGCCTCAAAGTGGCCATGATGCTTACCACCACCTCGGGGGTTCAGCCCTTTACCCCGGGGACCTCCCTGTCAAACCTTTGGTCTCTGGGATTGGTTCTAATTAAATCCCAAATTTCTCCAACTTATCTCCCACCTGAGCCAGACTGTCTCTGGCAAGTCATGGTTATACCTGTGTCCACTCGACTGGAGAGTTGCGTGCTTTGAGGTTGTGGGAGTGCTGCTTCGGAGAAAAGGGGATTTATGCCAGCCCTCAGAGCAACATGCAAAATGCACGAAGACATGCTGTATGAAGGGGTGGGGGGAAACAACACGCAAGCGTGAACCAGGGGCTGTGGTGGAGCTGAACTATGCAGATGGGAAGTTAGTTATTGAGGTTAAGTGTCAGAGCGTGCCGTGAAAATTTAGTTTATCCTCAAAGAGCTGTGGTTGTGGAGGAAGGATGGGCGCGGGGAGGGACAGCAGCGAAGGGGAAGGCAGGAGGAACATCAGAAACCTATAGTCCATGTCAAGCAACACCTCCTATTTAGCAGTGTATCATGTCTCCCTTCTGGTTTTTAAAGAGTAGCCTTTATTGCTAGGAGTTAGAGCGCTTGATTGACAAGGCTTGTAATACACCATGGAGTTGCCTTTATTTTTCCTACATGTTAAAGGAAAAGATACTAAAAATACAATTATGGTTTTGAGCCAGGCATAGTCTGTTCTAATATAATTCATCTCAAAGACTATCCATTGTGCCTGCTGCACCCAAATCATTTATAAAACATTAGCATCTCCTGTACTGACATTTCACTCCTATGTTACAGGAGTTACACATAGACTTAAAAAAAATTAATAAAGTGCTTCTCTTCTTCATTCTCCCACTGAGAGCTTTGATTTCCAGGGTATGAAACGAAATAACCAACATAACAACATTCTCCACTTCTAAGGGACAGTGCCAGACTCATTCAGTTGCTATTGGTTATAGAGAGTAGGACATGAGGGAGCTATTTCAGATCACGGATTATTTGTTCTGGCTGCATTGGACATCCCTTTAGTAGAGCTTTAGAGCCCTGTAGACAGAAAAGTTTGGGTAGGAGCTGGAAGAGAGAGGGCTTGATGAAGTAACCTCTTCCTTTCTCCTCCCAGAGTTATTCCTGCTGTTCCCCAAGAAGGGTATTTAAAAGTGAAGCATCCGAGCCCCTGCCCCTCCTCGCTTGCGAGATGGACAGGAGAGGCCGTGCCCCAACCAGCTGCCCGCTCCCAGCACCCAACCGCTCTTAAAAATAAGTGCATCAGGGAATTTTCTTCTTTTTTGTCTTTTGCTCGGAAGTTTCCCTTTTCATTTCCAGATACCTCCAGGGGATCTGCTGCTGCATAAATACCCTCTCCCCATCCCCAAAGCAGTTGGGAGAGCGGATTTCCCAAGCTGGCTCATGCTTCCTGAAGCTAGTGGTGTGTCTGATGGAAAATACAAGTCGCTTCCTTTGGGCTTTCCAGCCCCACGCGTGAGCTACGGGCTAGAAACGTGCCACCGCTGGGATATCGTTACGAAATGAACAGCAGCCTTTTCTTGTCCAAGATCACTTTTATTTCCCTTGTTTCATTAACTTCAGTGTCTGTTTGGTCTCACGTATCCACGCTGACAGGGAATTCACACCGACTGCAGAATTTGGGCAGCACCTCCCCGAGCCCGTGGGCTGCTGTCGGTGATGCCGCCGGCTCTGCCGTGCCCCCGACCAGCAAACGCATCCCTCTGCTGTGGGGTTTAATCTGGGACGAGGGGAACAAGCAGATCTGCTCCCTCTCCTCCACCTAGCCACAGCCCCCTTCGTACGGCTCTCTTGGACCATTTATTTTTCTCTTCCATGGAGGACCAGAAACCCTGGGCACTGCGCTTCTCGCCGGTCCTCAACGAGGTGTAGCATCCCCCTTCTCTGACTCTTCCCGTGACACAACCCGTTCCTTTTAAGAAACAAAACCTCTCCTGACGCTGTCAGGACTACCTGCGGCCTGGGAACTGCTCCTTGCTGCCCCAGTGAAAACCTTAGTCCAGCTATAAAGGTCCTCACGCCACCGACATGGCTGGGAAGCCCCTCTCTGCCTCCAGCCCCCAAAAAGCCCCTTTCCTCCTCGGGCCTTGCAGAGCTCTCCGGAGACAGAGCTCTATGGCTCTATTTATTTGGACTAATTAATTTCTCTCTCCCCCTGGTTACAAATTAGGATGTAAGGGTGAGTTTCGGCTCTCTGGATAGGGACTTTGCTGCATCACGTACAACCACCCCCCCCACCCCTCCCAAAGTTTGGTGCTCTGAATTGCTGAGAACATTGGTCCGCGGTGGTTCTCCCGCACGTACTGAGCCCGCCCGATGGCTTTCAGCATCTGTAGGCACTGCTGCCGGTTTGTTTTTTCGAGAAAAAAATCATATACTGGTCTGCTATAAATTCAACAATACAATCCTTAGTTCTGAAGATATAGTTTCCATATAGTTTATAAACATTATAAGACATACATATGGATAATTGAGGGGAAGGGGGGGGGAGCCTGTGCATTTGTTGGGGTTGGGGTTTTTTTCAGATGTGTGAACATGGTTACAAAAAAAACGCACCTCCCGCAGGTACCTCATTTCTTTAAGTGTTGGGTTTGTTGGGGTTTTTTTTGTTTAATTCCACCTCTAATCAGTCTTTCCTTTGGTTGTTGGCTACTCCAAGCCCAGCAGGCAAGCCCTGTTCTGCTGTAATGCCTGAGATATTCAGGGGTTTGAGATTGTCTTCTAAGCGATTCCCAGCCAACTTTGGCCTCTGGGTTTGGAGCCAAAAGGGCTAAAACGTGGGAGAACCAATGTCCTTATTACATCGGTATCAGTGTCCTTGCACTCACTTTCAGAGAAACAGTGTAGGCTTAATTGGTGATCGTTTTTACAGCAATTATGTTCCTTTCGGTAATTGGAGGGGTCGTTCAGAGCGCTCTCAAATGAACAGGATCTCACAAGAGCACGGATGCAGTCCATTTGTCCGGTTGTTGTCACCGACGAATTGGCTACCGTCCCTGTTATCTGCTTTTTGTAACGTTGGCTTTTTTTTTGTTGTTGTAGGTGCTCGGTTAGGCTGTTTGTGACAAGGTGTGATAATGCCTTTTAATCCGCTCCCGCTGCATTCGGCACAGTCCGCGTTGGCAGCCCGGCCGGGCACGGAGAGACCGTCAGAAGCCGAGACAACGTTCTTCCCTTCACCAGGCCAACACTCTCCACGTACAAAAAAAGAAGAAGAAAAGAAACTCTGGTCCTTTGTAGATTGGTGGCAGTACAGATTCGCTCCGTCCGCAGCCGGGGGCTCAGCGTATGACGGCTGCTAACACCATCATAAAAACCAGGAGCGATGCCCTGAGCCCCGAGCAGCCGGCTGCCTGCTGCACCCCGCTGGGGGGGCGGATGGGTGTCCGCCGGGTACACTTACCCTTGCGTTTGGGGGGCAGCGTTGGCATCACCCCAAAACTGAATTTGTGCTGATAATCAGGCACATAGTCTGGAACCTCCTGCCCGTTTTTCCGTGGCCCCAAGGATACCGGTTTAGAGGTTCGGTTACGGCTTTTGTGGCTGGTACAGTTCTTGCCGGGTTTACGGTAGCCCGGCCGGGAGCCGGGGGGGGCCGCGGGCTGGCTGCTGTGCAAACTGTTCTCAGCCCCTCTTTCCTTCCCCTTCTCCTTGGAGGAGTGGTGAGGGTGGTGGATTTTGGAGGCTCCTCTGTCCGCTGTGGAGAAAATATGTGTTTTAATCTGATGGAGCGACTCGGACCCTGAACAGTTCCTAAAGTCTTCTGCTCTTAGCACCTTGAGGTCCTTGCCGTGCATCTGCTCGGGGGACTCGCAGATGACGCTGGAGCTGGAGCCTCTGAACCTGCGCAGCCATTCCCAGAGCGAACGGGCTTTGCAATCGCAGCTCCACGGGTTCCCGTTCAGCCTGAGAAACTCCAGGGCTCCCAGGTGGGCCAGGCAGTCCCCCTGCAGCTCCGAGAGGCTGTTATTGAACAGGAAAAGGGTGGTCAATCTTCGGAGGTCGTGAAAAGCCCGCCTGTGAATCCACTGCAGCTGATTTTGATGGATGAGCAGCCGATCCAGGTTTATTAGTCCCCTGAACGTGTTCTGATGGAGGCTCCACAGCTTGTTTCCATGGAGAAAAAGATGGCTGAGGTTAACCAAGTCAACAAAAATATCGTCCTGAAGGAACTCGATGTGGTTGTCTTGCAGGTAAAGGTATTGCAGGTTGTGGAGGCCACCAAATATCCCGCTGGGGAGGGAGCTCAGCCCGCACTTGTACAGATACAAGGCGTGGAGTTTCACCAGCCCTTGGAAAGTGTCTGCAGCCAAAGCCCTTAAGTAGCGGTTGTCCCCCAGGTCCAGCTCTTCCAGGTTGACGAACCCATCGAAGGTGTTGGGGTCGATGAAGGTGATGTTGTTGGAGTAGATCCAGAGGGTGACCATGGAGGGGCTGAAGTGGCCCCGCAGCAGCAAGGTGATCTGGTTGTTCTGGAGGAAGATCCTCTCGCTGTCCTCGGGGATGCCCTCGGGGATGGTGACGAAGTTGTGAGCCTGGCAGCTGACGGTCATCGGGGACGGGTAGCACACGCAGTCGGTGGGGCAGCCCAGGGTGCTGGGCACCTTCAGCCCCAGCAGCACCAGCAGCAACTCTGCAAACCCCCCTGTGCGGAGAGAGGGGAGAGCGGTGTCAGCGGGGACTCGGGCACCTCCCCGCCCACCCATCGCCGCCATGGGGACTATTCGGGGTGAAAAATGCCCCCAGTTAACTCAGCCCTCCTCTCTGCTCATGAATTACCCACTCGGCTGCGATGAGTGGGCTCATCACCCACGGGTGTTTAAGCGTGATGTATGGAGTACTCCCTGCCTCCATGCCCTGCCTGCAACAGGCAGGTAGGTGGTTGTGCTCCCAGCCCAAAACGGGCAGGAGAAACATTCTTGGTGAGAATTGACGCTGGCAGTGCAGGCAGCAAAGCCCCTTGCCTGCAGGCAGGCAGTGCAGTTGGAGGAAACGCCGTTGTGCAAAGGTGTGAGAGCAAACAGAGGAGATGCAAACCCTCGTAGGCGTCCGCCCCTCCTGTAACGTATCTCTTAAGTCGCCCGCGCTTACATATCGGAGCGGAAAAGGTAGAGAGCTTTAGTAATTCCCAGCGAACCACCTAAAATTACGCGTGTGCGCTGCATCTGCACAGCACACCCAGCTCCCCCAAAGGTGCAGACCCATCCCCGCCATCTCTTTTTACTACAGTTGTTAGACACCCCCATCCGCCCTGAAACCCAAGTGATTTACAGGAAAATATGTTGTCAGCAGCTGGTGGAAAAGGCTGGGCTGAAAACTCCGTTTGGAAGTGGGATGCTCAGACATATTTTTAAATGGATGTCCTGTGGCAAAGCATATTGCATCCTCTAATGCTACAGTATGTGCTTGTGACCAGGGCTTTCTCGCTGCAGAGAAGAAGCGGTGAGCAAGGCAGTAATCATCCCCTCCCTCTGCTCAGTAGAGTGCCGGTTTCGCCGCCCCGTTCCCGTCTCGCTCCCACTCCTCGCACCAGGCTTGCTTTCAGGCTATTCCTTCTGCGCCGAGTGGCTTTTCAGACTCATTGCACCAGACTTGTCTTTTCTCATTCAGATTTTCCTCCTAGATTTGGCTTTTTCCTCTTACATGCAAAATTTGCTCATGTCTAATGAATTCTGCCTCTGGACTTTACCGGGGAAAGGAGTAACATCAGAGCAGTGTACAGCTGCCGGTGCCATCCTGCCCGTGAGTCCTCGCCTTGCACTCAGCTTGTAATAATCTGAAAAACGAGAGTGGAAGAGGAGTTCATCCCTAATTACTCTATGTCATTATCACCAGCTAGTCCAGGAGCCTGGACCCCTTGGGCTTTTACAGTCCCTCTTTTCAGCGCCTACAGCTGAATACAAGTGGGAGGCAAAAAAAATCACTGTTTTCTTATTAATTGTGTTTGAAATACAACTCCACGGTTACCGTTGCCTTTTGCCTGGTATGGAGATCTATTACTGTTTAGTTAACAGCAGGTGACCCGTCCATCTGGACCCATCCTTTCAAGGCAAAGTTGTCACATTTTTAGATAAACTGGGTTACCCAGACTCTCCATAAATTACCAGTAAGAGGCAGTCATCTCTGACTGGGCTGTTAATAGGAAAAAAAAATAGCATTGCTAGCCAAAGCGTTGGCTCAAGCCTTGGCTGCGATGAGAAGGGGGGGACTTCTTCCAGGAGCTGCCCTTCAGAAATTAAGCATCGGCTATCAGGAGGGATGTCTCATTCCTGCGCCGCTGCCAGAAAGGGGCTGTAAGTCGGGAATGTTTAATTCGCGACGACTCCTACGGCTGTGTAGGAAAAAGAACGTTCTCCAAGTCACCACCGTACCATTTTGGCTTTGCTGGCATGCCTTCGCGATGAGAGAGGGGCTGCGCTGGTGGGAGCACCGTGCCGGCGCTGACGACCGAGCGCTGCCTGCCGAAACGGGACCCCTCGCTGCAACTCGCCGTGCAAGCGCAGCCTGGGAAACAGCGGTATCCTGAGGATATTGTGGTTATCCGAGTGCCAGATAACGATGGTAAAGATAAAGCTAAGTTTGCAGATACGTTCTGCTGGGTTTTTCACCTGCGGACGTGCTTCGCCGAGGTGGGACGGCTTCACGGTCCCCGTCTTACCTCGGTGACGCTGAAGTACGAAGCCTTCTGTAGGGCTTATGTTTATTAGTAAAATCCTGCCAGGCACAAGCGCTGTGACGATCTCCCACATGCGGAGTCTGTTATTGCAAATACCAAATCACAAGGGTCTGAATCAATAAACCATCTCCCAGCTATAAGCAGCAGGTTGGAAGATTACATATTGCTTCCCAACAACAGTTTTATGCGCTCTTCCGTGACACGACAGTTGCCGGGCTAACGGGATTACTGACGGGAGGTGGAGCCGGGCAGGGATCGGGGAGCACACACGATCTCACTTGTAGGGGTGGTGATGACAGGCGGCTGTTAGCAACGTGTGGCGATGGACGAAGGCAGCCCGGGTCTCCCTGGAGCAGGGCCAAGGTAGAGGCTCCTGCCGAAAGGGAGCGCAGTGTCTGACAGCTCCTTGCCTGCAGCGGTAACGCCGGAGGTAAAGGTCAGAGGGTACTGAGTCCGTCTCTTCCATTAACAGGCGTCTGTGAGTTAATGGCTGGAGCTCCGATGGAGAGGGAGATGTGACCCCCGCAGTCGTGGATGGCGGTGGGGATAGTCGGCGGTGTTACTGGTTCTCAGCTTCCCAAGAGTACGAGGGTGGGAAGGAAAGCTAGGGACAGCTTGCTTTCTTATTAATCGTGTTTGAAATATTTCTTTCTACCTACGTGCTGCAACTCGGGCGTAAGGCGAATGGGGAAACAGAAGGACGGATGCTTAGAAAAAAATAATAATTAGGTGGGCGGGACTTGGAAAGAGGAAACCTATGGACTTCCCAGTGGATGCACTCAAAGCACATGGTCTCATCAAGGATGCTTTCCCTCCAAGCCCATAAAAGCTGCTGATTGCCGAGTGCTGTGAGAAGCTGCTCCTGGGATGCCCTGGGCTTGGTCACGGTTTAGATCTGGGAATGAGACCCCTGAGAAACAAAGAGGCTGTGGTCATGGGGCCATGAAGCTCCTGAGGCTGGTAACACCAGCATGGCCAGCAGCCCAGCCCCACTGGGACGCAACAGCCAGGAGCACTTGGGTCTCTCGCCGGGCTTCCCAGGCTGGAAAGCGCGGTGGGAGATTCCCGAGAGGTCCCAGCCCGGCTCCCCTGAGGGTTAGACCCTGCCTAACTTGTTGAACTCATTATTCCCGATGCAGCCCTTTCGACTTCATCTTGTAAAGGTTGCGAGGCAGATGGAGGGTCACCAGCACGTCTGTCGGAGCTCACCAGGGAGGGAGAGCTTCAAAAGCGGCACGGAAAAATTCTACAGAAACCTGCCGGTGAAGTGAATAAAAACAAAGCCCTGCTGACACAGATAAAACCGGCAAGGGGGTGTTTATCTCCTGGCTTTCTCCCACTGATGCGCTGTGTCACCCCGGCTTCTGCTTGCCGTGTCCTTCTGCTGCCTCCTGCTTTTGACTGAGGTTTCAGTGATTGGAATGAATTCGTCCGACTGTCCAAACCATTTCCCATGTAGCATCTCTCTAATTGGGCATTAATTAGGCATCAGTTAATGAATGCTTGAAATAATTTATCTTTGGATGCGTCCAGTTTGCAGTCTTACTTTTAACAGCATTAGACTCATTATTAGATTAACATCATTATAAATGTTCTCCATTACCTGCTTGTTTCCATTGTCTTAGCCTTATTACTGAGAGTGAAAATCACTCCTCCCGCATGCATTATTGATGAGTAAGGACTTTCTATATGTAGCGCGGGATTAATTGTTATACAGCGTAATGCATTTAGCGTGAAGCCTCAATTTGTGCAAGAGCTGAAAGCGGCCAGAAGAATGCAGACGCCCGGAGCCAGCGTGCTCGGCCAGACACAGCACATCTCTCTCCAGCCCAGACCAGGTTCCTCCCGGGCCGGTGCCAGCTCAGGAAGAAATAAATTAAAAAAAGCTGGTTTGATACCCAGGATCGGGGCGGGGGGAAGGTTCGAAGGGTCGAAGCACTTCTCCGCCACCGCGGCAGGGATGCTGGCCTCGGCTCCGCTCTGCGGGCAGCCTGTCCCCACGGCGCTGCTCGATCCAGAGAGCAGGGTGTACCTGCGCCGGCAGTTTTCTTGCATTTTAAGGCTTTTAACACTTTACTGTATCTTGGAGCAAGGCAGAGCCTTGGTTTATTTAGGGAGATGTAATGCTGCTTATTTTCATTAGGAGTCTCAGGCTTGAGGGGAAGAAATCGCTTCAGGACAAGCGTAGATGCTTCGGCCCCAGGGGGGTGCACCTGCAGAGCCCCCCAAAAGGCAGCCCCGCCACGAGCCCTCGCCACCCCCTGCCCGTTCCCTCTCTGCGAGCTGCCTTTCTCAGATGGATGCGTTCGCCTCTCCACCCGGACAAGCTTGTATGGGTTACGGCCCGTCTAATTCTCTGGCAGGATCTGGTCTCGAGGATGGAGCAGGTTGCTTCTCTTTCAGATCTCTCCTAAACCGCCATCTGCTTTGGGAGACCCATCTTAGCTCATGTCTACATGCAACTTGACTGCCTGCTTACTGTGTCCATTACCGGTGCTGCTCAAGCTGTTAGATTTATAAGCTCTTTAGAGCAAAGCCCTCGTCTTCTGGTTGCTGATTTATGTATCTTTACTGCCATAAAACACTATGTATAGCTACTACATAATATAAATAATAATACTTAACCAGAGCGAGCTACAAGTGGGGACAAAGCATCTGGCTTCTGCTTACAGCCGAGATTATCAAAAAGCCAGAAGCTTACTCATCACTCACCCTCTTCTGAGGCCAAATTCACACCCGGTGTAACACCACCACCTCGCTGCCAACGAGCTCCAGAGAGATTTTCCTGCCCCGTTCACACCCTGGATCTAGCAAAGGATGCTTTCTAAATCCACCCCAAGTGAACTGGGGCACAAAGGCACAACCGTGACCCCTGAAGGAAAATGTACTTTGAAACTTGGGAACTAACTCCGAACGGGATGTTCACACTGCCATAGAGAGAAACTGTTGTTTGGGGGGGAAAAGAAGCCTCAAATGTTCACAATTTCATCTGCCAAGTGAAGGACGATGAAAGGTAAGGCTGGAGCGGCGGTGGCAACCGGGCACGAACCGAGAGTGAAACTTCAGATCGGGGATGCTTTGACAAAGCGGTGTCAGCCCTGTGCTTCGTAGCTGCGTGCCGGTTTTTCCTCTTTTTTTTCTTTTTTTTTGCAACACAGAGGATAAAATAAACAAGCCCACCCCGACTGTCCCAAAGACTAAATTCCCCAGTGAGCAGCAGCTTGCTTTCAGCCTCTCTGCAAAGCCCTTTCGGTGCCGCCCCGCAGTCCTGCAGCGCTCGGCAGCAGGAGCATCCTCGGTGGGTTTGCTCCCCGCGGCATCGGCTGCGGCTCCCAGCGCTGGGACACCGCACGGGGCTTGGCTTTCTGCACGAGCCGCCTTTCAGCTGGAGAGTGGCAACTAACCATCCACCTTCATAATTTCTTTTTTTTTTTTTTTTTTTTTTGGGAACGGTGTCAAAAAAAACTGACAGATCCCAGCTTTTTGGCGTTATGGTTTCTGATGGAGTGACAGCTGCTCCCAATCCCCCAGTCATCACCCCGGCAGTTCTGGAACATTTCAGCAACATAAAAATCATTGGAGATAATTTCGGTTTTGCATAATTTGGTTAGGCAAGCTGTGATTTAATGGCAATTATGACCTCCGAGGCAGAAGATGAGTTTGGAGGCTACTGGCTTCACACGGCTTTACCTCGGGGTGCAGCATCAGGGATGTTCCAGGGAGAAGGCACTACAAGAAAAAATCCTTCTCCAGCAGCTGGAAATTGCCTGCCTTTGCTGGCAAGTGGAAAGACTGTTCCCAGAGGAAGAAGCGTGTAAGGGAATTGGGAAGGAATATGGCTAAGGAAACCTTTGGGAAGAGGCCGGTGCCAAAAGATGCATCGGGAGGCACCTTTTAAAGACAAGCCAGGAAAAGGCTTTAGGCTGGGGAGCGCCATAGCCACTACGAACCCTTCTGTGTCACCGGTATCTCAAGCGGAAACTGGTATAAACCTCTTCTTGGTGACCCTGACCCCACTTTGGTAGCCCCGACACTAAAAAGCAAATCCTCCTCGTGCGACCGGGATGGGAGAGCCGGCCGGCACCGGGAATGGGCCGTGCCCTTTGCAGGCAGCTGCCTGCTTTGTGGGCACTGCCCATTGCTCTCCCCTCTTACGGGGTTCCTCTTGCTCCGGGCTGCGTTGTCTCCTCTCCCGGTGCTCCTCAGGCATCCCGGAACCCCCTGGTTTGCATTTCTTCCGCGGTGACCGACCGGAGCGAACCCTTGGTCAGCCAGGCTGTGCTGGGTGGGTGGGTAAGGGTGGAGAACCGTGCTCAGGAGCTCTGAGGACATCACGGTGCTTCAAGAGGAGCAAAATGTTGCTTAAGAGCAGAAGTGGCTTTTTTTCTGGAGCTGAGAAGGTCCAGTTCCACCCCCCTCCATCACTGCTGTCAACCACCTTGGAGTTTGCTGTGACCTAAAGCTCAGGGCAGAGACCTGGGGTCAGCAGCACCCCAAAATCAAGTCCTTTAGGGTGTCGCAAGTTCATTTTGCATTTGCTGACCCAGTATCTGGAGCTATTCACCTTCCTCCACCAAAGTCGAGGCCAAGGTCACCTGGAAGTTTCTGGATGGTGGTCATTAACTCCTATTGCAGTTTGAAACCAGACCATAAATTTCATAGTGTAATAATGTAAAAATCAATAACTCTGTTTGAAACAATAGCTTTGTCTTCCATTTCAGCCGGCTCTGATATCTCCCCACGGACCGCGTCCCTCTGAATCACACAAATAAAGGGAGAGGAGCGATGGGTGGCGGGGCGGCTGCTCTCCTGCCAGGTGCCCGGCCCCCTCCATCATTACAGATTCAATTAGTTAATTTATTCCTCTCTTGCAGTTAAACTCGAGGATGATTTAAAAGGAAGAAAAAAAAAAGGGGGGGGGGTGCTTTTACGCTCAGTCTCTTTGACATCCCATCCGACGTGGCATGCCTGAGGCTTTCCGTGCCAGGGACGCCCAAGCCCCCGCTGCCCATCGCCACGGGCAGCACAGCCAAAACCCAAAAAGCTCCTGGAAAGACACAGCACCAACTCACACCAGCATCAAAAAAAAATTGAAGTCCGTTCTTTCCCAGCTCTGGTTTTCCGGGCGAGGGAGGTCTGGCTTCCTTTGCCTGCTTATTTTTCGTTGTTTGCTCTAGCACTGACTTGAAATATACATCGAGAGGCAGGATTGTCTTTCACATGTTGGTGGATGTGTGATCCTCAAAAACAAATTAGCACCGATTCACTTCTATATAGAGTGCAGCCATCAGGGAATCACTCCTGAATTCACAGCAAAGGAAAGTAATAATGCTTCCAGCGTGCTAATCCTCTCGGAGAGCAGCCCCTGAACTCTCTCCTGGTGCTGGAAGCACCACTGGAAATTACAATTTTACTGAAAAAATAATAAATAAATACAGAAATTGGCAGGGTTTGTGCTGGTCCAGAGGATTTGTACCCTAATGTGGAACTCCCTGTTTAATTAGCACTCCTCTCTGTGTCTGCATCTCCTCCTCCTGCTGCTTGAGCCAAAGAAAGAGTGGAAAGAAAAGGAGGCCAACGGTGGAAGTGGCTGTGGGATTGGAAACTCAGCTATAGAAACTTGTTTAATTTAAATGCTTGTTTCAGGACTAACATATGCAGAAACAGAGGGCGTGTAGAGTGTGTTTTCCCTGTGTAATCTGCTCTGCTTAACTCCAGTTTGCAGTACACCTCCCACTGCAGCGATGCCCTTGGAGTACAGCTGCAGTCGGATGCTGCCGGTCCTACGGCTGCAGGCACGGGGCACAAACCCGGTACCTCAGTGCAGAACCTAAAAGCCAGCGTTTGGGAGAAGACTATCTAGATCAGAGGCTGGGCTGCTGCTTGCTTGGGCTTTGGAGGCAGACCTTTAGAATAGAATAGAATAGAATAGAATAGAATAGAATAGAACAGAACAGAACAGAACAGAATAGTATAGAGTAGTTCAGTTGGAAGGGACCGACAACGATCATCTAGTCCAACTGCCTGACCACTTCAGGGCTGACAAAAAGTTAAAGCCTGTTATTAAGGGCATCGTCCAAACACCTCTGCAACACTGACAGGCGTGGGGCATCGACCACCTCGCCGGGAAGCCTGTTCCAGCGTTTGACCACCCTCTCGGTAAATAGATGCTTCCTAATGTCCACTCTAAATCTCCCCTGGTGCAGCTTTGAACCATTCCCACACGTCCCACCCCTGGATACCAGGGAGAAGAGATCATCTTCTTTTCCTGACTCTCCTTTCCCCGCTGCTGGAGGGTTTATTGCGCCCCTGCATCTCGTCCCATGCACGATGGACCAATGTCTCAAAAGCCCCTGGGACCTTCCCAGAGCAGAGCCACGCCGGACAGCAACGGCACGTCTGGCTTTGCAGGTGGATGAGTCAAGTCCTTGGGTCCTGCCGCGGCTGGAGGTGTCAGCGGACACTGGGATGCTCCTGCTCCTCTGGGAGAGGACGGCGTGGCCCAGGGGACACCCTGAGCGCAGCCTGCATAGATATTGCAGGATTTGAGGCGTGGCTCAGGGCTTCACCGGCTCCCGGCGCTGCCGTCCTGAACCCCAGCAGGCACCAGGCACCTTCTGCCGGTCCCCAGTGCAGGACAAGGCTCCGGCGGGACGCGCCAGCAGCCTGCGGTGAAACCGGGGCGGGAATTGGCAGAGGACAGAGAGATCTTGAGGTCCTTGAGAAGGGACTAATAATTCCAATTGCCCCCGAGGAGAGACAAATACAGGAGGATGACTCGAGCTTAGTGGATTGTCTGAGGCGTCTCAGGGGATCATCAGATACTTCCACTCCCTTTTTGTCCCGAGGTGACAAGTTTTCCTTCCCATTCACAGAAATGCAAAGTAGTTCATTCACAGTAGCAATAAGGACTGCGTCCTTTGTAAAACAGCCGGCTAGCAAACCCTCCGAGGTGCTTTACAGCAAAACAATTGCAGATGAAATGACAAAACCCACCCCAGATGAGCACCAGCCAGATCGGTATCAAATGGCGAACAAGCTCATGTGTAGCGAAAGCAGATTCACCAGCTCATTTCCCTGCCAGCGGCTGGCTAGGACCTACAGCGGGTTTCTTTAGGATCAGAAATACAGCCAGAACACAGCAAATGCGAGAAGGAAGAGCAAAGTGACAGCTGCCTGGGCTCTCGGTGCATGCTCGGCTGCCCTGCCATCCAGCCCACATCCGCAAGGAGATGCAAAAACCGGAGGCTGCAGAAAATCAGGGATGCACTGGATGGACCTTTACCTGGACGGAGCCGGGAGCGGATGATGGCCCGAAACAGGGAGGCAAAGGGCCCTTCTGCAGCGTTTCTATGCTAGCAGAGCTAACAGGGAGAGCATTAGCTCTATAAACGTGTAATCCTGCTGAGGTCCCGACCCCAGCAGTGTCCTGTGCCACCGAGATCCACAAGCCAATTACGTACCATGCCGCGTAGGCTCCCTTTCATCCCTTTTCAGTCTTTCTGCATTTCAGATTTACTGGATGTCCTTGTGTTTGGTGGAGAAAAGGGCAAATTGGAGCCTGTCATGTACCTTCTTCCCTGTTCAGCGGCACATCATTCTGCCCGCAGCAGGGGGGGAAGGAGACTGACGGGCAGGCATCAAAGCCACCAGCTCTGTCACATTTTCTTCCCCGCGCCCCCCAAAAGCAATGACGTCATTTGGCGCCCGGCCTGCAGCCTCGGTTCTCTCTCCTGCACCCGAAATGGGCAGCAGCACCTTTCCCCAGGCCCTTGGTCTCCTCTCGGGGTGGGCGCGTGATGCCGTGAGCCCTCCAAGTGAACACCCCTGCAAGTCGGCAGCCAAGGGAACGTCAGCGACACTGGCAAAACCCCATCCCCACCGGAGACGTGTGCCAGCACGCTGGGTCACGAGCGCGGCTGCCTTTCGGAGGCCTCTCCTGTGCTTTGCACTGAACTTTTTGCCAGCTCGCGGAACGCACAGCCACAAAAGCAGAGCGGCGTGAATAGCTGCGCCCTGCCGCTCCTCTGCCCATCACCCAGGGCCCACCCGCGCCTCACACGGGGGCTGTTAAGAGCTTTAATGAGCCGGTGGGGAGACGCCGCGTGCCCGGTTAGGTGTCGGGTGTTGTTATGCCCCCGCACGGCTCTCGGGGTGGGGGGGAGCTGAGGGCCGGGGGGGTCCTAACGCTTTGCCAAGCCCCTGAAACCCGTACGGTTGGACAGCGGGCGGCTGGAGCGGCTGGGTGCCGGGAATTAATGTGCAAGAGATCAACATGGTCGGGACACGGCACTTTGCTAATATCCTGCTTTGTCTAGCTCCGATGCCGGCACTCATCCCAAAATATCCCCCCGCGCATCCCCCCGGGAGCGGACTTTGTGGAGAAGCAGCACATCCCCCAGTGCCACGCAAGTGCCTGCATTAAAAGCTTAATAAAAATAGCTTGTTAACGGGATGTGTTGCCATCACCAGTGGCTTGTGAGCTCGCTGCCGATCTCTGTGCCTGAAACGCAGCAAGGCCAAGTAATTACGGGATGGGGGCTGCAAGGTCTCGACAGTCTAATTTCTATTAATTATAGCCCGTGCACGATCCGGTCGCAGCGGAAAGCGGAGACGGGGAGATGGTAAATCGTTGCAGGGGCTGGGAAGGGAATGGAAGATGCTGAAAGATGGTGGCACCGACCCAGCAGCAGCTGAAATGGCCGGGCCGGCCACAGCAGGGAGGTATTTACGGCAAGAAGCAACAGGCCAGGCTGTATGGAGTGACAGGGATGTTTTATCCTCGGCCTCTTCACGTCATGTTGCTTAAATGCACATTTTGTGAAGTTAAAACAAATTGCAAACAGCAGAAATCAGGTTTTTTAGGGGAAAAAGAAAAAAAAAAAAGGAAGATCTTGGCAGAAGGATAAAGGAAGGCAACTGAAATGCTCATTAAAATTGAGGGCTCCGTTTCCCTCTCCAAGTGGCCACATCTTCTCCAGAGGCTCCCAGATGCTTTGAAATGCCTTGTCAGACAAAGCCTTTCATCCTACCTGATTCTGGCTAAATTCATGGACCCAGAAATTTTCTCTGGGAACGGGAAAGAAGGAGCAACTCTGTTCTGACTTTTCACTTCCCATCTGATCGCTGTTGATGCAATTTATTCCTATGACAGCATCTGCTGCTTTCATGGGTTTTTTATTCTGAAGTACAACTCATCTTTGTTAGTCCCATTTTCGGGCCTTTCATCATTTGAGTCACAACATAAAAGGCATTTAAACATTCCTGCTTGGAAACCAGGCTGGGGGAGAGGGTGGGAGCGGGGAGACGCCACGTCTCCCAAGCCCCAGCCCTCCTCCGGCGGGGGACGGGGCGTCCCGGCGTGCCGCAGCCCCGTCGCGCTTCCCCCACGCCTCCTGCCGAGGACGGCGGCGACGGGGACGTGGTGCTTCCGTTTGAGAGCGATGTTGTGAAATTCAGACGCGGCTTTTAGATGCGGCTTCACGCACAGCCCCGCGTCCCGCATTTCTGCTGGGGCAGCACCTCTCCCGGCCACCACCGGCCCCCGCGAGCGTTCCCAGGGGCTCCGTGCCCTCCTCATCAGCCAAACCTCTCGTGAGACATCTAACTGCCTTTTGGTGCTGCGGCTCCAGCCCAGGCTGTGGTGCACGGCTCCCCATGCCCCCAAGCCAGGGGGGCTCTGCCACCCCTCGCTGCCACCCGCACCCCCTCTGAGCTCGCCGGAGCCTCTCGTCCCCACCAGTGCCGGCGGATCCCACTCTGCCCTGGTATCTTCCGAGCTACTGGAGGCATCGGGGAGTTCACAGCTCCCCACAGAGACTTACTGGAGTCTAATAATAGCGCCGTGGTGTCGCACCAGCGGAGAGCTGGAACAGCTACGTCTGGCAGGGAGAGGCCACTGCTGGCTGCCTCCGCCTGCCTGGGCTCCTGCCTGCTCAGCTGGAAGAGAAACGCCTTTCCCGGGAACCTCTGCCCTGCCCAGCTCCTCTCCAGCCCGGCTCCCAGCTCCGCTCCCCGCCGGCAGCCCCCGCTGCGGCTGACGGCCAACTTTCCACGCTACAAGGATCCCCTGCCAAAAGCAAGCGTGGCTCACACCGCTCCCCAAAACCCTCCCCAGGCAAAGGTGGGGGGCACTGGGCTCCACTCCTGCGGCAGGATTCGGCCCTCACGGAGGAGCCACCGGGGCCGCAGAACGGGCAGCACCCACCCCACCACACTCCCGGCTCGGCGCCGGCGTGAGCATCCTTGGGGCGCGGTGGCCTGTCCCCCTCCCGCTTTGATTCCCCTGCCGTATTTTTCGCTCCAGTAAGTGCCGAGCTGCTGCTGGCCTCCGACGGGCTTCCTCTGGGGGCTCTTACAAAGAAACCCCTGCCAAATTTTGTCGTGCTGTCCCTCTCCCAGCAAGGGCACAGGGCAGCCCCTGAGTGCCACAGGCATTGCCGGCACCTGAGCATCCTCGAGCAACTTCCCTCATCCCGCCTGGCATCCCTCACCCTTCCCTGGATCCCGTCCCTCGTCCCCCAGCTCCCAGGAAAGCAAGCGCAGCTGGAAACCACGCTGCCACTTATTGGAATAACCTTTCAGGTTTCATTTAGCGCTGCTTTCTTCCCACCCCACCTTCCCATCGTCAGCACTTTACTAATTGCGACTTTTAACTCGTTGCGCCCAGGAAGCCGGCGAGCGGCTGCTGCTGTAAGGACATGGGGTCCCTCCGCTCCCCGTCGCTTCTCCCTCCCCCAAACGAAGGGCCAGCCTAACGAAGGGTCCCGCAGGCGAACGCCGGCACCGACCGCAGCCCGTACGGTCCTGCTCCCACTCCCGGCTCACCCCCGCCCCGCCCCGGCTTTAGGAAAAGAGCGATGCATCCCGGCAGACCAAAAATCCCAGGCAAAATCCTGGCTGTCACCTGGGAGCATAAATCAGCGCATCGCTGGGCAGGGAGGAGGCGAGAGATCCCGACGGCTATCCAAGCGCGCTGTCTGCCTGAGACTTATTAAATTATGGCTCTCAAGTTCAGCATCCGAGCCCGGTGCGGCGGGGACCGGGGCCGGGAGGGAGGTGGGTTACAGCCTCCTAATTCAATCACGGGGCAGAGGTGATGGCACAGGCGGTGGGGGAGAAGAGCCGTCGCTGTCGATACGGACAGAGTGAGGCTTTGGCAGCCTTCCCGGCCGGCTCTGGCCCCCCCCGGCCGCTCACGGAGCTCCCAGCTGCATTTCCTAATACACCGGGAACAGCTCCTCGTCTCCATTAAGGGCCGAGGGTGCGATGAAGCCGCAGTGCCGGGTCTGGTCCAGCCACGGTGCCGGCGGAGGGGAGCGCGGGCACGGGTGCCACTGCATGGGTTTGCACTGATCAAAGACCACTGAAAGGTGGGATGCTCCCGGCCCTGCCGCCGCACAGCTTCCAGCACAAAGAGGAAACGGGCCAAGAAACCACCATTTCAGGAGAGCCCGAGGTGTTTTTTATATAAGTCCGAGAAGCAAGGGAAGAGAAAGATGAAGTGCCGTTTCCCAACTGACACCGTGAACCAGCGAGCATGACTAAAACTCGGGGAGGGTTTGCATAACGGGGACACGCGTTTCTGCTCTGCCCAGCACCGTGGTGATGCGCATGGCATCAAAACTTTGACAGCTGCTCAGGGAGATGAGGATAGAGGGACACAATCGGGTGAGAAAGAGAGAGAGGGAGCTAGGGAGGCGGATGCTTTCCCTGAAAGCGTTTACAAGGTCAATGATTAAAAGTGGAGCAGAGCGAGGATTTGGCTCAAGCAAGGGAGTTGGACCGCGCCGGGACGCTCGGCAGGAGGAGAACGAACGCCCGGCTCCCACGCCGGCACTGAATTACGCAGCCGAGGGCTAAGCGAGATACCGAGACAAGGTTGCCGTCCCACCGGCTCGGCGAGGGCGGCGCAGGAGCTGTGGCTGGGACGGCTCCTGCCTCCGCAGCAGCAAATTCAATCGTGGTGAATAACCGAGTGGAACAAAATCCAGCAATGCAATAAAATCACCCGGCATCTTGTTCGCCTGAAGCTGAGCGGGCGCGAGCAGCCGGAGTTTGTGCGGGAGGCGGCGCGGCCTCGGCGGGTAACCTCGCGTCTGGGGAGGCCAGCGCCGGGAGGGAGGGTTTTAAACGGCCTTTTGGGTGCTTTCCACGCGTGACTGCTCACCCCGCTGCCACCAAGGCTCCCAGGGAGAGGAGTGGGACCACCAGATTTCTGAGCAAGGAGGAGATGCTGATTCCTTAAGAAACGGGGAGGCGAAATCCAATTGTGCAGCATCCACAGCTGCCATTAACCTGTCTGTGTACTCCCGCGGCCGCCCATTCCTCTCCGCCTGACAGCCGGGGCTGCCCGGCACACGCTGCCCCGGCCGCCCGGGGATTTGTTTCTGCCTGCTGCAGCGGCGCAGCCAGCGCCGCTGAACTGTGCCGCAGGCGTTTCGCTGGTGCTCTGCTCTGCTTCCAAAACGGAACACTCAACGGCAGCTTTTGCCACCGGTTTCGGAAGCACGGATGGGTTTGCGCCAGGGGTACGCGTTGCCGGAGGAGGTGGCCGGGCAGGCATTAGAGGGGTCTGCGCCGCAGGGCGTTCAGCCGGAGCCCCCTCAGATGTGCCGGCAGCGGCTGCCAGGGGGGAAAGGCAGCATCTGGACCCACCTCGCTCAGCCCCATGCTTGCCCCGGCCCGCGGAGAGGCTGAAAGCGAGCCGATGGAGAGGGCAGGAGAGGGAAAGGGAGAGGAGAGGTGGGGAGCGGGGAGGAGGCGCAGCCGGCCCCACCAGCCACCTCGCCTCTCTGCATCCCAACTCCATTTGCAGATTTATTAAATCGAGAGCCAATTTCGACATCATTTCTTTCAAGCAGCTCCACCTCGCAGGTGTGCGGAATTTATTTGAGATAAAGAAAACCATTACAGAGAGACAGCAATCTTCAAAGACCACCTCGGAGACCTGAGAGAAATAAAAACACTAGCCCGTGCAAATGTGCAATTAAGTTTCAAAATACTCATGCTCCATGAAAAGCTCTGTCCCTGCAGAGAACAGGCCTTTAAGGCAATTTTCCCAAACCCTATGCAGCATTCACTCAAAAACGCCTTTTAAAAACAACACGTGATTTTTTTTTCCCCTCCCTGCCTCGCTCCTCCTCCGCCCCGCACTTGCTCCATCACTCCCAGGTGGGACCCAGACAGCTCCGGTGGGGATGCAGTTCCTCCTCGTTTAGTGGGGGACGCGGGGTGCGGGGGGGGGTCCCATCCGCACGGGGTACGGCTCCGTCCCATCCTCCAGTCACGTCAGATCCACAAACCAGGAATTTTTAGAGCCGGGTTTGTTATTCAGGGAGCGCGTAACACCGGCACGGCTCCGCCTGGGGACGGTTTGCCGACTATTCCCAGCTGCTGGAGCTTCGCACCCCTTATTCATGGGTCACTCTCCGCTTGGTGATTAATTGAAAATGCATAATTAACCTGTGGAACGCACTGCCACGAGGTATCGGGGAGGCCAGGAGCTTAGTGGGATTTGGGGGAGGATTATATGTTTAAATGGATAATGAGAACATCTGCTGGTACTTTAACAGGGATCAAGGGGAATTAGGGAGAAGAGCCCAGCTCGTCACCCGTGCAGGGTGCAGGAGGGCACCCCTGGGGCCGGCTCGAGGGGGGCACCACTGGTCCATCCCCCGACCGTGGCAGAGATGCCAACGTGTCTGTGCACGCTTGGGGAGCGAGTTTTTGGGGCGGAACAGGCACGCTCAGGGACCAGGGACGGGGCAGCGCCACCGCGGGGCTGGTTGCCTTTGGGCTGGAGGTGGCCGCCCGGGACGGATGATGGTCACCGTGCCGGCAGCTCCTTGCCAGAGCCCCCCAACCCAGCAGCTACATCTCGTTCCCAGAGGCTGGTGGGGTGCTGGGGGCTGACCCTGGCCCCCGAGGACACCCCGGTAGCTCAGCCACAGCATCCGTAAAACCCCAGGAGAGCATCCATCAGCTGCAGCACCTCCTGCAGACGATGCCATGCTTGCACGCAAGGAGACAGGCTTTGCAGATCACCTGGGCCACTGTCGGTGAGCTCGGAAGTTACGGCACGAGACCGAGAAGCCAAGGAAGGTGCAAGAGAAACAAGACCAAGCCTTGGCCAAGCTGGCCATGCAGCGTAGCCCAGCTCCAGGGCATGCAGCCCATGCAAGGGGCAGTTGCTGGAGGTCTCCAGGCTCCGGACACCACGTGGCTCCCGGGGCTGAGCCTGGCACGGACCCTTCCGCCCGCTGCAGCCTCCCCCACCCACCCTGCGCTCCACGCTGTCACACAGTCGCCTCCCACCGTCCCGCCTTGCACGGGTGGCACAGACCACTTGCTTTGCTTCATTTTTTCCTCCCAGCCACAAAAGTTTTCTTAGAAAAGCCTGGCAGACAGGCCAGCAGACTCCGGGCCAATGGCAGGTTTATTAAATCCCCGTCCGCAGTCCCCCCTAGGTTCAAGTGGCTGCTCTTTTGCATCGTAAATCTGCTGCTCCATCATTAGCACTAACTGCTGGTTGTGCAAGGCCTGGGAACCACGACGTCTTGGGTTGCAGAAGCGCTGAGGACTCTCGACAACGACCCCAAGACCTGGAGGTATCCCCAGCCCTTCATCCGGCGGCACAGCCCGGGCGAGGCCAGGCGCCCGGCACGGCTCCGGCTTTGCAGCAGCTTGGGGCAGGGAGAGGAGCATCCCCCGCCCGGGGGAGATGCTGGAGCCCAGGGGATGCTCAGCCCTCCTGGCAGGACTCGAGATGTTCCCGCTGTCCCTTTGCAGCATTTTGGAGGTGACACCACAGACGCAGCAAGATGGGGCGACCGGAGGCTTTTCGGGTGCCGCGGCCCCCCCCTCCCTCTCCCCAGCCTCGCTGCCCGTTCCCCGGGACGAGGCGGCTGCAGGACATCGTGCTCAGCCTGCCGAGCACGGAGGGGGCCTGCCGGGCCGGGGTTAATCTTGTTGTCACACTTTCCCTCCTTCTTGCTGGCTCGGCGCGCTTTGACCCGCTGTGAAATTGTGGCCAACAGCACTGAATATTTTAAGAGCAGCAATGCAGTCATGGCCGCGCAGCGGAGCAGCAAGGCAGGCCGGGAGCTGGGCTGGGCCCTCACTTCCCCCCCCGCCACCACCAACCCATTAGCACAGTTCAGGGAAACCTAAAAAATTCAAAAGACACTGAAATATGCAGCATTTTGCTCTCTCTGGAAATGACGCGCTTCGCTTCCCAGATGCTCCCGAGTAGGAGGTTGTAAATAAGCGGCTTTATGGCACGGGGGGTGTTGCCAATGGGGCTACGGGCTGCTGCAGAGCCCAGACCGATATCTCCATCCCCGTTCTGCCCCTCGCTGGGGACAGGTCCGTACTTGGGCTGGGGACAGACCTACGCCCGCTGGCGCCGGTGCCCATCCTCGCTAACACGGTGCAAAGGTACCGGCCATTAAAGGACCTTCACCTCTCCGTCCTTGGCCTCTGCCCGCTGCTCTCTGCCCCTTTCCTCCCAGGACATCCCTTCGCCGCATCCCTCCTCCCCTCGGTCGGGCGGCCGGCTGGGACGCGGGTGCCGCAGGACCTGACGCAAATGCCTGTCCTCAGCACTTCTGCTATCTGGGGCACAGCAGAGCAGCGGCGGTGAGGAATTAAAAAAAAAAAAAAAAAAAAAAAAGCCCTATTTGCAAAAACCGCCCAAAAAGAGGAGCTGGAGCCTGAGCCTGGAGAGCCGGAGCGGCTGCGAGCACCAGACGGACCACTGGAGCTGATAGTAAGTGCAATAAGTAGTAGGGGAGCATCGCCTGGACCAGGGCACGCTTTGCCACCAGGTCCCTGCATGTCCCCAAAGCGCCGCCCTGGGGCTCGACACCCCGTCCAGCAGTGACATTGGGACACTTTTGCATTCAGGTCTTAAGAGGGCAGATTAATCGCCGTGTGCTGGATCTGTCACGCGCGGGGATATATATTCTTCTCGGAATTTACAAGTAGTTCTGTCTGAGAAATAAACAACCAGAGATAAAAATTACATTGTCACCGTGCAGGTGTGATCGATGGAAGAGACAAGCCCTTGGAGCGCCGGCGAAGTGCCACCGGCACAAGCCGCCCAGGAGCCACCAGCCCCCGGGGCAGCCAGGAGATGCCGAAGGGGCTCGGGGAAAGGCGGCGAGGTGCGCTCCACCGACCCCAGCCTGTCATGCCCCCGTCCCAAAGGCCAGGGAAGGCGGGGACGGCCACCCAGGCCATTATTCCCAAGTGGGGAAGACGCCGAACCCGGGAGAAAACAATGCTGGTGATGGATGACCGTGAGCAGCACCCACCAAGCAGCCGTGGGAAAGGTGCCTGGGCCAGAGCGGTCAGCGGCAGAGGGGGCTGCAGCCCCCAAGTCAGCTCCTTGTAAAACCCCCTTGGGCGCTCTCTCGAGCCCCCAACCCTCCTCTCCAGCGTGTTTCCAAGCTCAGCAATGGGCGGAAGCCAGAGCCAGGCAGGCAGCTGCCCCAGCCCCCGGGGACCAAGGTGCGAGGAGGATTGATGCGGTTTACACCAGGCTCCTTCCCTTCCAGTTTGGTTTCTCCTTCACCTTTCTCTGCTTCGCGCGGCTCCACTGGCTTTGGCCGGGCTTGTTGCGGAGCACACGGCGCGCCTGGGTCACAGCCGCTCCCTGAGGAGGGGCGGACGTCGGCTCCTTCATAGCTTAAATCTCAAGTTGCGCTGGAAGCAGTAGAAAAGCTCCGCACGGATCCTCTCCCCGGTCTTCAGCATCCCGAGGAGCCAGGACCCGGCTCAGCCTGCTGGGATGGAGATCCCAAAACCAGCTAGGGCAGCCCAGCAGCCGGTCCTGCAACTGCCTTCGGACTATTAATAAACCCGGAGCAGCTGGTGGAGCCTCTGCCGAGCCGGTCCTCGGGATTTATCCACATTGCTCTGCCTTATCAGCCATGCTTTTCACAAGCACTTAAATTCAGGAGGAAAAGGAAAAAGTGAAATCAGATAGAAATGCAGGTCTGTTTGCTGTTTTCTCCAATGAAATGGTTCTGGGTAAACAGCAGACGCCTTTGATGAAATCCCAGCAGGCTTAAACAATAAAGCTGGTTACAAACTCAATCTGGCGCAGATATCAGATCTGAAATTGTTTCAAAAAACATGTCAACATTTTCTAATGCTGCTGCAAAACTTCCTCGGCACCTTGCCACAAGCCTGCGTCTGTGACGCAGGACCTGCGCCGCTGTCCCGGCTCGCGCCGCTGCTGCCGTACTTCCCGTGGGGAGTCCTGCCCCGGCACCTCTGCACCCCCCTGCCTGCCCGGAAACCCCCGAGCTGCAGGAAGATGCTCGGTATCACCTTGAAGACATGAGACGATCCCCAAACTGCCAGGGAAGGGCCTTCCCTGCTCCATGGTTGGGGTGTACCAGGTTGTTTTCCAGCTGTAAATCCAGTCGCCATCCCCAGGCGCAGCCGGGCCGGGGCTTTGCGGTGCCGGAGGTCTGGCAGGGTTGGACGAGGGGCATCGGGCCGGGCTGCCGTTCCTCTCATCCCATCCTGGGGCCAGCATTCGGCGCTGGGCTCCTCCTGGGCACCACCAAGGACAATTGACTTTTCCACGGGAAAACAATTTGCAAAGCGCTATGGTGGCAGAGAAGCGCAGCCAGGTGCTCCTCTTCAGTTTTGCCTCCAGTGTGTCATCTCTGCATCCCCCTGGGAAACCAGTCACGGCCCAGGGCAGGATGAGGCCACGCCGTGGTGCACGGGTCCACCCGATGGAACTCCAGGCTGGGAGCGTGGCTCGGCCCCTCTCCCTCTGCAGTGCGGGCTGGGGGGCACAACGGGGACTTTGTCCGGCGGAGGATGGCGATGTCAGGGCGACATGCAATTTGGCAGCTCCTGTTCACGAGTGCCCCCCTGTCAGCGTTGGCGTTGGAGCAACAAGGACCGTCCGAACCGGGAAAACACGTAGAGCTGGAGCGCGACGAGGCAGGTCCCACGCTGGCATTGCCGGGGCCAGCCCGCCAGCCGCCCGGCACCAGCACTTTCCGAACAGCGTCAGCACTCGGGGTCTCTGGGGGACACCAAGGGATGCAGGTCCCCAGGGGGGGACTGAGGCGAGGGGGCAAGAGGCTGCCAAGGAGGAGGAGGAGGAGGCGGCAGGTCTGGTCACACCATGAGCAGGGACAGCGTCTTGGTACTGGTTAGGGAGCCAGTGCCAGCTCCAGGGGTGTCTGGGGCCCTCCCAGGCTCTGCACCCCCATCCATGAGGGAGCTGCTCCCCAAGTGCAGGGATAGACACTGGCTTTCCGCGTTGGATCCAGCTCTACGCACGCCCCACCCCACATCCATGCGGAAGCCCCCAGCCCGGGGCTGATGCCCGACACAGCTCGTGTCCCATGTGGCAGCAGGACACGGGGCGGCTGTGCTGGAGCTCCCTCCCGGGAGCCGGAGAGGACAAAGGGGACGCAGGAGAGCAAAAGCAGGTAGCCCTGGGGGGCATGGGGGGGCCAAGCCTGAGCTCCGGCGCAGCACGGAGCGGGGGGGGACGTGGCGGACCTGACCCCTCTGCGGAGGTTGCCTTCGCCATCGATCCCTGCTGCACTCAGGCTCATTAGGACCGGGGAGCTGCTGCGAGCGGCTGGCGGAGGAGACAGACGGGGGGAGCGCTCGCCGTGGCTCCCTGGATCGTATTAAATATTTACTTTGTTTTGTTTTGTTTTTCCCAGCTATATTGATCAGAGATGGGGGGGGGGTGGCGGGGGGGGTGGTGGTCGGGTGCTGGGAGGGAAGAGCAGAGGCAACGGCTGAGCTGCAAAACGGGACAGACCCTGCCACGGTGCTCCCGAGGGCTGCACCCGCTCTCCCCAGGGGCACCCGGTGCGGCCCCCCCCCCCCCCCCCCCCGCGGGGGGGGGCGGGGTTTTGGCGCGGGGGCGCGGGGGGGGGGGGGGGGAAGGGTAAAAGAGTAAAGCAGGGACCCGGCAAGTTCGGGTTAGTTTTGCGACTTTGCCTTCACGCCTCGGGAGCCCAACTGATAGCGGCTTCTAGGACAAGTTGGGGGGCGAGCGGGGGGGGGGGGGGGGGGGGGAAAAAAAAAAAT
>JAVKLA010000084.1:6260497-6273188 GCA_034782735.1 Sagittarius serpentarius | reverse complement strand
CGCAGCCAGGAGCGGACCCCTCCTCTCCCCCCACCGGAGCTGGAGCAGACGGATCAGCTGGGCTTTTGATTCCTTGTTAATAAAGTCAGCTGTCAGGCTTCGCAGCTGCTAATCCCTCCATCTCCCCGCGCTGCGACGGGGCAAGCGGCTCCTGCTAATCAGCCGTGGCTCAGCGGCGGGGACGGGCAGGGCGGGGCGTGGGGGTGCGGCCAGGGGCGTCCTGATGCCTGTGCAGGCTGCCCTGCCACAGCCTTAGCACCTCCCATGGCCTGATGGCTTTTGAGCGTCCGTGCAAGGCAGTGCTGGGAGCGCGCAGAACATCCCGGTCACCGTGCCACAGCGTGCCCAGCAGCGTACGAGGACATTTCAGAGTGACAGGGGGTCTTGAATCATCTCTGGATGAGCAGCAAAGAGTTAAACACCATGCGCACAGCCCAGCAGCTCTGGCATGGCTTGAAATGCCCTGCTGTGGCTGTGATAGTGAGGACAAAAAAGGCCCTGAAGGCTGGTGTGCCCGGGCAGGTCCCTGGTGCTGTCGGGTAGCAGGACAAGGGCACCAGGTCCCCTAGCGAGGCAGATCTGCGACGACGTGCCACTGAGCAGTGTGGCACCGAGTGCCACGGCGAAGCCGGTGGCAGCACCGGGAGGTCCCAAAGGGCTGTCCTGGGATACTAACACAGGTCAGGATCTGGCCTTGACGGCACAGTGCCGCAGCTCTGCCAAGCCAGCGCTGCCTTCCCTTCTCCCCTCGTCCTTTAAGCGCAACCCAGAGGCACTGGCAGCGCGGTGCAGCACGCTGCGCCGGGGAATTTAATCACCGTCATTAACCGCACAACAGCATCATTAGGGAGAATGAAGTTCTCACTTCATTGGAGATGTTTAAAACCTCAACCCGGGCGGTGATGGCATAGCAGGGACTGGGCAGGGCGGAGTGTGTGGGGTCTATAGGGCTGTCACCTCCCAGGGCTGGGACATGCCAGTGCAGATGCGGTGTCCACCACTGCCTGTCCCATGCCGCTTCCTCGTGTCCCCACAGGGTCCAAGGAGCTGACACCAATGGGCAGTGCTGTGGCCTGGCCGAGGGGAAGAGGGGACAGGCATCATCTGGGCACAGGACGGCCATGGTGGCTTTGCCACCACCATGCGCTGGGCCCTTGGCTTGCCTTACTTTGGTTTTTTTGCAGCTACAGGGCCAGCAAAGCTTGGGTACCCCCGGGACATGCCTCTCGGGATGCTGGGGTTAGCCCTGGCACCTCCAGTGAGGACAGGGGGGGAGGTCCCCTCAGGGGAGGGGACCCAGCCAGAGACGCCTGCTCCTGGGGGACTGTGGGGACACACACCTCTCCCCGTCCTGACCCACTTGCAGATGCTCTGTGGGGCCCCGTGCCGCCGGCGGGCGGTGATTGCCCAGCTGCAGTGGGGCTCTTCCAGCACTGTTTGCAGTAAAATTGCAAACTCATTATTTTAATTCCTTGCAGTCTTCCTGTGCTAATGAAGTTGGGAGTCTGGTAATGGGGCTTGGTGATGAAGCTTCTCCACTAATTAAGTGCATTGTTCTTGGCCGGGGCTGCGCTCAGCCCCCACGCCCCAGAACAGCGGCACCCACTGGCACCCATCCCTGGGATGGGCTGACCTTGGGTGCCGCAGGGCATACAGTGGGTGTAGGGTTTTGAGGGTGATCGTGGGGCTCTGCCTTTCCCAGGGCCTGGGATATTTGCAGGGCATAACCCTCTTACTTATCCCCAGGTACTCCCTGGCAGGGAGGTGACACCACGCCACAGTGTGACTGAGCTGTGAAGGGCCACACGCAGGCGAGGCAGGTGACTGTGAAGCAAGGAGCAGCCCAGTCCGCATCCCCATCCCCAGTGGGACGCACGGGTGCCCCAGCATCTCGGTGCCAGCTCCATCCTCCAGCAGCCTTGTGGTGCCAGGACTGGCTGCTTTCAGCTCAGTCCCTGCAGTCCCCTCCCTGCCCAGGGCTGCTGGAGCCAGGCACGATGGACGTGCCGGGGCTGAGGACTCCTCTCTGCCAGGGAGAGTGGCTCTGCTTCACGGCGTGAGGACCAGCACGGTATCTTTCACATGCTGCCGCGGTGTCAGGGGACCCCGGCGCTCCTGCCGGCAGCAAATGCTCTCATTTATTTGTCGAGGGGCCGGGATAAATCAGGGCTGCTCCAGCCCAGCGCCTGCGCTCAGGTGGCAGGGAGCGGCTGCCCCATGCCTGGGGACGTGCTGGCCCCGTGTGTGCCTGTCTGTGCCAGCATTTTCAGCCTCCAAACTTGTCCCCAGGTCGCTGTTGTCTCTGTCCCACACTGGCCAGGGAAGAGCAGGGCTGGGAGGGTCCGAGGGTCCTGGCAGTTAGGATCGGGGCCGGGACCTGGCCTGCCTGGGCATGCATCCTGCCGGTGCTGACTATGGCGCTTTATAAATGGGATTTTGGGAGCCATCTGTTTAAAGGAGGAGATAATGAATTAGGGGGAGATGAGAAAAATGCTAAGGCCGGGTGGTTTTTCAGAATGAGCTGGGGTTTGCGGGACGTAAAAGATGAATAACCTCCCCACGTGTTCAATATTCATGAGCTCCCAGCTGTAGTGAGCAGCTCAGCGCTGGGTGGGGACAGCCCCGTCACCGCATCCTCCCTGCCGGCGTGCCGCTGGGACTTGTCTACGGCTGCGATGAGTTGCTGGGACACAAAACACCCGCAAGGACGCTCCCGTGGCTGCCCCTCGCCTGCATCCCGGTCCAGTCTGGCTGGCGAGCAGCTCCCTGGCCTGCGTCGGAGGCAGGTGGCTGCTAATTGACGTTTCCTTCCTCTGTAGTTTGATGAAAGGCTCCGGCGACACCAAACTGATTAAAACATCAAGGGGAGGCCCCCGCGCTTGCCTTTGATTTGTCTCGGGAGATGATTGCTGCTCCGCTTGACCGTCCAGCCCAGCCGGCGCGGGTGACCCTGGTGCGTGCCGTCTTGGTGCCTTTCCGGCCGGCACCACTGGGCTGCCGGCACCCTTCCAGCCCCGCTGGCCGCAGTGGCAGCACCACTGGGCTCCCTCCTCACCAGGCATCGTCCCAGGGCCTCTTTTCTCCTTGCTCAGCCGTGGTTCCGCTCCCTGCAGCTAGAGCGGGATGGTTCCCCATAGCCAGGGCTGGGCTCAGCCCCCTCTCTCGCTGCCTGTGGGGCCGGTGGCCACGTACTGCCGGCTGCAGCCCCACACGCTGGGCAGGGGCCATGGGCGCCTCCGCCAGCCTCTGCCCTCCTCCCTCCGCCGTTGCTATTTCACTTTCTTGCTCTTCACCCCCAGGGACTTTCTCTGGGGTTTGGGCCAATTTGCATACATTTTAATCTATAAAAAATTAAGCGGCGCTGGCTGCCGCTCTGAGTCAGACCTCCCCGTCCTGAATCTTAAGGAGCTGAATAATTTTCCACTTTTGCTGAGATGTGTGGAGTCTGATTCATGTTCATCTCATCACCTCTCATTAGAGGAGGGGGCTGGGGTCTTGGGGGGGTGGGAGAGAGCCTTCTCAAACCTTTGCTGGCAGCCCCCAGCCCCATGGCACGGCTGCGCGGGCAGCGGAGGAGCCATCCTCCTGTCCAGGCCATGCTGGTGGCGAGGGACCATGGGATTTGAGTGCTGGGAAGCATCTGGTCCATCTTCTGGTGGTCCCCAGTGGCATCCCCAGCCCTTGGGACACTGCAGGGAGCAGGAGATGCCTGGGCTGGATGCGGGAGGTGGGGATGGCTTTGCTTCTTCTCCCGGGATGCTCCGGCAGAGCCGCTCCCCTGTCCCCCTCCCCGGGTGCTGACGGATGGGCCGGAGCTGTTAATATTCAGCACGCTCCGCCATTTCTCCACCTTCTGCCATCTGCCCAGCTCTGCCCACCATTTCTATTCTTGCTGCCGACGTAACGCTCCCTGCCTGGCGCTCGGGGGGGAGCGCGCGGGACCCTGGCCCCCAGCCAGCACCGGGTGCCGGCGGGGGGGTGACGCTGTGCTGGGGCGCCCGCCTCCCCCGGCCCCTTCGCCCCAGCCCCGCGCCAGCGGCAGGGGAGACCCTGCTAGCACTGAGCTACAGCTGCTGGTGCAGCCTCGGCGTAAATAAGGAATTAGCATCTGGTTTAAGCAGCCCCTCCAGGCACGGGGCTTTGTCATCACGATACCTGCTTTCATCCGTAAACTACCGCGGCAGCTCCCTGGGAAGGCAGCCAAGCTAATAATCCCCCAAAATGGTGCAATAAAATACCCACAAAGGTGACGCCTTTAAATCATGCCAGAGCCCTGGCTTTGCCACCCGGTACCGGTGTGTGCCCCTCCGCTGGCTGGTGGATGCTGGGTAGGCTCGGGCTGGAGCTCTGGGATGCTGGAGCAGGGATGGGGGACAGCACCAGTGTTCACTCGGTGCTTTTCCTTGCCAAGTGCCACCTAAGCACCAGCTGCTCCTGGAGGACACACCCAGCTTGTCCTAACTGGCACCTGCGGGTGACACAGCCAGGTGCGGGCTGGGGTGTACTGGCTCGTGCGGTGCCTGGGCATGGGGGGACGGTGGCTTGGCCAGCCTGGCTGGCATGGCTGGAGATGCCAGGGTGGCTCTTCTGCCTGTCCCGGTGGCTCCGGTCCCCAGGGCCAGCTGGTGGGAGTGGCGGCACCACGCTGCGCCGGGTCTCCCTCTGCTCCTCTCCCTGCTGGAGCATTAGGAAGCTGGCAGCGTGTTGTTTGATGAGCGGATAATCCGCTGAATTGCAAACAGCTTTACCCAATTGAAGAGGCAGATTACCGCTCTCCAGCTTAATCATGTTGACATCTCGGAGAGTAGCCAGTGCTTGTCCTCTTTGGCGCGTGGCGAGGGGCTCGGTGGCAGCACGGGGTCCCCCGGTAGCAGCGTGCCATGGGGCTGGGGGGGCAGGACGTGGGCTGTGGTGATGGCAGCCGGCCGTGACCCTCACTTGTGCCTCCCCGCAGGTTCACAGACGCGGAGGCGGTGGTGATGGGCGACGTGACCTACGGCGCGTGCTGCGTGGACGACTACACAGCCCGCGCCCTGGGTGCTGACTTCTTGGTGCACTATGGACACAGCTGCCTGAGTAGGTGACACTCGGCCCCGGGGAGCTGCCGAGGCGGCCGCGCGTGGCGCTGGGGAGGCTGTGCTGCTGCCACCGTGGGAGGCTGTGCTGCTGCCACCGTGCTGTGCCGAGCGGCTCCCCGCCCTGCTCGACGCCAGCTCGGAGACCTAGTGCCAAGGGCTAATCCCTTCCCAAAGGGATTTCTGTTCTCCAGCCTCAGTTGCTGGCTTTGGATGGGGCCAGGCTGGCCGGGCGGCTGCCTGCGGGCAGGATTTTGCGGGCAGCAGCGCGTGCTCGGCCACGCGCTCCCGCAGCGCCCAAATCGCAGCCCTGGGCCCGAGAGCAGAGCAGCAAGGCCGTGGCTTGGCAGGACCCTGCTCGCCCAGGAGCCGCTGATGGGGACAGGGCTGCTCTCGCCCCTCACCCCGCAGCTGTGGGCTTCGGGGGAAGTCAGGAGCGATGGCGGAGGGGAGCGACAGCCTGGGGGTCCTGCTTTGCCCCGGGGCCAGCGCGGGGCCCGGGAAAGCAGCTTTGCGGGTGCAGCGCAGGCTGGGCGGGGATGGGAGGAGGAGGCTGTGTGCTCCCCAGGCGGACAGTACTCTGGATCCAGTTGCCATGGAAACTGCGCTGCTGTCCCAGATGCTGCTAACTTTGAAGTCCACCCAGGATGGAATCAGCCCAAAAATAACAATAAGACGCTCTGGGTTTTAAGGTGGATCGGCAGAATTGCCGTAGCGAGCGGCAGGCGCGTGCATCCCTGCCGCCTCCACGCTCCCGGCACCTGGCAGCCCTCCTGGACATTTATGGGGCTGTATAAATGGGTTTGAAGAATTGCGTCAGGCTCTGTATGAAATACTGACTCCCCAGTTGAGAACTCTGTCCTGAAAGCCACATCAGTGTGAGCATTCGCGGTGATAAATACCTGTGCTAGGTGCTCTTTTACGGAAGGAGGGTTATGGGCACCACTGGAACAGGGAGTATAAAACCCCTGGCTTGTAGCCTGCTATTCATGAATGAGCAGCAGGAAGGGGAGGAAGGGGCTGTATCCAGCGGTGCTCGGGAGCGTGCCAGTGCGAGAGCCGGGCAGCTCTGGGGGACAGGAGTCACATCTTCTGGAGCTACTCCCTGCAGGGACAGGCAGACACTGCCAGGCTGCCTGTCACCAGCCCAGCCGCTATCTGCTGCCCGTGGCCATGTGGTCCTTGCCTGCACTGGGCTGGATAAGTCGCAGGGCACCCTGGGGTGCCCACAGGGTGCTGAGAGGGTGCTGGGCTCCTTTCGGGCTGCCCACAGTGCTCCTGTCACCGGTGTGGCCGATGGCGAGGCGCGTCCCCGCGCAGCACACAGGCGCTTGCCCTCTCCCTCCCAGCCCCACGTGCCCTGCGGGAGGGAGTAATTTGCACTTAATTGTGATCAGGTGAAGAGCACCAAAATGGGAAGTGAACGCGGAGCTGTGGATCGATGTGGACTCTGTGTACTTTAATTATTCACTTAATTGTGGTGACACAGGCTTCTTAGCACCGGGGGTAATTAGATTTGTGTTCATTGATTCCCCAGGCTGCCATTATACAGAGAGAAACGAGCGGGTCCTCTCCACGGCTCCCATCTGCACCCTCTGCCCAGGGTGCCAGCATGGGCAGAAGGGTGGCACAGCCCACCCTGGCTTGCCCACACTGAGGTGGTTGGGGCGCAGGGAGCCCCGCCAACATGCTTTATCCCCAGGCGGCAGGCGGCAGCAGGCAGGGGCTCACCGGGGCCCTGGGGTGTACCCCACACTCACACCCTCTCTCTTCCTCTTACCAGTTCCCATCGATGCCACGCAGGGGCTGAAGATGCTGTATGTGTTTGTGGACATAAAGATTGACACGTTCCATTTCCTCGAGACCATTCGCTTCAACTTCGCAGCAGGCACCTCCCTGGCTCTCGTCAGCACCATCCAGTTCGTCTCCACGGTGCAGGTGAGATGGGGACCCCCAGCAGTGCAGGGTGCGGGATGGGGCTTGCGTCTCCCCCTGCCTTGGCCCTGGCTTAGTCCCTCCCTGCCCCGGCTCTGGGGCTGGAGCGGCTGCCCCAGGGTACTGGTGGTGACGGTTCCCCTCTGACGAGTCGGTGCGATAATATGCTGCTGCCGTAATGTTGATCAAGTACTTTATAATAACTCTGATCAATGTTTCATGGCGGCACCCCTCCCTGGCTCCCCCGGGAGCTGCTCTGTAAATGTCAGGGCAGGCGGTGGAGCACTTGGCATTTTGATGCAGTGCCGACAGCAGCAGGGGAAGCTCCGGCGGGTCTGTCTGTCTGCCCCTGAACGGCCGGCTGGGCAGGACGGGAGGAGATGAATGAGCCTCTTGAGCCGTGTCTATCTAAACACGGGGCTATCGAAGCATTAAGCATTTTCCCTTGTCTTTTAATTGATATGTTGGCTGAGCCTCGCTGAGCATCTCAGCTGTGCGGGGCTGTTACCCTCCATGACGGTGCTGCCCCAAGCAGAGGGGCTCCCCTCCGCTGCCGCTGGGCTGGGGCACAACAGCACAGCCGTTGCCACTGGTGCCCCACGGAGCTGGGACTGCCAGGGCCGGGGTGTCCCCAAGGGTCCGCAGCAGTGCCAGGGACCACTGGCCTCGGCCACGCTCTGTGCCACCGTCTGTCCCTGCTGAGCCCACGTCTCCCGCAGGCAGCATCACAGGAGCTGCGCTCCCAGTACAAGGTGTGTGTGCCCCAGTGCAAGCCACTGTCCCCAGGGGAGATCCTGGGCTGCACGTCACCCCGGCTCGCCCAGGACACGGACGCCATTGTGTAAGTACCCAGAGGTACTCCAGGACCCTCCTGCCTGGCCCCGGCTGCCTGCCCTGCCTGTACCCCCTGCCCAGCCGTGGGGCGGTTCTGGGGGACAGCAGGGGGACGTCCGTGGGCTGGGACAGGGCCCCTCCAGTTCCCCACGCTGCTCAGAGTGGCGTGTGCTCGTAGCACAGAGGAAATAATTGAGTCGTATATCAGAACAGATAATAGATGGAAGGGCGGGTGGATAATTGGAAAAGACAAATGGCCAGGGCCCAACATCACAGCAACATTAATTTTATTTAAGGACAGCAAATTAGAGGGAGCACTTCGCTTCCTATCACCTAATTATTTTAGGTAATGGAAATGCTTAATGTACTGTGAATGCAGTGCGCTGCAGAATAAATAAATACAAGGACCCCACCCTTGGGGGGAGCCGGGGAGCCCAGGTGTGGGTTTGGACCCCGCCAAGGCCCTTCTCACCCACCCTGCCGGGAGCCAACAACGCTGGCACCTTTCTGAGCACGGCCGTGCGGGGAGCCGGGCTTGTGATTGCCAGGCATGGGGTCAATGGGAGCTCCAGCTTCATCCTGAGCCACACCCGGTGCCGGGAGAGAGACGCTGCTTTCCATCTCTCCCCAAGGGCATCGGGAGCAGTGAGGGGCAGCCAGTCTGCCACCGCATCGGCGAGAGTGGGTCCGTCCCGCCGCCGGAGGAGCCGCAGCGCGGTACTGACCAGCCGCCCGCACAGGTGCACGCAGCTGGCGTACCTGCGTCCTTCCTGCGTTATTATTTTCTTCTTTCCCCCGTCTCCAGGGCTAACTTTTGCAGACAAATTAGCTTTGATCTCCCAAAATGTCATTCTCCAATTAAGGGCAAAATCTAGTCAAGTTTTACGTCTGAATTCATTTTCAAAGCCCTCACTCCATTAGGGCAGCTGAATGAAAGGCTTTGAAATGTAATTGCTGACTTGAAATCCGATTAGAAATGGAAGCAGCAACATCTAGAACCAGCCGTTGAGATGGAGCAGCTCCCAGCCACCCCATGCTGGCATGGGCATCCCTCCTCGCCCTGAGCACAGCCTCCTGTCGTGCCCCGGCGTGCCGGGGTGCTGCGTGGAGATGGGAAGCCCTGGCTGCGTCTGCTGCGCCTGGGTCCCAGCGCAGGAGCTTGGCTTCCCAGTGTCTCCGCACAGTGCGGCTTGGGAAACCGGCAGGCACATGGATGGGTGCTGCTGTTTCCCGTGTGTCGTAGCTGTCCCTCCCCTCTCGGCAGGTATTTGGGCGACGGGCGCTTCCACCTGGAGTCCATCATGATTGCTAACCCGGGGATACCTGCCTACAGGTACGGGCAACTCGGGGATACCTGCCTACAGGTACGAGCAGGCCACAGACACCTGCTTCGGTCCCCATCAGCCCTGCGGCAGGGAGCACCCCAGCTCCCCCAGCACACCGGGGACCAGCTGTCCCCACTCTGCACCCCAGGAGCACCCCCCACCCCAGGGCTGGGCAGGCAGCTGCCTGCAGTGGGCACAGGCAGGCGAGGGGCCGCGGGGTGGGTGAAGAGGTGCAGCGGGGAGATGAACACCAGCCATTTACTCTGGCTGAATATAAACATTTTGACAAGTACCTGTGAAAGCTTGTGGAGGTGCAGCCATTAAAGCCCGGCTGCTGCAGGCAGAGGCCATAAAGCGCGATGATGAGGCCGCTGAAAGCAGATGAAATATCAAGAGTGAAAGGCTGGGCCCATTTGGCGAAATCTGAATTTCTTAGTAGGTCGTTTGTTACTAACGGGAGGCGCACGTCAGGTTTATGGCGCTGGTGAAGCTGCCGAAACCCGAGTGGGATTTGATTAAAATTCTCCTCGTCAAACAAAGCAACAAATCAAAGATTTCTTCATAATTGATGAACCTGGACAGGGGGGAGCTGAGCGTGACGCCAAGCACAGAGCCCAGGCTGTGGCGGGTGTTGGGGGGCTGTGGTGGGACACTCGCCTTGTCCCTGTCCTTGTCCCCTCTCTGCACCCTAACGAGCTGGCTGGGCCCTGTATTGGCCAGGGGGAGAGATGCTGTGGGAGGCAATTAGTGCTAATGAGGGACAGGAATCATTTGGGGCCGGCATGGAGGGGGGGCAGGTGATGGGGCACGTCTGAGCTTGTCTCTGCTTTGCAGGTACGATCCCTACAGCAAGGTCTTCTCCCAGGAGCACTACGGCCACGAGCGCATGCACCGTGCTCGGCAGGATGCCATCCGCACCGCCGCCGGCGCCCGCTGCTGGGGGCTTATCTTGGGCACGTTGGGGCGCCAGGGCTCCCCTGGCATCCTGCAGGTACCGTCCCCCTCCCCATGGCCCCTGCCTGGGCACCGGGTGCTGCTCCTGGGTGGGTGAAGGACCGGTGAGGGATGGCACCATCAGCACAGTGGCCTCACTGATGGGGCGAGGGTGGACCCGGCGCCACTGGCAGCCCATCGGTTGCCTCTGGCCGGGGTCTGTGTGCCCCTGAGCTGAGCGGGCAGGGCAATTAGCAGCAGATGAGGGAGACTGGACAAGGGCTCATTAAACCTGCCCCTTGCTGGGGAGAGCTGGCCAGCCTTGGAGACCCCCCCCACACAGGCAGCTTAGCAATTAATTCCCTGGGTTTGTTTTAATTGGATGAACTTCCGATCAGGTTCAACATCCCTGCTCAGCCACCGCGCTGGTGTTTTCTGCACTCCGGCTGGGCGAGGAGAGCAGAACCACAGTGTCCTGCCCCATGGGAGTGGGGTGCCCTGAGCACTGCAGCCCCGCTCACACCTGGAAATTTTTGGGGAGCCGCAGGTGAGATTTGCGGCAGTGCAGGGACCAGCAGGCAGAGTGGGGTGGCGAGGTCCCAGCAGCTGCTGTTCCGCAGTGGGCAGGACGCAGGCATGGCCGGGGCTGGCTGGGCAGGGGCAGTTAGTGCCAGCTCTGGAGGACAAGGACATCCCTAGCCCCTCCTGCGCCCCTCTCCTCCTCCTGCAGCTTCTGGCCATAGCCAGCTCACGGTAGGCAGGCATCCCAGGGAAGGCAGCCGCTAACGAGAACAGATTGTTGTCATTGAGCGGTAATTACTTCATTAGGCTGAGGCACACGCTGGGGAGAGCCGGGCACGAGCCGGAGCCATGGCCACGGTCCCTGTCGCACGAGCCGGAGCCATGGCCACGGTCCCCGTCACTGTGCCTGGCCTGTGACTGCCGAGGGGATGTGGCCATGGGGCAGACCTGGGACCCACAGAGGGTCTGATGGCCAGGAAAGGGCTATGAGCAGGGCTTGGGGGGCTTGCCAGGAGCATCTGTCTGGGCTCCCCTAACCTCCCCAGGTGCCTTTTCCCCCCGCAGCACCTGGAGTCACGTCTCCGCGCCCTGGGCCGGCCCTTCGTGCGGGTGCTGCTCTCTGAGATCTTCCCCAGCAAGCTGCGGCTCTTCCCCGATGTGGACGCGTGAGTGCTGCTGACCCCCCCCAGCCCCCCACGCTGGGGTCCCCAGGGTGCCCCATCCCTGTCTGGGCCTCCCGATTCCCACGGGAAGCCATCCCTGCCATGTCTGTCCCGCTGTCACCTGGGCTGGCGCTGTGCACCCTTGCACGTGCTGTGCCCACGGGGTAAGGAGGGGACGTGGCTGTTCTTGGGAGGGACCTCACTCCCCGCCCACTCCGCTTCCTTCTGGGACGTCGTTGCAGCTTTTTCTTCCCGAAATGCTCGTCCCCATCTGTTGCCGCCTGTTTCCCTTCCAGGTGGGTGCAGGTAGCCTGTCCCCGGCTCTCCATCGACTGGGGAGAAGCCTTCAGCAAGCCATTGCTGACACCGTATGAGGTAGGCACCCCCCTCCCATTTTGGGGGGACCAGCCCTGGCTTGAGGTGATGCACCAGAGCCTCCCGCAGAGCTGCGGTGCTGCCAGCCGCCAGGATAGGGCCGTCCTTGCAGCCGGGCAGCGTCCCCTCCTCTCCCCGTCTGTGCTCCGTGCACAGCCCGGGTGAACCACTGGGATTTCCGATCTCTTGTGAAACCAGTGGGGATTCCCGGTGCCGCGAGCCTCGCTCTGGCAGTGCCCTGCTCGGCACACCAAGCCGTTGCGCTGGGACCTCTCGCAGCACCACCGGCTCCCCCGCCACAGGCACCGCTTGGGAGCTCAGGTCCTTGTCCCTTCCACAGGCTGCGGTGGCTCTCCGGGACATTGAGTGGCAGCAGCCTTACCCCATGGATTTCTACGCCAGCCAGTCCCTGGGGCCGTGGACGGTGAACCACGCCGGCACACAGCCCCCGCGCCACGGCCGGCCGGCCCAGGTGGGCAGTGTGGCGTCACCGAGGCATGGGGTGTCACCGGGGCAGCGGGTCCCCACTCCATCCCTTTGGTTTTGGTGGTCGTGCGGGGTGGAGGGGAGAGGTGGTGGGGAGCATTGGCGAGGGTTGAACGCCCTGTGCCGGTGTGCGGTGCTGTACGGTGCCGCGTGCCGAAAGCGCCACCCTGTGGCTTCGTTCCCGGTAAACAGTAACGGGGCCAGTGCCAGCCCAGCCGGTGAGCGCACACACCGCCCCCCCCAGCCCTTACCGGGGCGAGCGCCCGCCTGGCCCCGCAGCTCCCCGGCAAGGGGGGATCCCCGCAGTCGTGCTCCGTGAGGTGCTGTGGGCTGAGCACGGGCAGGCTCATTACAGGTCAGGCAGGGGCTGGGGCCCCATCCTGACACCCACCCCCCTTCTTTGCGGCAGGGGAAGCCGCCCGTGCCCCCCGCCCCGGCGGAGGACGAGGAGAGGCTGAGCACCGGGGACCCAGCAGCCTCATGAGCGCAGCCTGCATCCCGTCCTGCTGCCGCCACGCTCCGGGCCCCGGCGTGGGCACAGGCG
>JAVKLA010000084.1:6124192-6239371 GCA_034782735.1 Sagittarius serpentarius | reverse complement strand
GGGGCGGGGTGCCGCCCGGGCTCTCTCCAGCCCTGCCCAGCCCTGGGCAGAAGCTGGATCCCACATGCAAAAGGAGCCCGTGGCAACGTGAGGACACACGGGACCTGTGGGACAGCCGGTCCTGGGGTCCTTGGAGAATTTTGTTAGCCTCACGCTGAGTCTTAGATCATGTCTAAAGGTAGCAGGGTGGGACTAAGGGGTTTGGGGGGGGGGAGGGAGGGGGCAGGTAATGGCTAGGGTGGGCAGGGGAGCCAGACAGAAAGCAGCTGTGGGGGCGACTGGGGATGTTCAAAGCCTCGCGCCCCCCCGCCCCCAGCAAAGCAGGCAGGGCACACACCTGAAAAACTAACCTATACTGAAGTCTGAAATGAAACTCAACAAGCAAATCCTGCACCAGGGAGAGGACAAGCACCTCTGCAAGCAGCACCCCCGGCGTGAGGTGGGCACGGGGTGGGGAAGGGGCCGGAGGCCTGGGGCTGCCTGGGCCACGCAGGACAAACAGGCTGGGGCAGGAGGGAACCTGCCCTTGAAGTCCACAGCCTCTTCGAGGGGCACGAGCTAGACTAAGCAATCCCAAAGTCTGCGCTGGCACGTCCCCGGTCTCTGCCCTACACAGCCTACAAAACCAAAGAGCCACCGACTCATGACTCGAGCTCTCTGCAACCAAGCAAACCAAGCAAAAGGCTGGTGATCCGGCACGGGCTCACCCAAAGCCTCCCTAGCCAGCAGGGCTCACCAGCTCCGCTCTGGCACTGCCCAAACGCTGGTGGGACCCTCAACGGCCCAGCCTCCACGTGAACCATCCACAGCAATGACCTTCCCAGCTGGTCTGCCCTCGGGGGGGCCCTTCGCAGCACGGCCATTCTGGGGTGGGTTGAAGACGTGGCGTTTATTGTTCGTGGTGGGCTGGAAGGCGGTGGCGGCGCGTGGTGAGGGCTGCCGCTGAAGCCGGTCTCCCACCGTTAACAGGCTGCGTGACTAGCTCAGGGGCTGTCGGCCCCGCTCGGCCCTCTCAGCCCTCCTGGGCCCACTTGAGGAAGGTGGGGATGTCCCGCACTGGCACGTTGCGGGTCAGCGCTTTGACTCGCAGGTTCCGGTCGTCCGTCAGCAAAACCACTTCCCTGAGCAAACGGATGGGATCGTCTGCAATGAGAGAGCGCGAGCGGCGTGAAGCTCAGACCTCCCCGCTCTGCCCCAGCCCTTGCACCCGTCCCCCACTGTGCTGTCCCCGTGCTGTGTCCCTCCCCCCACCCTCGGGTGCTGCGCCCTGGGCATGGCAGGGCCGCCCAGCACCCCGGCGGCGCTCCCAGCTCCCCGCTCCCTGCCAAGGCTTCCCAGCGTGGCTTGGAGACAGTACTTCATCTTGAAGGCCGCCTTCTCCCCGCCCTGCGCTGGCTGGGGATGATTTGTGATCTCTGCCCGCAGCCCTGGGGCTGGGAAGGCCAGCGAGCAGCACCAGGGCCTCACGCTGCCCGCTGCCCGCTGCCCGCACGGGGTGCTGCACCGTGCCGCAGGCAGGGAAAAGGAGGTCCCCCTGCCTGACCCAGGCCAGGAAGACTGCCCGCGACCCTGGCTCCAGCAGGAAGCTGGTGCTATTATTCTGGTGATCTCATTATAAGATCTAAAACCACCCTTTATTTCTTGCGAAGCTTTTTGGAGTCGCCACTGACACCGAGGCGTTTCTGGCTGGGGCTCAGACAGCCAGAGAGAGTTGAAGCCTGAGAAATAACCGAAGGGATCTTGCCCCCAGATGGATGAGCTGCCCCGCACGCAACGCGCCGGGCTGGGATGTGGGAGCCACGCTTACGTGTGTGCGAAGCAGGGGAAGCATATGGGGTATGTGTAAGCAGCTGGGTCCTGTGACCAGAGTACTGTTCCTATGAGCACAGGAAACACAGTGCCTCTGAGCCAGGACGGGAATGGAAAAAACAGAGTTTATGGGAGCCCAACATGGGCCCAGATTGGCTGCGCGGGGAGCAGCAGGACGAGGGGAAGGGGAGGGTGGCCAGGAACGCGGGCCATGGTCACGGTATCGGGGCTGAGGATAGCAGGGCGAGCGGCCTGGCCCCCGGGGAGCGGGGACTCGGCGGGAGGGCAGGCCTGGGGCCGAGGGCTGCCGAAAGCAGGACTGGGAGGTTTTGTGCGGACACTTTAAGAAATGTGTAACAATAAACATCCTCTGCTCCGCACTGGTGACGCGCCTCCTTGTTACAAACCAGAGGCTGTCAGCTTGTCAGGCCCCATTCCCCATAATCCACATGATTTCAAAATTCAGCATCATTTGCACATAAACATTTGGTGACGGTTTCTCTGTGAATCTGACAAGTTAAGCTGCTAAGAATTCGCACTGACAAATGCGGGTTGATTTCTTGGGCAGCTGCTGATGCGATTCCCATCCCCACCGCCCTGGCAACAGTCTGGGAGCTGTCTGGTCCCAGCACGCGTGGCCGATGCCAACTGGACATCAGGAGGGAAAAGGGCCCTGGACAGGAGGCACCCGGGCTCGTGGGGAGGAGGCTCTTTCTGGCCCTTTGTCATCGCTGCCGACACCACAAAAGGGCTCTGTGGACATTTATGGAGGGCTTCCCACAGGCTGGGGCATCCTCAAAGCACAGTGAGGTGCACATTTGGCAACGCGGTGGGAGGGCCACAGCCTGGGGCTGACCGGAGGCAGGAGGCGGCACCTCGGTGTTGGAAGAGGCAAAAGGCGAGAGAGAGCGGCTCCAAGGGCCGTGAAAGAGAAACAAGAAGAGTCCGCGGAACGCAACAGAGAAGGGACAAAGAGGACGTGAGGATGTTCTACCTTTGTTGGAGGGCATGAAATCCTTGGCCTTGTCATTGCAATAGTGGAGGCAGCAGGACAGAATCAGGTCATCATTGTTTCCCTGGAAGAAAAGGGCAACGTTACCCTTGGCAGCAAAAAAACCTACAGCCCCACCACCCCGACTTCTGCACTGCCGCGAGACACCCTGCTGCAGCTCAGCAGAGAGCAGGGCTGCTCCGAGGCAGAACACATGCAGCCCGCAGGAGCCTCCTCAACCACCTGCAAAGGTGGGGACGGAGCCACCCCCTGCCCAGAGCTCACGGACCCCAGGGTTTCCCCCAAGGAGGTGGTGGCAAAGAGCCTCCAGCCTCTGGCAGCACTGCCTCCACGTCCGGGGTGCCCCTTACCTGCTGGCCAGTGGTGTCTTCGCTGCGGAAGGAGATGGACTCCAGCTCGTTGCCTCGGCTGGTCAGAGCCCTCAAGCAGTTGTCCCGGCTCTCGAATCGCTCCTCCAGGAACTCGATGGACTTCCTGGCTCTCTCCTGCACTTGGCGGGCATAGCCTGCAGCCCGGTGCTCCATCTCTGGGCCCTTGGCCAGGCCATCCAGCTCGTTTATCACTTCAAACAGGAAAAGGAGGTACAGTTACTATGGGACAAGGTGCTCCCGTGACCTGCTGCTGGAGCACGCAAGTTGCCAAGGCCTCGGGGCCGGGGCACTGGGAGCTGGCTCAGGAAATCTGGGTTCAGCTGCCGCAGCGTCCTGCGCTCCGGGACTTGGCTGCGGGTCTGGGAAAGCTTTGCTGCCTTCCACCTCCATGGGTCCCCTGGCTCGGCCCCGAGAGCACAGGCGCCTCACCCCTGCAGTGTGGGGCAACGCTCCCTAAGGGCACCTTGCTCGGCTCTGTGAAACACCGGCAGCATTACTGTGCCCGCCCCCGCAAGCTCCGGCATCACAACCAACAGCACCTCGGTGTGCACCCGTGGGTGTCGGCAAACCACGGCCTCCTGCAGCCCGCTCCTCCGCCTCCGAGCACAGGGACAGCCAGCGGCACTGTGCCTCCTGCCCTGCGTCGCACCGCCTGGCTCTGCCCCTCTTGGCTCTCTCTACTGGCTTTCAGACATGGAAAGCCGCTGCCCTCCCACCACAGGGCTGTACGTGGGAGCAGGGCCGCACGTGGGAACAGGGCCACACGTGGGAGCGGGCAGTTCCTACTCCGGCACTGTTTCCCACACAAATCCTGGCCCTGTTTTCCCACCTGAAGCCACCGTCCCAGGCTCCTGGCAGGGGACATCCTCTCTCCAACACCTCACCCATCTGGGTTTGCACATCTGTCCTGACACACGCTGTCTGAGATGAGCCTGAGCCTGGGATTAGGTGGATTCCCAGCCCATTCGCCTTAACTGGAGCCCATTAAGTCTAAGAGCCTCCTGTACCGCTGCCAAGTGTCCGGGAACCCCAGCCGCTCCGGCCCCCCGAGCCCAGCAGAAGCCTGAGGGATCCCAGCAGAGCTCCAGGAGGGACCCACCCTCCGGCGCCGAGGCTGCTGGAAGAGCCGCTCCACTGCAGAGCGCACGCGCGCGTGTGTGAGCAAGATGCCGCCGAGGCGGCTAGCGGCGAGGCCGGGCGCACAAGCGTGCGGCCAGATGTGCGCACGAGCGTTCTTGCCTGCGATCGTACACAGGGCTGCGTGTGCGCGAGGCCGGGCGCGCGAGAGAGCTGGTGTGCACGTGTGCGCGAGGGAGCCTCTGTGCGCAGTGTGTGTTTTAGCCATGGCTTCATTTCTGAAGATTGTTTCCGAGCCTAGAGCCAAGTCCTGAGTTCAAGTGGGAACTATGCATTCCTTGGGGGTTCGGGGAGAGAGCTCGGGGTCTGAGGCCTCTCCCCAGTGCTGTGAATCACTGCCCGGGGAGCCTGCGTGATCGCTCTGTTCCATGGTGAGACTGGCACTCACTGTCTGGGTATTCAAATTAAAGCTGCATGGAGCTGCTTTGCTCTTCGCTGGCCGGCGACTCTTCTTGCTACCGACCTGATGCTGCCATTTCCACACAATGCACGGCTGGGCCCGGGGTGGGGGGAGCCGTGCAAGAACGGAACATCAAACAGGAAAAGCTGGTATTCCCTCCCGAAATCTGCCTTCCTGCTTCCAAGCTAAACAGGCTTCAAAGGGGAGGCTTGTTTGTGCTTCTGCACCAGGCCTGGCTTCTCCATGGTGGGGTCAGCCTCAAGGAGCACGGAGCAGGTTAAAGAGCAAGAGAAACAAACCCAACGCGAAGCTGCGTGCTTAACCCCTTGCTGCATCCCCAGGAAGAGCGGGGAGGAGTGCCCTGTGCTGGGGGAAGGGCACCGCGCGTATCTGGTCTGGCGATGGGGCATGGCACCAAGGCCTCTGCCCCCAGCAGCCACGGGCCCCCGGCTTACCCCGTGGGACGGGTTCCTCCTGCCCGCACCCGGGTCTCAGCACTGATGGCTCTCCCGGGGGACGAGGGGGAATCTGACCAACACCCAGAGCGGACAGGGGGTTGCTGGCTTCAGGGCGCTCCGGCAGCGGCAGGGGAGGCTCATGGCAGGCGATGGGAGAAGAGTTACTCTGTCCTCCCTATGATGGGCTGTGCAGGGAGGCAGCCGGACAGGGGAGCACTGAAGGTGCTCGGTCGCTGCTGCTCCTCCTGCCTGTGGCAGGGCAGGGCAGGGCAGGCTCCTTTTGCAGGTTGAGGGCAGCAGCGTCTTGGACAGGGATAGGACCAGGGTTTTCAGCTCTCCTGTAACTGCTGCCCCTGGCTGGGGTTCGGATGGAGAAGCCTCACGCCAACCACAGGAGCGCACCGGGAGGCAGGGCCAAAGCTCCAGGGCAGGTCCCAGCTCTCTCAGGTGTTAACATGCTCCACAGCCCCCAGGGCTGCCCAGGCTCTGCCGGTGCTGCCGGCTTCCTTCCCTTCGCTTCCCCACAAAGCCCTGGCACTGCAGTGCCAAGCCACGGAGCTCCTTGGCAGCTTCCGCGCTGAGCTGGGCCGGTGGCCAGCCCTGCTCCCCCCACCCAGGGGTCCCAGCCCCAGCCCCAGGAATCCCTCCTCAGCCAGGCTGCTGACCCCGCTGGGAAGGGCGGCAGCTGGATGTTGGCTCTGAGGCAGGCAGAGCTGTCTGCTGGACACCAGGAATTGAGAAGGAGGCCCCGTAATGGCTTGGAGGGCAGGCACCCCTGTGTGCTGCAGGCCAGGAGATCGGCACGAGCGTACACCTTGCAGCCTGGATGCTGGAGATGCCCACGGGGCAGAGCTGGCTCCCAGTCTCTCGGGGCTGTGGCTGCGACGGGGCAGCCTGTGGGCTCTGCGAGGCTTGGCCCCGCTCCTGCCCCGGCCTCTCCTGCTGCCCTTGGGGATCCTCTGAGTGCCAGGTTGGCACTGGGACGTGCTGGGAGCCGGAGTGACACTGGCCGGAGAACGCTACCTCTAGCCCAGAGCGTGATCAAACAATCAGAGCAAAGGCATCTAACCAAATCCTCCCGCCACCCTGGGAGACCACCCAGCAGCACAGCCGTTATCTGCCAGGGTGAGTGTTTACCAATAACGGGAACCAGCTTGCTGTTTTACTGCGAGCTTTATAAGGATAAAAAGAAGGGCTGGGCTTGAGCAGCTCTGAGACGCTGGGACACAGGCCGGCCATTTGCTCAGGCTGCCTAAGCTCCAGCTCAGCTGGGATAAGCTATCTGCTCTGATTGTTTAACAATTCCTCTTCCTTGCTCCCTCCAAAATTCCCTCCAAATCCCATTTAACACCCGCCTGCCTCTCCCAGCCCCTGGCACCCCCAAACGCACCAGAAGGAGAGGAGTTTGCTAGGCACCGTGGGCAGAGAGCTGGCAGGAAGGGAAAAGGGCGACACGGGCCGAAGGAACGTCGGCCACGGCTGGGACGAGACAGAGCAGGACGGAGGCCAGCCCCACAGCATGAGCCAACCAGCTCCAGACCACACAGGCACTGCGGGCACGTGGGGCACAGAGAGAGGGAGCCGGCACGGAGGGACAGCCCGCGCAGTGGGAGAGGGGACGCCCCCGCCATAGCACTGGCCCCACTCACCGATCAGGGGCACCACCAGGATGAACTTCCTGCAGTCCAGCAGCGTTATCAAGCTGCTGAGGTGGTCGATGAAACCATTGGTGTCTGGCACCAGGAAGACAGGTCTGATCTCCAGCTCCATCTGCCTCATTTGACTCTGGTCTTTCAGCACGGCCTGGAGGAGAAGGACACACGATGAGTAAGTAGGACCTCAGCCCTACGACCTGCAGACCCTGAGAGCAGAAGATAAGCCTGGCTGGCACGCACGCCTCCCACAGCAAGGGCAGCGTGTGAAGGAGACGGGCAGAAGGCTGCACCCATCCTACCTGCACACCTCAAACACCAACTCTTGCAGGTCCGCAGTGCACACGTAAGTGGGTTGGTGAAAGCCTCCAAGAGAGCACTTTCCTAGGAGAAGAGCCCTGTCCAGGCTCTGGGGAGAATAACTGGGACCAGCCTTGAAAACGGAGGTGTTTTGGGAATCGTCCCATTTACGGGCCTGGCAGTTGCCAGGACTATCTGCACTGGTGCCAAGAGACCGACCCCAGTACAAAACAGTGGGGAGCAAAGGGCTGGAGGAAGTGGGTTCTGGGACTCCAGATGGAAACAGCTCAAGGTGCCAACAGCCAAACCGAACCAGTCTGGGACACACAAGTCCTGCCAACTGCATCCTAACATTGGGACCCCAAGCAGGCAGGAGGAGGGGAGGTCCGTGGGGTGGGGATGCCTGGCCGAGTGTCTCACTGTCTCACCAGCGCCAGCACGTGCCTTGCCTTTCCTGACTCCATCCAGCTGGGAAACCAGGTGGGTTCCAGCCCTGGAAACCCACAGCACCATCCTTGGCTGAGCCCTTCGCACCCACTGGAGACCAGAGGTGCTCACACGTACATGGGAAGGGTCTGCTGGATCTCACTAGCAACCCTGCAGGGTTGCACGTGGACCTTTGGACAATGCCAGTTGCCAAAATGGGGCCCAAGCGCTCACATACTACTTTTGATGCTATCGAAGGACTTGGGCTCTTTAGTAAGTCACAGGCTTAAAAAACTCAGGATGCTATTCTAGTGCTTCCTCTGCTTAAAAATAGCTTCCCTGGGCTCGCTGATGTTTGTTGCCTCTAATAGGAACTGGTCACCCAGGGAGCACAGCAGCATTGCTGCGAAACACATCCACAATGCAAACCCTTGCGACAGCGGGCTCGCACCCACAAGACGTGCCTTGGGGACAGGAGGCGACCGCCGACCCTGTTCTGCCCAATGTCGTGGGGAGCTCCCCTGCCCGGGGTGAGGATCCGAACCCTCCCACCGTCACGCCAAAGCCTCGGAGGCACCCTGGAACAACGAGCCGCATGGGCCAGCAGTGGCCATGGAAAGAAGTGGTTTTTAATCCATTTCCAAGTGTTGTCATCTGACTTTAAATCAAGGCGACTTGATGCTGCTACCTCCCACAAGTGTCTCCAGGCAAGGCAGCAACCATAACCTCACCACGTGCCTCCCACCCTCCCTCTGACAGCACCGGTCCTGGGAGTCGCAGATCCCATCGACCCCGAGGGGCGATGGGCAGAGCGGGGAGTGCGCCAGGTCCTGTCTGCTGCATGGCAGCACTGAGCTGGCATGACAGCGCCAGGATATGCCTCCCCCATCGCACAGGGGCAGCCACAATGGCAGCAGCGTCCCTGTGCAGATGCCGCCGTGGCCGGCCACGTGCCAGGTGCCATCCCTGCCTGCGCTCTGCCTTCACCCAGGGAAGTGCTGGCACTCCCTGGTGGCACAGGAACCCTGCGTGGGCAATCCTGGCACGACACTGCCGCCGCCTCCGCACCGTGAGGAGGGTGGGAGGTGGGGTTTATCCCCAGGGTTCGGAGCTGCAGGGGGAGACACTTGTCCCTGGGAGGCATCAGGCCCTGCTGAGCTCCACCAAGCTCCACTTGCTATGGGGAGACGGGGAAGGGCCCCGTTGGCCAATGCAGAGACCCAGAGAGAAGCGGCATGTCCCTTGTGCGGCAGCCAAAGACGTCAACGGCCCTGAACTTGTAGGAAGGAGGGGGGGCAAAACCATGTGGCCTCCAATAGGCGATGACAGGCCTACATGAGCAAGGGCCGGTGGCAGGAGGGGACCCCTGCCTGCACCCCGATATGGCTCCCTGACCCCAGGGCTCGCCCTGGCCTGTGCAGGAACCTTGCGAGCATGGCGTGAGCAGGAAGCTCACCTCCCCGTCCGGCCAGAGGCACGGGGGTGACAGCAGTGGGGGGCAGTACCCTCATGTGTGGCATTTGCCCCGGTGGCTTTTGCAGGCCGTACCCAGCCGATTCCTGGCAGCCGCGAGCGACGCCTGTGCCGGCCGTCACGTCCCATTCCGCTCGCCGGGCCGCCCGGTGAGAGAAGGACACAGGATGCGCCGAGAGTGAAAGAGCGAGGTCGGCGGGGAGCGTGCCAAGTCCCCGCGCACAGCTCCGGGCCGCTCGGGGAGCCAGAGGGAAACTCGCCTTTGCAGAGTTCAGAGGCCGGCAGCGAGATTTATTTTTGTTTGTGTGAGTAAAAGGCTGCAGAAGCCTCCGGCCAAGGGGTTTCGGGGGGGAGAGGAGTGGCCTGTGATTCATGCGGACGCTGGCTGGCCCTGCGCCAGAGATGAAAGGGAGCCCATGTGCGGGGAACAGGGGAGGCAAGCGCTGCGTTAACCCTTCTGCCGGTCCGTGGGGCACGGGCCCGTGGGGAGGAAGGAGAGCGTGGGGATGCGGATCGGGATGCCTGTGTCTGGGGCCCAGCTTCTGCGCTGCCATCACTGCCAGAAATGAGCTGCCAGTCCCACTGTGCCTCAGTTTCCCCGCTGCGAGGACAGGGAGACAGTGGCCTGTGTGCCCTGCCAGGAGGTGAGGGTTTGGAGAAGACCCTGGGGAGAGTGGCACGGTTCAAACAGCGGAGGTACAGTCTCGCCCTGGCCCAAGTGCTTTAGGACAGCTGGATTTTAGCCTTGTCTTACGGGACTTAAACACACTGCACGGCTCGGTGGCATTGTGACCCTGCAGTGCTGGACGTGGCCAGGGACCTCTGAGGCTGGGAGCTCCCTGCTCCCCCCAGGGCCAGGCAGCTCCCCCTCTCCCACCTCCTGCATCCGCACGCCGCGGCCGTCAAGAGCTGCTCCCACCCGCAGCCCCCTGCCCATCCTGCTGCTCTGGCCATGGGGGCTTCTCCCAGGAGCTGGGCCAGGGCCAGGGCCAGAGCCAGAGGTGGCTCCCCCGGCTGCCCCAGCTGGTGGCAGCACTGAGATCAGACACTCCTACGCACACAGTCCCAAATTCCCAGCTCATCCATCAGCTGGGATCACCTGGGGAATTCCCCGGAAGCTGATGCCCGGCTAAGAGCTTCCAGTGTGGACAGGGGACCAGTCCCCTCAGAGCCAGGCTACCAGGTAGTACTTTCTGCAGAGTGCCAGGGGGGAGACCTGAGGGTCTCCACCACAAGCACAGAATAGAAGAGGGCTCCACATCGACCCCCGAGGCTCCGCACACGGACCCCAGAGCTCCTCCGCCTGTGGTGCTGGGCTGGTGGAGAGGCCTGTAGCCGAAGCTCGGCAAAGACGAGTGCCCCGCTGCCTTCGGGATGGGTCGTATGGGGTCACACCGCTCTGCCAGGGCGGATGGGCCGTCACCATCCTGCCACCACCCCTCCTGCCCCGACCCACTCTCCAACTGCGGGGAAACCCAGCGCCGCTGCCCCTTCCAGCCCCGTGTGCTCTGCGGGGATCGGAGGCGGATTTTCCAGGGCCGAGAACAATGCCTCTCTAGTCTCTGCTCGAGAGCTTCCTCCTCCCAAGGTTCGTCTCCAGCGTCTTCCTCAGGAGTAAACGTGCCCCGTGCCTGGTAGCAAACCGGGGCCGCCGCCGTGGCGGAGCCGCCGTGGGTGGGTGTGCGTCTTCCGCAGCCAGCAGGCACCCGCTCCCAGGCAGGTGCGTGTCGGCGCGTGTGCACCCGCGGCATTGTTCCTGCGCGCCGAGGAGAGCGTGAATGGGATACGGCTATATTTAGCCACTTACTCACACTACCGCCACAAAGGAGCGGCTGCATCTTAAGGGGGCGGCCGTTCCGTGGGCTCAGAAGGGACAGGAGAGCGGCTATTTTGGGAAGACATGTCATAATTGGCCACCCCTGTTAAGCTGCTTCTGTAATGCTGAGCAAAACAATAGCAGCATCCAGAGGAAGAGCCTGTTATGTTTCAGGTGGGATGTTTTCAACCGGTCAGGAAACTCGACCGCTCCCAGCGCACAGCGGCGGCACAAAGGACAGGGGACGCTGAACAGCATGGACCAGGGGCCTGGCCAAGCAGCGGGGGCGGCTGGGAGCACGTGGCAGGACCCGGTGCTGGCTGGGGACACAGCCCTGCCGGAGAATGCTGCCTGCCCCGGCAGCGCCCCGGCCGCTTCCTCTTGCCCACTTGCCTGCCTGGCCACTCACCCTTCCAAATATCTGGGCAGCGCCCAGGTATGTGCCTGGTCTTTCACCTCACCCCGACGCATCGCCGCTGTCGTCAGCCTGTGACATGGGGCTGGGCAGGCAGCTCCGTCCCAGCCTGGGCAAGCGGTGAGGGCAGAGGCAGGCTGGCAGCAGAGCCAGGGAGCAGCAGCCAATCCATAACCCAGGGCCAGGCAGCAAAGGGCTGCCTCCTCGCAGCCAGGGCTGCCCCCTCGCAGCCAGGGCTGCCCAGGCACACGGGAGGTCACGAGCTAACCCGGCTCTGGCCTATGCGCCCCCTCTCAGAGTGATGGTTTTGGGGTCCAAGCTCGCGTAGAGGAACAGAGCTGAGCCCTCCTGTTCCCTCCGCAGCTGGCGCTGGCCCTGTTTGCCATTTACCCTGCCTGGACCTGTACTTCCCCGGCAGCTCAAGCCGCCGTCCTGCGCACACCCAGCCAGGGCAGGGACCGAAGGAGCGCAGTGAAGCCCAAATCCCCCTCGGAAATGTGACCCCAGCATGGATTGTGCTTGGGAGCTACAACAAAGACCCGCAGGGCTGCCCTGCCAGCTGATACAGGGCAGGTAAGCGGCAGCAGTGAACTTGGGAACAAGCAGCGTGTGGATGATCTCCATCAGCAGCCGAGCTGGGCTGCAAGAGGTGGGGAGCACGGCAAAGACGGGGAGATAGTGGCCGTGCTGAGACAGGAACCGCGTCTGCTGGGCTCGGACGAATACATGGAGCTGCGGCTTGTCCCCAGGAGAATGAAACGGGGACTTGGGAGGCCGCCGTGGGTGAGCAGTGAACAAGAGAAATGGGCTGTAACAGGGAAGGCAGAAGATCCCCAGGTCCCAGGAAACACAAAATCTCTTGAGAAGATCAGAAAGGTCAAGGACCACAGGCCAAGAGAGGGACAGTGGAGGGGGTGGATGCTGAGCTGGCTCTGACCTGGCCTCCCCAGGCAGCACTTTCCACCCGAGCTCCTCCGCTCCTCCGGCTCCGGACGCGTGGTCAGTACCAGGGCAGGGAGAGGACCAGGGCAAGCACACATGTTCTGCTCCGGGCTGTTCCCAGCTAGCTATGGGCTGGATGACTTTACCGAAGCCCCAAGGACTTCTCCTCCACCCCGCGCCTTCAGACTCCAACTGCACCTCAGCTCTCAGCTGTGCAGCCCCTGAAGCTGCCCACACCCTCGTTTTGACCTCTCTCCGCCTGCAAGCATCGGCCCCAGCACGGCTGGGGAGGAAGGGAGGAGCACGCCGGGGGGAGAAAGCCCCTGACAACATCAGGCAGCCCCCACTCTCCCTGCAGAATGGGCAGCGGCCATCCCAGGGGGCCCTGCTGCAGCTGGGCTAGTCGCCGGGGCCGGGATCGGCTGCACGCTGCCCTCCCCGAACATGTGCAGTTCCTGTTTGCTGTGTCTGTACAAGGCAATGGGAAGTGGGGAATTTACTTACACCTCCCGCTTAACAACCCTGGGAGGCTGGAAGGCTTCAGGTCGCTTTAATTTACAGCCCATCTCTCCAATCTCTCACTCGTTCGCTGCTGCTTTCTTCCTCCTTGTATTAATGCGACCCAGGTACCTGCCAACAATAATGGACTCGCTTGCGGGGGCGGCCCCTCCCTCCCGGCACAACTTCTACCTTTGCCTTGATATGAATTGCTCAAAATTCAAATGAAAAAGAAAAAAGGCGAAATCTGAAAGGTTGGGGTGGGTTTGGAAAAGCGAAGCGCAGTGGTTCTGGGCCCGGCGCCAGTAGCCGGAGGGTACACATGTGCACGCTCTCCCAGTAGGGCCTTCAGCAGCCCTGTTTTACAACCACCTCGGCACACACTGCAGAGTTCACGCATATGGCCAGACAGATGTGTCTGGCTTACGTTCAAGGCTGGAAAATGAAGAATTATGGAAGTGAAGGGCCCTGGGCATTAGAGAGGGCGGAGGTGAGGGGGAGGGGAGCCAGGGAGAATTTTTCCTCTGCTGAGAAATCCTCATCTGGGCTGCGAGGCTGGAGGAAGAGGGGTTGCGAGCGGCGAGGCAGCCAACAGCCATGCATGTGAGACTGCTCTTAAAGCAACAGTGTGCACCGCCAGGCGTCTGCTCCCAGTCCAACCAGTTTACTTCACCAGCTCCCACTGGGAAGCATGCTCAGATCAGGCCAGGGCCAGGACAGGATCACCTGTATCCCGTCTGTTTGTCCCCATAACGATGGCAACGCTTTGCAAGCGGCGCTCTGGCTGCAGCAGCCGTTCGCAGACTATTTTTCCTGCCGCTGGCTCCCACATGAACTCCGCCGTTCACGTCCCACCCTCTCCCCCGTCTGCCTGTGCCCCACTGCACAGAAAAGCTGTTTTCTCGACGAGCTTCGCTGCCACGGAGCCTCTGCCCCAGGCAGGGGGACAGCTCGCTGCCTGGCACTCACTGCACTATAGCCATCAGCTAAAGCACTCCCCTGCCAGGGCTCCTGGGTGTGCTGGCAGCTCCATCGCGAAGCTGTGTCTGGCTTCACGAGAGTCCCAGGGGTCCCCAAAACATTCATCGCGGGGCCTGGGAAGGCAGATCTTACCCTGGATGGGGACAGCAACACCGATTTGGCCCTTCCAAAGGGCCAAAGCTAAGCTTGCTGCTGGGTTTCACGGCGGCAGCGCAGGGCACCTACACCCAGGAAGCTCAAGGTGCTACAGGGCATCCTGAGAGGCCACTGGTCCTGAAGCACGGCAGGGAAACGGCTGCGCATCATTGGCACAGCGAGGCAGGATCGGCCCATGTACCAAAGCAAAGCAGCTCCTCAGCCAGCTTGGATGCTGCAGCCGCACGGCCCGTCCTACCTGAATCTTGTCTTGACGACGCTGCTGCTCAGCTACTTTCCTGGCCAGGGCTTGCTTCTTGGCTCTGAGCTCCTTGATGTCCATCTCTCCTCCACTGCCTTCAGCCTCAGAATCATCTTCAAACGCCTCAATCCTCACATCATCTTCCTTCTTCCAGGAAATGCAGAAAGACAAAAAACCAGGAGAGAAGTCATTGTAAGTGTGGATGCTGGTGGCAGGGACCATGCTGGTTCTGCTCTCCCCTTTCCAGCAGACAAATCCCTGCCAGGCATGGTCCATCACCACGTGCTGATGGGCAACGACCTATTTCTAAACATCCAAGAGAAGCAAGGAAAATAAATAAATAGTAAACATCCAGGAAATGACAAGGTGAGGCAGGAGATAATGGGGCAGGGAAGGCAGCGACCAGGCAGGGCAGGGGCAGCCCTGCTTAAAGCTCTGTTCTAAAATCAAATCCTCTTCCTCGCCTTGGAAAACTTTTCCCACAGCCTTGGGTGAGTCACTGATGTTTTATAGGCTTCAGTTCTGTTAAAACCACGGTATTTCCCTGTGTCTCTGCTTTGCCCGGCTGTTTAGGCTGCACATCCCTTGGAGCAAACGCTGCTTCTCCCCACCTGCCTGCACCAGGGCTGTGGAACACGGCTCTAACACTGCTGCCCCATCGGAGGCTAGGCACACAAGCTGATCATTTGGACAGGAAACTCGGATCCATGAACCCAGGAGACCAAAGGGCCCGTTCCCCTTCTCCATTTTGATTTCTGAATAGGCCAGAGAGATTCCTGCACCCACCCCAAAACTTCCAGCTGGGCTGGAACAGATGTTTTAGAAGGAGACGCTCAATCTTGATTTTAAAGCTCCACATGATGGAGAATCCACTGCATCTTGAGGTCAGTCATTTCAACCGTTAATTACTTCCTCTGTTAACATTTGCATCCTACTTCTAGTCTGCCTTTGCCACGCTCCTGCTGACCAGGAATCTTGTCTTTGCTGAACTGAAGGGTCCCTGATTCTCCAACCTCCTGCCCACCCAGGCACTTCTGGACCATGTCGCATCTTCACTCTCTCCTAGAGACCCTTCCCTGGGTCTCCCCACCAGGAGGTCTGCAGATGCTCCCCAGTATGCCTGCACTGCCTGAACTGGAGACCCCAGGATGAGCCATGCTGTTCCTATCCCAGGTGAAGGCCATGCTGGCCTTTCTCTATGCACCCAAATCTCCAGGACACGGGAGGGTGGGTGGTAGTGGCTGGTGTCCAACTGGGGATCATCCACAACCCAGTTCCGTCCCCAGCTTTGCTGCCCTCCCCAATGGATCCCTGCCCAAAGGGGAGACCGTAAGTCCCTGTTCCTCAACACGTGTCCCACCAGCAGCTGCCCGCACACACGTGCTGCCCAGGAGCTCAGCTCTGCCACTGCTGCTGACAGCCCCCTTCTCTCGCCCAGACCCTCTTGCTCCCCAGGAGCTCAGCTCTGCCACTGCTGCTGACAGCCCCCTTCTCTCGCCCAGACCCTCTTGCTCCCCAGCGCAGCGACCACGGGCCTTCCCAAGCCATGCCATTACCGAGCTCCCCTTCTCTGCACCAAAGCCAAGGGTTGTGATGGGGCTGGGAAGAGTTCTCAGGTGGCACCCGGGCAGAAAGACCTGCTCTGAGCCCCCAGAGGGCTGCAGGGGGCAGATCCTGCACAAGAGGATCCCCCAGAGGGGTAACAGCAGGGACATGAGCATCGCTACACTCCCTGCCCTGTGCCGGCTGCCATGACACGTGTCAGCAGGAGGGACTCGGGCAGGAGCTCGCAAGCCTTAATTTAGAACAACCCCAGCACGGCACAGTCGCGTACTCAATCATTTCACCCAGACTGCACACCCGCCTGGCCACAGAACCACGTACTCTTCTCTCCTTGTGACTTTTTAGCCATGGGAAGGAGGAAGATGGAGCCCTCAGGCTCACTTCCCTCTGCCAGGACAGCCTGGACCACAGGGGCTGGGGGGATGCTGCCAGAGGGACAGCGTCATGCAAGGGCCTCGGCAAAAAGCACGTGTCGGGTGCAGATCTGCTGCGATGGGCTGGGATCTGCTGGCGACAACGGCTGGGATCTGGTGGTCATGCCGGTGAGCTGGAAGCTCCCTTGCGATCAGAGCCCAAGGAGGAAGCTCCAGGGTTGCGCAATGAGCTCACGCAGAGGTTCCCACAGTCAAGCAGAGACTGTGGGGATGGGGCAGAAGGGAGCTATCCTCCATACTGTGCTTGTTCATAGCAGAAACTGGAGGGACCAACTCAACAAAAGGAGTGCTCCAGAGAACAGGACCGTCCCTGTCATGACACTGGGTAAAACCTGAAGATCCCCCCCCATATCACATGCTTTTGGTGGTGTCAGCTTGAAAACCTCCTGCACCTTCTCCAGAAGAGGACAAGGGTCCAGGTCTCCCACCTTACGGAGACATCTCTTGCTGTCTGGGGTTTTGCTCCAAGACCCAGCGCAAAAAAATCACCTAAAATCTGTCCCCTACTCAGCCGGCGCCGGCTGCCGGGACAAGGAGGGTGCCGAGCACATTCTTGCTGTGGGCTCCTCCGGCTGTCAGCTCCCTGGTGTGCACGGGGCCACGGGCCAGCAGAGGCAAGGTGCTGTCTCCTGCACGGGGTGATATCCCCTCTGGCTCTGCAGCGCCCAGCCCCGGCGCAGGGAGGGGACCCGGAGAGAGCCTGGGCAGTGCCGGGCCACCCAGCTCCCCGCTCCCAGCGCCTCTGCCCCTCTCTCCTGTTTCCCTGGCCTTTCCAACTGCAAGATTAAACAGAAGAAAAGAGTCAACCTGCAGAGCGGCTGGCAGGGCCCTTAAACACACACACGGAGCCTGGAGTGAAGCAAGGCCTACAGGAACAAGCAAGGGCAGAAAAACAAGAGTTGAATTCCTTAATCACATCAGGATGTGAGAGGCAGGGGAGGGACGGGGCGCCAATGTCAGCTCTTCCTGTACGTGTGCTGGAGGCTGGAGCTCAGGCCTCCGCCGCAACGAGCTCCACGGCTATAAACTTGATCCTGAAGCTGAACCCTGACACCCCCTCGCCCACCTCCTCTCCCGGGGCCGCGGCGCTGCACGTTATTAAAGCTCCCCCCCGCTTCGGGTATGAAAAAGCAGCATCTGGAACTCATAGCAGCGTGCGAGATAGAGGCATGCGGGTTGGACTGGCAGGAAAGGGCACGAGCGAAGTGCACTCAGGAGACAAGAGCTGTGCACCATTTGCCCCCCCCCCCCGCCTCCCCCCATAAAATGCACATGCAGCTACGCCAGCTATAAATAGCGGGAGCTGCAGGGCAGGCAGAGGCTGGGCCCCACAGGGGTGATTCTTCCTTCACCGAGGCGCGCTCTTCCCGCACGGTACCTGATCTTCCAGTTGTTTTCCCTCTTGGCTTCCCATTTCCTTTCCCATGGCGTCTGGGACGGGTGCCACTGACACATATTTTCCACCCTTGAATGCCAGCAAAGGCTCTTCTTGTCCACAAAGGGCTTCCAGGAAATACTTCAGAACTGTGACCCTCTTGCAGTCGGCTGCAATAACCTACAGGGTGAGGACGAGGGGGTTGGGGAGAGGGAAAGGAAAACAAAGTCAGTGCAAAGGGGAGGCAGATGGGCAATGGCCAGGGGGAAACGTTCGGGGCTAGAAGGCCCAGTGGGATGCAGGCAGCACTGCACAACACCACGGGGATGTGCAGGGTGCCCCTCTTCTTCTAAAAAGGGATGGGAGGGGTTTGCCTATGTCTCGGAGCCCACTGTCCGCAGGGAAAAGGAGGCGGGTGAAGTCAGGACACCCAGCACCAATCCGCGTCCTGTCCTGTCCCCTCTGTGCACCCCAGGGCCACAGGGCTGCCAGGGGGCACCCAGCCCCCTGCCCAGCCCTGCCAAATGGGGGAAAGTCCTGCTGAAGCGTGAGAGATGAATGATGTGGCCTATCCTTACTGTTTCGTTTTGGCTCCATTGCCAGATTCCCCCCCGCAAAAGCTGGGGAGGGATGCAGGTGCGAGAGCGGGCGGGTGGGGGCATTTGAGAAAAGCCGAGACCCTCCTCACCTCCAGCCCAACCCCATCCCACAGGCCCATCTCACGGACCAACTGGGGAGCCCCGTCAGGGAGGCTGGGACGGATCTGGCCAGAAGGAAACTCAATAGCTTGGGTAATTATCCAATTTATGAGGCTCTCAAATGGAGTTTCCAGAGCATGGGAGCCCGGTGCCTCCGCGGCCCCATCCCGCGCGGCACTGCCTCTGCCGGCGCCTCCACCACGACCAGCCTCGGCTCAGATCTCGTCCCCTCGCAGCGGGGCTCTGCACCTGCAGGGAGCTCTCCCCTGGTGATTCCTGCTGAACGGCGTCACCCCCGGGGAGCAGCAGATTTATAGGGAGAAATTCAGCAAACAGGGGCTAGAAGTGCTACACGCTATGGAGACGAAGTCCACGTTGATGCCCGAGTTCCTCCTGCCCCCCGCAAACCACCCTGGTTTTGCTCTGTACAGAGACTCCCATCCCAAAAGGGTCCCCGCAGGCTCCCAGGATTGGGATCCCGAAGCTGAGGAGAAGGCCAGACCTCATACAGGTGACTCAACCAGGCGCCTTGCAGCCACGGACGCTGCCTGCTCTCCCCCTGCATGCTCACGCCGTGCGATACCAATGCCGCAAGGCCCGGCCCCAGCTTGGCGGAGACCGGCTCACGGCCCTGCCGTGCCGGCGGCGGTGCGTGCCCTGGACGGGGCCACGGCGCGGCGAGCGGAGGGCTGGCAGCAGCATGCAGCCCCGCTGCACCAGGCTGCCGTGATAGGAAACTTCTGCTCTTCCACAAAGCTGCCAGTTTCCTCTCTGCGGGCTAATTTTAACCACCGTGTCGCTGTAGTGCGTGTCAAAAACCTGACCCTCCTCTGACCTCCAACCTCCCACCCTGGCTACTGCCTGAGCGAGGCACCCTCATGCACCAGCAGCCTGGGCTGCCTCCGTTTGAAGCTGCCACTCTGGGATGCTGTGTCCCCCCCCCATACCTGCACCGACGGGCGGAGGGGGAGGAGAAGCCCCTTCCTCCCCACGGGAGGCAGTCGCTGCTGTGGAGAGGTGGTGCAAGCAGGGTGATCGCAAGAATGTAATATTTCAGGGAGCAAGGGACCCATAACCACCGATTCTGCTCCTAAAAAACACGTCCTATGGGACAGAGGTGAGCGAAGGACAAGGTGATGCAGGCTCAGCAGCCCCGGGAGCAGGCTGGGCTCCTGGGGACCCTCTTTCCCAGGGGAGCCCTTTGCTGCTTGGGAAATCCAGAAAGAAGCAAACCCGGCCAGTGTCACGGCAGGAACATTTCCATCCTGGCTCTCCTTTAGGAACGATTCTGTGCAGGGGAAAGTCAGAAGGAAAAAGAACAAGAGCAAAGTGGGAATGGCTGTCACGGGAAACATCCCTCCCGAGAGCTCCGGGGCTGCAGCGGCCCTGGGGGAAGTGGTGGAAACCTCCCCGCCTGCTTCATCCCCAGCTCGACGGGCTAACACTGCGGAGACCTGGCCTGACTCACACAGGGTGACTTCAGCCCAGGGATTTTCCAGTCTTGGTATCTGCAGTTCCCTTGTGCCCAGGCTGCGGGGCGAGCGAAGCGCCCACCACCGCCGGCGCAGCGGCGGGGACACGCCTGTGGCAGCACCGGGGGTTGAGCCCTGCTGCCAGCAGCCACGTGCCGTGGGATGCCAGGATGCAGCTGACAGCAGTGGTCTTGGGGCAGAGGACGCAGGAACTGTCTGGCTAGGTGGGGAAGAGATGCGCACCCCATCCTGACACCATTCCCGAGGGATTTCTCAAGACACCTCTAGAAATAAAAGCTATCGCTTCTAGTTTAGGACCCATGAGGTTTTTCATGTATGCATGAAGGGCTGGGCGCTGACACAGCTGCAGCGCAGCCATCTCTGCACAGCAAAGGCTTAAATCTCCTGGACTGGGAATGATCAGGCACACTGCAGAAGAGCTACCTTCACCCACGGCTGGGGCTGGGGACAAGGGCAGGTGGGTTCGCTCCTTCCTCCCTGAAGGAGAAACAAGTAGGAAACACCAGATTTCCTGCCAAGCCAGCACAGCCTGATGCTTAAATTCAGCTCATCTGCTGGGGAGAAAAGAGCCCAACTGAAGGCCCATGACATAATGCCACAGCAACTCGCCTCATGAACACATTTTTCCAGCCCACATGAATGAAAAACAGGGAAGGAGCAAATGCTCTGCACATCCCCGTCACGTGCAGCCCCGCTCGAGGAGGACATGGCAGAGCCCCGGGCTGCCGGCAGCCAGGCTGGCCCCGCCGCGGGGCAGCCCAGCCTCTTGAGATGCTGGGAAAGAAGTGACCTGTGAGTGGCACCCAGGTCTCTCTCGAACGGCGGAGCGGGACCTTGCGTGCCACAGAGCAACCCGCTTTTGTCAGAAACTTCCTGTTTCAGAGTGGAAACGTGAGTGCCCGCGGCAGCGCCGGGATGCCCAGGGCAGCGGGGATGGCAGCGAAGGTGCTCGCCGGCAGTTCCTCACTGCTGGAGTGGAGCACGGCGAGGATGCCAGGAGCTGTGCCCCCCCCTTCCCGAAGGAACGGTCAAGTACAAAATGACACCACGCCAAATGTATTCGGTGGTGTGGCAGCAGACACCCCGGTCCCGGCGGGGAATACAGCTGCCCCGTGCGCCCTTCCCCCTCCGACCGTGCAGTGAGACAGCAGGAACTGAAAGCCTGGCTTCAAGTCATCGCTGGGTATTAAAATAGGCCTGACACGCACGCAGCCGCTCTCAAAGGAAAACTGAAACTGAGAATTGCTGAAGTGGTCTGGTGCCCCCGTCCGTGACCCGGGCTCAGTTCCCCAGAGGCGCGAGCAACCGAGGCATCGCTGAGCCCCTCACCACAGTGGTGCCTCTCGGGGACACGTGGCTGGGGACCCGGCGTGGGGCAGAGGTGGCTTGGGCTGCAGCAGCCCTGATTGCCCACCTGATTTCATCAGGACCGGAGACGAGAGGTTTCTAATCTCCTGCTGCATCAGACAAGCTAACCACCAGCTCCCAGCACCACCCACCCACCGGCAGGCTGGTGGCTGCTAGGGCACGCTGACGAGGCTCATTAGCGCTCCGACTGCTAATTCACGGGTCATACATTAACATACTAATCATTGAGTAAGACACAGCAGGACATATATTAACACACACTAACTGCCTGTAGAGACCCACTGGGCTGTGCATTAACTGTACCAGCTGTTGTATTTTCAAAGCCACTTTGTAGTGCCAGTGCCACCAGGACCCTGCGCGTCATCTCCTGCCAGCAGCGAGCAAGGTCCCCAGGTCTAACGAGGGGTGCCCAGATCTAACGAAGCTGATGCCCTTTAGGGCCTTGGCTGTATTTCCCCCCGCAGATAAAACGGGCGGAAGGGAAAAGCTTCCCGAGTGCTGTGTGCTGCTCTTTAACAGGAGGAAGGCAGAGGACTCCCACATGGGGCGGTCAGCACCCGGTCCAAAGCAGATGCAGCCCCAGCGCCAGCACGTGTCCTCCAGGAGATTTAAGGGGAGGGAAGGGACTCTCTCCAAGAGCTGTGAGTGCTGTGCCTGGGGGGACACGTGCACCTGGTGCTGGTGGGGTGACACCACCAGAAACCAGCCACAGTCTCGCTCTGGGTCAGAAGCGCGCCTGGAGCTGGCGGTGGGGCAGCCCCTTTGCCCCCCACCCCGGCCGCGCCGGCCCTTCTACTCCACACACGGCTCTCCCGCAGCTAAGCAAATCGCTGTCACACCCACCGCCGCCTTCAATCAACTTTTACAACTTGTTAATTTTACGCAGTGTCCTAAAGAGCAAATAACTGGGAGGCAGGAATGCAGACTCCTTCAGCTAGTCCAAAGAGCCTCCGGCAGCCAAGCCAGCTGGCCAGGGGAGCCCCGCTCAGCCCCGGGGACCTGCCACATTCCGGGGGGGGAGCTTGGTCCGGAGAGGGCTGCCCCACACCCGTGGCAGCCTCTGCCAATGCCACGCTGCAGCTGGCCGTGTGCGGAGGGACCCCGGCAGCTTCTCTTTAGACTCCGCAAGCAAACAGGAGGCAGCAGCTTTGGAGAAGGGTTTGCTTGGAGGACGGGCTGCCATTGCCGGCTCTGCATTCCTGTGTGCAAGGGGGAGACACGAGCACATCCTGACAGCTGGATTCAGAAGGGGAAAAGGACATGAGAAGTTTGAGTCATAGCACGGAGAGATCCCATCCCAGATTTGGAGATGGGAATGGGATAGGACCGGGACTCGGAGCCAAGCTCCGGCACGATCCAGCGTGGGGATAACAGTTTTTGCCACATTGGTTTAAACATGGCTTAGCTGAAGTAGCTGAACGATGCTGAAACCAAGTGAGCCCCAAACAACCACGCAGCGCCTGCATGGCCCAGCTGAAACATTTGCACTGACCCTGCTAAAACATCCATGCAGGCCGTGGCTAAATGCCTCCCAGTGCCCTGCACCGCCTCCTCCCGTCCCTGGGGAGCCAGTTCAGAGGGCGGCCCAGGGCGCTGGAGGAGGAGGGGGGCAGAGGAAAGCGCCCGGTTTGGTCTCATCCCTTCTGGGTTTTCATCTCGCAGGCTCACACAAAAGCTGGACTGGGTTTAACCCTGGACTTACAGCCCAGCCTCTCTGGGCTCGTTCCCCAGCCAGGATGTGGCCCAAGGAGCCCCTCGCCCTGCTCAGCCCCAAATACAGTTTGGAGGGGTTTGGCCACCTGGGTAGGGAGGACCAAAGTGTCCGTCACGGCTGGGCAGCAGTGCTTGCAGCTGGATCACAACCCTGGTTTCTGCAGCTGAGAGCTGACTTCAGCCGCAGCTTCTCTCAGAGAAACTTCTGATTTCGACTAATCCCACAAGCAGGCTCGGTGGACGCGGCTCCCACATGCCTGCAACTCTGTGCGTAACCCGAGAGAGCAACTGCGGCTGCAACTGGGCCCGAACCAAGGCATCATTGGCTCCGATGTGTCTTGCTACTGCCCTGGCTCCGCAGGACCCAGTGCCAGGACGGGCAGCGCCTAGCACCAACCAGAGAGCACGCATGGGGAAAGGATCCACCACATCCACACCTGACGCTCCATCACAGCAGGGAGGTGCATCAGAAAACACGCAGGGATGACAGAGGAGCTTAGAAGAACCACCCCAGTTGCTCTTCGCCATTGCCGCTGCTGGAGAACCACTTCCTCTGCAAAGCAGGGGCTCCTCAAAGAGAAAGCGTAGCCATGTCTTAGCCAAACCTCTCTCCCAGCACCCTGGGCCTTGCAGACGCACGGCTCCAGCCTCTGCACTGGGGCGCACAGTCTCAGACGAGTCATTGGAGCAGACGTGCTCTTGGCCTGGCAAACGCCTCCATCTTTCCAACCTTGACCACGTAGCTCAGCCACGACTGGCCTTTAAAACTGGAAAGCAGCATGGAAAGGGAGCCAACTGCCCACCATCACTAGGGTTTCCGGGGGTAAGACCAGCCTTGCTCGTCCCACGAAGCAATGCAGAGAAGACACACGGATGACAAAGGCGCAAGGTGATATATCCGAGCTGAGTCATCCAATTTTTGGTGTCGCAGACCAGAAGAAGTGCTGAGTAGCCTGCACAGATTCCTACCATGAAGGTCCTCAAACTGCACCCAAGGCACTGGTACCTGTCACCGCTGGCAGCTGTAGGACATGAGGGTGAGACCCAGCAATGCGCGGGAAGCTGTGAGCAATTCTGGGGCTTGGAGCCTGCTCTCAGCAAGCCCTCCCCAGAGGAGTGGATCCCTGCACCAGCACGCCGAGGGAGCAGCCCTCCCCAGAGCTGTCTGCCTGCCAGGGGCCAGTTCTCTCTCCCTGACTGGCACCTAGTGGCTGTGGGGCAGGAATACAGACTGAATTTTTACTGGTCTAGGCCAGAAGACACTTAAAACTCCATATGGAAACCCCATGCTGCCACAGGTCCCAGCCGTCATCCCTGAAACCCTTTGTGCTGCAGCACAGCCTGGCACTGCCCGACAAAACATCGCACAGCTCCTCCAGACTCTCACACAGCCAGCTCCTCTCAACTCTTCCCTTCCTTGGTGATGGCTTACCACGGGGTTGGGGAAAGCCGTTTGTCCACCCCAAAACACACCTGACGGTGCTGCAGGAACCTCTTGTGACTTGTGTGGAAAAGCCAACACCAAAGTCACCTGAAGCAGATGCTCTGGATGGAAAGCCATCCTCCAGACCCCTCTCAAGCTCCTGTGCCCAGGACGATCTGGAGGGCTGGCTCCAGCCCAGGACCAACTGCTCCTCTGAAGCATGAGTTGCTACACAGCCCAGAGACGTTTCCAAACCAAGCTTTTGGCTTTTGCTGATGCTTGGAAAGACTTGCCCTGATGTCTTATTCACCTGCTAAATGTGCTAAAGAACCTTTTCGTCAGTTCACCTCTCCAGTGAGCAGCAGCATTTACAGTAGGGAGCAGTTGGCTCCAGGCTGCATCCGACACGCTGTGAGCAGGAGGCGGGTGGTCGGCTTAGTTAATTTTACCCCCGCCAGCCCATTCCTACTGGGCAGGAGCAAAATGAGAGAAAAGCATGACTTTAGCCTGGGCGAGAAGTCCCAGAGAAGACGATGGGGTACAGGAGGTCTCCGCAGAGTAATGGAGATGTTTCATCTGGTTTGTGAGTGTGGCTCCTGCTTGGTTCTCATTGTGTCCTCAGGCATCGCTGCCAACAGCTCAGCGAGAACTACGGGCTTCCCATTGCAAAACATTGCCTCCAGTAAGACGCTGCAGGAATTGCTGCAGGAATTTCCATTGGAGAAAGCATTTGTTTCCACCCTCTGCGGCCACATGCCCCAGCACTGGGCAAACCGATCCCCACAGCTGTGAAATACCTGGGGCATTCCTACTCTCCGAAGTGAAGCCTTGAGCACAGGACCACACATTTCACTTGTTTGCTGGGAGAACAAGGGGCTAAAAAATCATAGCTTTGAAAGAGGCCTGTGAAAGAGGCAGACAGCTCTGGGAGAAACAGCTAGTCACAGCCAGGGACTCCCTGTTACAGTCGTCTTGATGTCCTCCTCTCTCCCACCCCAGCTCCCAGCACATCCCCAAACTTCCCAGGGAAAAACCAGAAAAATTCAGGCCATAAAGCCAAGACAAGTCCGAAGGAGCCTGCTCTGCTCTTCCCTTGCAGATCCTACTGGAATACTAACCAGGGAAGACAAGTCCCTGAAAGCCTGCCCCAAGCCCATGGTACCGGGCTGGGGAAGGAGGAAGGCAAGGTCCGTATCCTCAGCGACACCAATATGGCACCGCCATCAGCCTTCGCAGGGCATGGGCTGTTCTCCCTGCTGCAAGAGTCTCCAGTCTTTTCCTTTTCAGGGACAGGGGGAATTTATTTTCTCTGCCATTTCAGAGGATGCCTGCCTTGCCAGAGATTGTTTTGCAGAGTTAAGAAAGATAAGAAAGTGGTTAGCAGGCTCTTTGGTGGAGGAAGGGAGGATTGCTTAGTAAGGGAAAGGGGACTGCTCCGCTCTCAGCAGACACATGCTGCCCTTCCTCTGAGGCCACTGCTCTAGGAGACGCTGGCACTGGGGACAAGGCTGGTCCATCTCTGCACCTCTCCACCCCCGGCGTTTCTCGGGTACGTCTGCTCGTGGGTCACACTGTGCTGGTGACCAGAGAAGCTGTTCTTGTGCCAGGGCTAGGATCTGTCTCTCCTGGAATTTGGGAAATGCGGCTGATGAATGTTCAATCCAACATCTCGACTGCAAATCTCAATGTGCTCTTGCAACAGTAAGAGCCCTTTTTGCAGGGTACGTGGAAAAAAAAAAAAAGCCAGGAGCCAAGTCCAGGCTGACACGCCATGGGGAAAATGCTGCGGTTATCTGGCAACCTCCCCATTTCAGAAAGCACCTCCTGAGCAGCAGCAGGAGGGAGCTGGCCTCGCTGGGGCATTCGCACAGAGGAAGCCCTGAAGACGCCAAGCGTGTCCGTCCCTGGCACGCCAACATGTGGGGAGGTTCAGCTCAGCCCCCCCGGGACCCTACACCCACCCCTCACCCAGCACCCTCCCAGCAGATAAAGGCATCGTGCAGAGCAGCAGGGCAGAGCAAGCATTTTGCTCTTGCTGATAGCATGAGCTCTTTCGCAAGGACTTCCCCATGGACAACTGTCCTGTGATTTGACCCACAGAGTAACTCGGTGATTCCTGTCCCATGGGACAAGACACCAGTGTCTGGGGTAGCAAGGGCTGAGATGGTGGGAAGTTGGGTGGTTGGAAGGGAAAGAGTTACAACACAGGAACGGGGGAGCGGGGATGAGGTTCTACCGCACAAAAATAGCAAAAAAACTGGTGCAAACCAGAGCTCGCCCTTCCAGCATCCACCTGCCCTGCCCTCACTGTCCACCTCTCACCCTTCCAGCACGACCTCTGCTACAGGCAGCGAGGAAACCACGGCATTAGCCGGTAACACCCATGGCATGGTGGACTTCCACCCCCGGAGGTGTTAACAGGCCGCCGTGTCCCTTGCAAACCTGACTTCTGACCTCGGCAGCGGGAGGGAGAGGAGAGGTAAGAGCTGCAATATTCTGCCTGGTCCTGGCAGAGCTGGTTGGGAAGCCATTTCTGTGAGTTTACACAGCTTATACGTTCTCCATGCAGTTCCTGGACGCCTTCCATCGCAGATGAGAGTTTTATGTCGAATTTTAAGTTTGACCACAAATATTTAAACTTCCTTGGACCACAAATGCTGTATCTTCTTTGTGGTTTAGTTGGCACCAAATCAGTATTTACAGATCCCTATATGTCTGTCTGTCATTTAAATATCTTGTGGAGGTGCCAGAGGCTTCAAAAGTGGAGGGGCTCCTCAGGCAGACCCCCCGATTCCCCCTCTCTGCCCTTCATTACTCGGCACAGGCAAGGGAGAGGTGCAGACGCTGGCCAAGCCCTTGCAGAGGGCACAGCTGCTGCTGGTCTGAGCATTTCATACTTGCACTCTATTTAGCTTGCTTTTCAGAGAATGTCATCTGAGATCCCACCGTAACTTCCACAGCTCCTTGCCCTGGTGGATATTTGAACTGGGATGAAAGTCTTTGGAATTTTCTCCTCGTCTTTTAGGAAACTGAGTCTACAGGAGACTGTTTTAATGAGAACCACTAAAACCTCCTAAAGCAGCACAGCTCCCACCTGGCCGCTGCTCGCAGCCTCCCCATGGGTGTTTTCACTTCCTCAAACACAGGCAATTCTCAGAGGGTGACAATCCAGACCTGCTGAACTGGGATCCCGCGCTAGGGAAACTGGTTAGAGTGGTTTGTCTCAGTGGCAGAACGATACCAAATTCAGGAAAGGCTGTTTGGCCAGGAAAACACAAGCAAATAAACACCGTAGAAGGTCCCTCCTAAGCAGCCCGTGCCAAGGGAATTCAGCATTGCCATTGCACGGAGCTGGATGGGGAGCAGAGAGCTGAGGGTCCCTGAGCTGGTGGGTGAGTTATGGGGCACGGCAGCCCAAAATCTGAGTTAACGCGCGCACGCCGGCTCAAGTCAGCTTGTGTGTGTTTCATTTCCTTCAGACTTTTTAGTCTAGGACACAAATTGGACGCTTGCCGCACCGATTTTAGGGGAACTTTTGAACACGTAGCAGCGCAGTAGATGCTGCTCCTGCAGCACTGCTTTTACCACCCCAGGGACCCAAGCCACTGGCCAGTTATGGCAGCAATCGGGGAGCTCTCCCGCACGTCCCACCATCCCTTGGGAGCCACAGAGCAATTGCGTGCCCAGGGAAAAAGCTCCAGCGACGGCTGCCCACATCAGAGGAAACAGATACCTGAGTCAGAGCAAGGCGATGAGAAACCTCCGCTCCGCAAACCAGAAGCCAGACTGAGCAACGTCAGCGCCAAGCTGCCCCACTGCTGCTCCGCACGCTTCGCCGGCCCTGGACACTGCTGGGGAGCTCGGGGCACTCCGGCTCCCCTCAACTTTGGAAGCTGAAAGAGAAGCAGCTTTGCTTTGAACTAACAAGCAGGCAAAGCCCATGTGAAAGGGCAGCTAGTGGGGCCGGGGCTGGGGCTGCCGCATGCAGGGAGGAGTTCCTCTGACCGTCAGCTCCTCCGTCGGGGCCACCGCTAAATTCCCTTGAAAACAGAGGGTGGGGATACGGAAGGCAATGTAGTAACACCAGAAAAATGCCACCACAGCTCAGTCGGCTGCAACACCGCATCTCCAGAGATATTAGCAATACTGGCATTTCCACCCACCGCAAGAACCACACTGGCAGTGTGTTCCCGGCGGCTCAGGGCAGGGCGGGAAGCAGCTCACACCACTTCCAGCAGCCACTTCAGGGAGGGACAAACGCTGTATTTTGCTTTACAGAGAAATGCTGCCACTTAGGGGACTCCCGATGACGTTCCTGTGCCTGAGAGCCCATGACCTCTTCAAGGAGGGGCTGCTCTGAGCGAGACACGCTCTATTAGCCTAGCAGAGAGGTAACTTTATGCACTGGATGTGAGCTCCAGCCCGCGCCGATCCTGCTCAGCCTCTAAGGCAGCAGCGAGCACAGCTCTGCTACTTATACCCAACACTCAGCTCTTTTGGCAGATGACTAATGGCCTGAGTCCTGCAGTCACTTGCTTCCAGCCGGGCCGAGAGCTGCAAACACACCTAGGGAAGGGAAGGGAAAGGAAGGGAAGGAGGAATTGGAACGGCGGCTCATCGGGGAGAGGAAAACTATTCGCTGCGTCTTTGTTTTCTGCAGAGCTCCTCCTCCCGGGAGCGGGATGCTGAGCACAGAGCAGGGCCCCTGCCCCGAAACGGAGGAGCTGAACCAGAACAATAGGGTGGGGATTCTGGATGGGCCCCGACAAGTGGGGTGGGCTGCAGCAGGGGCACCGATCCATCCTTTTGACTTCATTCACACTTACAGCTGCATTAGTGACATTTCCTGAAAGCACAGTAGGAAGAGCAGGGTATTCGCTCACTCCACCCTCCATCTAACACTGTCCTCGCGATCCAGCCGCGCACCGAGAGCCAATTTTGGCCTCTGGCAGAGCTGCAGGCCAGACATTACAAGCGCTGGTGTGAGCAGCACAGGTCCCCACCCGATGAGCAGCACGCAGACTTGGAGCAGAGAGGAGGGGTGTTGCAGCCAGCCAAAAAAAAAAAACCAAAACCAATGTAGGGAAATGCAGAGCATTTGAGCGTGTCCAAGGCAGCCCTGAAGTTGACAAGGAGGTGTCAAGAGTGGGATCTGAGCGTTTGGCTTTGCAACAAGGAAAGGTGCAGCCACCGGCCGATGCCACACAAAACGAGGCAGAGCTCCTCCCGCAAAAGAAAGGAGGGGAGTGACAGCCGCGCTGCACGGGGGCCTTGAGGCAGGATCCGTGCCACAACACTCACAGCCCAGGGCGACCATACTGCTGTGTCTACAGCATGTCATCTCCCAATGATGCCATGACCTGCAACACGGAGGAGAGAATTGAAAACAGCGCGGCGAGCCCCGTGCCTGACTCACCGGACCCGCGTGTCCCCGGCGCATCGTGATCCTGCACGCGGAGCCTGAAAAACAACTTCTTTTTTCTTTTTTTTTTTTTCTAAAAAACAAAAACCCAGCTGCCCTCCTTCAAATCTGAAGTTACTCAGCCTGACTCACACCAAGGCTCTCCTGGCTCTGCTGGCAAAGCCTGCATGTACCTGGAGTGGGCTGTGCAGGCTGCGCTGGTGATACCTGCTGCACCACACACCTGGAGCTGCGGCACTTCCCCCAGTGCCTGCAACATGACCTTGCTGCAGCCAAGCTAATTATTTTCAGCTTCAAACTTCGACAATTTTTGGTGAATCCCCGAATTAAAAAAAAAAAATTAAAAAATCTAGACTATATATTTTTTTTTAAATGGGAAAAGTATTTCTTTCATTCTCCCATAACACAAATCCAGCAAACATGAAAAACATGAACCCAAACCAAAGCTCAGACATCACATCTGGGGAGAGACCAAGCATGGAAAATTTTAATCCAAAGGTTAATGTTTGGGAAGCTCCGAGTGTGTGAAAAAAGGGGTTAGATGGGTGCTGCTCCACGGCTCGAACAGTTGTTGCCGCCAAGTGGCGGCTTTCAAACGGTGCCTGCCTGCCCCAGCCCAGGCACTCGGGGTCAGAAGCTAAAATAGAAAACAACTGAAATCATTGCAAGCAAACAGTCAGATCAGATGCTGGAAAAGCCAAGCAAGGAAGGAGCCAGCAGCACAAAACACAGCTCGAGCCCTGTGACTGGAAACAGCCTCCTGACTTGCCCTGCGTGAACCGCACCAAACCCCATGGCAGCGCTGGCCCTTGCCACCCTCTCCTGCTCCCCTGAGCTCTCCTGTGCCACCTCCGCAGCTTCAAGATCACTTGACAGCCCCACGTCACTCCTGTCCCAACTGTCGCCTCCATCTCCTTTGCTCGCTGCTCTGCAGGGTCACACTCCAGTAGTTATCACAGCCTGGGTTTTTTTCCACCCAGCAGCTTGAAACCTCACCCTTCTCACCCAGAACAACCATCTCCTCCTGCCCAAGCACAGAGCACCTTGCTCTTCACCTTCACCCCAGCCCCAGGCGATACATCCCCCTGTACCTGCCCAGAGCAGCGTGTCTCTCCTGCTCGCGCCTGCCTTGCACCCTGAGCTGCTGGGCTCCCGTACTCCCACTCCCGCTGCAGATCTGCCCTCTGAGCTCGTCATGCCCCCGTTTTCCCCACATCCTGCCTTCAAAACGCCTTTGTCTTCATCTTCTGCATTAGATTATGCCCTTTCCAGACTGCTCCTTCCAGACACTAGAAATCTCTCTCCCCCCAGCTATAACAGAATAGCATCCTAATTGCCTTTGTTAGGGACGGGGCCATGCTTGTAAAATTGCCACGTCTGCTTGCAGGGCCGTATCAGCAACAACAATAGCTTAAAAGCTACAGGAGTTATAGCATCGAGTCCTCCCACACTTAACTAAACACAAAGAGAAGGGACCATATGTCTGCAAAGGCAGCCATGTCAGGTGGGTCGGAGCCCGGCTCCCCCGGCTCCCCGGGGGTGGGAAGGGAAGGCACAGCACCAGCAGGCGTGAGAGCATCCGGCAGAGCAGCACTGCTCGCTGCGGCTTATTTACAGGATCCAGAGGGATGCCGGACAGGATGCTTCCTGGGATCAGCCAGGGCAGAGTTGCTCCCTAAGGTAGCAGAGACAGGCTTCAAAGAGCTGCAGCGTCCCTGCCCACGGGCTGGGCTCTTTGCCCAAGCACACGCTTGCCAGGAGAAGAGCTGGGTTGCTCCTGCCCTTGCACAGCCAGCAGCCTCGCCTCGCTGCCCGCTGCGCCCTGCCTGGCCCGGGAACAGCCCCAGCTCCTGGCCCTGCTGCATCTACCCACCCAGGGGTGCTCGGGGGGAGCAGAAAGCTGGAGTCTTTCCCAGACACAAGCAAGCTCCATCCTGGGCTGAGATGGACCACTTTGCACCAGTGGAGAGGTCCACTCATGCCAGCATACCTGGGTCACTACGGCTGGCAGGCCATCGCCACCTCCTGCATGTCCCCAGAGTGCCACTCAGCAAGCCCAGTAGCTCCTTCCCAGACAAGTGCTTCCTGGAGCCACAGCAAGGTTTGGTTTTTGGTACATTGCTGAGGGACGCAACAGAAGATGACTGGGTCCTGCTCCGGAGGGAGGAGGAGAGGGACATCTTCCAGATAGCTGGGACGTCATACATTGCCCCCCCCAGGATGGTGGTGCTGACCAGAACAACACTATAAGGAGGAGAGTTTGGGTGGGTGATGGGGTTCAGCTCCAGAGATGCTAATTTTGAATAGGCACAAAGCTGCTCAAGATGTCAGACACAACCAGGCTGGACGACACACAGACACAGGGCAGAGAAGGGGAGAGGGGGAAATGTCAGTCGTTAGCAGAGAATCTCTGCAAAAAAGATGGGAAAAAACCAAAATAATGCACAAAAATGTCAATGGTTCTTTAACAAACCATTGGAAAATCCGGCTCCAGACCAGTTTTTTGTGTGTAGTGCCTTGCTTGGCTGAGACAGGACCCCAAGGTCCAGGCAGCTCTCATGTAGCTCCCTGACCACAGTCCTCTCTCTGTGAGAAGAAACCTATATCTGCTTACAAATAACTGCAGAAGCATGGAGATAAAGACGAAAAGAAGAAAACAAAAGTGAGGTTGAGCGCAACACTAGGAATCTCTGTGGACACCATACGTTTCTCTAAGCTTAGCCCAGAAAAAGGGCTCTGCAAAGAAAACATGCAAAGCATCTCTGTCTGGGCTGGGGAGGGGGCTGCAGGGGAAGGGCCGACGGGAACGACAATGCCTAGAGAAGACCCCGAGAAGGAGCTGAACGGAAATCGTGGCAGGGCTCACCTGCAAAGGCAGGGGAAGTGTGTGATGAGAAACACGAGCAGAACTGGCTGGCAAAGACAGGGCTCAGGACTGGGCTCCCTCAGGGTTCGTGCTCACGGAAGCATGTGCTAGCACGCTCAGAGGAGTCCCAACAAAGGACAGGCAGGCGTGCTCCAGCTGCCCATGGACCATAGCTCCTGCTCTGCACTCTTCAGCCCTCCAGCCAAGGGGGAAAATGTAATCAGAGCAATTTCTATTAGCAAGAATATAAAGACTTGGAACCTCTGGGCTGTCTCTTGACAACTAATTAATTACCAGGTAGCATCCCCTTGAAGCTGCCAACACAGCATGCACAAGTTCCAGCACGATTTAGGGAGAGAGATGAACTTTACAATAAACTCTAGAATTTTACTTCATCTTCCGCCACCATCTGAGATCCTGAGGGAACAGGAAGGGGTGGCAAGAGGCAAACTCTGAAGCCATCTGGGATCATCATTAACTCATTCACTCATGGCCCCTGAAACAAAACGCAGACTGCGCTGTGAGCAGCAGCTTCGAGCCAGATGAGAGCTCCTCGTATTCTCAGTTTCTTAAATGTTCTTCTGCCAGTTTCTGCAATAGGGTGCCCATCCCCTTGCAGCCCCCTCGCCTGTCCCCCAAGGCTTTGGCTTTCAGGGCAGCCAGTCTTTGAAACTATTAAGAGCAGAAACTGTATTTAAAATGGCTTTAGGTGATACATTCTTCACTAACAGCAACAAAAAGGAGTAAGTGAAGAAGTATGTCAAGAAAGCAGAGAAAAGGAAAAGGACAAGAGGAGACAGACAGAGTGACTGCTGCTGACATAACTTTTATGGGAAAACACAGAAAAAAACCACAGTGGCAGAAGGTGCCATATCTTAACCCCAGGGACCAAGGGGCCTGGGCTTGAGCTTACTGCCCTGGCTGGTACGGCTGTGCAGTGCCATGCCCAGCTGGTCCCTCACCTCTGACCACTCCCCACTTCTCGCTGTCCTCAACAGAGGATCCCTTTCCAGTTGAGTAGCTGTTAATTATTATGGGACTGGCGCATCAGGGCAGTCACAGAGCTACGTGGCGTGTCCCCACACCACAACTACACTGTGCTGGAGGAAAAGAGTCTCCCTGCTTCAGGCAACCAAACACTGCTGCCATAAGCCTCTCCTCTCCCCCTCCCTCTGAGCCTGGGACTAAGGGACCAAAACCTGAGACCAGCCCAGGATCATTCCCAGAAGGAGGACACAAAGGGGCAAAGGCTATCTGGGCTGCAGAGGTTGCCAAGGACAGTGGCGGACACCACTAACCACTGCAATGTGCCAAGCTTTGTCCGGTCATCTCGTACAAAAAAAAGGTAATGAAAAACTACGGTCGAAGATCTGCATGCCTGACCTGTTGGAGAGCGCTGGGCTTGGGCAGCCAGGCCAGAAGATGATTAAACGCAAGCCCTGTGGCAGCACTTGTGAGGTCTGAACTACGAGACAACGCATGAAGTATGAGGGCATTTGGGGGCAGTCATCCCAGTGCAAGATTTCTCAGACTCTAGAGACACAGGGAGATGGGAGATGCTGTTCAGCTTGGCACACGTGAACTCAACTGCACAGTACCCCAGGTAGTATCTCAGAGGGCTGCACTCAGGGTGGTATGAGATTAACCATCAGCAGCATCCTGAACAGCTTGTGGGGACTGTGCTAAGTTTCAGGACTGCCTTGAGGAGACGTTTTACACGTGACAACTCTCCCACCTCCCCACTTGAGACAACCCTGGGAGCCGGCTTGTCTGGGTGGGCAACTTCTGGGACCAGAAGCCTCCGTCTCCCTGCTCCAGGCCACAGATCTACCGGTGGCCGTGGATTTCTTCCTTAGACACCAGGACAGCCACAGGTCATCTTGCTCAGGTGCAAATGTTCTAGGCTAAGCCAAAACATTTCTTTTCTTTTTTAGACTTACTTGATGTAAGTCCAAAAACTGAGATGACATCAAAGAGCCCATTGAGTAGATCCCCTCCAGAAAGACACAGGGACTTTACCTCGTTAGTACAAACACAGTTCCCCTGCAGACTTCCTGGGAACAGCTGAAGCAGCATCGCACTTCAAAAACCAGCCTGCACATCACAGGGATGGGGAGGAGCTGAGTTCTGGCCCAGGATCGTTGACAACCATTTCAAAGCCCATGCAGGATCACACACAAAAATTGTCACAGCCCTGGGGGGAACAAAATTACCTTTGTCCCCAGGAGATGGGCTGTAAAGGCAATGGCAGGGCAGGAGCTGTCACATGAAGCAGTCAAGGAGGGCATGCAGTCTGATTCAGAAAGAGAAGAAGATTTAGATGATGGAGCAATTTACCCCTCCTGGAACTGGTCAGTGATGGTTTCCCATGAGCTACAAAGAGGGATGTCCCTTCAGGATTTCAACCCATGCCGAAAGAGTCCATCTTCTTCCAAGGGATGGCAACTGCCAGCAGTTCTGTCCCTGCTGCAGTGCCCGGCTCGGATCTGCCGCTGGCTGGGGTCTGAGGTCACTTCCAGAGGGATGGGGGAGACCTGCAGGAGCCCAGGCTCAGCCATGGCACGGAATGACAATCAGGAGATATGCTGCTTCCTGGAAGAACTGGAACTGATGTGCAAATAATGAGAGAAAAATGTGGGGCGAGGGAGGGTTAAGGAGAGATTAGTCTGGGGCACACTCTGGGAGATACACAATGTTAAGTATGAGGGCAAAGGAAATGAAAACTGGAAACTCAAACATAGTCCAGAATCCAATCCCAGCCTGGGCAGGAAGTTTACACTCTGCTTCTAAATATACATGGTTTTAAATCAACAAGCTTTCTTGTTCCTCAGCTCTACCGTACAACTACCCAGGAGAACTAACTGGACAAAGGCACTGCCGAGCTCTGCCTGGCGAGGCCTGCTGTCCCCAAGTGACAAGGTATGGGTGACGGAAATCCCTGCCATGCCCCAGCAGGGAAGCAAAGACAGGATCCTGAACAAGCTCCGGCAGAGCAGGATTCCCGGCTCCAAGCACCCTGCTCAGCACTTCAGCGCCCAGTCCCTCGCAGACAGACTCTCCTGTGGTCTCCAAGTGCCATGCCTGCGGACCACGAGAAGAAGAGGAAGCGATAACCTGTGAGCCTGAGTCAGATGTGGTACCTCTTTCCTTCCTGCTCTCTGGCCACTGCATTCATGCTCAGCAGTCGGATAGTCACATATTTTTTTAATTTGATATAATTATCTCCTAGAAATTACTGTACACAGCCTCTTGGGATCTAAAGCAATTAAGTGAAGATAAATTTCTTTCATGGAGCAAGCTGTCAAAGGATGAAGCAATTTCATTCCCCATTTGAAGTGGAAGCTTTGGGTCATGCATGGTTTATTTGAAACAATGCCATCACCTAAAGCTGCTGATCTTATCTGTCTCTCTCTGTCTCTCCATTTCAAACTGCTGAAGATGTGCAGCGTGGCACTGCCTGAAGTGATGACATCTGGCACCAGGCCAGCTACAGAAACAAGCCGCTCCTCCCTGAGCCCGAGTGCAAGAGGCCAAGCATTCCTATTAAAAAGGGGGAAACCGAGGTGAAATCTGGGAAGAGCTGAAAAGTGGGAATCCTGCCCAAGGGAACAGGAGACCCATGAGCTACAGGAGGAGCGAGGTGCCTGCAGGAAGGGGCGGCACTGCCCGAGACAGGATGGGAGCACGTAGTGCATCTCTGAGGGGTAACAGTCTACCAGGCTTCCTCTTCATCACCAGATTGCCCTGAAGCCATCTAAACCAGGCTTCGAGGATTTCATCACGACACGGAACAGCCCATGCACTTCAGTCTGTATGAGGAGAGACATGGCAGGACAGAAATTATATCCCATTAGCACATCCACGCTAAGTCTCTCAGAAGTTCCAGCAAATTCTCTCCTGTCCTCACATTTCACTGTGCCAAGATGTTTCATTTCAGACAAAAAAAACCCCACAGAAAACATAAAAGTAACTCATTTAAATAAACCATTCTCCAAAGCGGTGGGGTTTTATCCTGGAAAGGGGAGGATGGTCAGAGATGCTGTGGAGCAAAGAGTGGCCATGATGAGGGCTCTGCTACCTCCACAGGTTAAGCACTGAGGATGCTCAGATCCTCCCAGTGGAGGAGGGCATGCCCCACACCCCACAGGATGCAGGCATCAGCCAAGCCAAGCTTTGTATGCTTAAGCAACCTGAAGGTGCCATCCTGCCAGCTGAACAACCTTCACCTAACTCTTGGGAAGAAAAAGGCAGAGGACATAAAGAAGAACAAGTATGAATGGATCCTGAAGTCCTCCCGCGTATTGCTGACAGCAAACCAGTCCCACTCGTGCCACAAAAAGCCAACACCCCTCCCGAGCATGCCATGGGCAGGGAACGCGGAGAGCAGCAGCTGCTCACACCGGCTGCATTTCTGTCATCTCATCCGGATCATTCACGCAATCTTCAGAAATGCTGCCCCGGGCGTTAAGTCTCTAAACCACGCAAGAGCTACACAAGACTTTCACTGACACAGAATTAGGCAAGTAATGGCCTGGAAATCAGGCTCCAATTTTCCCGCAGCGATGGCCAGCTACTGCACAGGAGACAGTTCCTTGTCGCAGAGGTCAGCAGCACACCATGACTTGCTGGTACCTTCGAAGCTGCGAGCCCCTTGCTGTCCCCAGCCAGCATTTCCACCTCTTTGCCTGCTTTTCTGTTATAGCAACTGTTCCATCTACACGCTTGCAATGATACAATCATCCAGTGCATCCATACAGATATTGGCTCCCATTCCCACCTAGCCAAATTCATCCACACAACTCCCTTCCAGCTCTCCAGCCAACAAGGATTTATCTTTATAACCCCAACATTTCCCATGTAATTAAGCCTCTTGTACATTTAGCAGGTATTACATACTTCCAAAACACGAGGCATCCCTCCATGCCGATACCTGGAGGATCTCTCCTTTCCCGTGACAGGGCAGTCACTAGCAAGCAGCTCTCAAGTCACAGGCAAGTCGGTGAGGATGGTCGTGTCTAAAAGCAGGCTGCAGCTACGGGTGTGAAAACAGCCAACTACTCAGCAAATTTGGCTCCCGTGGCCTGGACTGATAAGAGCATTTCATCCATCACGTTTCTGCAAAGCTCAGATCAGTGTTGATCAAATCTTTGTTCATTAGGACAGATGCTGTACTAAAAAAAGTTGCTGGTACTAGAGGGAGCTAACAGTATAAGCTGGCAACGGGTACAAGTTCAAGAAGCACCTGGATGACTTAAGAGTGCAAGCACGATCTTCAAAAGTGACTTCAGCACCAGAAATGCGGTATGTCACTGGCAGCTGGTAGGTCGCTGTATCAGATCCAAAAATGCACATCAGCAGGCATGCCCCGACGCACTCTGGAAGTGCTGCTCCAGGGGCACTTCTCTACAGGAAACATCAGGCATGGACCAGGTATCAGATGAACTGTCACAGCATTAAAAGGACGTAGCAAATTCCATCCTCTTCTGTCTATAGACACAAATCTCTTTCCTTCAATAATAATGGATGCTATAATAAACATTACACCATTTATGCTTCAGATAAATACGGAACCAAAACGTCAAGCTCTTCTGTTGTTCACAAACTGAGCAGACCAGGTAGGCAATAACTTCTCAGACGTCAGAAAACACATTTGTCGTCATACTAAGAATTTGTGTTTATATATGCAACTACCTATTCCAAGTACAGTGAAGTTTTGGGAAAGTTTAAAGACATAAATCAACAAAATGACTAGAAATAAATACTATTATGATTGCTATTCATAATATATACACTTACAGACAAATATTTGTTACATATGGTGGAGAAAATGCTTTATGTAAAACGCTGGTATGCAAAATGTCATGGCAAATTTTTTAAATTTAAATAAATTATGGGGTTTACCTTATGTTTAAGGAAATATATGCAAATACATTACAGGGAAAAGTTTGATTAAAGTATCTGGATTAAATATCTAGTAATTTTAGTGTCCCACCACAGATACAGTCAGACCAGCAGCCGTAACATTGCTCATGTGAGGCCTAAGTTTGGGAAGAATTTTAACGCTTCCCACTGAACCTTCACTTAGTACCCCCTCGTCTTCCTAAGGGACGCGGGTGGCCCGGGGCTGAGGCACTAGCCTGAAATCCTGGGTATCAGGGGTTTGTTCTCATCCTGAAGCTAAGGTTTCCTGTGGGACCTGGGTCAGTCCCTCAGCCTCGCGTACCTCTGTTGCCAATCTCTAACAAGGAAATTGCTTTTCCTTCTGTCATAACGTGTTGTGGAGATACGTTCATTAATGCCTGGGAAGCGCTTTGGCTTCAATGACTGTGAGAAAAGAAAACAATAAATAAGACCATGGTGGTGTCTTCTCTTTCTGATTTGGGATGTGACAGCATGAGGACACCGAGGGTGACAGCTCCAGCCTGCCACGGGAGCTGGGCTCTCCATCCTCGCCCAGACTCAGCCCAGCGCTGGCAGACGGATTTAGCATCCACAAAAACAACGCGAGGTCCGGCTGGGAGCAGAAAAGGGGAGCAGACTCCAAGCTCAATGACAGAGGTCACCTTCCGTCTCCCGTAGAGACAGAGTAGATCCCCATCTGTTATTTGGGCTGACCACTCCCTGCATTCCACCCCGTCCACTTCTCTGGCAAGCTTCCCAGGACGTGGATCTTTCTTATTCAGGATAACAATGAGGAGTTATTAATTGGGTCTTTTTTCAGGTTTCCTGAGGTCCTTCCAATAGCTGCGTTGGTGGATACCACAGCCGTTGTCGTCTTCAGCAGGGATGTTTTAAGCATTTCACTGAGTCAAAGACAAAACAGTGCCATGAAACAGGGTCACCCCCGAAGCTAAGCCACAGGCAGAGACGAAGAGTCAGGTCAAGGACTAAGTTTAGTATCGGAGCGCAGAGTCTGAGCGGTGGTGGCGTATCCAGCTGGCAAAGCACGAGGCAAAGAGGCAACGCTGAGTCCCAGAGACCCCCCGCACAATGAGAAGCACCACATTAACTCCTGAGCACCACAAAGACTGTCCAAGGCGAGGCCATGCTTCATGCCCAGGGACTGGGTCAGCCAGCCAGAGCAGCCTTTCCATTTCCTCCGAGTTTCTCTGGATAGCAATAAGAGATGGCTCATTGCGAGGGAATCCAGCATTAATGGTGTTTTAATGAGGCCTTTCAATATACTTACAGACTAATCAGCAAATTCCACAAGGTCTGGACTCTAATATGTCATTCTGAGTATACTAAAGTCATGGTGCATACCTCTTTTATAGCCAGAGCCATGCACTATCTGTGCCTGATGTCCTGCCAAGACATGGCAGGTTTTGTGCCACTGGGGTGCCAATGCGGCAGCAGCGAGGCCATTAGCTGCTGAAAAACCCCAAGGGAAGCGAAAGGTGCATGCAGCGTACGCCAAGGAGGTGCTGCACAGGAGAACTTCACGGTTTGACTCTCCTTTCCTAGGTCACTCCACTGATGCTGACTCTGGGAACACGCGGTCAGCAAGTTTCTTGAACAGGACATCTCTCATGTCCCAAGAGTCTGTGCTGAACCTCTGGAGGCAGCTTTTAGGACAAAAGGATCGAACACAAGTAAGTTTTCCATCTCATTACATAAACCTGGCCTGACTGTGACAGAAGCAAGGATGTTCTACAAGGAGCATCATCTGATCTGCACGAAAAGATCCAACGCCGCCTGAAACCAGGCATGGCACAAGGCTGATTTATCCTGTCAGTCTCTGCCTTGAGCTGATGATCACATTGCACTTCCAGAAAACACTTGAAAAGAGCCTTTTGCTGACACCAGAGCCAAACTGTGCAGCGCTGGCTGAGGAACCGCACACGTGCTGGTACATGTGCACAGCTCACACCCAGGCTGCCTGATTCACTTGGAGCCGACGCAATGGCTAAAGCGCCCTGTCCAAGGCAAGCCTGGAGGAGAGGCAGAGGTGGATCCAAGGCTGGGGGAAGGCAGAGGAGGAAGGGATGGAAACGTCACGAGCCGCTTGAGCAAATTCCCCACAGCTTCCCCATGCACCGGGGTATTGCTTGCTCCCTCCACATGCCAGGAAAGAGGCATCTCAGGGGTAGGGAAGGTTGTTTCCACCAACTGCTGGTTCTTTCCTCCTCACTTCCCTCCCAAGAGATGGGGCTGCCTGGAAGGCAGCACCTTGTACTTCCCTGCAAGCCGCGTCCAGACCACAAAGCCACTCTCACGCTCACTAACGGGAGCGTCAAGAGAACATGTGTAACTGGATCTTAACACATTGGCAGGTGGTTCCTCACCTCGTAGTGAGACTGCAGTTCTCACGCACCAGCCCTCAGCTTCAGGATGGAGACAAAGCAGCAGGACCCCAGCTCTGCAGAGGGGTGCTGGACTGGAGGTAGTTAGATCCGCTCCCCCTCACCATCGCGCCTGCCTGGCCAGGGCTATGGGATCTGTTAACGCTTGGCTGTGGCAAAGTAGCTGCACAGCTTTGAACTCCTGCTGCCTTCAACACTGTTTCTGCAGCTCGATGCCACGGCTGTGTGTCATCAGGCAGGCGGGTGTCCTCAGCCTGAGCACTCTGCACGGCTGGGACGGGAGGACGTGAAAAGCTAGTATGCCCCAGAGACTGCAGTGCACAGGATACGGACCGGATTAAAATCTGGTCAACAGAGGTCTTAAAATGTCAGCGTAAACAGGAGGGCAGTCCTGGTGGGGCCGCAGGGAAGCTTGCTTGGGCTTATGCTGCTTAACAATAGGTTCAGTGACCTGGGCAAAGAAAACCTTTACTGATAAAGCCTGCAGATTAGACACCATCTCCTACCCTCCCAATCTTCGAAGGGAGCAATTCACCAACAGACAAAAACCTCAAAATTGCTCAGTCGCCTACTCACGAGCAAACAACATGCTATTTAATACAGCTAAAGGCAAAGCTGTGCCTCTAGAAGCAAAGGCTGCAGGACGCTGGTAGCGTCTGGTGGGTATGGAGGAGCGCAGCAGAGCACAGCGGTCACCTCCTCCTTACAAGCTGGTACAGCAGCTCACAGAGCAACGCATGGAGCCTCGGCAGCCACAGCTCAGGAGCACCATGAGAATCGCTCAGGGGATCCAACCCATGCCCAAGAGACCGTCACGTCTCTCACTCCGTCTATCTGGCTTCTCAAAAGGGGATGGGGACTGGGGGGACTTGGGACACATTTATATATCGGGGCCAGGGCAGCAACGGGTGGCTTCCCGACCTACAGCAAAATTCAACTAGTGGAAATTGAATCAAAACAAATTTAGCCTGGAAATAATGTACATTATTTTTAACAGCAACTGAAACTGGTTCCTGTGACAATTTGCTGAAGATGCCGATGGGTTCTCAACCTTTCGAAATCAAGGCTCAGTGCTTTCTGCAAGACCTGCTCTTGCTCCCTTGGGAATTTCCCTGTAGTTTCCCGAGGGAGAAGAGACCAGAGGAGATGGCCACAGCTCCCCAAGCCTGCCAGCATCCGTGGCTCTCCCAGGCTGGATTCCCCACTTCCAGGACTGACGCACACCACCGTGGGCTCCTCTTTGAAGAGGAGGTTTCTGACCTGTACATTCTTCCCAGAAGCTCCCTGATGTTTAAAGCACCTTGCTGACAGACAGGCAGGTGTGCCTGTGACAGTGGCCACCTCCCCAAACCCGGCACGGCGGGGGGAGAGCGGCCCCCCAAACAGAGCCCTAGGCAAGGCACGGGGGAGTACTCCAAGCCCAGCTGTGACATTTCCTTTCACCTATACCTGTACAGCTGTTTCCTACAGGGCTGCAGCCTCAAGTGAGATGTGTGAGGCTTCTGTAGGTGCTTGGGAACAAGATGGAACAGAAATGCTTCACACCTGGCCCCAAAATTACAGCACGCTGGAAGGTGGCCAACATAAACTGGCAGAGTACCAGTTGCAATGGACATCAATTAAGAAGCCTGTCATCCTCAGACTGCAGGGTTTTCTTTCTGCGATCTGCATCGCTCCTTAAGCCTTCAGCAGTACCAGCACTGGAGTTTTCCAGATGGGATCATTTCCCTCAGATTCCACTCGCTAGATTTATTGCAGTTTTTTTTTTTTAAACCCACCTCCCCCTTTTAAGAGCTTGAACTATTATTCCACATTGCGGATTTCTCCAGGGCTGTATTCAGTGTCCTCGTGCAGCGCTAGTGCTTGTTTGCCACGAGTTCCCTTCACCTTCAACTGGGGAAATGCAGTTTTAAGAATATGCTGAAAACTCTCTTAGCTTGAAGAGTGATTAAAAACCGAGACCAAATGATAAATGAAGAGAATACCTCTCTGGAAGACGCCCTGCACAGCCCTAGGAGATGCAGCAGCAGTCACTAGGACAGCACTCACATCCATTTCTACGAAGGTGCATTTAAAACAGCACAACAGACACCAGCGTACCCTGCTCTGCCACCCAGACCCAGGGACACGGACTTGGCTTGACACTTCCCACTGCACTAATGACACCTGGCAAAGGCAGAGAGAGGCTCCTGTGGTGTTCACACAGTCCCTGGCACTTGGGGTTCAAGGAAATGCCAAGGATGGATGAGGAGTTCAAAGCAGGTGATATTCTGCATGCTACCTTCTTGGTGGCATAAAATCCAGCCTCTCTTCCATCACCCAATGACATCATCTTCCAACATGGCCCATAATTTAGCCTAATTGCCTTTTACAATCCAAAGGCACCACATGAAAGGGAAGGTCGAGGCTGGGATGGAGTTCAGAAACTGGTCAGAAAATGTAAACATTTCTAACTCTGCTGCCTCGGAGTTGCCAGCTCCTGCCAAGTCACCGCTCTGAGCAGGGCTGCCTGTGGCAGGGATCTTTCGCTGCTTGTTTGGAAATCGAGGCAGACAGGAATGGAAGGAGTTTTTCAAGGATGACTCCTCCTTGGACTCTCCTACTTGGGGCTCCGATCTCTGCTCACAGTTTCCCTTTTCCTCTCTGGACCAAACTCCAAGCTGGAAGCTCTCGCTCTCATGGGCTGAGTGCATTTGCCTGCCAGCTGGAGGGAGATGCTCCAAGGCTATGGAATGGGAATGTGGAAAGGATGCTGAGAAAACAGTTACATTTGCTCACTGGGGTTTTCTCTCAGCTTACAAAGAGTTTGTGTTCTCAGAGTCCTGGTCTTGCTACCCTTCCTCTGATGCCTTTCAAGAAGTCCTCCCAAAATCACTGTAGTGCGGCCACTCTTACGTGGATTTCATCCCTGGCATCCCAGGAGTCATTAGGTCTTGGAAAGGACAAAATGTCTGGCATTTAGAGGCATGACAGAGCCCGGTCACTCTAACCGCTATTCCTCCTGGGCTTTTAAACCTGGGGCTCCCTTTCCAAGAAGCATCAGACGTGACTACACATTGCCAAGAGATATCTGCAGGTCTTAAGAAGACTGAAATACTGTAAATAAGTGAAGTCAATAACAAGAAAGGATTAAGTTCAGCCCAAGCCTAAATCATAATCAGCTCCTAAACAGCTAATTCAAAAGCTCTGCAAATCTACAGCATGTTGGGGCAACTGGAAAGAGGGTCAAATTTGGACTGTCCACTTGAGCTGGGCAGTAGAGAGGAAAGAGATTTGTGTTTTCTAAGGAGAACGAAGCTTGGATTTTAGGCTATCTGCCTACAGGTGAGTAGTGCAAATAGCAGGAAGCAAGTACTTGTGAAACAAGAACGGCACCAAGTGTGGGAAGCTAACTGGCCACCCTGGAGCTGGGGGAGCCACGCATTACCCAGTTTGTAGGTCTGGGGCAGTAAAATACTGCTAGTTATTTTTCAGAGCCTGGCATTTTAGGGCTTTCATTTGCCTGGTGAGGTGAGACAGGGTTGAGACTAGCTGAGTGGTGAGTATCTGAGACAGTCCACTCCACACACGAGCATGCACATGAGGGGAAAAAAAGTGCCTTGCTGTTTGAGAGGAGGGAACCACAGTGACTAGCCCTATAAGCACATGTATTAATCATGCACCGTCTGGTTTTAATCCACACACTGCTGATCCTGCGTCTCACTGTATTGTTATCAGGGGAAGGAGTATTTCTCCTCAATCTTATTCACCAGCCAAAAGCCTGAAAATGCAAAAAACACATTTGTGAAGTGCCTTCCCAAGGACCCTGGGCCCCGGACCTGGTGAGCTGGGGCTGCTGCCTTTTTATTGGTGTTTAAAAACCTTTTATTAACGTGTGTCAGGGCTGGGGGAGGAGAGAGAGGCTCGAGTTTCAGGACCCCCCATGCAGAGAGGTTTATTGTGGGAAGGGACATTAACACTTTCTCCTCCACATCTCCCTGGCCGGGGCATGTGGCAGAGTGCGCGCTGCAGGCACAGGCTTGGGTGGTGCAGAGCTTGCCGGGATGTGGGCAATCAGCGATGCCATGTGCCTGCACAGAGGAGAAGGACCTCCCTGCTCTGCTCTGTGCCAGGCAATCTGCAGCCCTCTTCTAGCCTTGCCACCAGCTCCACGGGGCCACTGCAGAGCAGGATGCTCCTGAGACGAGAGGATTCAGTGAGAGCTGAGGAAACCAGGGCATGCCCCAGGTTCCCAGGGCTGCACAAGAACAGACCCACGCACAGCTCAGATGTACCATCACCAGGACTTGCTTTAACCTCAACACAACCGAAGTGTTTTCCATTACAAGTCCCCCCTAGCAGCACCACACACCGCCTGATGAATCCACAGTTGTCACCTTCCTTCCTCCGCAACCTTAACTCAGCCACGCTGCTGTTCCCTCCTCTTGCCTTGGGTACAACGTTGGGTGAGTGAGGTCCTGGCAGCGTCTCCTTCAGCTGCAAACACTGCAGACACAGTCTGACAGCTCAGGCACCAGGCTGCATAGTTTGCTGTTGACTGGTACGTTCGATGGTGTTCCATCACACAAGCTGCAATGGATATCTGCCCAACATACGCCCAGGAAAACATCACCAAGTTATGCTCACCCTGGAGCCAGCTTTTGTTGGTTACAGCTTCAATGACAGTGCAAGAGATGATGGGAAGCTCTAAGTGTCACACTGGCTCCAGCAGGAATCCGAAAGCACAGCTTCATGGCAACAAACGGAGTCAGAACATTTTCACTCAAAATAAGAGCCAGGCCAAATGCTCAAAAACTTGCTGAGAAACTCTGGCTGAATACTGCACTCCATCTGCTAAATGGGACGTGGAGAACAAAAAGTGGGAAGCACAGTGTTTGTCCTATATAGCTTACAAAACAACCATCTTCTTGGTGGAGCCAATAACCTAACACCATTTTAAGCCCAATACTCTCCAATCGTGCCTTTCAACAGATTCCTTTCCTCTGAAATTTTACAAATTCATTAAAAAACTATGGTGCAAAAGCGTGGGGTAAGGATTTGGAGCATCAGCAAGCAAGGTGAGATATTATCCTTGCAGTAGAAAGCCAACCGCCTCTTCCTAGCCGTGCAAGTGATAGGAAAGGTACCACAGTGAGCTTCCCAGAGCCACTTTGGCATACCAGAACCCTCCTCGTAGCCCACAAGACATTCACAGGGTGCCACATAAAGTGCAGCACATCTTCTTTGCCTCTCCAGCAAAGAACTGTCAGGAACTCAGGCTGAAAACTGAGCCAAGACTGAGAACACAAGAGAAAGAAATCAGGTGCAGAAAAATAACTCCTACTAAAAAGCAACAAAAAATCAGTACAGGAAAGACAGTTCTCACCTGCTCACAGCTCGGTCAATCGGCAACCAACAAGGAGCACGCAAATGAGAAAGTACCTGCAACGCGGCTGGATGCGGTATGAGCCAGAGTTGCTCCGCTGCAGTGCCTGCTGCCATCACCTGAGTGAGGCTCAGGGATACAGATCCCCTCGTGCCACCATGCTTAGCATGGACACTGCACCTTTCCACTGCAAGCAGCCCAGTGATGCATCTGCTGAGGAGTCAGATTCACTGGGGCTCTGCACACTAAAAGGAGGGCAGGGACCAGATGGTGGACAGGGAACTACACAGAAGGATCCCCCGGTTAAGCTGGACTGGGGACTTCTTTGCAGGGAAGTGCCATTTTGTGTCTTGCTCACAGTCACCCATGAAAGGCATACGGGTTCGTGCCTCTCAGTCGTACCTTCCTGGCTTGGTCTGCACTGCCTCCTACAACACTCCACTTCTGGAGAGTCAAATAATTCACTTCATTAATATTGCAGAAGGAGAAGATTTGCGCAACAAGGTAGTCATTTGACTGTAATGACACAGCTGCCACTCCAGTCCCTTTCTACAGCATTACCGAATCACAGAAAATGGGGTAGGAGCGTCCAAAGAGGTCACTTTGCCTCCTTTTCCAAGGTGTTCACCTCTACCCAAGTTGTACCTGAGAGGGCCACCCAACCTGCTTTTAAAAATCTCCAAGGCTGAAGAGATTCTGCAGAATTGCTAAGGAGGCTGCTTTCAAGTGCTTAACTACCCAAAGGCATGAAGCCTTTCCTCAAGTCTAGTCTTAATCTATTTTGCTGCAATTTATGCCCATTCCTTCCTGTGCCATCATGGAGCTCGAGGACAGCTTGTTCTACTCCTCTCTGCAACAGCTTAATGTATTTTCCCCGAATTTCCTCTAGACTAAAAAGCCCCAGCTCTTCCAGTCCCTTCTTGGAAGTCAGGCTTTTGAGATCTCTGCTCTATCTCACTGGCCTCCCCTTAACCCTCTTGAGCGTCCTCTGCAAAGTGAATATGCACACCTGCTGCTTCACCAGTCTGACCATTAATGAAAACACTGGATCGAGAAGGGACCTTGCAGAACCCGTTGCTTCTGGTCAGCGGGTCCCGGGTACCAGTGGGTTCCTCTGCCTACCTCCGTGCAATGTGTTTGGTGCGTAAGGCAGAGACCAGAAGACGGCACAACACAACCGGCGCACACAACAGGGGCTCAGACCTGTGCAAGCACAAGCAAACATGCCAGCCTGCTGGGTGGGATCACGGTTCCAAAGTCAGCTACTTTCAAACCAAACAAGACCCACAGAGGCGGCAAAAAAAAGTAAAGAAAGAAAGGGGGGACAGACACAGCCAGGCCTGGCTCCTTCTCTCTGGGATCTGTGTTGCCTTTTCAGCAGAGCTGAGCTGGTACCACTGTGCCTGGTAATCCTGGATGCTTGGGTGGCTGCTGCTGAGCTGCGAAGGGCACCAGCTCCTGCCAGTGGTGTTGTACAGTTTCTTTATAAAGCACCAGAACCAAAGGGAGCCAGGACAGTGAGAAAACTCAGCTCGGAAGCTCAGGCGTAACTATAGGACAAAGATATGTCTCTTCTTTTACACACGAGTGCAAGTGCCTGGCAGGGCAGGTAGATGGCACTCCGAATAAACCAGTGTGTGGTTAGAAGAGGCAGAGTTCGTGGAATACCCACCCTGTCCCACAAGTTATAGGGCACCAGACCCAGGTGCGCAGCCACCTTACCTGCCTGCTGGGGGCTCTGGTTGGTGGCTGCTGGGGAAAGAGTCCCTGTGTAGGGAGAGGGGCACTGGGACTGTCCCCAGCAGAACCCCAGTGAGGCCACAACACACACTGCGTGAACAGCCTACCTTAGGGCAGCAATGGCAACTGCATGCTTGTTTTTTTAACTCCTTCAAACAGAGCCCTGAAGATGCATTTTTCCACTGTGACTTCCTAGACGAAGGTGCTTCCCCAAACTGGGAGAGCTCTCAGTTTCACTGGGGCCCCTGTGCTCCTCTGCCATGGACAGTGCTGTAAGCACAGGCCGGGCAGACAGAGAAGTGAAACAGAAATTCGCACCTCCTGGGTCCCTCTGTCACAAAGGTCCTAAATTTCCCATGGTCACTTCAGGAAAATGTCAAGAAGAAATGGCACATGGGAAGGCATGTTGCCACCGTCACATGCAGGCTCTCCACAGAAACCAGCCTCTGCATCTCCACTTCTCTCGTAGCACCAACCGCTCAGGGAGGCAACGCCGCAGCTTCCCAGATGAGCAGCGTTTCTGGTGCCGCGATTCTGCCTCCAAGCAGGAAACTGTTGAGAGCCACTCTTATCCTGCCGTGCCTTCAAGGGTGTGCAAAACAAATGCCATTGTGCCTCTTCCATCCCCCATCAGGTTCAGACACGTTATCCAAGTGCAGCCCCCAGGTCCCTTCTGGCCAGGTGGTGGCAGAGAGCAGACCCAAAACCCCACATCAACAAGGGAACTGATTTCATTATTCTAAAAACAAACAGCCAAAGGAAAGTTCAGGCTAGAATGGGCTCCTAGAGCAAAGAAAGGAAAATAGAGAGCGGGCAGTGGGGAATGCTTCATATTCCTAAAAGCCTTTTGTACGTTAACACATGGTGTCTGCTTCTCTCTAGTCACCTATTTATCACTCTCCTCTTTAGAGAAGGAAAAAAGTCCTGGCTGCCTTCCTAAGGCAGAGTTTTGTGGCTGGGGGGAGGGGGAGGGTGCTTTAAGCATGATGCAAACCATTTGGAGTGCACTGAGAGCACTGCCAACACAAGCTGCACTATTTAAACAAGTGAGGAAATGATCGTATATACAACATGCCAGCGAGCACACACACACCAGAGGAAGTCGAGAGGGGTTTTCATGACACAGAGCTGGATGTCAGCGGCTGAAAGGTCGATATTTTCCCTTAACACCCTTCTCAATGACTTAATCGTGTTCCGTTTGCACAGAAAACTTCCCAAGAATAAAAGTCTGGAGGAATTGAGGGGGGATGTTTGGCCTACTGCTGACCTTGTCCGAGGTCCTCTCCACGTAGCAGGGCTCCTGGGGGGCGACCAGCAGGGGAACGAAGCCCGAGAGCAGCCGATCCTCTTCCAGGCTAAGCAGGGCAAGGTCGTCATCTGGGTCCTTGTACAAGGGCACCTCCGACTGATTCACTGTGGTCAGTATGTTACAGAAGTCAGCCAGCGTCGCCCACACATCTACTGAGACCCTGGGAGAACGAGGAGAGACGTGAGCAATTCGGGGCTGGAATGCGTTGGGAGTTGCCTGCAATGCTGCAGCAAATACCAGAGAGGTGAGGCGAGGCGAGGCACGCCACCACCGCTGCTAACCTACCCCACCGGGAGGGCTCCAGGCACAGCTGCGCTGGCACCAAACCCAGGAGAGCTTGTAACCCTCGCCTGCGAGCGCTGACACCAACCACCCCGTCCCCCTGGATGGGGACGGCTCCCAGGATCTCACCCTTCCCGCTGCTCTGCCCACCTCTGCCCGCTCCCGAGCTGGCACATGTGCAGGAAGCAGCTTTCCCCGTGCAGTGCCGGCAAGAACCCAGCTCGTTCCAGATGGGAGAAATGACGCTTGTTACTCAATTTTAAAGCCTGCCGGGAGGACAGACCGAACAGCCGCACTGCTCTCGGGGCAAAAGAGGCACCTGGGGGGCTCCAGCCCAGCCTGGGGCACCCTCTCCTTCGCACAGCTGTTATCTGCCGCGACCACGTGCTGCAGCCATGCTCTAAAGCACAGAGATTTTTTTTAGTTAAGCCTCAGCCACGGGGGGTTAAGCCGTGTTTTGCTTCTGGCCACAGTTTCAACACTTGCAAGTGACCTGCAAAGCTGCCTCTGCAGTGTCTCACCTTCCCAGAGCAGCAGTGACGTGCGGGGAGCCGGGGTGCAAACACAAGGTCACCGGCAGCCCTGGACCGCTCTCCGCACATCCCCATCACTGAGCACACCCTGGGGAGGGCCTAGCACCCCAGAGAGGGCCAGCGCGGGGAAAGCAGGCAACAAGCACGGGGGCACTACAGCCAACCGGGCTGCCTCGTACTGCATTTCTTCCTCTTGGTTTGAAAAGCACTCAGATAGGGTTTTTTTAGTGCGTAAACTGGGATGAAAGCAGGGAATAGGGGAAACTGGGGCTGGTCTGCTTCTGCTGGCAGTAAGGAGGGCTGGTCCTCCACCCCACACCTCTGGGGCACTGAAAAGCACAGGGAAGCCAACATCACCAGGGGTGCAGCACTGACCGGTGTGGCCCGAGGCAGCCCAGGGCTGGAGGGAGGCCCCCTGCTCTTTGAACTGCTCCAGGTGGACAGAGTCTGCGCTCGGTTATTTACGGGAATCAATGTACCAGGAAAGCACACTGAAATGAAACATCTTGTTTTCAAGAGCGTCCTGGGAGCCAGGCAGAATGAGGAGCCATTAATCAAAGCCCAGCACATAATCAGCACACATGTAACGCAGAGTCGCCCACGTCCCTAAGCCAGCCCCAGCCCGAACGCTGCAGAGGAAAAGAGGTCCTTCAAAGCCCTCTGGGCACAGACACCAGGAGCTGGGTTCATTCACAAAGCTCCATCGCTTGGCTCAGCCAGGTCTGGCTGTCAGAAATGTTTAAATATGGAAAAAAATAAACAGTTGCAACACGTTTTTCGGAGGGATCTGTCCGGGGCCCTTTGTGATGTAATGGGAAACGCTGCGTTTGTGCTACCAGCTGGAAAATAAACAGAGCTGCGAGGGTTAAAAGGAACTGAACTTTCCACGACCCCTATCTGCAAAAGAAGAAAATAATAAGAGGAATGATCCACTGCCCCACAGCCCTGATAGTTTATCCTCCGGCCCAGGCTGCAGAGACAAGCACCGGATGTGATAGGGCTGCTCTGGGCCACCTCCAAGGCGAGCTCTGCCCATGGGAGATGCACAGGGCTTGGGAGGCTCAGCCCTCCCCCAGTGCCCTGCTGGCAACTGGGCTCGGCTGCCTGAGTCCGGTCACATAGCACTGGTGGGGCCCCGCCAGCGCGGGCTGCAAGGAGGGCTCGGCTTGGCTGAAGGAGGTGCAGAGGCTGCAGGCATCGGCAGGGGAGAGGAACTGGGAGAGTGCCTGCAACCACCGGGGAGTGAGTGCACTGGGGTGTCGGGGACAGGCACCGATGCAGAGGATGTTCCCAGGGGGCTGAGACAGCCAGATGCACGGGGCCAGGGTGGAGGAGAAGGGAAAGAAACACATTGCAGAGACCTCGCCTGTAATCCCCAAGACAGAGGTCTGCAGGCAGGGGATGGAGATGACCAGCAAGGATGCGAGGGAGGCAGAGGGCAGCGGTAGGATGCTGGGCAGGACTGGGATCCGCAGCAGGGCAGGGGTGGTAGCGGGGTGAAGGAGCAGCGCAGGGAGCCATCTCCCTCCACGGGGCCTGGCACCCAAAGTCAGAAAAATGCCACGTGAACAGCCACCAAGCTGATGCTGCTAACACCCTTGCAGCCACCCAGCCCAGCGGTCCTCTCTCCTCTCCCGCCGTGGCTGTCTGCCCCCAGCCCGCAGCCCCTCTGGCAGCGCTGCCAGGCAGGGCAGCCCCTCACCACCCCCTGAGCACGAGAGCAGTCCCTGTCACTTTATCCCCTTCATCCTCAGCTCCCTACAGCTTCACAGTGCCTTGCCACATCTGTCATTTGCACTGGATGTGTTAGGTTTCCACCCTGGGCTTCCTTCAGTCAAACCACAGACTGTACTGGCTCCCTGGGTAGCAAGATCTCACTGCAATGCAACCCCGAGCAGCTCTGTGGCAGCGGCCGGCAGCCGGGCAGCACCCTCTCACATGCAGCACCTTGCAGAGCCTTCAAAAAACCAACAAAGAAGAAGGTGTTAGCGTTTCTGCTCTATTTTTTTTCCTGCAACACAGAGGTAGCACCACAGAGAGCGGGTCTGACAATTTTCTGCCTTCCCCGCGGGTGCAGCTCCTCCTCTGCAGTGCACCTCCCAGCACTGGCACCACCGAGATCGTTTATCGGCTGCTACCCACCGGCAAAGCCAGCGAGGGCTAACAGCTCATGCCGACACCATACGGCCCCGTGGATCTCCTGCTGGGACGCGCACTCGCCCCAGAAGGTTGCAAAACACTCAGGAGCCCTGTCAGACACCTTCTCCCCACTGCCCCTTCCCAGGACGCCGCCATGGCCACCTCCAGGCGTTTCTGGCTTATGTCACCCAACGGCGCTGCGGTGCCGGAGCCTCTCTGCAAAGCCAAGGCAGGCCCAGGTGCCTGGAAGTGCTGCGTATGCACAGTGCCACGGCTTCGGCATCCCTCTGCGGACGGAGGCCCCGAATTACTGACACTGAGCCCAGGCACGCAGCTCCCAGGTACAGGGACGAGGCTCCCAGAGCTTTTAACCGAGGAAGCGAGAAGGGGGTTAGCGCGAGGTCTTTCCTCAGAACGGGGGTTCATTCACTTCCCCACAGACACATTTACATTTGCTTATTCCACTAGGACAGGAAAAAAAAATAAGAGTTAATTTCTTTTTTATTGCCTCAGGATTCCAGGTTTAATGTAGCTGTCAGTGTGAGCGCAGCCCAGCTGCACGCCGACAGGACGCAGCCCGGCCAGGCGACGGTGAAAGCGCCGCACAAGTGCGCAGCCGAGCGCGCGGGCTGGAGCGCGGCCCCGGGCCAGAGCACGGCCCCAGCGAGGCCGGGTCTGTGTGGGCACGGCTCCTGGCAAAGACGGATCCCCAGGACAGGTATGCATCACCGCAAGGCAAAAGGCACAAACCGAAGTGCGGGGAGAGCAGAGGGTGCTGGAGCGAGCCTGATGCTCGCCGAATCCCCGCTGGCCACGGTGCTCTGGCGTAAGCCACCATCTTCACCGGGGGCGCGGGCTGCCTGGTGATTAATATCAAGCACAATGACCCCATGTTACAAGCCTGCGGGGGCCTGTGGAGGTGGCCATTTCCTGTGTAATACCAGCTTGTTTAAACACTAACATTCAAACTCCACAGCTGCAGAACAAACCCGGAAAGCGCGGCGCAGAAGAAGCCCTGCATTGTGCTCCCCAGTCGCCAAGAGCCGCGCTGCCGTGCAGATGGCAAATGCCTCAGGCTCGCGTGCTCCCGGGGCCGGGCGACGTGCACCCACCGGCTCCCGGTGCCCACCTCAGCTCCCGCACCGCCGTACAAAGTGCTCTGCATCCCTCTCCTGGATTTCCTCTCTCTCGGCCCAGGGAAAGCCAAACTAAAAGCAGCTCCTCTGCAAAGAACAAACGGGGTTGGCGGTGGGAGCTCTTCCCAAAAGGCGTCGACCAGCCTTGCCCTGGACTCAGACACAGCTGCCCAGAGCGGGGACAAGGTGCTCACAGCCCCTCTGCCCCATGGCACCAATGATTTCGCCCACACTGCCCTGCACACGGTCCCTTTGGCCAGCCGGGCATCCATAAACCCATTCCTCTCCCGGGAACCTGCCTCTGCAGTCAGAGGGATGCCCTCCTCCCTGGGAGAGGTGCAGCCTCCTCCCAGCCAGCCTCTGCTGCACCACAGCCCCCTTCTCCATGGAGACTTTCGGCTTCTGCTCTGCTCGACTTTACCTTCATTCTCAGCCAGGTTTACACTACCGAAACACCTCTGAATCCTCGCTTTGATGTCTCGATAAGGAAACTCTGGTGGCCAGCATTACTAACTAAGGTTGAGATCTGCAAAAGGGATTTTCCATTTAGTCTCCAGCAAACTCCGACAAGGTCTTGGCACCCCTGTCCAAGACTCTGTCCATCTCTCCCAGTGGGAGCTGCCATCTCAGTGACACTTCTCCGCAAGCGCGATGTGATGAGGGCGATCTGGCAGATCTCTCTGGGAAGGTAAGCTCTAGAACGCACTCAGAGCTTTTGGATTTAATTTAATACTTGGTTTAAATTAACCATTTTTAAATGCTTGCAGACAGTCTCCACAAACCGAGAGGCCCTTCGCTCCAGTGTGGAAGGAGCGCAGATTCACCAGGGTCAGCCCTGCGGCAGTTTGTCTGTCTAGCCAGCGGCTTCCCCATCGATTCTTGCGCTTCATTTAGCAACGGATTCATTGCGGCAAGAAAGTAGAGCAAAGAGAAGCTTTGCTCTCCTCTGCCCAGCCCTCTTCGCCCTCTTCACAGCCATAGGTCCCAAAAGGAGATGGATTCACTTGAACGACAGCAGCCTCCTTGGAGATCTGCCTTTCGCCCCATCTGCTGCCAATATCTCTGCCTTAGGAGATCCACCCTGCTCCTCTCTCCCCAGGACTCCCTGCTTTTACACCCTGATCTCTGCAAATTACTCCTGGGGACAGCTGGTCTGAAAGACTTCTCCAACCCAGCTGCATGGCAGTGCAACTGCTTTAAGCGACCGTCTGCTCAGATCTCAACACAATGTTTGCCATGAAACATGCAGATATAAATTAATTTTAAGATACAGAAGTGACTGCAGCTTGCTGCTAGAACACCTGGGAACACCTGGTCCAGACACATAATCCCCAAGCCACAGGACACTGCTGCTCTGAAGCAGAGATGTCCATGGTCAGGTTTAGTTCCTATTCTGGCAACACCTGAGAAAAGAGCCACAGAAAGCTCGCTGAGCCCCTCTCCCAAATAGGCAGAGGGGAAGGACACCCTCCGTCTCTCAAATACACACAGCAGCCCCAGGAGAGGGATCGAGGCAGCCTGTCGCCTCTCTATGGCCTTCTGGCCTGAAAACGTGTCCCAGTGCATCCCCTGAGCCACGGTGACCGTGCAGGTGTGGCTAAGAGCTGGATGAGTGCACCAGACCAAGGAGGGTGGTTCCGGGGAAAGGTGTAGCTTCTCATTCAGGTGGAATTCAGGACCGCTGAACCCTCAGCTAGGGAAAGGATGCCTGCTAGGAGCCAGGGTCCATTCCCAAGCCCCTGCCAAGAAAAGGACCCCAAAGACACAGCCTCCCGAGCCTCCCGTCCCACTCTGCAGAGCCCACTCCTGCGTGGCTTGCAGCCACATGCTGGGTTTCAGCAGCGCTCACCCCTCACACCTTTCCCTCCACCTCTGTCCAAGGGGGAAAGCAGTGAGCTGAGGAATTTGGTGTGGGGCTTTTTTTTTTTTTTTATTGTAAGGACTCAAATCCAGCAGTGTGATAAATGCATCCGAGCTACAATTAGGAAGATATATAGCATCAGAACGCGAAGGTCTGGGCAGCGTGGTGAAACGCGGGCTCTCCAGAGCCCCAGCTATGTTTCCCATTATGTAACCCTGGTCATGGGCAGACAGCCAGACTCCAAATGAAAAAGAGACTCTGGCTTGGCACCGTTTCTATTTTCCTATCCTCATTCGGGGTCAGCGCAGTGTCATACAGCTGCAGAGAAAGCTCCGGGGATTAAACCTGGGAAAGACTCCAAGACCAGGACCCGGGTTCAAGTACCAGCTGAAAGCAATAAACCAACTGCCACAGCTGGGCTGAGTTTAGACGTTCTCAAAGTCCCCCAGCTCTCTCCCCTACTAAGAACGAGCAATCGTGAACACGGTGAACGTAGCGTGAGCGGAGGCCTCGGGATGTATAGCCCCAGCAGCCTGGGCCCTAGGCTCTGGCAGAGTCTTGACAAGCTGCCCCGCTGGCCCTGAGCCCAGGCCGTCATTCTGGCAGCAGCGCTGGCCCCGGATGAGCTGCACTTCAATGCAAGCTCTGGGCCAGGCCTTTGCTCCTAGTGGGCTGCCAGGTGGGTACAGGGCCTGTTTTTTCCAGAAGCTTTAGCACATTCATGGCATCCTTGCAGGGTGCTTCTGTGCTTCAGGTCTTTTTTATTGTCCCTGTTCTGTGCCCACACCACCATGAGGGGCGATGAGAGCAATAGCTGCAGAGCGCTGGGAGGTGGTTTCAGTATGTCCAACCAGCTTCTCCACTGGCACTGGTGGGGACCTCACGGCACGTCCCACTGCCATGGGGCACATAGCACGCATGAAATGGCACAGGTCCCTTGCTCAGTTCTGCAACTTGGCATCTGCACTTGCTCCTCACATGCTCTCCCCGCTCCTGAGCTCACCCTGCCCATAAACTTTGGCTTACTCCAACACGCCTGCTGCTCTGACCCATGTTTTACTTCTAAACTTCTTTGAAGCTGCTCCTATCTAAACCCCCGGACTCAGTGACTCTACCTGGTTACCGAACAGCCCCAGGGCAGACAGCAGGCTTGTGTCAATAGAGAGCTGAAACAGTAACCCAGTGCTCCCCTTTTCCTTTCCCACCTCTAGGGAAAATGCTGCAAGTCCCAGGCTGTGCCCAGGAGCGGAGCTGGTTCCCTGCTACTCCTCACTACCTGCACCTCCAGGGAAGCTCACCTGCTGCTGTCCCAGAGTCCCGGACCACCAACACCCGGCCACGCAACGCTGGGTCAACACAAGAGGTCTGGGCTCAAAGAGCAGCCTGTCTCCTCGCCATGGATAAGACAGATGCTCCTGGTGAGCCAAAGAGCACCAGGGAGGAGGAGCTGGGAGCCAACGTGAGGAAGGCTGCCCACGCCCCAGAGTAAGGGCATGGATGGGACAAGAGGGGCTGCTCAGCCACCCTCCGTGGAGGGGACAAGGTGGGGAAGCGGTAGGGCCTCTGCTACAAGACAAAGACCCTCGTTCCTCTGCCGAGCAGACCAGGACCTTGCAGAGTAGAGCCCCCCAACCCAAAGAGCCACGTGCCGCCGCGCCGTGGGGTGGGCTGCCACCGCTGCCTTCCGTCTCGACGGGCAAGCGGGAGCCCGCACCTGCTCCGGCAGCCTGGGGGGACGCAGCCCCGCGCCCCGCAGGAGGGGGAGGCAGCTCGTCCCGGGGAAGGCGCCGAGCGCTGGCTGCGCGAACCCAATCAGAAATTCCATCTCGAGGCTGCCCGTCGCCAAGGGCTCAGCGGCTCCCTGCGCAGGCAGTGCAAGGGGAAGGGGGGATTGGTGCACGCGGGCTCACGTGACAGATCCCAGTTTGAGTTCCTGCCCAAAGATGGGCAGCAGTTCACATGAGCAGGCAGCGGTCCCACACCGAGCAGCCGACAAACAGAAAACAGACTCCATCTCCACAAAATGAGGCCCAGAACTTCCTGTGTGAGATTTCCATTTCCTCAGCCAAATGAAAAAGAACTGGAGTAAGAGGCAATAAACTAGGAGAGCAGGACTGGACCTGACGCACGGAGCAGGGACCCATTAATGGTTAAGCCACTTTGCTGGATTACTCTTAATGCGCCTTCCCATCACCCTGGGTTCTGGCTCCTTTGGATTAACAATAAGACGTGATTTCAGGCTCTGGATCCGGAGTACCGGAGGCAGATGGAAAATCCTGCGGGAAAGCAGCTACGGAGCATGCTCAGACACTGTTTCGCATACTCCATACTTGGCCCCTTCACTCCATTTTCTGTCCAAAAATATGCAAATTGCCTAGTCCGCAGTATGGACTAATGGGCTGGAATCGGCCAGTTTAGAAAATTAACCCTTTTGTGCGTTGCAGGGGTAGAGACAAGCTGTTTCTGAAGCAGAAGGGAGGTGACTTTTGGAGATCCAGGAACAGGAAAGCTGCTCCAGGCCAGCCCAGCCTCACCAAGATTGGCCTGATTCAGTCAAAAAAAGGCAACAAAACGCTTATGCTGGAAATGGACTTCCCTCTTGCAGAGAGGAAGGCCCTGCCTGTTCAGCTGGCTGGGCCAGCAGAGCACGTAAAGGAGACGTATCCCAACAAAAGCAGATGCACATCCTAAGCAGAAGGTAAAAATCCAGCTCATGGGCCATCTTCTAACACATGGAAGCAAAGGGCACCCGCCAGGCCCCCTCAGAGACACTTCAGCCCAACCCATACATCCATGAAAAAGTCACTGTGTCACCAAGGGCGACAAGCTCCCCCCAGATATCCCCTGCGCAGTGAGCCTCTCCCGGGTGCTCAGGTCAGAGCGCCACAGCCAGGAGTAAGCACGAGTGAGGGGGGAAGGTGGCACAAGGAGCCCAGGGAGGGAGCAGACGTCAGAAGACAGGCCAGAGGATGCACGTACTGTTTGGGAAGCTCGAGAGAGGTCGGAGGAGGATTCCAGGTGTCCGGGTGGCCAAGCATCCAGTCTGACCAGACCTTCACACTGGGGAGCAGCTCCTTCAGGTCCTGGGGCAAGGCAGAGACCTTGACGTCATCCTCCTCATCCTCCTGCTCCACCTCCCGTGGCTGAACTGCAAATACAAGATGTGAGAGCTGAGGCAGCTCACCGCAGCCAGGAGCCAGGCTCAGGCAGGGACAGGGGATGCACAACACGGATCCCAGCATCCCAGCCTAGGACACACAAGGGAACAGCCACAAACCACAGCAAGTGCAAAGACAGATCCGTTCTCCCTACACAGACTGGCCTGGGGGGCAAGCCGGGACATCTGTGATCCCTTTTATTGAGGGCAGTGGGGTGCCAGTGCACCAGTCATAGAAATAGGATGCCGAGGTCCCAGTTTAGGGAAGTTTCCCAATAGCTGGCAGAAAGCATGTCCTGCATCCATCCTTTCCTTCCAAATGTTTCTGCCTTCACACATCAGGGGCTCTCCTGCCAGCTGATCCAGCCATAACCTAGGCAAAGCTTGGGATGCTGGCGGAGAATCCCAAAGGCCCCAGCAGAGGGGAAGGGGTGTACAAAACAGCAGGGAATGAGGGCCTGAACCCTACCAGGCTGCCTCGCGGGCAGCCGCATGGACCCTGCCGGTAACCCCTTACCTTGCACGCATTCCCTCAGCAGGCTGGTGCACCTCCTCACCAAGAGTGCAAACATGGAGAGCCCCAGGGCCGTGGCCTGTTCCTGGATGACAGAGCGGCAGTCTTCAGAGATGCACTCTAGGAGACAGAGAGAGGGTTCAGCGGGGAGCAGGTGAGATGCTCTATCCTGCTTCACCTTCGCAGCCTGCCTTTCTGCATCCCACCCAGGGCAGGGATCTTTGCAGGGGTGGGCAATTCCCCAGCTCGCACCTGTCCTGGATCCAATTGCTCCACGTAGAGAGGGGAAAAAGGTGGTGAATAGCCACTCTGGAGAGGCAACAGACTGCAGTCACACTGCCCACGTCATGCCCGACCCCACCTCACGTACTGAGCCAGCCTGGACCGAGTCAGCACTCAGGGCTCAGCACAGAAGCTGCTGTTTGGAGCTGATGCCTTCCCCTGAAGGAGGGGGGTATGTTTAAGTGTTAAAAGGGTAATTAGCTGCATGTTTGATCTTTGTCCCTGCTGGAGTTTTAACCTCAGCAGCTGAGGAGGGGGCTCCTCCCATTAGTTCACCAGTCACACAACAGCTTGTCAAGAGAGCTTAATTGAAGCTGTTACTCAAGTAGATGCCACACGACCACAGCTCTTCCAAACAGAGCTGGTTCGGAGTGAGAGCAAATCCCCCCGGCACATCTACACCCAGCCAGAAACCACTTCTGAGGCCGCTGAGAGCAGCGGGGAGCTGGCTCGAGGGAACTGCCTGGAGCTGGGCGTGGGTTACATTTAGCGAGGCCGAGAGCACCATGGGGCATGCCAGGCTGCCCGCGCTCGCTCAGGCACCGCACTGCCTGCTCACAGAAGATTTTTAAGCCTTAGGGGCAGCCTCTGCCCTTTGAATCCCCTCTGCTCCCAATTCATAAACTCCCTTGAGATGTGGGGGGAGCGGCTAGCTGGGGGCTTGCCCGGAGGGAGGGTGGGAAGCGCTGCAGTAGGGGGGAGCAGAGCTGCTGCCCAGTGGGACGAGATGCACCCACACCACTCAGGGGTTTCCTACCAGCCTGTGCCGTTTGATCTGTGCAGGCTGCTCCTTGCCGGCTTGTGCATCACCCGCTGCAGAACAAGGGCTTCCAGCCCTCACCCTGCGGACAGGCAGCTACCGTGAGAAAAGCTGCCGCAAGCCAGGCAAAAGATTTGCACAGTGAATGCAAACATGCAGGTACTGACTCCAAACCGGTGCCCGTATGAGCAAAGCCCCCGTGCCAGCACAGGGAGGGAGAGCCCCCGCAGAGCCCCAGCTCCCAGGCACCTCCGCTGCAGGCATGAGCACCGGCGGCGTGCGGGCAAGAGGAAGGTGTTGGAAGCTGAACTCCCCTGATGTGGCACACCAGGGATTTTGAGCAAAGGGCTAGAGGATTAAAGCAAGACTCTGTTTCAGCTGGGGCTAGCAAAATGCCCGAGGGGCAGAGAACAAACATTGGGTTTTTAAGTGCAAATTATTTCAGCACAATGGGGTGGGAGGTTAAAAACAACAAGAAAAAGACTAAAACACACCTAGAAAATACAGGAAAAAATGGGAGGAAGATCTGTAGGCTTGATTTGGCCAGCTCTTACAGCTGCCAATGAGTCCAGCATCCAGTGGGGAGATCACTGAGGGTAACCCGGGGTGGCACCAGAGGTGCCTGGTAGCCGAATGAGGGTGCTCTGCTCCCAGAGCCAGGGCTGAGCCAGTGCCACAAAGCAATGGTAGGAAGTGCCGTACTGCAAGGGCTGTCAAATTTGGAGGAAACATAAAACTAAAGATGTGACCACTCTGGGACAGTAAATCTCTTTCATGAAGCCTTTCCCACAATTAAGAGTGTTAGTCCCAGTGCTCTGGCCACAGTCCAGTTCAAGAAATTACAGTCGTCTTCCTCACGCTCCCTCCTCCTGCACTCGGGTGAGATGCTGGACTCTTCACTTCTTGACTTGAACAGGCACATGACAAGACCACGGCCGTCATGCTGCTGCACCTGACTCTGGTGAGTCACCAGCGCGGGTGAAAAGCTCTGGGTATTTCAGCAAGCACCCCTGCACTTTGAGTGGGCAGCACCCCCGGGACTCTGGGCACTGCACTCAAGCCAGATTCACAGTCATCCCCCAAACTGGGCTGGTACAAAAGTTAAGACCTCCCCCTCCAAAAAAGGCAAAGCTTAAAGGCTTCTGTGACGCTGAGGGTCAGAAGCACTGCACAGTGCACAGTGCTTTCAGAGACTGGCTCCAAGCGCCGGAGCAATGTTCTGCAGTGGCCATGGCCAGGCTTGGTACCAGGGCCTCAGCCCTTCTCACTGCTGCTATCAGCAGCTCTTCTTGCAGGCTACAAGTTCCCCATACAACATTCAACACGCAAAAGAGAGTAAAAATGTTTCTTGCACGTGAGCTGCTGCAGGTACAGCTGTCTGTTACCTGCTCACTCAAGCTGAGCACTACAGCCACAGCTCCATCAAACATCTCGTATTGCTACGGACATGAACCACGTGCCCACCGGCTCACACCCAGTTTACATAAAGCCACAGTGCTCCGACATGCTGCAATGATGCTAAGCCCCAGTACAGCCTGCCAAGCTGCCCACTGTGCAGGTAAGAGAAACAGGACACCCAAATTTAAGGGTCGTTTCCCCACGGTTCCAGCTCAGCTACCGTAGGTGTTGTCATCTCATCATTGAATTACACAAAACTCCCCTGGTCCTGAAAGTTCATTCTCTGGCCAAGCTTTTCAGCCTCATTTCAAGGAGGCTCCCCCAGGCCAGCAACCTTGCAGGGAGGGACAAGCGTCCAGGTGGGTGCTTGTTCAAGACCCCTAAACATACACCAGCACTCCAGCTCCCAGCCCTGCCAGCAAAGGCTCTTAAGAGCTTAATTGTAGGACAAAATAGGAAAGCACCATAAATCAGGAGAAACTTTCTCTTTGTGCCTTTTCACCACTTTCCTCGGAAAGCAGGGAGCCTCGGCTTTCACTGAGCTGGGAGCTTGGAGCCAGCAGTCACAGGCTGCGTGACGCAGAGGCTGTGGGGTGGCAGACCCCAGGCTACCCCCGGCTGCCCATGCCACAGAAGACAGTCAAGGTGAGGGTACAACCAAAGGGCAAGACAGTCAAGGTGAGGGTACAACCAAAGGGCAAGAGCGCTCACGAAACAGAGGTGTTTAGATAGAAACTTGTGGAGTGTTTTGAGAGATGGGCAGTAAGTAAACTAGCTCTCCGCACCCACAGCAAGGCCTTGCACCCACAGCACGAAGTGTCTGAGCCTACCCTGGCACTAAGAGAAAAATACTTTGTAGAAGACACGCTGAAAGGTGGGCTGGAAAACCTGCTCTGGAGCCCACAGGGTGTCATTACCTCTGAGCTGAGCAATGGTCTGTGCTGCTGGTAACGCACGATGCATTAAGACACAAACTTCATGGAAAGACATGTTCCTGGAGGCTGGAGTGACACTTGGGTGATTCCTGTCCCTGCAGCTGAACAGCACTAGTATAATCTGGGGACGCCAGCTGCCACAGACCAACAAGAGCAGGCAGAGAGATCTGAACTGCCCAGGTCAGGGCAAACCCTGTAATTCCCCAATCTGTTTCCTAGGATCCACAGCAGGTACAAGAGAAACAGAACTACAGCATCAGGTCCACAGGCAATCCTGCATCCTATCCCTGCAGGCAGTCATCAAAAGCTTGGTGCCGGAGACATTTTCAGGTGGCATCGATGGCATCCCATCAGCTAAAGCTGCCATAAACCCACGCTTCACTTCCTCCCCTGAAACCCCAAATCAGGCTGTAGCCAGATAGCACTCCTGCACTCACACCCAGCCACGCCACGCAGCCGGGGCGCAGTGTGGATGTGGTCAGGCAGACTACAGACAGAAATCAAACACAAAAGAAGTTGCTACGAGGTCGCAGGCCCCAAGGTAGTCAGAGATGTGGCTCCTCTGTGCCATCAGCAGCCACAGCGGTGCTGCTCTGCAGGAAATCATCCAGCACAAGACCAGGTTGTGTGCACCAACAACTACAACAGATTCCCCCCCTGCAACCAGACAAACGTTCCTGTTAATGCTGGCATCAGTTAAACAGCTCCTGTCACCACGTTACCTCTCAGCTCTCGCCTGCGCAGCCACCCTGTGAACCAGATCACGCAGCTCACTGGGGTTAGAAATGTCACCTTTCAGCTGTGCCATCACCATCAAAGGTGCTGTGTGGGGGGAGCAGAGGGTGGGTGAAGCTGGCACTGCTACCTAAATAACTGCTTGTTAAACCACAGCCTAAGGTCAGGGCTTCAGGACTCGCAGCGTTTGCAGCCAAGACTGACTCAGGGTAACTCTGTAGCCTCGCCGCACGCTGCACCACCACCCGCTGTACCGACACACGGCCCATGAAGCCATGCTGCAGACACAGCAGGGAGCTGAGCCAGCCTAAAAATCCACCGTTTGGGAGCCTTCTCAAGCTGGATCTGTTTCTTGGTCACTTGTATCCCCATGTCAGCTACACCAGCAAAACTCTGAGGTACGTGCGACGCTGCACAGGGCTAGAAAGGAGCGGGCAGAGTATTTTAAACCAGGAATGTCATCAAACACTTTGCAGTCTAAACCAACAGCCTGGGTAATTTGCACTACCCCACATTTCACAGGCTGAGTTCGCCTCAAAGATCTGTCTTTCTGCACCCGAAAAATAAGCGAGAGCCCTGCAGCCCTCTGCAAACCCACCATGGAGGTTAGGGCTCCAGATGCGGGACGGGCCAGTGGGACATAAGCTCTGACAGTCTTTTATGCAGGCTGGGTTTTGAGTACCGTGTTATTAAGCCTGCCTGACACTAGCCACTCATAAGACCCTTTTTCCAGTTGGCTCAGACATTAACTATCGAAGCTGAAGTTTCCATGCTGGGTGCCTGTCTCAGCCCGAATTCTTCCGGAAATCTTTAGCCAGAACCGTTCGGCTACTTGTGAGAAAAAGGCTAGGAAACAAGATAGTGGCTTACCCTTGTTAGAAAAAACACTTACAACCTTTTCCTTGAGCTAATCTAGCAACTGCAAATCCTGGAAAGGGGATCTGAGATTTTGCTGTAGAATAACCTTTTTAACAGAGAGTTTTCCTGTCCTACTAGAAATCTGGCCACACTTGGCCAAGCTATAAACATCTGAAATACAGCAGTTTTTCCACATTCAATAGGAATTCATTTCAGCAGCTAAAACCTTCTAAGATTTCACCTCCCTGAGCATGCTCCATCTTCCCGCCTCCCTTACATCTATCCACCCTTACACCTAACCTGCATTACACTCAGCAGAGCAACTGTCCTGCTTCCATCCAGCACGTGGGGACCTGAAAAAAAAAGTCCTTGTACTAGTCACTGCTGCTTGCTGCAAGCTGGAAATTGGACCCAGACTCCTCCAACTGGTGCCCAGTATCAGCTCTGAAGCAGAGCCCAAGAGCAAGAGGAGGGAGAGGGGATGGGATAAAAAAATGGGAGCTGATGAGCATCAGACTGCGAGCACAGAAAAAAAGCAACTGGGAACCAGGGACTGGCAGTTTTTCTGAAGATCACGAAAACCCTCTGAGCTGCAGAACAGTCCTCCTGTTTCTTTGCATGGAGGAAAGAGGGTTTTTTCCTCCAGCTGGGTACTGGTCTGCACGAAGAGCGCTGTTTTTCTACCAGGAGACAGCTTCCTTTGCAGAGAGCCTGGGGAGCGGGGCGGGTCGGCCAGCCCAGCTGCCGCAGCGCCCTCTGCAAGCATCTACCTGCGCTCTCAGCTGCATCCATGCAGGGGCTGCCAGCTTTGCTCCGACCCAGCTGGCAACAGGATCCGACCCAGGCTTTCTGCAGTCATAAATCTACCTGCTTTGCAGGGGAAAGGGTGTGTGGGGAGGGGGGGAAAAGAGAGACGGAGAGAAAGGGGACTTTTTTACCGGGGAGAAATTTGTGTTTCTCTGAGAACATTATATTCATGGAAAACATAAACCAACTGTCGTCAAAGTCGTCTGAGCTCAGGAAATGGAGCGGCCGGGAGAAGGCTGCCATGTGGCCGGATGTTATGTATTTCTAATTAGTGCTATACATCTTTCAGCAGCGAGTGTCCTTTTGCTGGGAAACACAACGCGCTGCCCTTGTTATTGTAACTGTCAGAGAGTGCTTAAACAGATAATCTCCAGGAAAAGTGATAAACACATCCCCTCTCCCACTAGGGTGTGCAAAACAGCAATGCCAAACCTCTATTAGGGCAACGCAACCAGTCACAGGAAATGGGAATGGGAAAAGAGCAGGCGATGCAAGGGACAGCCGCCTCCGAGGAGAAGGATTTGCTGGAGGAAGCTTCTTGTGGCCGCTCGAGTGCCATGTGCTGAAGGAAATCCTGCGAGGGACAATCGGGGCAGAGCGAGCGCAGGCCACGTGGCCTCGGCCAGGGAGGCACTCGCGGGGATGGAGCAGGGGGGCTGGAAGTGAGGGCTCCCAGCTGCTCGGCTCTGAGCGTGCTCTAGGCAGCGGTGGAAGCGAGTCACAGCAACCCCCGAGCTCGCAAGCAAGCAGCAGACATGCTCCTACGTCCATCCCAGCTAACATAACACAAGGAGTGCTGAATCTTTCACAGTTAAAACAACAACAGCCAACAAGCGTTAGAGTCTCAAAGGAGACCAGATTCCTTTGATTCAGGCAACCGGACTGCTCTAGCCAAGGGTCGGGAGGACTCCAGCGAGACAGTTTCCACGCTGGCCTCCCGGTCCTAACCTGAGCTGTGGCTCCGGGCCGGGAAGCCTGGAGCTGCGCCGGCAGCAGGTGGCCCCGGCACAGGCAGCGAGAGCAGCAGGGATGTGCTTTGCTCCCAGGGAGCAACAGCTGAACCCACCTTCCCTGGTGACACAGTGAAGGACTATACGCGAAGGCAATCGAACGAACGGGTCTCCGTACACAATCCCGAGGATGACATAATGGGCTGGCCAGGGGACGCAGGAGGTGGAGGAGCCTGGTGAGCACGGGGCTGCAGACAAGCCGTGCCTGAGGCACCCGGCTGATGTGTCAGCAGCTCGGCAGCAGAGACAACTGATTCACCAGCCAGCTGCTGCCCTGCAGGGAAGAAGACAGAGGCTGGTCACCTCCAAGCTGACACCACCTGAAGGCAATTTGTTTGCTCTCTTACCACTCAGACACAAGAGTGTTTTCCCCGTGAGTCACTCTCTGCCAGACGAAGCGTTGGCAGGGCTGCAGGGCAGCCCACCAGGATGGGGCTGTCTACAGGAAGAGGGTAAGGAAAGCTGGGCTGCCGGTCCAGGCAGCTGGTCCCACTGCTGCGGGAATATAAAGCAGCAAAGCAAGGGGGATGCTCACAGCTGCGGGGCATTTCCCCGACACCCCCTCGAAGAGGACCTGTGAGTCACGGGCACTCCCAGCTTTCCACTGGGAACCAGCGAGTCACACATGCACTCATCTGCCCCCGAAAGAGCCTGGGAACCTGGAGGCACTCGCTCAGCCCTGGCTAATACCCTGCAAAGAGCCTGGAAACGATGGGCAGCCTTCCTGGAAAGATGCTCCCTGACTCTTGAATTTGCAGGCAGCAGACATGAAGGCAGCCCCAGGCCTCCCGGCACAGCCCTGTGGCTGAGCTGAACTCCACTACCTGCAGCACACAGGGCTGAATCCTTCCCAAAGTGACCTTCGGATTGCAGTAATAACCTGGATGCCCCCAATCCACATCCTCGTATAGACCTCTCCCCACGGAGAGGCAGGATGGCCCCGGCAGGAGGTGGGGGGGTCTCAGCCGCAGTGCCCAGACATGCAGAAGCACTGGGGAACTCGCTGCATGCATTCCCAAAGCAGCCGGGGCCGCCCAGGAGCCCACAGCTCCTCTGCTCCATGCTGAAACCCCGTCTTGTTCAAGGGAGGGAGGGAGGGAGGCCTAGGAGGTGAGGAATGCCGGGGGCCTGGGGAGGATGGAGCAGCTCTCCCTGTGGAAGCCATTAGATATTCAACACTTCATTTGTTTCCAGCCGTTCTGGACTGCAGCGCTGGGCTCTAGGACGGGAGGCTCTTCTCTGACGTAACCAGGAAGCAGCTGCAAAATTAAGGAATCCCTCATGACATCATAAAAAGGGTCGATGGTTTACAGGGGAAGGTATAAAAATTAATGACATATTCCCACCCGAAGCAGCAAGCCTGCCCGAGAGCCACAGGGGAAGCGGTGCTCTGCCCGACACGTAGGGGCTGCCTGCCCAGGACAGCTCTGTGCTGCCGGCTCCCTCCGGCTGATCCAGGAGCTCGCTTCTGGCCCTGACCGTCCCCAAGCCCAGGATCTGTGCACAGGGCTGGATGCTTGCGCCTGGGGTGTGATAACCAGCTCAGTATATCCTTCCTGACCCTGACAAACAGAGCTTTAGGCTGGGCAAGGGAATGACTTTAGAGACAGCTTTCTTGAGTACTCAGGACTGGCCAAGAGTCACCAACAAAGAACATCACTGTGAAGTGACTCACGGAGGGACAGTTATTCATTTCCATGGGGAAAGCAGACATGTGCACAGAGTGACCCCAACACCCCAATTTCTGCAGCTCTGGAAGACCAACAGGTCCTGCAAGAGGAGGCCAGGGCAGTGGCACACTGTCCCTCCCCACCACACAACCCAGGCTAGGACAGAAAGAATGACATTAGCCTTGAGGACAAGCACAGAGCCATTTCCACTTGAAAAGGGAAAAGGATAGTGGTTTAAAATTAACTGCAGCCTTTTCCAGGAAATATCAGTGGAAAGAAGCAGCCATTTTTAGAAATGTTATTCTCAGAAATTTCCTGAAAAGACCCATCAGTCAAAACACAGATTGAAGCCATTTCCACTTGCACTAAGTAGTGCTTCGGAGCTCTCCCTCCACGCTTGGGGTGCCTGACCCAGCCGGCAGGGTCAGGATCCTTCTCTGCACCTCTGGCCCCAGCGAGGTTGCAGGAGTCAGTTTTGAATGTGCAACACCCCACGCCGTGTCAGAAACACTCCTCCCATCCAGGAAGTCACGTACATCCCAGTTTTCACTAGCCACATTCACACCGAGACACGCCAGTCCCAAACTGTCACAGCTGGGGCAAAGGCACCTACAGTCTCACCCACACTGGCAAAGCCTGAAGAATCACCAGAGAAACTCTTATTTCTCAGCACTGTCTTCACCAGAGCTGCTCCAAGCGGGTAAGCTGATGCTAGGACTTACGACACAGGCACAACAAAATCTTCACTAGCCTCAAGGCTCTGCGCAGTTCCCGGAGCCACCGGTTCTGCTGCCAACAACTGACAGCTACGCAAATTTGACCTGTCTGGCAGCTAAAAGGCTGGCAAAACCAAATGTACGTAACTCCTGGCTAGCTCGTAAGAAAGTATGGCCCTCCAAGCTGGCAAGCCAGCTCATCAGCATGTATATAGCTCCAGACCAGCCTGGTACCAGCTGTCTCTTGCTGCGGAGGGAATATTTGCTGTAAGATGCACAAGCAGGATGGGACTGAATGACTGCAAGGGTGAATGGGTCCAAAGGCAAGCAGGGCTTGGTATGTGCAGAGAGCATCCGGATGAAACAGGGAATGCTGCACCAAAAGCAGAAAAGATGTGGATGGAAACGTAAAAAGGCGTTAGGGCCACAGCAGCGTGACAGGACGACGCAGCCCGATACTAGAAAATGCCTGATGGCCTATCCTCTGTCTGCACAGATCTGTCAGCCCTTCTCGAAGAAGCCAGCTGCACAGCCAGAGCCCTCAGCCTCGCTCTGAAAGGGCCAGCGAGGAAAGCACGCTCCTCAGCACACGCGCTCGGGGAAGCACGCTGCCACTGCAGCCCGGCTCGGCGCTACGCAGCAGGCATGGCAAGCTGCTACTAGCATCCCACCCAGGAGCTGCATGCGCCCAACCATAATTGTGTCAGATGTTATTTACAACGGGGGAGGAGGTGTGAACAGGGCTTCCCAAGAGATTTACTCCAGCCCCGAGTGAAGTTTTACCAGGACAATCGCAGCAAATAAAAGGCAGCCTTTTCCACCCCCCTCCGCCCCGTGCTGGAGGTGGGCATGTCTTTGGCAGCAAATGCAAACAGACAGCCTGGAACATGCCTCCTCTGGTGTGAACCTTGGTGAGCGCTTCAAGCCTGGAGTAAAAGTTAATGAGAGAAAGCGCCTGCAGACACGCGCGTTCGGAGAAAGCAGCCTTTGATGGGGCAGGAACAGCAAAGTACGGAGCTTCCGTTTCAACACATTCACTCGTTTGCTGCTCTTCTTTTTACAGCTTCCTGAGCGACCAGAGCGCCAGTGTGTCAGTTTGCAAAGCAAATGCCAAAACGTAAAGTGAAACCCATGCCCCTCCAGCTCCAGGGAGGCAGTAAATCTCAGGGTCTTCCTCATCAGATGCCTGCAGGCCTGAACTGCCTCCTCACCTCCTGCTCCAGCCCCTGGCCACCTCCAGCACCTGCTCAGTCCCTCCAGGCTCCCCGGCTGGTGCCAGTGGCACCCCCAGCACCAGGACATCCCTCCGAGAGGGGCACAGCCCAGCCGCTGTGCCTACAGTGAAGCTTACCTAACACTTTCCATTATGAGACCCTGGTTTTAGTTCCTAACAACTTTGCCAAACCTTAACCATTTAGGCTGCAATCGTTCATGCCAAAAGCTTTCTTCGAGCTAAATTTATTGGGAAAATTTCATCTACGAAGGTTCAGCCATTTGCCAGAATGAGGTTAGGGAAAATATATTGTTCTTCTCAAGTTAAAAATTCTTCGACCATTTCAGCGAAATCCCTAGCACCTTCACACGTTGGAGCAGGAACCAGAAGTTTGGCAGGGGACGGTGGCAGGTTCTGGGCGTGCCTTCTGCCACCTCTGTCCACCTCTGCTTTGCCAAGGTGGGGGCCTATGGAAATCTGGGTGCTTCTTATCAGACAGCTCTCACGTGCCACTCCAACCGAAGCAGCAGCTCATTCATCTGCTTGGATAGGCATGGGAAGAAGAAACCAAGCCAGGTGAGACAGTGGAGAGGGAAAGGCAGGTAAAAAAGGGGGCCAAAGCAGCACAAGCTAGGTGATAGCACAGCAGTCTGTTCTCCAGGCCTCCACGCTGCTTTGCTGGCACCATCAGTGGCTGCTCATCCCCAGCGCCTGGTGTGCACGGAGGATAACAGTCCCACTTCCAGCGTTACTGCCGTGGCAGAGGCTTGTGTGGTGAATCTAGATTTACGTGCCAGCTGAGGATCCCAAGATGAGGTCAGTATCCTTCCATGGGGGAGCTCACTTTTCTAAAAACAACGGGAATTACACATACAAAAACAATTACATGAACACAAAGTTGAGTGCTCAAGGGTCAGGAACACCAGAGTTGGAGCCGTCTATGCAACTTCAAGTTAACTCCACCACACTTAACGCATTATAAGGTAGTCCTAATGACATATCACTTTTTCTCCCCTTGGGTTACCATTTTCAGTTGACACGGAGAATTAGCAGTCAGTAGAGACCCTCCTGCAGCGCTTTCTGATGTGCTGAAACATGCACGTGTTCAGTAAGGCTGAGGGCTGCAGGACACGGTAATGTTTTGGGGATTAAGATGGCTCAGCGCTATGCTGGAGAACTAGATTCTGTCTTTGCCTTGGTCATGAATTTCCAGGGGGATCCAGAAGTCACCTTAACAACTCTCAACACACGTGGTCAGTATTTGTGTCTCTCTCACTGTTGGCTGGCTGTGGTGACACAGAGGGGATGAAATCTGCAGACACTGGGCAACTCTGCTTTGAATACGAACAAATGCAGTTCCTGAAGGACTCTGTTTTTAGAACTCCACCTCCTGCATTTCAAGGTAAGCAGTCAAAAAACTAGAAAACCTGTTATTTTCCTTAAGCTCAGTTCCCCATCTGTACACGTAAGAGATACCATCCAGAAAGACATCCAAACTCGATGTGCTTTAAGACAGAAGCCAGTGAGTTTACGCTATCCAATTATTTGGATCCTGAACCTTCTAGCTCTTCCTATGCATGATGATAACACTTAATCAGTGACTTCTCTGGAAAACTCCCATGTGAAGGGAAAGGAATTTTACAAGGAAAAGGACAACAGGAAAATTAAGGCCAGGATCTCTGCCACGTCATCATCTCGTCCATCACCGGAGGCCTTATCTGCATTACACCACACCTCAAGTGCACAGAACCGCTGCTGAGGACAGGCTTCGAGGCTCGCTGTTTGGAAACAACCCCTCACAATGGTACTCACGAGAATATGGCCAGATTCACCCACCTGACCTCTCGTGGTGAATGGGGTCCATGGTCTTCTGTGGAAATTCGGAAAAAAATCTGCTCTGAGCGGTGCCACGCAAAGGGAGGTTCTCAGGTGTCAAGTGAACAATTCCCTACAGGAAGGGCTGAGACCACAGGCACAAACCCACGGCACGCAGAGAAACCATTCCAGGAAGTTTAACATCTGAGCTCCCATATTAGAAAATACGATCTCGGTGCTCCAACAACTTACATGTAGCCGGAGCCTCAGGTCCCAAAACGCTGTGCAGACTGCAGCACGCACACACTCACCCCAGCTATTGAGCGCGCCCCCCCCAAGACTCAGTGACTAAAAAGCCTTAACCTTCTACATTCATTAACAAGCATAAGACATAACGGTTTTATGCCAAATTCCTCTTTTCCCCTGTGATTTGAGATAGGATTGGCATGACCATGAAGTTCCCTGCAGCTACCGTTGCTGCAGCGTTCCCAGCAGGGCCATCCGCAGGGAAAGGCTGCACTCGAGGGTGGTGGGCTCAGCCCTGGGGTGCCCCAGCACCCCTTTCGTTTGCTGCTACGTCTCCTGCCGGTAGGGCGTGAGGGAGCTGCGGGCTCCCATACAGCTAGCGCTGCTACGTTTCCTGCAGAGATTTGAAAACCTGTTGCAGTTCCAAAGTGAGCTTCGATTTCACTGTGACCAGCAGCTCAGAGACTTATAGTTACTATACAGCCGAATAAAATATTTTTTCATAAATTTAACGCCAGCATGTCTGTGTTTGGAAACTTTGAAAATCCATGTTGTATGGTTTACTGCACTGGAAAAGGTGCCAACAGAGTTTCAAAGGAAGGGAAGTGTATAACTGTTTCCTTTCAAATGCATTTTCCAATGGGATCCATTGAGGGAAAAGGCTGGAACTAACTAAAACATTATTAAAAACTGTTATGAAAAGAGACAGAGAGATGGAAAAAGATAGACAAAAACTCCAATACACAGCCGAAAGGGAGGGAGGGAGACAGGCAGCAAGAAAGGGGATATGGGCAGAAAGACACTTTGGGTGGGGAAAATAGGGCGAGACGGGGAGTTTTAACTGGCAGTTACCCTTCGTGGTTTCATATTGTTGCAGATCAATTGATCAGAATTTCAAGTGCTGCTGGCCCGGTGGCACAAGGCGAACCACAGAGTTGGCTGCAAGTGCAGCCCTTGCGAACTGCTGACCTTCAGTTTTAAAACCAAAAATATTCTTTGGGAAACAGTTACACCAGGTTCCAGCCTGGGCTTCCAAGCAAAAAACAAGCACTACTAACCTGAAGTAACACCCCCGTCCCCTACACCAAAGCAACAACCAGGACTAGTAACCTGAAGTAACTCCCTGGTCTGATTCAACCAGCAGTAACTGAGCGTGACATGTGTGCAGGGGCTTGGCTCTTCCTTACTCCCTGAGTGGAGCGGTTAATTCTCCAATCGCTGACACCAGCCGTCGTGATGAGCGTGCATCGGCCGTCAGACTGCTCCCGCTCCGATGTGTTGGCCACGTTCAAGCTATTCTAACAAAGTCTATAAATACCAAAGCGATCGGGTCCGTATAGCGCGGTCACAGCCCGGGTCCAAAACCACCACTCCAGCTCCAGACAGAGCCCTGGGTTGGCTGCCCCATGAGCGAAGGGGGAACTGAAAGGGGCTGAAAACATACATTTTTGTCAAATACTTCAGTGCCCTGGACATCAAGAGGCTGCCAGGGTCGGGGCCCAACTGGGGAACAGAGCCAGATCTCTGCTGCTCTGCCAGGCTTCAAAGAGCCAGGCTGGGGGTAGGCAGAGCTCCGCGCACGCCTGCAGAGCTCCAGGCCTGTGGTTCTGCGGGGCGTAGTAACCCTGGGCTGTAGCACACATGTCGAGGGATGAGGGGAAAAAAATAAACAGACAGACAAAAGAATGAGGATGCTCTGCCAATTCCAATTGTGCAGCTTTTATTTTAAACGCTTATCAAGCTGAGAAAGAGCAGAGTTCTTGGAAAACAAGGTTTCCTTTCTTCCCATGCCAGTGTCAAACACCCTCAAGGACGGGTACAGCACAGGCGCTTGCTGCCGGCCGCCCTCTCTGCAGCAGCCGCCGTCCCATCCCACTCGCCTTGGGAAGGGTTTGCAAGTAACAGCCCTGGCGTTTCTGGTAAAAAGATCTCTGTGATTTTTTTTTTTTTTTTTTTATTAATCTCCAATCTGGCTGGGTTCAAATTATGGCCAATTACCCACCAACACTTCTCGCTAATAAAATAAATTTTTACGGGCCCTAATTACTGCTTTCGCTGAACTGCTCTACAGGAAGCTGAAAGGCTGTGGCTCTCCAGACGGCAGCAGACAGTAAAGCGAGGCACCCGCGAGTAAAACGGCGAGTGACTCAGAGGAGACAAGCCGCCGGAGGGGCGGGCGGACGGGGAGCGCTCGCGCCTGGCTGGAGCGTGAGACGCATCAGTTCATAAAACACTGCGTGCCATGCGCACGGCACTCCAGGGCCGGCCGTCAGGTCCCCCGTCAGTCGCAGCACCCGCTACCTGTGACGCAAGGCTGTTCTTGGGGGCCAGAGCGATGGCTGCAGCGCTCCGCCGGGTATCTGCAGACGTGAACCAGCGAGCAAATTATATTTGGAAATGGCTGCATCAATCACGCGCGGCAGAGAGACAGAGCCGCCTCCCATCGCAGCTCGGGGGACTGGCCCTCAGAGCGGGGGTCCCCCCGCGCTGGCTGAGGGGGATGGAGGGGAGGCAGCTGCTCAGCCCAGCTCCCGCGTCTGGTTCCCTCTATTACAAACACAGCTAATTGAAGGAGACAGAAATAGCAGAAAGGTAGAAAATTCCTCTGAAAGCGTGAAGTATCCAGCCTGCTCCCAGCTACACACACGCTCCCGCCCGCCAACACAGCGCGGCCCTGAAGGGCTTCCCGAGCATGAAAAAAAGAGCAGGAACCCACTAGCTGGCTGCAACCCGCAGCCAGGCCCTCCTGGCTAGCGAGCTCGCCCCTAACCCCGTTGCTCTGCGCAGTGGCAAGGAAAGCGGAGCCGCTGCTCTCAGCCCGACGCGCGCCGGCGGCAGGGAACACCCTCCATGGCAGGAACGCAGCGGCAAAACCACCGGCCCACAGCACGCTGCCGGCCCACGCAAGCCAGGGCTGCTGGAGTCTTTCAAAGCGGGGCTGCCACGCAGGTATCCAGGCTCAGCTGGGGAAACGCAGCTCTGCGAGATTGATTAATTTTTTTTTCTTTCTTAACTAGGATTACTTTAATTTTCAAGGCCTAATGGAGTCCAGCTGCGATGGGGAGGCAACGCTGCAGTAGTACAAAGACAGACCTTTACACACTGGTGCAAACTTGTACAACATTCAGCGCGCACACACGCGCGCGCACACACACACACAAAGCCCTATAAAAAGGATGCACTGCAGCGGGATATTTTTAGTCTTGACAATACAGCACTAAAAATACGACTTTGCTAATACATCACTACAGAAATATTCCCAGTGTCCATTCAGGAATGGTTTAAAACATTTATTTTTGTTTCCTTTTGCAATGGTCAGAGAGGAGGGAGAAAATAGAAACTCATTGATAAGAGGAAACGAGAGAGACATGAAAAATTGAAAACTACCTAAAAGCTCATGGAGAGGTTTATTTTATTAGTTCTTAATAAATATCTTGCAGATTTCCTCAGGAAATACACCAGATCACATGTAAAATAGTTTGGTACTGATGTCAACTGTGTCAGCATATGAAATCTATTAGGGTGAAGCCACAGCAGGGTGATCAGCGTGCTGAAAAACTGCACGGCACTGAGGCGAGGGGGGGGCGGGGGGAATCTCACGGCCCTTCCAAATTCTTCGAGAGGTAAAAAAGTCAGCCAAGACGCAGAGAGAGAGAAAAAAAGATCCCACATCCTGCTTTGCGCTGCCAGCAATGTGAAGTGCCCAGAGATTAATTCTATGTCTGGCCTGGAAATGTGACTTTAAAGCATTGGAGGGAGCGGGGAGGAGGAGGAGGAGGAGGAGAGAGGAACGAGAAGGCCAGGCAAACCGGGACTGGCACCGTGCCACCAACTCCCCCCGCCACCGCCCGCCTTCCCAAGCCGTGTTTCAACGTAGACAGCAGTAAACCCCAACAGACGGCAGCTCCCGGGGCTGCCAGGGCCTCGCACCAGCTGGGGCGCGTCTCCCGCTCCCCGCGCAGATGTGCCCGAGAGCATCACTTCCGCTTCGCCTGCTTTTAAAGACACACGAGCCCATGTGGCGGCATTTTGCCGCTCCCCGCCACGGCCCCGCACGCGGTTGGGGCCCCCCGGATGGGACGAGTCCCTCTCCCAGCACCAGGCATGAGGTCTTGTCAGACCTTGGCTCCTCGGGCCCCGCTCTGAAGGGTTTATGCTGTTCCCAACCCACGTTTGGCAGCCGGCGCCGCCTTCTCCGTCTCTGTGCCATTACCCGGACAGCAGGCGCTGCTTACGCAAGACTCCCCTGCTCCGCTCCTGGGTCCGGTGGAGAAGCACCAGGAGTTCACTGAGGCAAGGTCAGGAGTCCACACGCTCCCAGGAGGAACGGGAGAAGGTGGAACGAAGAAACCCCACAGCTGAAGCCGTCCCTACAGGGCATCTCCCTCCCACCCCATGGCGACAGGCTCCTGTCTGCCTCTCGTCCCACCCTGCAGGCTGGGGGACCTGAGAGCGCATGACGGAGACCCGTGCCAACCTCACAGACAGACAAATCATTCCTGCCCTCTCCGTGTTGCCTACAAGCCAGCCCTGCGGTCACATTAACCACAGCCATCACGAGCCACATCAATCAGCATTAAAAATGACCCTTTGGTTAGAGAAGGGCCACGTACCTTCAGTGCTGTCACCCGGCCAGGGTTAAACTGCCCCAGCCTGTACCGGCTGTGAAGCTGGACTGAGCATCACGTTAGCCAGGGTGACTCCTGAAGGTCATACTTGACAAGTCCTCACCTTCCTCCTGACCATCAATTAGCACAGGCAGAGCCAGCACCATGCTGCCAAGAACCTGCTGCACAGGCACGCGCAGCCTCGGGCAGACCCTAATCAGGGAAAATCAAAGGTCTCCATACGTAAACCTGTGTGGGGTCACCTTCTAGCTGCAGATGCATTTGAGAGTAGAAACACAGTCTTAGCTATGCTGCCGTTCCTGATCTCAGCATTAAGGAAAGATGAGATCCCAACAAGATCCCAACAGTGCTCGCTCCCAGCTGAAGCCCCTCCAGCACCGGGCACCCAATTCACCGAGCGACTGCAGCCCACAAGTAGATGGAGGCAGGATGGAGCTGGCAGGGGACAAGCCCATAGCACCCGTGGGGCAGCCCCCAGGAAGCAAGCTACCCTCACCGAGCTGGCAGGCTGCACCCGAACCTGCACAGGGCACAGGCGTGGGGCAGGCAGCCCTCCCTGCCTACACCTGGCAGGCTATAAAACAGCCCCGCAAGCTCAATCAAGAGTTTTACAACTTCACAAAGCACCATAATTAGCCTAATTATACAATGTTCTCTCAGAGAATTAAACAGAAATACAGTAATTGACTTGGTGCTGCTTAGAAGCGCAAGGAAATCAAAGGCACAAGGCACATTAAAGAGTCAGAAACATCTCTTTAAAAGTAAGAGGATTTCCTGTCACGCTGCAAACATCTAAAGCTTCACCAAAGCCGCTGCACCTGGTGCAACCCCACTCTGGCTCCCTGGCACCCCTCTTTCTCCACCACCAAAGCAGGGGTGAAGCAGAGCCCCGGGAGAGCTGCCTCAGGCACCTCCTTTCTCATTTTACAGCGGGACAGATGGACACTGTGTGCCAGCGCTCCATTTCCTGCCTTTCGTTTTATACAGCGACGCTACTTCTTCACCGAAACAGTGGTTTTGTTTCAGCGTTCGCAGAGCTGGCCCATGTCTTGGTGGCACCGCAGCATGAAAGCCCCTCCAACCTGACCTCGCCTGTCACCGGCTCTGTCCTGACTTGCTGCTTGGGCTGCCGAAGCTTGGCTGTAAAGCAGACTCGAGCTTTGTGATTACAAATCGTTTCCCCTCTATTAGTTGCCCTGAAATGAGATCTCAGTATCACCCTGCATTTGATGGAACAGCTTCAAGGGCAGATGTAAGGATGTGCTTGTGTGACAGGCAGACCAGGCAGAAGCCCCCAGCGAGCTCATCTGACACTACTCGATGTGGACTTGTGCCGCACTTCGGTTGGAGGGCAGGACTGGAGAGTCTGACACACCAGCAAGCACTTGGTTTCGCTGGAAACCTTTCCCTTCCCTGCCACAAAGCCCTGCTCCATCTTTTGCCTCCGAAGCCAACGTCTAGATTTCAGAAACCTGAACTGCAAGTGGAAATTCCCTGCAGCGCGTTGATTATTGCATCTCCTGCTGGCACTTGTGGCAAGGGGAAAAAAAGTCACATGGCTTTCTGGACACACGTTTCGCTAAGGAGCCTTGCATCAGAGGGCAGAAGCCAGCAGCCAGGAAAATAACTCCAATTACGGTAAATAAATCCCCAAATATGTGACAATCTGCCTTTTAAACAGGAAACAGAGGGGAATAAGCAAAGGAAGACTTTGGTCTAAACATTGCTGCCACCAGCCTCAAGAGCCCGAGAGTGAGACTGAAGACGCGTCTGGGCCAAAAGTATTTTACCTGAACTTTACTGATGTGTCTCAAGTCTGAGACAGCTTCCTTCCCCGAAAGGAAAGGCGCCGACAGTTCCCAGCAACTGTGCCAACCTCCAGCACTCCCAGCCGCTCAGAGGAGAAACTCTGGAGGGTCAGCTGCCACCTCCGGACACGTACACGTCCCTCAGGAGGCTCAGGACGAGCAAGCGGCTCAGCACAGGAAGCCGCGCAGCTCCCGAGATGAGCAATACGGGTATTGCCCCCCGCGCCATTTCAATCCTTCATCCTGCTCACATGGCCGAGGTCTGGACTGTGCCCGGACACAGCGAGTAGCAGATACCGCTTGACAACGGGTTAAGTATAAAAGCCCTTTGCCCAGGCAGTGACATCTCAGCGCCTGCTCGCTCTAGAGCCTCTGTGCAAGCCAGGCAGCGTGGGGAAGGATGGACACCAGTGCCAGCCAGCCCGCCTCTGCGTTTCCTGTCCTGCTTACAACTCAAACCCAAAGCAAATAAGAGCAGCAACGTGAAGGGAGGGGAAGGATGAATTTAATGCCCACTTCGTCCAAACTTAAGGCCTTGGGAAGCGTTATGTCTTAACACCACCTCACTAAAGACAGCACTACCCAGTCTCACAGAGAAACAGCACACAGCGACTGGCAGGTGCAGGGCGGTGATCTCAGTATAGACACTCGAGTCCACACTTGCTATATGACAACTGAAGGCCCTAGCACCCCAGAGAAAGCCAGTTACGAAACTGCTCAACTCCATCCTCCTTGCATCAAGCGGGTTGTGTTTGCATTACAAAAGCGAGTCCCCCAGGCAGGTGGAGGGAGCTCAGGCTCTGCTCTCAATGGGACACAGGACTGCAGACGCTCAGCCTCCCCAAGACACAGCCCTGCAATACGACATCTTCATCAGCCTCCCAGTTGTTGTGTCCAAAGCTGTCATGGCCCACAGACCTGCCTGCTCAAAGGTGCCAGCTGAACTCTGGTGAAGCGCATTTTTACTACGCAAAGAAGGGAATTAGGAGAAAAAGACTCAGTTCTGCTCCCCAGACAGGGGAAGATCAAGTTGCTGCTTCTGCTATCTACAGCCTGAGGTTTATTAAGCTTTTTTTTGTGCCTAATTTTAAAACTCCACCAAACCAAGGCAGCAGTCCACAGCACTGCTTTATTTTTAAACTCAGTCAAATGCACTGGACTTCCTTGCATTCGACTCCCAGCACCTTTTGTCTGCTCCAATATGCAACGTGTGGTTAGATCTTCATGAGAAGCCACTGAGATGTGGCTGCAGCAGAAGACCAGTACCTGCTTCTGCTGAGTCTTTTTCTGATGCTGCAGGTAGCTCTTTCAGCAAAGCTGGGTCCAAGCGTCAGAAACCAAACAAGAACCGTGGTGATGGTCAGAGCTGAGGTTCTGCTGAGGGCAGACACCACCAGCCTCTGCAACGTCTCTGGGGATATTTTAAGGGTTCATGCTTTAGCTTGCAAGCCAGAGCAGCTGTGGTCAGCAAAGCGAAACATGCTCCATCCAGCACAGGGCTGTGCGCAGTGGCAGGATGGCAGCAGAGCAGGCTGCTGGTTACAAAAGCACAGGCAGATTTCAGGGGGTCCTTTGGGTTCAGTGTGTCCTCTCCAGCCAGGCTGGGGTGCTGAACACACATGCAAAAGGGGAAGTCCTGTACCTGCTTAGACATTACAGCTGATTTGCACTAACCTATGGAACCTTTGTCGTGTCTATCAAGAAGACTTGGGCAAGATCAACATCTCAGAAGCTGGTGCAGGCCTTCAAGGTGCAAGCAGGACGATGCACATTAGTAGACCCTTGCAAAGGCTGTAGTTAGTGGACACTCACTGTGCAAGAGCAGTTCTCTGTAAGCCAGGCAGAGTAACTCTACACCCAATGGCCTGTGCAGCATTGACCTACTCTACACTGTTCTAAGGACACTGGTGTGGCAGTGCAAAGCGGACAGACGCTGCTCCAAATTTGCTGCAGGGAGTGGGGATGTGAATCCTTCCTCTCTGCACGAGCCTTCAAGGCTTCCCAGCCAACCCCATATCGCACAGAAAATCCAACCTCGAGAAGACAGACCCGGAAGGGCTGCAAACCAAAGCCCAGCCTGACCCTGCCACACTGGCTGCCCTCTTGAACCCTCCTCACATCCCACAGGCACTTTGGCAGTACGACTGCCGCTGAAGTAGCGGGTCTTCCTCCTCATCCGTTGGCCTTGGCAGAGCAGACGCCCTACAGGCCGGTCACCGTGCCCTGCCATAACTTTCATCTGGTTGAAAAGCAAGCCACTTTCCCAATCCTCAGCTAAAGCCGCACGCTTGGCCAGAACCTCTCCATGCCTCTGTGCCCCGACTCTGCTCGGCCCCGGGGGATGCAACTTCATTCCCTACATGTGCTGAGGATGCACATATGGCAGCCCCCTCCCCTCTCCACTTCCACCTAAGCCCGACCTCCTAACAACCTCCACACGGCACAACGCGACCGGCCCGAGAGTGCCAGAAGGCATCCAGGTGCTGCAGCCTGATGCTTCACACCCGCAGCCAGGCAAATTTGCTGGGATTTCCGGGAAGTGTCTCTAGGGTGCCCCGCGCTGCTGCACCCCCACTTTGGTGCACGCTTGTTTGGAATGCGGGGCCATTGGGGGGGGAGAGGGGAAGTTATTCTGGTGGTGGCCTATGAATAACATCCAGTGATTTATAGGAAGTATAATCCAATAATACAGTAAAATAAAACAGTGTGTCTGAGATGGGTTTGATTCCAGGAATTATAAAACAAATTATTAAAGAGAGAGAGAAAGAAAAAAAGCCTCAGAGAGGCCAGATCGGAGTAAATTGGGCACAGATGGGCTGGGAGGGGGTTTCTCTCTCTCCCCTCACCGAGATGCCCCTGCCGCAAGCACGGCTTCAATTAGTCTTTTCAGAAACCAGAGTTTTATTTCCCCAAATTACAGAATTAAAAAAAAATTAAAATTCTTGGAGTGTTTGTGGTTGGGATAAAGGGATCCAAGCTTTTCTGTAAGTTGGTTGTGCAGATGGCTACCAAACTGTTAAACAGGCCACCCCACAAAAGTCCCGCCCTAGCCAGGGCCCAGGATGCCTCAAAACGTTGGTAGTCACCTTTGTCCCGTGGTGGAAAGCTCCAGTAACTGCACGTCTCTGCCATGCCGAGTGCCCACCTCTCTGCCTCCCTCCCCTGGGTGGGTGCTCCTTGTCCCATGGGTTTGAGGTCTACAAGAAGCTTTTTCACACCTTGAACGCTCCTGACAGGAGGCAGCCAGTAGGTCAGAGGGACCCTTGCTGGCTGCACGCCTCCCTGGACAATGGGGAGAGTGGCTTACTTGGAGGAATACGCCGTTTGATGCCTAACAGTGGGGGAAGCACTTCATAGGGGAATTCTTTGGCTTCCTCTGTCAGAGAAAACAACAGACCTAATCCATCTCCCAGGGTCTTCCCAGTGCTGCCCGGCTGCGCAGGCAGCTGAGACCAGCTCCAGCGCGCCTGGTGCTGCCCCTGGGGGACAAGCACAGCTCAGCTGCCTGCACCAGGCACAGACCGTGGGACTCTGCCCGCACCAGGCACAGACCGTGGGACTCTGCCCGCACTCACCCAAGCCCTGCCTTGGGCACACGCTGCAGGGTCGGGGTAGCTGGGGGCCGCAGCAGCGACCTGTGTGGGAGGAGGCTGTGAAATGCCACGTGCCGTTTGCAGCTGGCTGGCTCTGAAACCAGTTTAAACACTCCACTGCACCCCAAAAAGTCAGCCTGTCAGAAAAGCACATGGTGACCTTGCACAGATTGATTTACAAGAGTGGCAGCCGCTAGGAGCCAGAGATGCGAGGGAGGACGCATCACAACTGCCATATGGGGGACACACGCCGGGGCAGGGACACTCCGGAGGGACCACGGCCAACCCACACCACAGCAAAAGAAAATGAGTAAAAAGCAAAGAGCAGCAGATAGAAACCATTATGCATGAGTCCCCCAACCTCCTGTGCTGCCTGTTGCCTCACTGAAGGAATAGGACAGACCGAGCACAATCTGCAATGAAAATGGGGAAAGCTGAGGCTGAGATGGGGCAGGATAGGTGTTTGGTGTAAGCTTGAGGAAGTGGGAGGAAAGGTGTTTATTTAATCATTTGACTGTTAATGTTTCCTTTTGCTCAATACCTGAATCTGTGATCAGAAGTTTGTGTTTATGGGTATTAAACTGTGCAAAAATTCTCCACATTGAGACTGTTTTGCTGGTGACACTGCCCCATAACTGCAAGCACCACTGGATCCCAGCACAAGGGATTCATTAGACATCAGACATGGGGCAAGCAAGCAAGTTTACAAGTTTCTCAGGAGTAGCTGGGGCTCCAGAGACCTGGAAATACATGGCAGGGGAGAGAGGGAACAGCTATCCCCAGAGAGAACTACCCTCGGACAGCAGGGAAGAGAGGCTCTCAGACAGACCTCCCTCCCCGGCCCCAAACCCACATATCTCCTCCTGCTACTGAGAGCTCACAGCTGAAGGTCAGACAGGCCCATGTGATGGGAAGGACACAGACACGCTCTGATCCCAGATTTGCAGAAGGATTTCAGTAGGAGGAGATCTCTGGAGGTCGTTCGGTCCAACTGCAAAGTTAGATCCAGCTCTACAGAGCTGATGCAGCCAAGCTCTGACTACAGCGAGCCCGGCTCGCGGCTCCCCGCTCCCCAGTAATGCTTCCTGGCAATTGGGATGCAGGCAGGGTGGGACTGTTCCGTGCGTCCCCTCCCCTCCTCCCACATGCCCGCAGGGGCGGTTTGGTCCCCTCGCACCCACTCCTGCCGCTGCCCATGCTACTGCAACCCAGGGAGGTGACTCATGTGCTGGGAAATGGAAACCCGCACCTTCCCGACAGCCGTTTCTGCCGTATGCTCCAGCCAGTCCTCTGCCCACAGCAGCCCACACAGCAGGGAAGGAGCCAACACCCTCACTCTGTGCTGGGCACTTGGTAATAATTCAGCAAAGATTCTTGCTTGCCTTTTAAACTCCAGGCTCTTAGCTTTTTTTTTTTTCCCCCTTCTCCTTTTTTCTTCTTTTTCCCTTCTGCACCCAGCTCTTCTCAGTATCACAGAGTCGGCACCGAGCCCAACCTGGGCTGCGCCAGCACTCGGCACACGAGTGCTCAGAGACCACCAGGGCATTTGCTGACAACAGGATTTGCTTTGCCAATAATATTCTCAGCAATATTTTAGGGTCACCAGAGCAAGAAGCCCTCAGGGAAATCCCTGAAGGGCACTAGGCATCAGATGGCAGCCACAGTGCCATCCAACCTGCAGGCATTTCATGAACACTGCCACCTGCTCTGCACACAGCTTGCAGTCCCCAGCAGGAACAGGTTCGCTTTCTCCAGAGATCCGAAAGCTGGGAGCTGCTGGCAGCTACCCACACAGGAGGCAGAAAACTCCAAGAATACTTATTTTTCACATGAGATAAAAAGCGCTCCCTTTCTGTCACTCACACACATCCACAACTCGGCTACGGATGGAAGACCAGAGTCCAGTGGTCTGAGAGCTGGGATCGCTTCCAGCTCTGCCACAGGGGCTTGCCATACAGCCCAGACAAATCTCTTCCTCTCTTTACCACCCGCTCCTGTCTGCGGCACAGACTCTGCTATTAATATACCTACCGGGGGGCCATGCAGAGGCATTTGCTCATAATTGTAAAGTACTTTGCAGCTGAAAGATAAACACACTGTCACTGGTTGGCATCTAGCAGGCGGGAGGGCAAAGCTGCCTTGCCAGAAGGACTGACAGCTCCCCCAGGGCTTCCCCTGGGAGAGGAAGGTGCCTGCGAGGCTGGCCGGGCAGCAGGCACGGCACACGGGAGCCACTTCCCAGCCCTCCGGCCGATGCCGGCTTGCTCCATCAGCTGACCTTCGCGACTAACCACCAGTCTGACAAGCGGCCAACTGGCTCATGAGGGAGAAACCTTCCAGCAGCAGCTCCTTGGGGCTCAGCCTGATTGTCCACATGGTGGCTTTAACCGAAATCCCATCAGCTGAAGGCCTCCATCTTTGGGATCTAAATCCCAAACCATCAGCATGTGAAACGCTGGTTCCTCCCACTCAGGAAGCACAGCCCCATCCCTGCGCCCAAACACGTGGCTCAGGCAGACCTGGGTACCTGCCGCTGTGTGCGTGTTGGGGGGCCACAGGGAAAAACAAGTTCCCTGGAAGCACCACTTCAAATCCAGTGGAAGAGACTCTGGTTTGGTGGCATCTCTGCTGACCAAGACGTTAAACTCAGCAATGGTAGAGACCACATACAGCCTCCCGGGTCGACGGAGGAGGATGAATAATACTAAATCTGCTTTGTTCTCTTGGTGGCTTAATATGGGTCATAGCCTCCAGCCTGGCCTTTCAGAGAGCAGCATCACATCACCCAGCCACCTGCACAGACACAAGCAGTCACAGGCAATGCCATTCTCCCAACAGCCAAGGCCTCCGAGATCCTCCCAGCCCTTCTGGTGCCAGCACAGGCACTGAGAGCAGGGCCCAGGCTAAACGATGGGAAGGCAGAGCCATAAAGCAGTGCCTTCCCTCTGTCCTTGATGACTCAGGCTCCAGGGACATCTGGATGCCTCCTCACACACCTGAGCCAGCTCCACCGAGGCCCAGTCAAGGTCCCTTTGTTGCCCCTACATAGATCGACACCCCCAGGCATCCAACCACTGCTCTGCTTCCCCATCCATCTTCAGCTGGTGAGTCCCCCCCCGCCCTTCTCCACGTGAGCAACTCGGCCGTACAAAGAGCGGCTGATCCCCAGCCCAGTTCCCCTAAAGCAGCAGGTGGTACCTTTGGGCTGGGAGTTGTACACTGCGAACATGTTGATTGCCACAAGCTGGAGCATACGGGTGCTTCCGATGGGAGGGGGGCTGTGCTGCAGCAGGACCTGGAACTCCCTCAGGACCTCCTCGGCCACCGCAGGGAAAGTCTCCATCCTGCAGACAGAGAGAGAGTCTGTAGAGCGCAGGCTACGCCCCGGGGTGCAGTGCAGTCAGTCAGCACAGCTCACTCAGTGTCACGTCTCCTGGGGAAGAGGGACCCCAGGGTGCTGTCTCCCATCCAGGAGCCGTAGGGAATGAAGGTGCAGGCTGCGACGGAGGCAGCTGAAGCCTTCCTTGGAGAGGGTAGTGAGAGATTGCTCTGTGACCGACAGACAGCATTCCTTTGGCAGGAAAACACGGCCTTTATGAGTCATTTCTGACCAACCATTTTTTTCTACTGACTTCTACCAATCTGGGAGGGATGCCAAGAGGCCAGCAGCTCACTTGGACCAGGAGCAGCCCATGGGACTCCCGAGAAACCCAGGCTGCAGCAAACTGCACACACTGGTGCCACATTGCGGATGTGGCAATTCCAGTGCATTGAATGTTGGCCAGAGCGTGCTTCCTCCAGAACGGTGCCTGTCCCTGGGCTCCTTACTTGCAGGATCAGATCCCCTGGCACCAAGCCCCGTCCCCCCAGGCTACACACTCCCTGGCACTGTGATTGAGCCCCTAAACTTCATCACTTAGAGCCCCACAGGGCAGGGACTCGCAGACTAACGACTGGCCTCGTCTAGCTGCTGGAAACGTCAAAGCTGGAGCTGGTCCCTGCAGCACACAGCGCTGCTGTCGCTCATCAGGACACAGCAGCCCGCGGCTGCAGTGCCGCGACTGGGGATGGGGTGTGCTTTCAACACCGCTCACAAGCGCCCACAGAAATCTGACACATTCATCCTACTCTTCATCTGGCATCACTAAGGGAATTAGCTGAGGTTACTTATCAGAGCTGTTGGATCCTCAGCAACCTCCCAGCTGAAGCGGGGTTAAAAACTGAACTGATTTCAAAGAAGAGCACAGTCAATTCACAAAAATGACTGAGACATGGTGGCCCAGAACAGCCCCACTAAATAGGCTCCTCACCAGGTATCCCATGAAGACAACTTGATAACTAAGAAGCTGCCAAAAACCTTGGAAACTATTGGAGGGGAAGGGAAGGTCCTCCTGTCCCATTGCCTCTTCTGCTGACCTTGCTGTGTTACTTCTTGCTCCTACACTAGAAAAAGCCACAGCTAGACCCAGCAAGAATGACTGGCTGTCTCGCAGCAAGTGTCTGCTCCAGTTATCAGTGACATTGTACTAGTGTGCCCACATGGGAGCGAGGGAGCCAAAATCCACAGTGGGTAAGGCATCTGGAGCCAGGGCAGGCAACCTCAGGGGCCTCCACAGCAATTTCCTCTATCTTCCCCTGAGAGATTCAGATCTTGTGATATCAGCACGCTACAGGCTGGATTAGCAAGCCACTTCTGGTAAGCCACATGGGCAATTCTGCTGGGCTTCCCCAACAGACTTTCACGACAGTAACAGGCTCTGTTTTTAAAGCCACAAATAGCTTTCTTCTTAACCGTATTTCACGGATGCCTTTCAACACGAGTTCTGCCTAGCAGCAGGGGTACCCTCTCCCCGGGCACTGTTTGCTGGAGCAGTTCAAAGTCTCTGTTACCTTCCCACAAACATGGGCTGTAACAAACAGGCCCCTTGTACTTCGTAGCTGTGCAGAACGGAGCAGCTCCGCCGGTACAAAAGCACTGCTCCCCCTGGAAAAGGCAACTTCCCTGGATTTGGGGTGCAGCCAGGAAATTGGAGCAAACTAATTGCTTCTAAAGACTTCCTAATTTTGAGAAATCTCAGACCACATCCAGCGTATCCAGCAACATCCTCCTAGGGCAGACAGGACACTGGGGATGGAGGAGCCCTTTTGCAGGACAGGTTGTTAGTGAGGAGATGAAGATTATTGCCATGGAATAACAACAAGGAGTGAGGGCTTCCTCAGCCCCACCAGCTGTGCTTTGATACCACAGCACATCTGGAACGGCATACAGTAACCCCACTGAGCTCAGAACCAGCAGGTCAGGAGCAAAGCGGAAGCTTTTAATAAATTGCTTACCTGTGGTTTTAGGAGCAAAAGAGTCCAATTAGGGCAACATCATCTTTTCCGTACTTTTTACGGATAAATCACTGAAGATACTGCCCAAAGAGGGCTCAACTATTCCTCACCTTTTACCTATTTTAAGCACGGAAGCTGTTTAGCAGGGCTGGACGATTTTCTCTTCCTGTGTCATAGTATTACTTTCTAGTTCCCTTTTAAGTACTTCAGGGGATAGTCTACCATTAAACATACTTGGGTTTTCTAAATGACTGCCCTGGGAAGCAAACGCCTCAAACGCTGCATCTTAATTTCACAAAAGTCTCAGGAGCCAAATGTGCAAGCATTCTCTGCAACATCCCCATTAATCCTCCTGCTGGCATGCACCCAACCAGAACTCCGCCGTGAGCGTGGCCCCAACAGAGCCCAGGACCAGCAGCTCCCCGGATGCTGTGCCCTCCGGCACAGACACACTGCAGTTACCAAAACTTTCATGGGCTCTTGCAGCTTTCCTCCTCTTTTTCTGTGGGCAGGAGGACATCCAGTTCTGCCTCCTCACTGCAGGCCAGCCTGCTGCCCGCAAGCAGATAATCAGTGCCTTGTGACTCAGGGAGAGATCAACAGCACTGGGAGCGAGCAGATTGCTCTCCCCCTCGCCCTGAGACACTCGGATCTCCAACAAATTGGCCAGCACAGCTGCTACTTCCCATTGCTTTACGAAGGGTCCAAAGTCAAGCACGTGCCACTCCTGACTGGTCAGCCCAGAAAGTGCGCTGGACAGAGCAAGCGCCGAGGTTTCAGGCTGCACAGCAGGATCAGTGCTGTGTCCTGCACTGCTGTGCTTCCCCGCTCCGGGAGGGAAAGGGGACAGGCCCAGCAGTAGGGAACTGTACATCTGAGTCAAAAAAACAACAGTAGGGACAAGATGCCACTTTGCATCCACACTACCTTTACCTAAGTGGTCTGGAAAACGTGTCTCAGCCCTGTAACTTGTAGCGAACAGTTACACAAGAGACTGAAGGAGCCAACAGAGCTTGCGAGACTACAACTGCTTATGAGGCACTGGCAGGCTCAAGCAGAGACCACCACTGCCAGAGACTGTCTGGACCCACACGAAGTCCCTCCACAACAGCCACCCCATCACCTGACAGCAAGGGCCAGGCCGGACCTAGAGCAGGGACAGCTCCATTGGAAGCCCATCGGCTGCGAGTCTGAGCTCTGCTCTCGGGGTCGTAAGGATGCCCCCCAGGCTGGAATCTCAGCCCAGACCTGAATCAGCCTTGCTTTGCTTCAACGGTAGCTGTCCAATTACTTGAAACCAGTTTCTGACAGACATTGCCAAGGGCACTTTGTACAAACCAGTTCCCACAGCCAGGGCAGCTCTCAGCTACAAGGCTTTCACTGAAATGGCAGCGAGGAGATGAAGGGCAAGGCTTGTCTTGACATGCTTCAGACTGCAGCTTTCAGCCACCGCATGGTTCTGCCCTGATGGCTTTGTGCTCCTTGCAGGCAGCAGCCACTGAGAGCCCCCCAGAGCCACCTCTCCACTGGCTAGAAGTGGAGGGGAATGGAAGAGAGGGGGTAAAACCAGAAATTAAAGAGGAGGGAGCACAGTTAGGTGATGGGAGAGAGAGAAAACAGCTTCTAGTCCCTCCTGTGTGCGTATCAGCCATCAGAGCTCAGCCTCTGCCAGAGGGTCCCAGTGCACGGGCAGGACCAGGCCTTGAGGTGGGGGAAGAAAAAGCCCAAACAATAACCAGTGTGGATCAGAGGGCGGGTAAGGAGAATAAGAACCAGGAGGCTAGGCCTGCAAGAATTCACACCCTGTGCCCTCAGCTCCAAACACAGCTTAGTTGCTAACAATATTAAATTCCAAAAAGACTTGTAATGTAGGAAAATAAAATAAACATCCTGCACACTTACCCAATCCTGGTAAACAGCTTCCCATGGGCATGAAGAAAACTGAGGATGAACCTTTTGTTCAGCTGCATGGGAAAAAAAAAAAAAAAAAAAGAAAGAGAGGAGAAAACAATTAAACTCTCTCCGATTTCCTGTGAATTAAGAATGTCCCCAGTGACAGAAGAACCTGGCCTGGATACTGGGGGTGGCACTGGAGATGGGAACCAAATGGACATGCCCAAACTCTTACAAACATCATGCACACAGGCACGGGCAAGTGCCAAACAGCTGGAGCTGGAGCGGGGAGAGGTGGTGGAGACACAGCACCCTCTGCCGGGTCCTGCGCTCCCTCGCAGGGCCACCCACCCACCCGCCCGCCTGCCCGGCGGGCACCGGCCCCGGGTGTCCGCATCCCGGGAAGCCACGGCTGCCTGCAGGGCAGCTCCCGGCGGAAGGGCTCCTCCTCTGCGCCCTGTAAGCTGGAAGCACAACGCAGCCTAAGGGGTTATGCAAAAAGAATCCCCAAAGGCAGCCTTTCCCACTAGCGTTTCCCACCAATGGGGAAAAAAAAAAAAAAAGACAGACAAAAAAAAGACAAAAAAAAGACAAAAAAAAACCCCAAACAACAAAACCAACAGAAGCAACTTGTTCGGCACTCTGCAACTGCGGCAGAGGCTGAGCAGCATCTGGTCAACGCAGAGAGGGAGCGGGATGTCCTCACCAATACTACTCTGCAGAGAAGCCAACACAGCGAGTTCAGCAGCGCTTGTTTGTGCCCTGCCAGGTCCAGCTTTCAGAAGCAAGAGGGTATTGGGGTGATGCTGCACCCCTTCATTTAACTCCAGCCTTAAGCAACTACAGAGAGGGCGACAGTGTTCAGATGTATCAGAAAAGCCTCCAAAAGCCTGCAGCAGCAGTGGTGCTAGTGAACTACCAGAGCAACATGGAGCTAAAGGGATACAAGGGGAACTGGCTGTAGCACATGGCGTGAAGGCAGCTTCCTGCCCTGCTTGGTCCAGTAACACCAAAACCTGACTTGTATAATTACTTACTACTGTTCGAAGCCACCTCTGCTAGCTCAGCAGACTCTGGGCTTTCCCAGTCCTTATCTAAACGGCTTTGAAGAAGGCCGTGGGTGAGCAAGTAGTCACTCTGCCTGGCTCTGGAGACTGCTGTGCCACGCTAGGAGTGGACTGGCCTCGCTCTTACCTTCTCCACAGCAAGAGGCTTTCCTCTCACGCCCGCGCGCCTGCACAGCCTCACTGCAGTGAGAAAAGCCAGGCTCTGAGCACCGCGTGGGGAGATGCTGACCAGGAGCAAACCAGAGCACCACCGCTCTGCTCCCATTCGCACAAGATTTTTCTATCTTGAACTCCTCTACAGAGGTCAGCAACACCACTTCCATTTACAGGGGGAATCAGAGGCAGAGAGAGAGGATGAGGTTACCAGGCAGGGCCGTGGCAATACCCGGCCAAGAGCCAGGCACACGTGAAAGGATGCAAGATGGGCACCGGCTGGTGCCTCCTGGCAGCACCGAGCTCCCTGCCAGGCCTAGCTGCAGGGGACGATTATCACGGGCAGTCCTAGCTCTGGCATTACCTCCCACCCTCATTTGCTGAACCCCTCGGCTCACGCCATGACTTATGCCAGCTGCTTCGCGAGGTGCGATTGCTCAGTTAGGTGTAATTAACCCAGGCTGCATTCCCGGAGGACCCATGCAGGAGAATGATGCCCTGCTGCAGAGTCGCTCCTGGGCCATGTGCGAGTTTAAACATAAAACCTGTCTCATAAAACAAGCCAGACCAATTAAACTGGCCCCCGCAGCAAGGGGTTCTTGCTTACTCACTATTTTACTGCTGCCCTAAAGAGCCCTTTTCACTGGAACTTGACTTTATTTGCCACCATTTTATTAACTCTGCAGATGAAACCCAGAAGAGACTAGGGAATACTGAGACAGCACAGCAAACCCCTTATTCACTCTGCCAGTGAAGTTTGGACATAACTGCTTCTCCACCATCCTCCTTAGGACACCGAGGCAGCTCAGAGCTTGAAACCTTTAACACGCACTTTTTTCCCAGGCAATAGCTTGTGGAGGTAGAAAGCTGGTTTGTGACGAGCTCTGTGGCTCCGGCTGCGATCACGTACCCTGACAGAGACAGAACCTAAATCTGAGCCCCTAGCTCAAGTGCAATAGCCTTGGTGGGGCGGCGGACAGTGCTCTGCACACAGCAAGCCCAGGTGCTGCTGCTGCTGCCTGCAAGAGCTGGAGGAGGGAGTCCATGCTCTCTGTTCTTTGATGGGGGATATGGAAAAGAGGAGGAGCTCGTGGGCTGACCCAGGTCTACCGGAAAGCCTGCTGCAATGTTGATCGGCAGGCTGCGCACGGGGCAAAGAAGAAATTGGGGCTGAAGTTTTTCCTCCAAAGCCCACATTCACCTTCAGCCCTGGCAGTGCTCACTCTGCAATCCCCGCGCCACTTTACTGGCAGCAGGGGAATACCAAAACTCCCCACCTTGAATGGAAAGTGACGCCCGCACCCAGCATGTTCCCACAGAGACGCCCAGCTCTGGGAGGTCTCGCCAGGACCTCAGCTTCGCCCCCATCTTCTCAGAGCAAGTTTCACACTCAGCCTTTTCACTCGAAGTCCCAAGGACTAAGCAGTCACACTCCACTGGAACCAGTGCTGAACTGGGACATAGATATGTTCATATATATAGTCATAATTTTTTTTAAAAGGAAGCAGGCTACCTGCCTCTAGGAAAGAAGCATGTTTCATACCTCTTGCCAACTTAAGCACGAACCCAGCAAGCCCAGGCAGAGACCTGTGTGCCCCAGCACTGTGGCATCTCAAGCAGGCACCTCTTATACTTTCATCACTTCTTCTCTCACAGCCTCAAGGTTTTGATGAGCTCATCACTTAACTTTGGACCTTTCATCTCTGAGTTCATGCTAAGGCCATGGGCTGCTTTGACTGGGCTTTTCTCTGAATGACTCTCTCTAGTGACTCACCTGTCCCTCAGTCTCTGGGAGCCCTCCCTGCTCCTCCTGTCAAGCGCTGCTTCTCACAGCAAGAGGGAAACAGTGACTTCCACTGTCACCTGCTGTTCTGCATTTGCACGGTGAAGAGAAACACTTCCCCAAAGTCCTGCTAGCACGCTCGCTATGCTGACGGTGCTAGCGTGAGACCTGCAACAAATCCTTGCCTTCATCTCACTCACTTTGCGGTCCAAGGGTGGCCACCTCCAAAGGTTTCCTGTAAATGGTCCTTGCACCGGTGTCAGGGTGCCAGGGAAGACAGAGCTCCCTGCACACTAACATCGCTGTCCTTTGCAGACAGCTTTGCTCCTTGGGACGGCAAAGCAAATCTGGCTGGCCCCAGTTGGTCACTTGGGAAGAGCCCACCAAGTAAGGCTTATACAACAACGAAACTATGTCAAAAAATGGATTCTGGCCCTTCCAGTTGAAAAGCGGGCATCACAGATATGGAAGTTATGAGCATATAGTGAAGGCATTAGTTATAAAAACAAACCAGCTGTCAAGAAGAAGAAGGGGTCCCTGCACACAGTAGTGCCTGAAGCTGAAAACAGCTGTTTCGGCTGTCATGAGTCAGCATGTGCAGACAGACTAAATCCACCTGGGAAGAGGCAACCTCACCAGAGGAAGCAGCCCACTGCTGCTTGGGGAGCATTCACACACCGCACCGCCAACCAAACTGGATTTGTTACCATGGAAGAAATCAACAGTCACTAACAACTTCTCATGGAGCAGCGAAGTGCAGAGATAGCAATGGTCCTGGAACAGCCAGCTCAAATCACCGAGAGGCCACAAAGAGTACGTCCTGACAACACACAGAACAGAGGCAGTCAGGCAGGCAGCTTCAGGAAAGGTTTGTCATGTCTTGAGCCAGGAAGGAAGAAAGCAAGACCCAACCTTAAGAGACCATGCACTGACCAAAAAGGGTTGAAAACAGTGTCTCCCACCCCAGCACAGAAACACTGGAAATACCACCAGGGTGCACAGGGAAAGGAGTGCCACAATCCAGGCTGGGAAGCAGAGCTGCTGCGCTCGAACCAGCGTAGACCCATTTGGCTCACGGCGAGGAGCGCACAGAGCTTTGGCACCTGAGCATCAGTCCCAGCTGTGAAGGAGGCACCAAATAAGGGAAGGATTCTGGAGCAACGACTCCTGGGGAAAAAGCGTTTCAAGTTAAAAATTGTTACTTCAGGTTTGGAAGTAAATTTCAGGATCTGGTCTTTATCAAGTGAGGCAAGCTTTCTTCAACATCAGCAAAGCATCTGTGCAGCAGAAAGTGGTGTCAGAGTCAAAATAGGCTGCAAAAGACAAGTCCATTAATCAAGAGACCAGATGCAAAACTGCCTGTAACAAATGCGCTGTCTCCACCGGAGTGGAAGGGACTGGAGCGCAGCAGGATGTTCTCCTGAGTCTAAGGGTCTCCTGAGTGACAAGGGGTTGGGATACAGACCACAGAGCCACACAGCTCCGCTCCAAAACACGTACCACACTCATCCCAAATATTTTCAGGGTTTCTTGGGCAGCCAGGCTTTTCCAGGCACAGCTTCCTTGCTGAGAACTGCGTGAAGTAACATCCAGGCACCCAAACCATGCCATACTCTCACTCCTAGCTCAAGGGCTAGATATACCACGTTAACTATTAAGATTATTCCTCTCTTCCACAGGCAGCTCCTTCAGAGTTTTACACCACCCAGTCCAACAGCAGCAGTGAGACCCCTACCTCCCCTGCAGATGGCCTTACAAATATGAGCCTGAGCCTTCATCCCACGCCTTCCCAAAGTGGCAAGGCACAGCTTTGGCTGGTGTTCTCCATGGCAGTATCTCACTGGAATAACACCGAGCACTGACACAGAGCTTCCTGAAAGGCCCAAGATGGGCCAGTGGGCTCGACTGGCAAGATACCAGGAGGAAGTTTTTACTGTTACAGGTGCAATCGCAACAAAGTGCTGGTGGAAAGCGTTTTGTGCAAATGGCTACCTACATAAAGGAGAGGAGACAAAAGGGCTATTAAGATTGTCTGGCATTTTTGCAGTATTTACAAGGTACCCACAGAGCTGTGGGCAAATTCCAGCTGGGCTAATTACCATAATCATTCCTCTTCATATACCACCTGCAACCACAAATGGATACAGAGCTTGCCTTGGCTTCTTCTTGCCACGTGTTCTAGTGCAGGTTTCTGTTTAGCAATCGCAATGTCCTGCTCCGAGACAGATTAATTTCTGTAGCATTAGAAACAATTCCAGTGAGAATCCTGATACTTAACATCAGACACTGCACAAACGTAAAATCCAATTTGATATGACATGGAACAAAGAGGGAACGCTGACGTATTGTGGCCTTGAGGCATACAAAATTCATTTCCAGGTAAAGAGACCTTGAGACACTCCTGCAGCTTCCTGATCTTTTGGACTGCAGCGGCTACAGCTCCAGGACACATCTTGTGGCTATAAGAGTTGCAAGTCAGCAACCCAGCAAGAGAAGATGAGGCATTTAGGAAGGCCCCTAGCAAAACCAACGAGCTTTTGATTTTTCCCTTCATTACTGCAGGGAGCAGGTGAGATGAGAAACATAAGCAAGAAAATTGTACACTTTAACGTAAAAATCAAGCAGTGGTAACTTCATTGGCTCCGAAACAAACATCTGACCTATAAATAAATTTAACCTTATTTAATAACTAATTTACTAGTAGAGCTTTCAATTTAAGGAAAACGGGTCGAAGAGAATATTTATATGCACATTATTTCCTTTTCAATCAAACTTGTATCTAAGTTTGGTTTCTATAAATTAGTAATACGCAACATTCTTGAAAAAATACTACCATTAAACAGATTGAAAATTGATTTAAGTAACCTCTTAAAAAGCAGTAGTCTTCAGGGACCCTCACTGAACTGGATGGAAAGAGGTTGGCAGAGACTCACTAGCAACGTTTTTAATCGACAACCTGAAAGCAAATTCTACTGTCAAACTGCCTGTGACACAAAGGCGAATGGAGCAGTAAGTAACGATGGCTACAGCGCGCTCACACAAGGTTATTATAATTGCTTCAAAATCTGCAGTTTTCCAGCATCGAATGTCATGTTATGCATCTGGGATCACGTAAAATTAAGTCTCCAGGAGACTGTGCCTGAGGCAGCTTCTCCAGAAAAGCTCTAGGCACTACAGTGGCGAAGTTCCCCATGCAATGTCCAGTAAAAAGCATTAACACGTCTCTTAGATGTACAAGCAGACAGCAGGCACTAGACAGCACATTTACATCTCTATACGGCACTGGCAAGGCTGACACTGAAACACCGCATGCAGTTCTAGTGCCCTTGTTTTTAAAAGGATGCTGAAAAATTGGAAAGGGTCCAAAAAACAGCCATAAAAGTGAGTCAAAGTCTAGAAATGATGTCTTGCAGTGAAAAACTTAAACAGCTCAATCTGTTTAGTGTATCAAAAAGACTAGGAAGTGATTTGATTGCAGGGTGTGAAGTGCCTCCGTGGTACTTAGGGGTTCTTTACACTTGCAGAATAGCAAAGCACAAGAATAAACTGGAAACACTCACTCTGGAAATAAGGTATAAGTGTTTCAGAACCAGTGCAATTATCACTGGAACAAACTCCCCAGGAAAAGGGTGGATTCTCAAGACTGGATGTCTTTCTGGAAGTTTTGCTTTAGCCAAACACAAGTTATTTGGCTTCATATATAAGAGTAGCAGGGTGAAATTTAAGGACCTGTGATATACAGGAGATCAGACTAGATGATCTAATGGTCCCTGCTGGCCATAAACTCCATGAATCTATGCAAACATGCCAGAGAGTCCTCAACTGAGATATCAAGTTAACCTTCAACACAAAACTTTTCACAAATTGGCTCTGGTGCTGCAGGTCATTTAGGATACAAGCTCAGCTCTTCAAGGCTGCATCTGGTTAAGCACTGAAAGCGAGATGACCCAGGCAGAGCCATTCTTTGTCCAGCAGGTAAGGGGGAGGCCACGTGCCGTGCACTGAAGCAGCCCCAACCAGCAAAAAGCAGCTTATACTCAAACACATACTGTCTGCCAGGAGTAAACAGCATCTCCTTCCTGTGATAGAAAACTCACACAGAGAAATGTGTGATGAGTTCTAGTCATAAGAGATCTTCTGTTAATGTAGCTTAGAGTGTTGTTTAGCCTTCTTCACTACTTCGTAGTAGATTATTTGTGGGGTTAAAGCATGAAAGAAGGAGATAGTATGAGAAATTAAGAAGGGTGAAGACTGAAGATCTAACCCTGGAAAGGCTTAGGATGGAGTTAGGCCAACAGAGAAGACATTTGGACAACAGGCTAAGCAGAGGCAGAGCCTTCCAGAAGGATGACAGCATTACTGCAATCTTCATGCTCCCAACTCTCCCAGCCACGCTCACCAGCAGGGATAACGGGAGCCACTCGCAGCCAGCCTGTGCCCCAGGCTCCCACAACCTGGAGGTAGTTGTCCGCCCTGCTGCATTCCCAGAGTACTTCTGGAGCCTTTGCTTCTACCTGGGCAGTGCAACAGGGCATGAAGGCATCTCCCTCTCTGCTTTGAATTATGCAGCAATGAAATCTGCTGGGAAGGAAGAGTAGAGCCAAGGACAGAGGAAATGACACAGATTCCAGCAGGTTCCACTCCCTGATCCTCCGGAAGGAAGTTTCTTTCCTAATACCCACCTCCACAGTGGATACGAAGCCCGTCTGGAAACGGCTCGTTCAACACAGAAGAGAAATAAACATTCCCCATGGCAGAATTAAGAGGTTTGGCTGTGGAATACAAGGTGCCCATCCCAAAAAGTGTACAGCACACAGCAGAAAAAGTTGGCCTGGGCCAACTTCAGACAAAGATCAAGGTTAGACTAACAAAAAAAAAAAAGCTCAAAAGAAACCACTGTGTACAGCCTTCACCCTGCTCTGGGAAATTTCCCAACCCTGCTATTAGGCATTTTACTTCCTTTACCAGTACTGCCAATTCTGGCAGTATTCTCGTCTGAAGTGCACTCTCCCTCCCAACATCACTCTGCAGTGCCTGGATCATCAAATCCACTGCCACGAGAAAGGACTAATGTGCAGCAGCAGGAGGGGGTTTGGTTACACACAAATCCCTGGCTGATCAGCACCAGCAGTAGAGGAAATGAGGAAAGAGTGACTGACAGGGAAAGGCGGTTTCTGGATGATTGTACTTGGTTTTAGAGTATGAGAAGCTTGTTGGAACTTGAAGTCTCGCTCCCCTCACCACAGCCTCTCTGAGCACTGGGATATAGCAGAGCCCCTCACACAGGCATAACTCATTGATGTCCTTGTAGTGCTCCCACCTCTGGATCCACCGCGATACTTCTACACACATTAGCACCAGATGCCTGTTACTGGAAGGAGAACACGTCGGGGTCTCTCCCATTCAAGTAACATTAGTCCCTGCCTTGTTCTTCACAGTTAAATAAAACCACCAACATGGTCTAAAAAGAAAAGGGGGGGTGGGGGGGTGGAAATCAACACCAACTTCTGGAAACTCTTACCGATAGCTTAGCCTCCACTTTCTGGGTAGTGACAAAAGGTCAAGTTGCACTGGAAAGCAACATGTGGGTTATACATGACATACATATACAGGCTAAATCAGTAACCAGGCTCTGCGAGCTCTCCTGAGCTCCGGGAGCTTTAGCGGAGCAGCGCTGCGCATCCGCGGAAGACCACCAGCCTGGGCAAGGTGCAACAGTGTTTTTGGTTGGATCCCTAGTGCAGGAACTGTGGCTGAGGTTTTTTAACAGCATTTTAAAGTAAAAACCAGAGTTTATAAAAAAAGCTAAGTGCAAGCAGGGAGGGTGCACAACTGGCAGGCAAAAAAAGCCAGTGCTAAGCTGCATGGCTGAATGTCACGTCTCAAACCCAGAGAGGCTAGGAGTGCGGTTTTCGTGTTTAACCAGTTTCAACTGCAGCCTGGCACTCTTACTTCCTCCGCAGAGAGGTCTTCTCACTGCTAGGGGAAAGAAACCAACCTTACCATGCGAAACAAAACGGCTAGAGTAAAAATAAAGCCCCAAAGCGGTTTGGTGACCGAGGTCATATTAGGAGGTAGAGGGGTTGCAGGCTGGGGAAAGCACTCAGAAATACTCACGTTGCCAACCAAGAAAGAGATTACAGAAAACGAGGCAGGGCAGAGAATTAACGCGAGTCCAGCAGTAAAGAGGCTGAGAAGCTTCTTTCACACGCCACCAGCTCCCCCATGCTCAAAACAGTTTGTAAACTGTTTCCTAAACACAAAGGAAAAAAACCCCAGACCTAGTCCTGACCTCCACAAATGAGTAACCAAACCCAACTGCTTCCTGCAAGCTTGCAGGAGTGAGGAAAGGAGGTTGCCTGGGCAGGACAGAGGGGACTCCAGGTTCCTCCCTCTCAAGTCCCACTTGGGGCACAAAAATGAAGGATGCAACATCTCTTACTGCTTTTTTATGTGGGTGGTAGATAAAGGATAGAAATAAGGAAGGGCAGCCTTTAGCTGATTGCTAGTGCCTAGCATTCCTGCCCCAGAAAGCTTCTCTGCTCGTTTTTTGTGCCGCAGGGGAGGCTCGGTAGAGGCTTGCAGCACCGCAGAGGTGTGGGTCAAATACAGGAACAAGCAGCAGGCTAGAGGGGAAGCATTGCCTTCCCTTGACAGCAAGGGCAGACCATAATGCAACAGACCACAGACAGGATCACTCACATCAAATACTAGAGAGCATTTAACCATAGAGGAGACAAACTTCCTGACTTAACAGAAGCCGCCCTCCTATGACAAGGCACCAATGGCAGCCTGACCCAAGGTCTGGCTGTAAGATCTTGTGTATATCCCGCTACCGGCTCGTGTGCCGAGAAAAAACGAGGGGACACTCCCTCATGTGTCCCCTCCCTTTGCGGACACATCTACACCACTGCTCTGGTGCGGCTCAGATATTTAACAGGTGTGAGAAATGGCTTCAGCAGACAGTCCGCTGAGCATCTCCAGGCACCGCTGGTCTAGTGGCTTGCATTCCCTCCACTCTCTGCACAGGCATATAGTGTTGGGTAAAAAAAACCCTGAAGGCACGCAAGATCCAGCACAGGCTTCCAGGACGCCATGTGCAGCCTGCAAGATTACCCTTTTGGGCAGTCAAGTCCCAGCAGCGGGGGGAAGGCAGGCATGCTTGTGCCTTCATGCTGCCCATCTAAACCAGATGCACAGCCCCAGCCACCCAGACTTATTTTCCAGATCAGAGGCTCCTAAAAAAGGACCATTCTGAGCACTTTGCCCACCTGACACCACGGAGGTAGCAAATGAGGGAGCCCTGTACTCCAACCAGCAGAGATTATTCGTAAGAACCTGTACAGAAGAGAAAAGATCAATTTTTCACTGTCCTAAGAAAACCTACCCAGTCATGCTGGCAGTGCAAAGAAATGCTCCCACCAGCCTGGCAGCAGACTCAGGGACAGACACCCCAGAAACAAGAAGTTCCCCAAGCAGCCTTTTATCCATGCATCTATATGGAAGAACAACCATCATTATAACAATATATCATTTCCACTTTTGCCTGTCACTTATTTCTAGTCACGTGTAATGGAAAAGAGTTACAGGGTGAGAAAAGAGCCGAGAGTGAAGGGAGCCGCTGTCAGGGATGCCTCTGTGGTATATCTCCACGAGCAAAGTTGGGCCATGCTCACAGGCACCCAGCTCACACCACAACAGCCTTTTAACAAAGCAGATGCTCCGAGGGAGCACAGGCAGTGACATCAAAGCAACCCCAGCTCTGAACACAGGTCACTACCACTCCCACGTGTGACTGGTCCAAGCAAGTGACAGGCTGATGGAGCAAAACGGCCAAGAAACCCCCACTAAAACTGCTACCAGACTAACATGAGGTATTATCCCACTGCTCCCTAGAAGCACCCCTCTCCAGATGCAGAGCCTAAGAGACAGCCCCCCTAGACAAAAAATTGCACCGACTGATACCAGCCAGGAGAAGAAGCCAGCCCAGTCACCCAGGCAGCTGCTATCCAAGAGGAACAAGTGCACAGAGCAGAAACAACAAACACTGCCAAGGAAAAAAGGACATGAAACATGCAGGAGCTGACTAGGACAGTGACCCTTTTCACTAAGGATGCATGGCCTCTGTTGAGACAGCGACTTGAGCAGCCCCTGAGCACGCCCCAGTGCTCCTGGATGCACAGGCATTCCCAAACGCATCTTCTCCAGCCTTCGACTGCAACTGGGCTGAAGAAGTGTAAGTGGATGCAGCATCATGGTGCACAGGTGAGGCAGGCAAAGTCAGAAATAAAACTAAGCAGGCAAGAAGAACTGAGAAAGACAAAAGGTGAGAATCCTTAGAGATGTCTCATCTTGGAAAGAAACAAATCACAGTAAGTTGTGAAGATAGCCCCAGACAGGCGTTGCTGGATTCCAGTGAGCTGAATCCTGACCCAGAGGAAAAAAAGGGGGACAGCTCTCACAGCCTCTGCTGCTTTGAGAAGACAGTGCCTTCATCCAGCTGCAGAGGAACATTTCCCTGTGTGCCTGGCACTCGTCTGGTTTTCTAGGACCTGGGTGATGGAAGGAGATGAAGGCGTCCAAAAGAGACCTGCACTACTCATCTGAAAGAAAATACAATCACCCAAAGATACGCACTGCTTACAGCTCCAACATCACCGTTCTGTCTCATGGCACTCACACCCATTACCAGCACAGGGTGTATGTATAATAAGCTTCCAAGACAAGTACAGTAGGTAACAAAGAAGAAACACGAAAGTAAGAAACCCTCTATATTCAGCCTCTTGAGAGAGCTTTGACCTCCTTTTTTTTTTTTTTTTTTTTGGTAGACCTCCTGGTGGTATTTACTGCTCACTTGTGGAAACCCTGATGCACTGCCCATACTCCCTGCTGCTGAGAAGAAAGCCTGTGGAAAGAAATGGAGGTTAAAACATGCTCTGAACTTCAGAGCTAATGATTCCACCACAATTTCTCCGCTGCTGCAAAGGGGCTGCTCCACGAGCACCCAGCACCAGACAAATGCAACACCTCTGTCCCTAACCAGCATGCTGGGGGCAAACGGGAAGGTTCCTGCAGCTGATGCACAGGGCTGAGACAACAGATCTTGCCTCTGGCCTCAGCTTTCCTAAGAGCTTTTTGGGTGGCCCTACCAAACTTTTGATGCCTCTACAAGACTGACCTCTCACAAAGAGGCTAGGAAGACTTAATGCTTTAATGATGCTAAAGTATTCAGACATCTGGAGAGAAGCATTATTCAATTACTGTCTTGCCAAGGGAAAACCTCTCTTCCCTAATCTTAGCTACAGCTATGGAGTAATCTTTATTAGTGCATGCATGCTGCGTGATAACACAAGGAAGTATCTACTGCAGAGCACAGGCAGCAGGCAATAGCAACTGTGGGAACCTTAACTCAGCATTTCCTGACAGGAGTGATTAAAATCTCAAACTCAGTGTAATATTAACACTTTCTCAAGACACTGACAGCACGTTTGCCCTGTTTGTTTTACCAATTCACAGTCTGTGCAGTAAGCTGCATACAGTACTATCAGATTTAAGATCAATACAGATCCATGGCAAATGAAACCAGTGGCAGAGAAGAAATGGCAGAGGCTCTGCTCTTCAGTTCACTTTGCCCTATCCAGCTGTTTTTAAAAAAAACAACACAACTGCTCATTGGTTCAGCCCCCTTTTTTGCACTTCTTATTGGAATCCCACACAAAGTGACCTGATATTGTCAGGGCACTGGGTCAGCCTAGACTCTCCTGCCACTGCACACCTAGAAACATGCAACTTGCAAGAGACCACAGAGAACAGCCATTCACAGACTGAAACCCCAAAAGGCTGCAGGCATAACGGACAAAACCCTAAGCACAGAACAGCCAGGCTGCAACCCAAATACTTCTTCAGCTCGCTTTGATACCTTCCCATGCCCTCCATGCCAGCAGTGCCCCATCCAGTTACTGAGGAAGGGGCCAAATGGAGAGGTATACCCCTCAGTGTGGACTGATGGTACGTCCTTCCAGTTCTGCATCTGCCTAGAAAAGATGATGTAGCAAACTGTGAAAGAAGCAGCTATGCCAAGCCTCTACCTAAACACGCAGTCCCAAGGCAAATTGCCAGCTCTGCACGCCACCTTCCCTTGTTACAGCAACGGTTGCAGTGTGAGCTGGCCTTCTGCAGACTTGCCATCACGCTTTAATAACTCCATTCGGTTGGCTCCTAACCCTGAAATAAAGTAACGATGTTTACATCTTTGTATAGGGCTGCATAAGGAAAAATGGTCAGCACTGAGAAGAAACGCACAAGCATGTGTTGAGCAGACTCTCTGCTTGCTGATGGGGACAGCGCGTACATCAGCAGGTCCTGGGAGAGTAATCATTCAGTATCTCCCTGTCAAGTGTGCCATGGCACAGGACTGGCACCTAACTGCCTGCACAATGAAGAAAGCGACCACTGAGGACAGAAAACATCCCAAATCAATTTCTTGTCACCTGTGAAACAGCCAGCATCTCCACAGTAAAAACACCAGTCACCTTTGGCTTGGGCTGAGTTTGACACAGCAGCCTCCATCTGAAGGGTGCAAAGAGCCTCTCTCCCACACTTCTGTCCAGTACTCATCCGGAGCTCTATGCTTGCAGTGTTATATCTGCTTCTGGAAGCTGAACGCTCTCCCATTCTACCCTGTAAAATTCCCTTCTCTTGCCCAGAAACAGCTGCCATAGAGACTGATGCCTGAGGAGCTACCTGCAGAGCACAGCTGTCAGTACAAACGAAAAAATACGGCTTGCCTCAGCCTTTTCAAGGGCTAAAGTTGGCAAGGAAGGGACCAAGGAGGCGATGACACATTTAGACTCGTTTCCCCAAAATGACACGTAAGCACTGGCACACATCCCCTGGGAGAAAAGCTGTTCCCTTCCGCCCGGCTGGGAGATGTGGGACAGAGGTGCTGCCAGGATGAGGGCTGCTGCCTGCCCCTGGCGCAGGCAGGGCCCTTCCGAGGCCAAACAGTGCCACACAGTGGCAACACACGGGCTGCTCCGCTCCTTTCCCAAGAAGGAGCTGCAAACCACCGAGAGATGCAGTGAGGAAGAGGGTAAGAGGCTATAGCCTCAAGGCGCAAGGAGTCCAGAGCTTCCCGAAGAGCTGCTGTCTTTATCCAGCCCGCAGCTTCACAGCTCGGGAGCTTTGGCAGCGACACAGGTTTAAGGTTTCCTTTTCACCTGGTTCTTTTCAATTCTGATCAGTTTGGTGAGATGGCCGTGGCACAGCCCCATAAGCAGTTGTGCCAACCCAAGTGCAGTGCTGCACGGCAGCAGGCACAGGCAGCCTGAGTACAAATATCTTGGCTGTCAAAACCAGCAGTGCCCAAACCTGGACCCTTAGCTCCCCCTGCCCTTTTGCCATTATATTTCTGATCACGCGGCCTCTCCACGATCAGAAAGCTCGTGCTTTCCACGAGTCAACATTTCAAACAGATGAAGAAATCAAGACTAATGGTAGTAATCAAACACACAATCTGTGCAGGCATTGCCAGCAACCTGCACTTCAGAGAGCACAGCCCCGCACTGAACAGACCAAGGGCAAGCCCTAGCAAACAGCGCTGCACTATAAACAAAAAGACATCGCTGCCCCCCTGCTTCGCTAGTGATTACACTATCTCACATGGGAGTGCTGCAAAAGAGAAACCCCTAGTGCCTCAAAAACACTCACAGCATCTTATGTCAAAGCATCTTCATCAATGATTTATGGAGAGGCTAAAGCTTGGCACGTTCCTTTCAACGATGCTGAGGAAGCAAAGGTCTCCAGAAGAGAAGCTGAAGAGAGGGAAAACAACCAAGGACAGTAACATCTTTAAAATGCTGCAGCAATGTGCCAGAGCTTATCTTTCAGACCTCCAAGACTTCACCCCAGTTCCACCCAGCTGAAGTCACAAACTGGTTATAAAAGCGCAATCATATCTGAGAAGCCCTGGGCCCCGCAGTATGCAGAGAAGGTCTTCCCAGTTCTGCTAAACTCACATCCTTAACAGCCATTTTAGGACAGGCAGCCCAGAGCTCCCTGGCAAGTCCTCTTGCAAGCTGCACGTGCCAAAGCAGTGCGAGGATTCCTAGAGGATGAGCTCCCAACCACCACTGCCTTCGCCTGCATTCCTGTGCCTGACAAACAGAGTTCACTTGGGCTCCTCTTGCAAGGTACACAGCTTGAGCAGACTCAAGAGAGATGCTGTTAGTCAATTATTTTTTTATCCTTGCAAAAGAAAGGCACTGGTCTGGCCTCTCAGCAGAACAAGTAATGCAAATATAAAACCACGGTTTTCACATTCCCAGTGCAACCCTCCGATCACCTGGCAGTGGGACAAGTGACCCACTTCAGAACACGCCTCAGAACTTAACAGGATCACTGTTAACCCTGGTCTTCAGCATCTGACCTCATTTCCCACCGGCAACCTCACCCAAGTTAGAGCCCTCAGCAGAGGCATTTTACAGCATCTTCTGTTTGTGCCTCTCCTATTCCATATCAGCCACGCCAGCACACGCTGCCAAGAAATGGATGGTAACAACATGCCTTAAACATGAGAGGCACAAGGTCACCAGCTCCTCAGCCTGACCCAGGCACAGCTCCCATAGGGGAAGCCAAAACACTGGAAAATTTAGCAACAGGAAAGCAAAACAGATCCAGTGTCATTCCACTGCATTCCAAACACATGACACCAAAGCCAACTGCCGCCTCCTGCAGTACTCACGTCGCTGGGGCTGAGATTCCCAAGACCGTTGTCCTGCTCAGAATCCCTGCCGGACTCGTGGCCCTGGGAGGAGCGGGGGTGGGAGGGATGGATCCAGATCTCCAGCCGCGTGGCATCATCTCCAACTTGTCGCAATGTGGACTTCTTGCCCTTCCCCCGGCGGCTGGGGCTCAGATCCAGCACCTGATGTTTCCTCTGCTCCATCTGGTCAGCCTGGGCAGACAGGACAGATTCTGATCACCCAGGGATCAAAGGTCAGGAAAAGTACACAATTTCATTTACATGGAAAAAATAGCCCTTCCCCCTGCTTCAGAACCACAGCAACTCACTGACAGGTCGAGAATGTGGTTTCTGACACTACAGGACAGTGCAGGTGAGAGGTTTTCAACTCCAACTGCCCTGGGACAAGAAGAGTTGTGTCCAGTCCTAGGAGTGTGTGACAGCCAAGGTGCTTTATCTTTGACTTGAGGCAACCCTCTGGGGCACAAATGGACTGCAGCCTCTCTTGCTCACCCCCATAAGTGTGGGGCACCTCTGGGATAGGGCAATGATCGTGCTGCACGCCAAGGCCATGCTGCAAACCGCAGCGACCTACAGCCCTTGCTGAGCTTGGCTGTTTTACAGTCTGTGACCCAGAAACAAGAGATTCAGCTACCCAAACAACCCCAAAAGCAGTCTTGGGAGAGGCACAAAGGACGCCATCATTCTGAAGGCTGCCTCTCTCATCTGACTCCCAACATGGTATTTCTTAGAAGCAGATACGTGGTGACTTCAAGTCCAAAAGCCACCATCACCCTCCTCTCTGGATCACAGCACTCCAGCAGAAGACAGTTAGCACAGGCAGCTGCAGCATCCTGCAGCCCAGCTCCAAGACTCACCTTGCGTTTTGTCTCTTCAAACAGACTCATGAGGCTCTCCTTGGCTGTGAGGATGGGGTTGCTAGCAGCCAGACTGCGCATGTAATAGTAGACAGCATCCAGCTTTCTCCTCTGCAAAAACACAACCAGATTCAGGGCTGCCACTCACTCTGGGGCATTCAGAGCCAAGCTCCCACGTAGCTTTGCCTTCCCTCTCCCTCAGCACTGTCTGGGACAAACAGACATGCCGACAAACACTACAAGTAGGACCTTGAACTCTCCATCCACATTGACAGCTACCTACAACCACCAGCACAAAGCACAAGCCTTTTGCCAAGGTTAGGGACTGTAGGTGACACCACAGCCTGCAGACTTACTTACTCTAGCCCCGAGGCTTCTACAGAAGCCATCAACCCAGAGGCTCACACAAAACAGTTTCTCACCAGACATCACGGTAAAGGGCAAAGGTATAAATACTGAATTCTTGACAGTTCAGGAAATTAACTCTTTTCAACATTGCTACAAACATGGAAATGACTCCACATGAGTTTTACAAAGAGCAGAGGCCCAGGAAGACTGGAGGGTTTGCCAGACTCCAGCCAGTGGTGGGGCAGGATGGCCCCCTCATTTCAGCCTACCGCTGGGCTAATCCGTTCATGCTCCAGCAACTTCTCAGCATCTTTCCTCCTACAGGCTGGCCACAGGGAATATCATGAAAAGGCACCCCCCCACATCTTTATGCTACTAAGACACACTGCCATTTAGGGTTTTGCCCACATGCTGCTGGCCTTACAAACCACCACAGAGGGCAGGACACTGCTGCTCCAAGCCCTACCCCAGGAGCCAGAAAGGTCATTCCCAGCCATGAAGGCAATGCGCTTCTGAACTGCTCTGCTTTATACCAGCATCTTTCAGTGTCGCAAACAGGCAGATCCCTACCAACCCCTGGGTCCCAGCCTGATGCTTTCATTATCTGTTGTCACATCTTCCTTGAAGTGAGTTTTCCTGCGTGGCTGAAGCAGCCAGCAAAACTGAAACCTAAGAAAGTCACGTGTGGATGTTGCTTAGACCAGTGCCCACAGGTTCCGTGAAGACATGGCAAACAGAAACAGCATCCTCATGACAGCAATGCCTTGAGCACAAAAATTTCATGCAAAACTTTAAACGCAACCCACTTTTAAAACATTTGCACTCTTAACAGCCCACAGAACAGTCCCCAAAGCGCCGACAGCCTGAGGGAGTAGCGCGTATCTAACAAAGCTGCCTGAAGCCACAGTAGCTGGCATCCACACAGCACATCCTGCCATCAGCTTTTTTCTTTTTAGAAAAAGAAAAAACATCTGGGACCACTGCCCTAAACAATGTCTGTCTTCACCAGACAGAATCTCACAGCCATCCCAGAGGCTCTCCCTACACTTGCTACATGCTTGATGAGCACCTTACCGTGTAGATGGCCAGAAGCGCCAGCTGGTTGTATGGGCGGCCATTTTTGGGAGCAATTTGCTGAGCCTTCAGGTACCAGCTGAGGAAGGGAAGAACAAGAGAGAAAGGTTTACTGAAAGGCCATCAAGTTGCCTTCCTTGCTGTTAAGGGTGCAGAATTCCTCTCGCAGAGCAGCGTTGGCAGTCCTGCAGGAAACAGGCCCTTTGCACAAGTGCCCTCTGCCTGCAAGAGCGTGCACAGGCAGTGAGCCTGCACCTGGCCTGCACAGGCAGCTGGGGCACAGGACAAGAGAGAGGGAGAGAGACAGCTGCAGAAGGAAGTGTTCTTGGCTCAGCCTGAAGATGAGCATTTAGCCAGACCCAGCAAGCGCTGTCCCCCTGCAGCCTCAGGCACAGAGAACAGGCTATTCAGGGAACATTTCTCTCTCAGTCCCCTTTTTATCTCCATGGCAGCTGGACCAGACCTTCCATGTTGCCTCAGAACATCCCAAGAGAAGAGGCAGCCATTCAGTGGCAGCCCATTCATCCCTCCGTTCTCCTCTCTTTTCCCTTAATTATATTATCCACTATCCAGCTTATATCACGCCACACGGATCCATCGACACTGTTGAAAAACATCATGAACCCGCTATATCCCCCCTGGCCTCCCTGAGGTATCAGCATGCTCCATGATGTCCACAGACCCCAAAATCGGCAGCTGCCCCTGCCCTGTTCTCCAAACCTCCACAGATTTCAGGCCTCCATCTCCCATGCTGGGCTCACTTACCCCCCCACCATCTAGAAAAAACATCAGAAAAACAAGAGTGACAGGAAGCAACAACTGCCAGTAACTCCTGATGTACTCAGAACATATGGACACATATGGGAACCTCTCCTAGCTGACAAGCTACCAGAAAATACAACAGCCATTCTGCCAGCCTCAACAGCCTAAAGCCTCCCTGCTGCAGGATCAGCACAGAACAACTTCCACACTAGATGGCTGCAGGATGACTGGATCTGCTGGCTTGCTCTCTGGGACAACAAACCAGCATCTTTCAGCTTCACAGGACTGCAATACAATAAAGAGGTGTGGAAAGACTTCTTTGGCTAGAGGCACGTTTAAGCATGAAATGAAATGAGATACATCCCTTCTAGACAGAGGAAGAGCTGCGCTCAGCGCTACAGTGAAGAACACAATACCTGCGTGCCTTTCCGTAGTTTGCGGTGTCATTTGCTTGTTCTCTGTATCGGCAAATGTCCCCTTGACAAATCATACACCTCTGAGCACTGATCAGCGCATACTTCACCTGGAAAGAAGCATTCAGTACATCATGTGGGACCTGCGCGGCCCTGGCTCACCTGCAGACCCAGTGAGCACACAGGGACTGTAGAGAGCCAAGAGCAGGTCGCTGACAAACTGAAGGTCTCACAAAAGGGCAGCAGAATGCAATGACAAGGCTTCATGGCACTGGTTCAGCACTTGTAGGGGCAAGCCAATCCCCTAAACACCTCCTCTCTTACAACAGCGTCCCATCTCTCTCCAGAAGAGAGTTGTTCAGTCCATGGGCAATCTGAGGACACCTGTTAGACAAACACATCTCTCTGGGAATGGAGCTGGACTAAAATATCATTTCCCAGCTGTCTCTCACACCTGCACTCACAGCTCAGGGCAAACATGCTGTCAAGTGTCAGGGAGGCAGCACAACTGTTAGCTTTCCTTGTTCATTATTCTGGATTCCACAGACAGAAATAAGAGATGTTCAATATCTAAGGCAAAGCCAGGGTACCTCTGAACACTACTCTCCCTTTATTAGCCCTGGTCACAGAGCTGGTACAAAAAAAGGTTGTCTTTGCAAAGGAAGCTAAGAAATGCTAATGCACCAGAGTTGGTTCAACAAGTTCCGTAGCAGCCGAGAAAGATTCCCTGCAAACGTACTGACCTCTGCTCAGAGTACAGCTGCCTGCCTCATGGCAAGGGCAGCACATTGAGTTCAGCATGTTGCATATGATTAACAGGGTGAGAAGTCTCCAGGAGGAAGCCAACCTACCATTTTCCTCAGAGGTTTACTGCGGATGGCCATCCCATCCATATAGTCCTCTAGCTTGAACTGGTATGACACCTGCAGCTTTTGCAGTAGGCCATCGAAAAAAGAGGTGCCCTACAAAACACACACATACTTGGATGTTACAATCTTTCTGATGATAGGCACAAAATCACCACACCATCCCCGCCACGTTGTCCTGGTTTCGGCTGGGATAGAGTTAATTTTCTTTTTAGTAGCTGGTATAGTGTTACGTTTTAGGTTTCGTATGAGAAGAATGTTGATAGCAACAACTAAGAACATCAGTGTGTTAAGTAGTGTTTACACTAAGTCAAGGACTTTTCAGCTTCTCGTGCCCAACCAGCAAGAAGGCTGGAGGGGCACAAGAAGTTGGGAGGGGACACAGCCAGGACAGCTGACCCAAACTGGCCAAAGGGGTAGTCCATACAATGGGATGTCATGCCCAGGATATAAACTGGAGGAGTTGGCCTGCAGGGCCAGATCACTGCTTGGGAACTGACTGGGCATCGGTCAGCGAGTGGCGAGTAACTGCATTGTGCATCACTTGTTTTGTATATTCCAATTATTATTGTCATTCTATTATCATCATTATTATTTTATTCCTTTCTGTTCTATTAAACTGTTCTTATCTCAACCCACAAGCTTTACTTTTTTTTCCCCAATTCTCTCCCCCATCCCACTGGGTGGGGGGGAAGTGAGCGAGCGGCTGCATGGTGCTTAGCTGCTGGCTGAGGTTAAACCACAACACACGTGCAAGAAAGAAAGGTCCCTCTCCCTGAGGTTTGGGCTGTTTCTCTTCAGAAAACAACAAAGAGGTTGGAGGTCTCCAGCCTCAGAGGTTTTCAAGACTGAGCTAGACAAAATCAAGACTGACCTGATCTAGTGTTTGAGGAGTCCTGCTTTGAGCAGGAGGTTGGACTAAAGCCCTCCAGCAGTGCCTTCCCACCAACCTAATTCTACTAAACCACACCCTCTAGGATTTGTCAGCCTACCTTCTACAAAGAGTAAACAGAGCTGCACAGTTTAATGGAATGACTTTCAAGCAGATTTGATAAAAATGGCACAAACACTTCCAGGAATGCTTCTGTTTATTTCCACTTCAGGACATTCATTTCATTTTAGCTTAGATCAATTTCTAATTAACATAAAACACACCAAAACAAGCCTGGTTTAGATTACAACAAATGTCCACCTGGACCTACACCTGCCACACTAAACCATAATCTGAGCATTCTCCTTGCGCAAGGATGGCCTAATGCACACCAATATGAACAGGATCAAGGCGGCTAGTTTCCCAGTTACACTGTCCCATGCTAAACACCAGTCAATCCCACCCAAAGGTTTACTGGAATTTGGGGATGTTTCTCTCTTCTTACCTCATCTAGAAGCTGGAGCAGTTTGTTCCGAATTTCTTGGGCATTTTCCCCCTGTGGGTCCTTGAGGAGCTGCCGGAATTTCTCAATCACCTGGTAAAACGCGTTCTTCCACAGCAGCTGGTCCACATTCTGGGTATCAGAGAACTCGATATCCATCAGGATGCACCGCTCGTACAGCTGCAGCATCTCCACCCTACAGCGAAACACAATCAGTGGTGAACACAACAGCAACTGCCCAGCCCGGGCCTGAGCTGCCAGGGAACATGTGCTGAGCCACCTGCTGTTTTTCACCGAGCAAGCACGAGATGTCAGCAGTTCAGCCAGCTGGCACGCTATGGCAAACTGCTATGGCAAATCGGTGCTTCCGCACGTGTCCCAGAGGGAGAGGGGAGCTGTCGGAACCAAGCACCCTTTCTGCTCCAAGAAGGGAGGTGGTCCTTTCAGATTTGCCTTGTACGTATGCATCAGAATGGATCAGGGCCTGGCAAAGGGCAAGGAGCTCTACTACAGTTCTGCCACTGGGAACAGCAAGGCACAAGCGTCTCCTGATGCTAACAGAGAAAGCGTGCACTGCCAGGCTCTGCTCCTTCTGAGCACAAAGTTTGGCTACTAAAGGCCAGAAACAAACACATGAAGAACCAGAGGGCAAGAGAGGTCTTGCCATTAAAATGATCCCTACCTCCCTTCCATCCAACCAACCAAAATACACAGCAGAAATGGAGACCCCACTTCCTCAAAAATGAACGAGAGCTCGGAACGTCACACCTGAAGGAAACGATCCCAGAAATCACGTTCTCCTCGCCAGCTACCTACAGCCTCACCTGGACGCTGGAGCAGAATTCCTCCGCGAATTTAATAAAATAGTTGCAGGCTAGAAAGAGCTCCACAATATGTGGGGCAAGTTTACGGTAAAGGATATCCTCAGCTGTTACTGCCTTGGCAGCCTTATCCCTTATACTGCTTTGAGTCCTACAGAAAACAGTACAACAGCGTAGACAGTAAAGCCTGGAGCGAAGCCAGATAGCAATGCCTGGAAGAACCTGACAGAACAAGGGAAGGATGCTGGTGGGTTCCTGTGCAAAGCACAGAGCATGGTTCTGCTGCCCTACCCCACGAAGTCCCCAAACCCTGGCACACCCACGCTTGGACAGCACAAACACCGACCAAGAGAACCGGACGTTTCTGCAGATGGACATCTGATAAGCAGCATTTGCATCCAAGAGCCCCAACACAGCTCTGCAGACAGGCTGGCAGCACGCACTGAGACACAGGCAGGCGACACACCGAGCCGGAGGGACACTGCCGGCAGGGATGGTGCCAACCGTGCCTATGCTCCCAGGGCAGGGCGGGCTTCACAAGGGCCACAGCAGCACTGCGCGGTCTTTCCTCTCCCTCCAGGCAACAGCTCTGTGTGACCTTGACACACTGAGTAAGACCTGAAAACTCCAGTGCTGCTTCAGGCTCAGCCATGTCCCACTCTGTGGTCTACAGCGCAAGTCCCCAAAACACAGACAAGCCCCGAAATGAGCTCACCTGCTAGATTTGCTGCCAGTCAGCACTGAAAATAAGTTTCCAGAGAAATCCTGGAGATGCAGAGGCCACAAGTAAACGTGAAAAATGCCAAGCAGAAACTTGCTACAGCCATGTTAACTATCCTCCAGAGCACCAGTGTCACTTCCCTCTCGCTAGCTGTCATCACCAGGCTACTCCCACTGGACCACCGTTATGTCACAGCATCGAGGAGCATCAAGAGCAAAACTACCCTGTGCTTGAATGGTGCCGTCACCGTTACAGAGCACCAGGAACCCACGCAACGCTTCGCAAACACAAGCCAACAGTCGCCGTCCCTGAAGCCCAAAATGCAAATCAGACAGCAGATAACCGAGGACAGGTAAGAAAGCAGAAGTCTGCCAGCAAACACAGAGAGATTAGCTCCAGTAAGAGCAACAAGAACCCAAGAGCCACAGTGGGTGCTTGCCCTGCTCCTCCACTTCCCTGCGATGTGGGCAAGGCATTCCACAACCACAAGTAGCCACAGCTTAGCTCCCAGGCCAGGCAAACGGTATCTTCACCCACAGTTTCCTTCCAAAACCCACACACCACTGGCACGTGACAAAGAGACCCAGCACACCAAACGCTAGCGAGCCACTGCCCCATCTCCCAGTCTCTGAGACATCGATGTCTCCAGCATACCAGATCCCCAAGGAGACACCATTCTCTAGATAATAGTTCTGGTAGTTCACCCTGGAAATGACTTGGTCACACACTCCTCTACAGCACAACCACAAACCTCAGCTGGGCCATCTTCTCCAGCCCCTCTGGGCTGATGCGGTCTCTGGAAAGCAGATTGCTGAGCTGCTGCTCCTGGTTCCCAGCCTCGCGGAGGAGCTTGCTGAGCTCCTGCTGCTGCATGTTCCGCATCTGCTGCTCCATCTCAGGACTCAGAGGAGTCGGGGGGAGTGGGCCACACATGTACTGTCCCGCCTGGCCGGGGTACCCAGGGTAATAGGCTCCTGGGTACACACCATTGCTTGGACCCATAGGATACTGCAGGGAGTACCCGCCGTAAGAATACTGGGGGCCTTGACCGGAGGCCCGAGGGTAATAGTAGGGGTTGTCGGAGTTTTGGAACTTATAGTAGGATGTCTGGGCCTGGCGGGCTTCCCCCCAGGAGGTGGGGCTCACTTCATCGTCTGTATCTAGAAAGTGAAGCTGAGCAGTCTGGCTCTTCAGGGCAGGTTTTTGGTCCGGGTTATTTGGGTCCCACAGCCTGCGAGCAGTGCCGCCTCGGCCCCTGCTTCGGGGGCCTTTACTCCCAGCCCCACCGAGCAGGAGCCTGGGCCCAGGGTGACTGGGTTCGGGGGAGCCTGCAGTGCTGGCAGAGAGGTCCGTGTTGGCAGGCAGGAACAGAATCCCACGGCCCCTCCCTTGGGGTTCTCTGCTCTGGCTCCTCGCCTCCAAAGCCTCTGAGTCATTGCAACTAACAAACGCCTTCAGGGGCTTTTTTTTATCTGTATCTGCCAGACTGATATCCCTGTTCATAGTCTTGCTGTCAAATGTGACTCGAAAGGGTCCTTTGACTTCCCTGCCGTTACTGCTCCATTCGCTCTCACTTCTAGAAGCTCGACTCTGCTCTGAACGCTTTTTCTTGTCCGAATTCCTGCTGGAGACATATGCTTCTGCCTCATCAATTCTGTCATCATCCAAGGAGTCAGTGGAGGATGCAGAGAGCTGCTTCCTAGGACGTATTCTTTCTCTGGCACGCTCCTGCCGCCTCCCCACCCCATCCACAAGTGGGGCTCCATCTACACTGTTGTTGCTTCCAGCTGAGCTCGTGCTGCAGGTGCGGTACCGGCTCCGCCGCTTGTCAGAGCGGGAGTACCGTTTGGTAGAGCTCAGTTTCCCCTGCATCACCTCGTCGCTTGTTCTCCTCATCCTGTCGCTTCGCTCTATTCGTCTTCCTTTTTCTCCCCTTGAGGTTTTCACTCCTTCCCCTGCCTGGCTTCTCTCTCTATCCTCCTTGCTTGATTTGGTTTTCCTGTTACTGTCTTTTCCAGTACCTTTCTCGGTTTCTTCATCTCTCTCGACTTTCAGCTGCTCCATCTTAGTGGTGACTTCCTCAGTCGCTGACCGCAGGGATGGTTCTTTAGCAGCTGAATGCAGGCGTTTCCCAGGCTGGTAGATCTGCTGGTCCGGCTTCTTGGTTCTCCTACTGGTCTTGGGACAGCACTCATCTGGAGTGGGCTGCTTGGACAAGTTCTCCTGGCTCTGAAGACCACCTTTAGTCTCCGTCTCTTCATTTTCCTGCGAAGGACCATTCTGCTTGGGGCCATCACCTTTGCTGAAATCCTCCATGACTGGAGCCCCTCCTTCCAAAGAGCCCTTATCACTGGCACTCTCCTCCTTGCCCTCCTCAGCTGCTCTGCTCCTCTCCTTCTCCAAGGCCTCATGCTTTGGTGGCACAAGTTTGCTCCTCAGTCGGGAGAGGCCAGGCTTGTAAATCTCCAGGTCTGGGCGCCTGTTGTCTTTGCGATGCCTCGGCTCCTTCACTTCCTTCATGTTTTCTGGGGAAAAACAGACAGAAGAAGGTTATTCCCACCACAAACCAGCCAGGGACAAAAAAAAAAAATCACAACTAATATTCAAGGAGAAATATTAAGTAAAGGCAAAGAGCCTACCACCCTCAGGGCAGATCCAAGAGAACAGATCTGAATATCCATGTCAAGGGTTACAAGTAACCACAGAGTAAGAGTAGAAAACGAGAAAGTATAACAAAACTGACCAAATCCTTGGCCTGACTCACTTACAAAACGCATCCCGCAACAGGTTTTGCCTCAAAGCACCAACAAGCTGAGAAAGGGACAGCTAAAGCACAAGGCAAGACACATAGGCAAGTACCGGGCATAAAGTTTTAGTGTTACAGGTTTCAGCAGCAGTTGCCTGCCTGCTGTTGGTGCAGGAGCCTTTCTGTCTGCAGGTGCTGCCTTCTCCAACAGCCCCCCAGCTCTGCCAACACATCATTTTGAGTCAAAGATGCGTTTTCCCCCGTTGTGAGCAACTCAGTAACGTTTCTCGGCTCCTCTCTGTAACTGTATTTACGCAAAAACCCGTTAGAGAACGCAGCCTGGACAACACATAATCAAACGTTTCACCAAAGCCGGGCTGTTACGTGCTGCATTTCCTCAGCTTTTTCCTCCTGTCAGTAACTTGCACCAGCCCGTACCACCGAACCTCAGCCACGCAAAAGCCACCGCTACCAGAGGGCCGAGTCCCCCGAGGGGGCAGGGACCGCCCTGACCCCGGGGCAAAGCCCCGCCGGCTGCCGCTGCTCGCCCCGCAGCCTCCCCCAGCGCCTCCTGTCCTCTGCGCGCCGGCGTTTGTGGGTTCTCACCTCGGCGACAACCGTGTCCGGAGCGGCGCGGGCCCCGGCGGGGCGGCGGCCCTCGGCCCCGGCCCCTACCCCAGCCCGGCGGTGCGGCCGAGGGGCCCGGCCCGCCCCCGGGCAGGTGCCGCGGAGGAGAGGGCGCAGGCCCAAGCAGCGGCTCCCGGCTCCCACCACCGCCCCGCCGGGGTTCCTGCCACCGCCCCCACCCCCTCACCTCGTCCGCCGCCAGCCGCGGCGCGGGCCTGCGCCGCCACCATGTCCCGCAGCTCGGCGGCCGAGACGCGGACGCGCTCCAACCCCTCCGCCATCTTTCCTCCGGGGGGGGGGGGGGGCGGGGGCGGGGCGGGCGG
>JAVKLA010000084.1:6105428-6124092 GCA_034782735.1 Sagittarius serpentarius | reverse complement strand
GGGGCGGGGGGGGGGGGGGGGGTGGGAGGAGGGGCGGGACGGACGGCGGCCGCGCAGGGCCAAAAGAACGCGCATGCGCGTTAGCCGCGGGGAGGGGTGTCGCGGGCGCTGCAGCGCCGAGCACATGGCCGGGCCCCCCCGCCTGGCGCTGGCCCATGTCCGGGCGGCGGAGGAGCGGCTGCGCGGCCGGCTGCCCCCCACGCCGCTGCTCACCTGCGGAGGCCTGGACCGCCTGGCCGGCCGACGGCTGCTCTTCAAGTGCGAGCTCTTCCAGAAGACCGGCTCCTTCAAGGTGCGCGGGGACGGTGGCACTCCGTGTCCCCCCTACCCCTCGCCAGCCTCGGGGCAAAGGTCGCTTCTTGCACAGGAGAAACTCACTTTGCGTCGACACCCTCCAGTCCTCGAAGCAGACGTGGCTCCTGCCGGCCACCCCGCATGGGGGCTGAAGTGCTTCCCCGGGCACCGGGGAGGCTGCAAGGAAGGAGATTCCCCCACCTGCCCCGCCTCCCCCCCCCCGCCAGCCCAGCACACCAGCTCCCGGGCAGCGGCACTGAGGGTGCTGTACTCTCCTTCCAGATCCGCGGTGCCCTGAACGCAGTCAGGAGCCTCGTCGAGGAAAGCAAACGCACTGGAGAGGGGCTGCCCCGGGCCGTCGTGACGCACAGCAGCGGGAATCACGGGCAGGCGCTGGCCTGTGCTGCCCAGGCAGAAGGTAATGCGTACCCCGACCTCCAGCCCCAGCTCAGAGAGCAGCCGGGCAGCAGGCAGAGAGCCAGGGGTAAATGCAGAGCTAGTTCCTCGGCAGAAGCAGCTCCAGGCACCCAGCTCTGCCACCCCTGGAAATAAGCAGCAGTATCGCTCTCCTGAACACATGCAGGAGCTAGCGTAGGCACAGCATGGCCCACTCCTGCAGCACTAACTGGCTGCTTCCGGCTTTTTGGCTGTCGGATTTGCTTCCTCTTTCATCACACAGGGATTCCTGCCTACATCGTGGTGCCCTGGACAGCCCCACACTGTAAGCAAGCCACCATCCGCGCCTACGGTGCCACACTGGTGCCATGCGAGCCCAACGACAAGGTAAGGCACAGGGGAGACCAGCCCAGGACACGGCACAGCCAGGCTGAGGGGTAACCATCCGCGCTTTCCCTTAGTCCAGAGCCGACACAGCATCTCGTGTAGTCCAGGAGACAGGAGGAGTCATGGTGCACCCCAACCAGGAGCCGGCGGTGATTGCAGGGCAAGGCACAATCGCCCTGGAGGTGCTGGAGCAGGTGAAGAAAATGCACTGCCTGGACCCGGCCCAGGGCTCTGCTCCTTGTAGGCAGGGGCACAGCAATCAAAAAAGGGGTACCTGAGGTGGCAGAAGCAGTCACGCTTTCTTTCTGCACAGGCGCCCGAGGTTAACGCAGTGGTGGTTCCCGTTGGAGGTGGAGGAATGATTGCAGGAATAGCAGTTGCCATCAAGGTAGGCAACGGCTCATCCGGGAAGCGGTAGCTGCATCTCCCCGTGGGAAGGGCAGGGCTCCCAAAGACAGGCAGCAGCTTTTCTCTTTAAAAACGGAGAGACCCTCCTGTGAAAACCTCTGGGTGCCTGGGGTTTGCACAGCAGCATGGCCTACTTGGCCCCCTGCACATGCAGCAACAGCAGACAGGCACATGCTACTTTCAACCAAGCGGCTCCTCCTGCTCTCCACAGGCTTTGAGACCAGATGTGAAAGTGTTCGCTGCTGAGCCATGCAACGCAGATGACTGTTACCAGTCCAAGGTAAGAGGGGAACTGACCCCCAACCTTCACCCGCCGGATACCATCGCAGATGCAGTTAAAACCAGCATCGGACCAAACACATGGCCCATCATCAGGGATTTGGTTGATCATGTCCTGACGGTCTCAGAGGAAGAAATCAAGGTAAACGCTCCTGGCTCCCTTCTCACAGTAGCTGCCAGCAGGCAGCTGCCTCTGTTCATGCTCTGCCCCTACACTCTCCCCGCTACACTCTCCCAGGGCAGCACAAGCCCCTGCACACCACCACAGCTGTGCAACACCCACACTGTCTCCAGCTGGAGAGGGCTGGCGGAAGCTCTGCTCTCCCTTCCCAGAGCGCTGCAGAGATGTGCACACACAGTGCCCTCCGCAGCCCTGGAGCAGCCTGTACTTGCTGCTGGGATGACAGCTGCTGCTCTGTCCCTACAGCGAGCCACGTGGCTGGTGTGGGAAAGGATGAAGCTGCTGATTGAGCCAACAGCAGGCGTGGGAGTGGCAGCCGTGCTCTCGGAGCAGTTCCAGGCGGTCCCTCGGGATGTGGAGAACGTTTGCATCGTGCTGTGCGGGGGAAACGTGGACCTGAGCTCCCTGACCTGGCTCACAGACCTCCCTGGGAAAGCGGAATGAGAACGGAGCAGTGTCTCAAGCGACAGAAACCTCACTCTGAATTTGTACAGTCTGGTTTGTGCACGGATAACAAAACAGATAAACAACCTCAAACGTTTGAAAGTCTTTGTGGAGGGATAAGGGAAGCTAGCGTTGGTCTCTACAGCACAGTCTCTTGGTTCCACAGTAAAGGGTCACTACTGGGGGGCCTGGAAACAAAGCACTGCCTGTTCGCCCTTCCCCAGCTGCCCTGCTCTAGGACAGACCTCCAGTGAGCTGCACTCAGTCACTCTCCCCAGCTGCTACTTCACCTTTCTTTCTCAGCATCACAATAACTTCCAGCAAACTCCTGTCCTCGATACAGCAAAATCCCTACACGCACCGCTGTGGCAGGGCACGAGGGAAAGACAACAGCCGGAGTGGGCCAAGAGATTCACTAGACAAGGAGCGCACACAGCCTCCCCATTTGGCCTCCTCAGCCAGCTACCACCAAGACAGAGGCACTTAATTGTTTTCTAAAACATTTTCCATTAAAATAAATAGCTGTAGCTGGTACCTGAGCAGCAGCTGGTAAGACAGCCGCCCCTGTACAGACCCCAGCAGCAATACGTCCAAGACATCAGTGCTACCCTCGCTGTGCAAGGGCCGAGAACAGCGTCCAGGGAGCTAAGGCACAAACTGCATTAGCCATGCTGGAGACTTATTCCATTTCCACCTCCTGTACTGGCAGCGCACTCTCGCTCCTCACCCACGGCACAGGCTCTGGAACATGGGGGTCGTAAGTCCATTTAGGAAAAACGCGCTTGTAGAGGTTCAGCAGCACTGTGTCCTGGGACTTTAGCTGTCCATCAAAGTGACACTTCATGTGACCATGGGTCCCTAAGCAGAGAGCAGAAGAGGCCATTAGCTCTCCCTCCTGCCCAGGAGGGCCACATCCTGCCCAGCATCACAGAGATAAATAACCAAATCAAACCTACCTAATGGCTCCTTGATATGTCCTCTACGACCCCACTTTGTCCTCAGCTCCACTGGCTTAAACCACATCACATCCTCTGGAGATCAAAACATGAAAGGCAGGTAAGAAACAGGCTTTGCTGCGTCGACACAATTGCTCCCCCAAGGGCCGGAGTTCTGCTTCTGCATCCCCTCTTTCCACCACGGAGGTGAGCCAAGCCATACCTCTGTTAAAGAACATGTATCGCACGACAGCCGTCTTGGTAAAGATCTTGAAAGGATGGCCACTGAGCACTAGCCGCTTGATGACGATTCTGTCCGGGTCCACGGAAAGCAGAGAACCCGTGGCAATGAGGTCGTGCATTCCTGCAAGGCAGAGTCACTAATGCACCAGGGCAGTGCCACAGAAGGTGCCTCCCTTACCTCCTCCCCCACCACAACTCCCTTCTCCAAATAGTTCCAGGCCCAGAGCAACCCTACAGCAGGGACAAAGGTGTCAGTGATACTGGGGATGGAAATGCATTTGTTTTCTCAAACAGCATGAAGGGGACAGCTTTTTCAAGTCATGCTCTCTGGATAGATGCACTTATAAGTGGGGTATGGGAACAGCCTGCTAATGTTTGTTTCCCAGACACCACCTCCTCAGCACTTACCAACTTACCATTACTTCTCTGTTTAAAAAGCAGCACTGAGGCAGGAGGGAAAGTGATGGGAGCATAAACAGTCACCACCAGGGCAGCATCTGGGCGCAGGAAACGCTCCAGCTTGTGCTTATCAGCTAGGACAGAACAGCAACGATCAAGTTCAGGCCAATAGCAGTCCTCAGAGCTCAGGGAAAACCCATTGAGCCCACTCTTCCCTCGCAAACAGGCTCTGCACTTTAGGAAAACAGGTGACAAACACCCCGCCTCTGCTGGCAGAGTATCTGGGAATGAAGGCGATCCTCTGAGCTACCAGATCCCTGCATGGAGCCTGACACCACCTTGCCTAGACCAGTGAGCCACCCTGCCCAAGCCCTTCCACTCCCTGCTGTTTAGTGCCTCCCCTGGAAGCCTCAGAGCCTAGGAGTGAGTCTTCAGAAGAGACCTTCAGCCAGGTTCAGACACCACGGCTAAGACATCACAGGCTTCCTGCCCTAGAAACCCCGGCCCCACCTCCTGGCATACCCGTGCCCACCCCACCGGTCCCTCACAAACCTGAGGTGTGCTGGGAGAACAGGGGGGATGCTCGGAAGCGTCTGAACCCACAGTGAAAGATCAGCTCCTCCTTTGCCCTCACTGGCTCGCTGTTGCTTGGATGTCGGCGCACCAGGAAATTCAACACAGACATCTGCAAGAGAGGCAGCACTGTGAGGGGCTGACAGAGCAGAAAGCAACAGGACATTGCAGCAGAGACGAATGACCTTGACAATGGCTTCCCAAAGGACCGCTGGTCACCAACGCAGGCACCTCGGCTAGGCTCACTCTAGCCTGAACACCTCTGGCAGCTTCAGCCTGCTCTGACCAAAGGGAAGGTCCTACTTTGAAATGCAAGCAATGCGGGGAGACTTCAGCCCAAGCCCTCTACAGCCAGAACCTCTCCAACCCATGCAGCCTGAGGGAATCAGACAAGGAGCTGCACACCTACAAGGTATCAGCGGGGACATAGTGAGTCACCTTTTGTTCGTGGGGAAGCAGCGAGAACAGGACTAGGGGCTTCCCTTCTTTGAAGCTTTCCATCACTGAGACAGGGACATTGCAGACATGAAGCGTAACGTACCAGCCAACCTGCCAAGAAAGGATCAGTTATGAATACTTCTGTGACAGAAGAGTGTCAGAATTAATATGTGCCTGGGTTAGAGAGGGAATCCAGGAGAACACTATCATCTGAACTCATGGTTTCAAGCTAAGAACCAGCTGGCTGAAAGATGCACCCAGCCACCTCCCTGACAAGTCTTTCCTATTAGGAGTAAGGGAACACAGTAGGGGAAGAGATCAGCAAGAGAAAAGGGAGCTACCGAGGCTCCTTCGGTCTCCTCTTTCTCTATTTGCCGGAAGAGGTGCTTTCTGGTTCGGGAGAAGTCCTGGAACTGGAAAATCCTGGCATAATCCCTTGGAAGATTCTCTTTGGGGTCCCATGGAGAAGTCCGGAAGCTCTTCAGCCCCCTGTACTTCTGGAACCTAGAGAACAGATAACAGAAAAGACAAACTACTTCACCAATCGAGGTGTTTGGCTAGCACCTTCTGTGGTCTGCAAGGATTCACACCTTCAGAGAGGGCAAAGGGAGCAAAGCAAATGTTAGCTCCCAGGAAAGATCTAAAACAGCAGCCAAGTCCCCAAACAACCCGCCCTTGCATCAGGGTTCTGCCATCCTCCTCCCTCTCCCAGGTCAGGATCCACATCTCCGTGCCGCAGGGAGCTGCCCAGGCCCACCCACTGCCCCCCAGTTAGTGCCTCCCTTGGAAGCCTCAGAGCCTAGGGGTGAGTCTTCAGAAGAGTCCTTCAGCCAGGTTCAGACACCATGGCTAAGACATCACAGGCTTCCTGCCCTGTCTCACCAAACTAGACAGAAAGGTGCCTTCCAGCTCCTCTCCCAGCAAATCATTCTGCTTCTTACCGGACTCTGGCAGGTACATCACGTGGCGTGTCCACCTCATCCGGAAACATTTCATCCATTCTCTCCTGTTTGTATCTCTCCAGCATCTGTTCATCTTCCTCCACCTTCTCGTCGTACCGGTCATCCCGCAAGCATTCAGAAACAGTCATAGTCTCACACTCCTCCTCTGCAGGTTCCTCTTCCTCCTCGCTGCTTTCCCCCTCCTGACACAGAGGACAGCACAGAGCCCATGAGCACCCATGCTCTGTTGATGTCTGTGCAGCACTGCAAACCCTGCGTGTACTCGCGCTGTGTGAATCACGACCCAAGCTACACCACAGTCCCTCATTTCGCTATCTAACAGGCCAAAGAAGCAACACGATACGCATGAGAGATATAACAATGGAAATCCAGGCAAGTCCTGGCTCTGTGTTGTGCCCTTGCATGGAGCAAGCCAGAAGGACAGGATTGCCCTAGAATAGGCAATAATGCCCTGGAGATCACCTGCAGTATCAGCTCTTGGAGGTACCTGGGAAACTGCCTCTTCCATCATATCATCATCGATATCATAATCTTCATCGTCATCATCATCTTTCTCACTGCTGCCTTCTCCATCATCCACAATCCAGGCAGCCTGGTACTTGGATGTGCCTTTGGGGACCTTCACCACTCTCCTGTTCGCTTTCAGAGACCCTGTAGGATTCCCACCAATGGTTAATACAGGAACAATTCTCCTTTCCCTCAGCAACATTTACACCAGGACAGCCAAGATCAGCTCTAGACCAGAATTGCTGTTTCCTAGCACAGAATTTGCCAGGGCCCAGAAAAGGCAGCTAAAATGTAACCCTGCTAACTTCCAGGCAAACCATGCAGGCTGGCACTCAGGTGATGGGACTAGGAATGGAAGCCCTGGGCTCCCAACTATTATGTTTCTTCACAGCCACCCTCAGCCATCCTGGTGATGGAGGGCTTCTAACAACCCTCTTAAGAGGGACAAGGAAAAGGTCCAGAAGTATTGCTGCTACTCACCCTCTGCTTCTGCCAGTTCTTCTTCAGTAGGCCACGTCTGCTCCCCTTCCATAGGATCAGGAACCACTTCTGACTGCAAAGATTCCTGCTTGGTTGGATCTGCCTTCATCAGGACCTTAACATCTTCCTCCATCTCGGCGGTACCATTTAGAGAGTCATCCTGAAGGGCAACAGCAGAGTCCCCCAGCTGTAAATATATCTAGCTCAAGCTAACCATCAGTCCAAAGCAAAACTCCCTTCAGTATCTCGTTCATTATGTTGTAACATAATGTTTGTTATATGCTGTGGGCAAGGAGTATCAGCTCAGTGGCAGAACACAGGCCTACTGGCTCAATTTCCTCTCCCCTCCCCTTGACCACATACACCCTGTTGTACTTTCCTGATGAAAGTTTACAAACATCATCTTCTAACAGGCCCAGCAAATCCCTGACCTCCTACACACCTGTACCTCCATGTCCTGACTCCTCTTCTGTCCTTTAACCACTCGGGGGTTCAAAGAGAGGGGGTCAGGGGGAGCATCCACCTGGCTCATCTGGAAGTCTCCATACCCCACAATATGCACCAGGTTGTTCACGTCAAGGGTCTGTCCCCGGACAAAGCCAGACACCTTCAAGGTCCCAACCAGGTCGCTCTCCTGACCGGGCACAAACTCAGCAGCATAGGCGAGCAGGTGAGCCCGCCTGTCCCGAAAAGCGAGATGCCGCTGCTTCTGGGTGGCAAGGTGCCTCAGCAGCAGCGAGGACTCCTGCTCCGTGTTCAGGGGGAAGAGCTTGGCTTCAGGAAAGCGCTTCTCGATGGCTTTGGCAAGTTTCTTCCTGGCATCTATCCGCTTCTTAGGTGGCAAGTCAGTGCCCCCTGGGACAGCAAGAGCTACCAAACAGTGCATAGAAGAGAGTTCAGGATGAGATTGTAAACCTTTTTATACTGCTTTTACCAAGCACCGACAAACACTCAGATATCAGCAACCCAAATTACCAAGCACATTTACAGCACAAGGTGCAAAGGCAGTTTCACACATCCAAAAGAACACTCGGGACAGAAAAGCTGTCTTCAGAGATGAGACTTTGAGACTAAATGAGACCATGAAGATAAGGGCCTAGGAACTGAACTTATCAAGAAAGTGTCTGAATCCCTTTCTTTCTGCACGCCTAAATAACCATTCCAGTACTGACACCACTACGCACCCAGAAGCTTAAACCTAGAACATCCCCTTTTATCTCCAGCACTCCCCCACAAGGGTAGTAACACAACAAGGCAACACATGAATGGTATTCACTCGACTGATCTATGCTCAGAAACAGAGCAAAGACCTTGTAACATATGAAGTTTTTAATCACTGCAACAGTAAATCCCCATCAAGCACCCCCTTGACTTATACACCACTAGAAGCCCTTAATGTTTCTCTCTCACTCACTCACCGTAAGTGGGGAGCCCCTGTGCAAAGAGGCAGGAGAGGCAGTGCTCCCCGGCACTGTCCCAGCCATCTGCAGGATCCAGGATGAACAGGAGGGAGTCGGCAACCTTTGCCAAGTCTAAGACAGCGTGAAGGTCCCCTGCACATAAAACGCCTCCATTACTGAGGCTGCCAGGGGTACACAGCCAAGAACCACACCAACAACAGCATTTCCGCACCCGCCTGTGCTGTCACAAAGTGCCAGCGCTGCTTGAGTCGGGGGCAAAGAAGTGCAAAGCCACCAGTTCTCCCCTCGTCCACGCGGATGACAGCCGAGTCCTGGCTCTGCAGCAAGCTGAGGGTGTCGTGGGCTGCAGCCCTGCTGTGCAGCGGCACCAAAACCACGAGGTGCGGGGGCCCATCCCTGCTGCCCAGGCTCCGCTTCTCTGCCAGCACCTGCGGGCACAACTGCAGAGCATGAACCCCAGCCCGGTTCCTATCCCACCCCCTTAGATCAGGACCGGATCCCTCTGCAGCTCACCCCGAACCCACTCGGTCCAGTAATGCCCCGCCTGCACCAAACTGAACTGACCCAGGCTCCCATTCCTCTCCCTACCACAGCTCCTGATACCCCCGCAAAGACCCATACTAGCTCGGTCCTCACAGACACACACCCATACCAAGACCCGCACCGGCCCCATTCCCGCTCCCGAACAGACCCTCGCAAAGACCCGACCCTTTTCCCGCTCCCACCGCAACCGGCCCGGCCCGGCCCGGCCACCCCGCGGCCCTCACCGCCTCCTTGCGCTGCCGGCGGAGCTGCAGCGCCTGGTGCCGCCGGTCCACCCTGCTGAGGTCGCGGAGCCGCCGGCGAGGCTGGGCCTTGACCGAGACGCGGCCTGCGGGGAGAGAACGGTCAGGCGGGCCGCGGCACACAGGGCCGGCGGGGAACCCGACCGGGCCCGCCCCGCCTCACCTCCAGCGCGGCGCTGAGACGACCCGCTGTGCTTCCCGCCCTTGTGCGCCTTGTTCTGCTGCTTCAGCGGCCCGGGCCGGTGGGCGCCCGCCGCCACCATGCTGCCTCCTCGCTGCCTCCTCAGCGCTTCCGCCCGCGCCGCTCGCGTCACTTCCGGCGCCGCGGGGCACGCCGGGAGCGCGCAGCGCCGCTCCCCCACTAAGATGGCGTCGTGAGGGACGGGGGGGGCTGGCTCAGCTCTGGACCAGGGCAGCGCCGCGGCCCTGCCCGCAGAGAGGGAGGAGCGGCGGGCCTGGTCGCCGGGGAGAGCACCGCTGCGGGGCGGGGGCGAGCCCCAGGGCCGGTGCAGGGAGGGAGAGGGGTGCCCGTCAGCGCCGCGGCAGGGAGGGGGTGGAATGAGAGGCAGGAGCGACAGCCCTTCCTTCAGCGCTTTATTGATTAGTTCTTTGTACGGTATTTACACAAGAGAAAGCAGCCCGCCCGCAGAGAGGGGGCTTGCCCGCGCTCTGGAAACAGTCCTATGGGAAGAAGCAGTTGAGGAAAGGCCCTCCTACGGGCCCCCCCACGCTGCTCCCCTCTGCGAAGACTGATCAAGCAAAAACATTCCTACGCAACCCGTGCCGCTTCGTCCCAGCCCCGTCTGGTACTGGCAGCACTGGTCACCTCAGCTCTTGGCAATCATTATCCAGCCAAGAATGTCTGTTCCTGGGCCCCAGGCCTCAGCCGTACCCTGCCCCAGCAGCCCATCACACCAAACACAGCAGGGGCACCTCGTAGCTGCAACGGCCACTCTGCCTGGCCCTGACAGAACCCCTGCCCCCAGGAATACAACACTCTGCTTGTTACTGGAAGCATTAGATACACAGCACCCCAGAAACACAGGCAGGTGAGCAATAAGATTAAACATTTCCAGCAGTGTTGCAATTGCCAGTAAAGCTGAAGTCAGTAACCCAAGGGAGAGGCAGGGCAGCTGCTACTCTGATCCTGATTAAGGAACCACATGAGGCAAAAAGCAGGTTCCTACAGGTCGCCACTTCCTCTGAACTTGAGGAGTCACCCCCCCCCCCTTTCCTCCTGCAAAGAAATCAGCATGATAGCAGCAACATGGGGTTGTCAGCTGTGGGCTGTTCTTTACAGATCCTTTACCCCTAAAAGCAGGCTGGCTGTCTAAACCTTTTGACTCTAAAAGCAATGTAGATAGCATGTCCTACCTGACAGGAAGGAAGACACAAAGCTAAGAGACCAGTGATGTAAAAATGCTGTTTAAGCAGTAGTAGCGGGACAGTATGCGAGTCTCTCCTGTTATCATTTCCGAAGGCTGTCCTTCAGCCGAGACAGCCCATAGCACTACCACAGCACTGCCTTGCAGAGCCAACTGTGAAGAGGCTGCTCAGAGAGGACTCAAGAGGAAGAGGAAATAACTAGGATACTTAAAAATCAAGAAAAACAATAGTCCCGTGAGTTAGTTTTACCTCGTCATTTAAGCAAGACCAGGGAAAGGAGCAAGGTTTGAAACTTTCTGCCTAGGGTTCCTAACACAAAGCCAACTACCTCTGCCCCTGGCGAGTCACCCAGAAGTCTGGAAACCCAGACAGCCAGAAGGGTCCCACCACGGAGGCTGAGGTCTCTCCAGATCTCTGCAATCCTCAGAGCTGCCGAGAGCCGCTCTGGCTTGTAAAAAGAGCTACCGCACTGTGGACCAAGCCCTTTGCGTGTAAAAGCAAAATTCCCACAGATCCATACATCGTAAGCTTACAGGTATTTCGCCAACCTGCACGGTTCGGCAGGGCTCTCCACACAGACTACCAAAAAAACAAAATCACAACCTGCCGAGCTGAGCAAGCAGGAGCAGAAAGCCAAGCACCACCTCTCTGTGGCAGACAGCGTTGCAGGTTAAAACAAGCTTTTCCTGCCAAAGCAGAAACTACCAAAGAAATACGGTTACAGCCGCAGCATGAGCTGGGAAGTATCCTCTGGCAGTTGGGATGCAGACGCCTGCAGTGAGGCAAGCCCTTGCAGGGCGGGGGGCCCCCCTTCAGCTCTCCTGTACTATCACAACACGCAGCTCGGTGCTCTACACACACAAGACACCATGACAGCTCACTCAGCACCAGCTGCCAACCCGCCTTCCCCTCTGCGCTCTCCGACAACACAGACTTCGCATCACTCCAGCACTCAGCCCAGACAAGCTGTGCAACGACAAGCAGAGCTCACAGGCTGCTCCGCCACACGCTGGCTAAGGCCGAGAAAGCAGCTGCATTGCAGGAAGGCTGAGCTCACATTCCTACTCCCTAAAACAGCCTCACTGCTGCCTTCTGCAGTGGCAAGAAATCCGGGCTGACTCCACTTTGCACATGGCTGAGGGGGGAGCAACAAGCCGGGGCAGGCCAGATGCAAAGCCTAGGCCTTGGTTTATAAAGGAAGACTGGTTGCAACTGGAAGGGCCAGTTTATTAGAGAAACCTCACATTGCAGAGAATTCACAACACATTGGAAAGGGTCCAGGCCTGCTGAGGGGGGCCAGTCTTCTGCAGCAGCACAGATCTACGTCCCCCAGCTCCAACCCCAGCAGGTGCCACAAAGGTAAGGGTTAACTATAACACAGCTTATGTTTACAAGCAGCCCGAGAGAGCCAGTATTAAAGTTCAAAAAAGCCTCCCCATTAGACAACAGTTAAAACAAAAATGGTTTAAAATGTTTAAAAGCTGTGTTCTTGGCTGCAGTATAATGGGGAGGCAAAGGTCTGCAACACACACAGGTCTCTGTGGATCTCGGCATTCGGTCTGCTCTACCAGTGAAGGCCGGAGGGGGGGGTCTTCTCATCTTTGTTGCTTTCCAGAGAAAAGGGTGGGATTCGGACATCAAAGTGGGAGCCATCAGGCCTCTCAAATCGAAAAGTACCCCTGCAAAATAATGGCAGAGATCACGCTGAGGCCAGGGACAAACACAGCTAGGAATCATCAGCTAGAAGGCAAGGCACGAGCTCTTCCACATCCTGCGCAGGGACTCCAGGGCTGCATTTGCAAGGCCAGTCCAGAAGCAAGTGCATCTGCCTGCCAAGATGACTCATTTACTGGAAGACTCCTGGGCGGTTTACATCACAACTCTAATATACATTTCCTGAATAAAGATGTCATGATTGGAGCCTCCAGGAGGTAAGCGCACTCCATGCATCTGCAGCAGTGTTTACCTAACTCCCACCCCACAGGAGACAGAACCATCTGAGCTATTTTTATAAACTGATTACACGTAAACTCAGATTCGTATTTCTTGGCAGAAGCTCCACTGGTTAAGAAGTCTGTGACAACACAAAATCCCATCACAGATGTAATCTGGAAGAGCTTCTGCTTTGCATTTCAGAACGGGTATTCCAGAAGTGAATCTGCCTGTCCTTGTACAAACAAAGAATTTGTTTACTGCCCTGAACTACAAACAAAAGTACTGCAGAACGCGGCATGGGCAAGAGGATCATGGAGATAAACTAACAGGCTCTCACAACGGTGAGGACACAATCGAACACCAGAAGTCAAGCTGAGCAGCTTCTGAGCTGCAGAACCTTTGTCCCTTTCTCTTCAGGATGCAGGCAGAGAGGGAAAAACTACTAAACAAGCTGCTTTTATTCCCCGGGGCATGCATTAACGTGGAAAACAAGGGTATACCCTATAGGCAAAGAGCTGCTTTATTGCTTTTCCCCAACTCAAAGGCAGTTCCAAGGCAGCCTAACTCTGAACCCACATCTCAAAAATGCAAGCCAGAAAGGCCTGTCATACAGAAGGCAAGAGGTGGCTGTGCATTTCTTATTCACACAGAGATGACACTAAATCTGCTAACCCGTCTGAAATGCAAACAGAGAGAAAATGCTTTAACCCTGCGGCGCAGGAAAAGAACAACTCAGCTGAGCACTTTCCTACCTGCGCTTACGGAAGAGAGGACTTGAGCACCAGTTAGGCTGAAGGCCTTATCTGGCTAAACTGGGAATAAACCCACATGCCAATTCCTTGTGGAAACAGAAATGCACAGCTTCACTCAGGGATAGAATCAAAGCCCAGACCTCTCCAAAGAGAGGATACCAGTGCACACATCCTGGCTGCCTAGGGAAACACCAGCATGAAGCCTTGCCTCTTGCACCAAGGACTGAAAGGGACAGAAACTGGGTACAGCAGAAGATGACAGAGGACTGCTTCATGTCTTTTCAAATCCAGTCTAGCATAGACCACAGAAGGAGGATAAATTAGCCTGGAACCTCTCTTGGTGCAGAGAATCAACAGATCATCTTCTCACTAGCTGGGATACTGCTGTAGAGAAGCTTATAAAAATTGTAGTTATCAAATGTCCTGTCCAGTTCACTTCCACCCACCTTTCAGCCATAACTCCAGGCTGCAAACTGCGTCCCAGCTCAGCGCTGTGGGGTCCTACATCTAAACCACTACTGCAGTAATAAGTGCTTCTTACCACATGTGACCACTGGATGCCTGCAGGGAGACGTGACTGCTGTACTGAAATGCTGGCTGTTCTTTGGATAAAACTGGCTCCTGAGAAGACAAGAGACCACTCTGCATCAGCAACGGATCTTAACGTTTCTCCACAGACAGGCATCAACAGGAAATTTACATAGCGAGAAGAAAAACAGACAGATCCACACCTGAGCATCGCTACCAATTACACAGCAAACAACTCACCCAGTGAGTAGTGCCAGAATCGTGTATTATTCCAGTTTTCCCCATTACCAGTCATTTAGGATCATTCTCTAATAGCGTGAAGTTTCAGTTCAGGTGAAAAGCTCATGGGATTTTTTTCATTGCCAGTTTCCTATTCCATCGATTTCTACTGCCCACTAAACAATTTACTGGCAAATCAACCCAAGCGAGAGGACTCCAGCAAAGGGCTGCACTTCCCAGAAGAAGCTACACGATACCTACCCTTCCTACAACGCCGCGGCCCCTGACCGTTTCCAAGGTGCCAGACAAGCTAAATATCCTCCAGTGCCGTTCTCGGAGTTGTACCACTTCGCTGTCGAGGTTCTCCAAGCGAATACAGTAGCGCCACTGGACAGAAGAAAGACTGTTATCAAGAACTGGAATCAGCTGCAAACAGTTGATAACCCACAGCCGATACTGGGAAACAGTTGCCAGGCAAGGGCTACTCTCCCTCAGAGCTTATCACACAGCAATGATGCCACAGCAAATAAACTCCTTCCCTTTAGCTGCTTTGTGAAACAAAAGGCACTTACCCAGTAGACATGGGAATTCTGGGCTTCCTGTCAAGAGAAACAAAAGACTTTAGCAGCTGCCCTTCAACGCTCAGCGCCAAAACCTCTTCAGCTGTCACCACAGCACAAGCACAGGGGCTCTCGCTCCATGCCAGATTGACGCAGACAACTCACATGAGCACAAAGACAGCTGCTCTCCGAAGCAGTCCATCAGTTACCGCCTGGCACTGGCTCTGCTCTAGACATGTAATCATGAGGTGGGAGATTTGCAAGGATCTTGTGACTACGGAGGGTTGATCTCCATGTTAATTACGCACTTTCTACAGATCTAGAAACACCCGTTTCCTTGCCTTCGGGCACCTGTTTTTCTGACAAGGTTAGGACAAGCATCAGTTGGGCTCCACAGAAGTTGCAATTCCACACCAAAACGTCCACCTGCCACGGCGCAGGCTCCCCGGCAGCTGTGCTCCTCTGGACTTGGAAATCAAACTGCTGTGGTAATTCCCAGCCCGCCCGCTCAGAAGTCTATCACAGCCTCATTATTTTGGATGGTCCACATGAAGTTCTTACACTACAAAGAGCACATCGTTATCAGCTAAATCCAGAAGGCTTTAGCCAAACCCTCTAACCCGCATTAGAGCCAGGAAACAGGGGTAGACACCCAAAGCACCTCATCACTGGGCAGGATAACGGACATGTCTGTCATGACAGGTCAGACGGCCTTGGTGCCCCCTTACGCACACGCCCATCTGTGACTGAGGCAGTAAAGGACCAATTCACAAGCCTTCCTAAATATCTTGCTAACACTCTTCTGCAGAACAGTACAGCGTATTTCCCATCCTACAAATAACAAGCAAAAGCCAATCTGCAGGAGCTGTTCTTCAAAAATGTATGATAAAACAGTTTCATGTTCATACCTCTGCTGGACATCATGACAATGAAATCGCAACTGTGATTAAAAAGTAATTTCTCCAGTAAGTAGAAGGTACCTTCAGTCAGTAAATCAGTCTTAGAAAAACATGCAAGTTAAGCAGATCGCAGAACTAACAGTGACACGCAACACAGACCTACCCTCATGCCCATATAGAAAGGGATGACTGTGACGCGGATGTTCTCTGTGGTTTCTCGGTGCACATCAGAGAGCTCTAGCCAGGGGTGGTTCTTCTCCTGCCACGCACACAGTGTATCCCTTGCTACAAAAGGTGGAACTGTGGGGAGGGAAAGATAAGGGTTTATGAGGAGAGGCATACTATAGCTGGAGAGCTCTCCCCTCAAGGCAACTCCTTTCACAGTTAGAAAAATTATTTAAAGGAGGCTTTGCTGTAACAAAACCCAAACCAGACCACGATTTTTACACTGTATCTAAGATGATGGGTTCTGGGTACTTGTCATAGAGTACCTCAAGCACCTGGCTCTGAAGAGTTCCCTCTGAAGCCAGAAATTACCTTTTGTTTGGTCGTACATGAGAAACCTCTCAAAGAGCTCATGCTGGATGGGCACTTGATCAGTGGAGCTGTAGGGAAGGATATCTTCATGGCTTACATAGTCTAAACCTGAAAAAGAAACCCCAAAAGCCATTGAACTTCCCCAGTGAAGAGCAGCTCAGAAGTCTCCTGACAGAGAAATGGATCACATTACTGAGACGTTAAGAAAAGGATTTTAGTGGCAGCAGCCAAAATTGCATGCAAGAATGGAGGAAACAGGCCAGTAACAACCCCTGGCAGCATTCTCCGGTGAGGTTTTTCCATAGAATGATTTCTCCGATAAAGACACACTGCCTGGGAAGTGACTGCGCTGCTACAAAAGGAGTTTGGGCAGGAAATGCACAGGTCAAGAAGAGATCTTGCTGTCCTGGTCATAAAGTAGAATAGCCCATATGCAACAGGGTATGCGTATGGGATCTATGTCTCAAGAGCACAAAGCAGGCATGCTTGTGTCTGATCAGTCTGCCCAACTTCCATCTATCCAAAAGAACCTCAGGTACTTGAGTCATTGTTGTTTCTAGCACGGCCCTAAAACACAGACAGATCCACTACAGGAATGTCTTGTAGGAACCGCGGCTTCACGGGCAGGAGTTGACTGTTGGTGACTCTTCTGACCTCACCTCATGACAATCCACACCTCCACAGAGGTTACAGGTGCATTTTACTCACCTGGTATGGCATAGAGGGCTCTGCTGTCATCGTGATTTGCCAGGAACGTCACTGCTTCTGTCTGTGATCTCTGGGACTGAGAAAAAGGGAGGTTTATGTCTTTCTGTGCGGATTGTCGTGGGCCAGTTTCCAGCCATATTTCAGTTTACTATTGTGGTTTCTGAAGTGTGTAACGTTTATTTTATTTAACCAATTCACTTCAGAACATCTCTCCTTTTAACTCCTCTAGACTGATTCTCCACTCAAACAAGCGAAGAGCATTTTCAGTGCTGCAACCCACATTCATAATGACCCGTGTGCAACAGAACAGGAATGCCAACAGGATAAGGAAGTGAGGTTGGAAAGGGGAAACATGATCCAGAAAACAGTCATATGACATTCCAGATTATCTTTCTCAGGGAAAATATGACTTGAAGAACAAATTTGTCCTAGAATTCTAAACAATCAAGTTAGCCATCAGAGCCATTTTCTTTCACTGCCTGTCCATCTGAAGCATTCATAGAGGAGAAGATACTGGAGTTTCAACACCAAGATTACTGGTTACTTACTATATGCGGACAATCCCGGGCATCTATTAGCACCTGATAGTAAGTATGCGTTTTGCCCTTGACCTCTTTGGAACCATGGCCTGCCGCGTTCTCGCTTCTAAGAAGAAAAGCAGAGCACTGAGCTCAAGCGCAGGATGGCAGCAAACTGTTGTTATCAGGACCAAGCACATGCATAAACAATGACTTTTTTTTTTTTAATGCATTTCACAGTCTGTAATCATCCAATTCCATCCAAAATAAAGTCATGTCAGCCCCCCCCCCAACAACAGATGAGCCAAGATGACAATCAACGGTGTTTGTCACAGGCACAACAGCCCTGTTTCCAGACAACTCAGAATTTCTTTCTGCTCAGTCCAGTCTCCAGTTTGGGGTGGGTATTTCTACTGCCCTCTCATTCTCTCTCTGCTAACTCTTCATTTCTTCCCAACTCCAAATGCACACTCGCCCAGCACACCTCCCACACACACCAGTGGGAAAATGGATGGAAGAGGGGAGAGGAGTGAACAGTGACTCAGTCCACAAGAAGGATGAACTTCGCCTAGTGGGTTGAAACTGGGGAGGCGGCTGACAAATCCAACTCACTGGCAACTACAGAAGCAGCAGCCTGCAATTTTAACACAGGAGCCTAGACCTAACTCAAAAAGGAAGACACAAGGCGGGGGGGGTGGGGGGTTCATAATAAAAAAATGCCAGCAGCGCGATTTTTTTTTTTACTTCACACACTCTCACCGTTCATACTTCCATCCTGTCTCTAATTAACACAAAACTAATACTCATGCGCTGTCTCTTCTAGTTTACATTCATGCAAAACAGACCCATAGCACTGTCCTCCTTAAAAAGATTTGTTTACCTCAACCAGAAAACTCGAAACGAAATGTAAATATAACAGTACAACAGCATATACACCAGAACATATCCTTACTTTTCTGTGACAGGAGAAGCCACATCTCGATCGTAAAGCCTGGCTTGCCAGGGAAACAGGACTATTCCTCGATAGCCAAACACACTGTGAAGAAATAGCTGCAAGGAACAAATAATTGCATTTGAATACACAGCAACCTTTAATCAACTTAGACACGACAGAAAACACGAAGCCAAAAGCCCTTTTCTGACAGTATTTAAAAAAACCTGGTAACTGAGGGAAAACCAGAAACACTTACAAAGCGTACAAATGCGTGGGATGAGAATACAGGGAGAATCACTACTGTGCGAACCCAGAGCAAAACAAAGAGGAAACATGAACAGTCTGGGATGAGAGAAAAAAATCACGTCGTCTCTATCCCATAAAAGTGAATGACTAAACCAGTATGTCCTGGTTTCGGCTGGGATAGAATTAATTTTCTGCCTTGTAGCTGGTACAGTGCTGTGTTTTGGGGTTAGTACGAGAAGAATGTTGATAACACTGGGATGGTTTCAGTTGTTGCTAAGTCCTGTTTAGACTAAGTCAAGGACTTTTCAGC
>JAVKLA010000084.1:6072284-6096371 GCA_034782735.1 Sagittarius serpentarius | reverse complement strand
CCCCCGGGGGGGGGGGGGGGTCACATCCTCCGCCCCAGGGATGCATTGGTGGGGCTGGGGCGAGCAGTAGGGAGCTAGATCCCAGACGCAGGGGTTGGGACACTGCTGTGGGCCACGGGGAAGGGGCAAGGGGGGGCCACAGCATCACTCCCCGCAATGCGGGTCCCCCAGCCCAGCGCCTGCCCCAGCAAGCAGGGCACACTGTGCTTCGTGGACCTGGCTGGCAGCGAGCGGGTGAAGGAGACCGGTTCCAGCGGGGAGCTCTCCGTGGAGGCCAACAACATCAACCGCAGCCTCCTGGCACTGGGTAAGAGTTGGGGGACCCCTCCTCCGTGGGAGCACTAGCTGCTCGTCCCTCTCAGAGCCCTGTTGCACCCTCTGCGGCTTGTCCTCCGGCAGGACACTGCATCTCTCTGTTGGCCAAACCCCGAGGGAAGCGGATGCACATCCCTTACCGGGACAGCAAGCTCACCCGGCTGCTGGCCCGTTCCCTGGGCGGCTCAGGCATCACCCTGATGGTATGTGCACGGAGGAGGCTGGGTAAGGCTGCATGAAGCTGCAGGGGGCCGGGGTCTTGCCCCCATGGAGGGAAGGCTGGAGGGGAACGGGTGACCCCCCCCCCCCGGCTGCCAGCTCACCTGTGGCCCTTCCTCGTCGGCAGGTTGCCTGCATCTCCCCGTCCTCGCGCTGCCTCTCGGAGACGCTGAGCACGCTGCATTATGCCAGCCGGGCCCGGAGGGTCACCACCAGGCCCCTGGCCAACAGGGTATAGCAGGCAGGGGCTGCGGGCAGGGTGCTCTGCCCCGCTCCTGGGGCCCTCCTGAGCCACCCCCTTATCCTCCCAGGTGTCCCGGGAGAAGCTGCTGCAAACCTTGGAGGAAGAAATCCATGCCCTGCAGCTGGAAAACCTCTCCCTGCGCCAGCAGCTGTGCCTGCCGAGGGTGCCGACGAGAAGCACAGAGGTCCCAAGGACCCCCCTGAGGGCAGGGGCACGGCCGGGCTGGGGAGGCAGGTACGGCCCCGCAGCGCTGCAGCGCTCCCCCCTCGAAGGGCAGCTCCCATCGGAGGGAGCCCCAGCCTGGCCCAGCCTCTACGGCCTCCTGCGGGACTTTGTGGTGGAGAATGAGCAGCTGAGGTATGGGGGGCATGTGCAGGACCGACGAGCAGGGGCTCAACGGGGTGGGGGGCAGCCAGACCCCCCCAGCCGAGCTGCACCGTGTGCCAGCCAGCCTCTCCTAGGGACTCCCTGGGGCTGGGCAGGGCACGGAGGTTTGTTGGAGGCTGCCAATGCCCTGCTCTGCTCCCTTGCTGCTCCCCAGGCAGCCCCGGCTGTCCCCAGACCCCGGCAGTGACGTTCCAGCTGGCCCATCCTGCAGAGCCACCCGCAGCTCCTGTGACAGCCAGCCCCCGCTCCGGAGTGCCCGCACCCCCCGTGTCCCCCCTGGCCACCCTGTGAGGCTCCGGCAGCCTGACACGACACCCACCTCTGGCCCCCGGCTGCCGGTGAGCGTGGGGGACCCCTGGCTCCACAGGCATCCTCATGTGGGGCTGTGCCCACGGCAGGGTGAGGATGCACAAACCACCCACCCGCTGCTATCCCCTCTTGCAGAAGCTGCCTCCTGCCTTCGGCCGCCCCAGCTGCCCGGGGTGCCCCCAGTGCTGCCCTGGGCCAGCCGATGCCATCGTCTCCCAGGTATGGCCCCGAGAGGGGGAGTTTCTTCGGAGGAGGGTGGCACAGCACGACACAGCAGCCTGACCCCTCTGCTCACCCCCACCAGGCGCTGCCAGGGCCCCTGGTGTCGCAGCCAGTGCCACCCGAGGGACGTGCCGGCATCCTGCCGCTCGGCCAGGAGGACGCAGCTCTGCCCGGCTGCCATCAGCTCCCCGGGCACCCCCAGCCGCACCAGGGGAAGAGGTGAGAGCCGGGGCCTGGGGCCACCCCCCAGGGCATCAGCTGCAGCTCAGGAAGCCCCTGGGGGTATGGGGGTGGTGGGGCAGCGGGTCGGGGTTTGTTCACGTGTCCTTAACGCCAGGAGCCGGGGCAGGAGCAGGAGCTCGTCTCAGCGGCACCCACTCCCCCGGGAGCTGCCAGACCCCGAGCGCCGTCCCAGCCCTGAGGGAAGGGTCATCCCTTCAGCACCGCCATGGCCGGGATTGCCGGAGCCAAGAGGTGAGCGGGGGCGGTGGGGGGGAGGCCAGGCAGTGCCTCAGGTAGGGTCCCTCGGGGACGGACACCCATCTGGAGCCCAGCTGCTCATGCACGGGGCTGTGGACCTGATCCCGGGGACGCTAGAGACCTGACCCTGCCGGCTTCTGGCTGGCAGCCGCCGGCACCATCCCTCTCTTCCAGTGGGAAGAGGCACCGGACTGGTTGGCGGAGCAGATCTGAGCAGCCGCAGCCGTGCCGCGGACGGGGCCAGCAGCGGGGATCTGGCACAGGCCACGCACAGCTGTTATACCTGGGGAGACGACCACAGCTCTCGGGGGCATAGGGATCTCGGACTACAAGGACTGCGCAGACCACGGGACGGATGGATGGACGGACAGACAGGGCTCTCCAGCCTGCACGGCACTCACAGTTTATTTCTCTCTAGCTAGGGGCTGTGCTGCTGGGCTGCTCCGGCGCGGCCCTCTCAGGTGCTCTGCTGCCCGGGCTGCGGGCAGTCCAGCCAGTACTGGGCGATGGAGCGGGGGTAGCGGGGCTGCACCAGGTCCACGCGCTTGGTGCGCAGGTTGACGCGGTAGTACTTGTCTGGGAGGAAGGGGAGATGGCTGTCAGGAGTGCCCGGGGGGGGCAGGGGCAGAGCTGCGGGGAGCTGCCAGCCCTGGGCTGGGACGGTTCCCACTGCGTCCCTGGGCTCAGGGGCATCACAGAGTGAAAGGAGACTTCCCCCTGCCCCGGCAGCCCTGGTTCTGCGTCTCTCCTGGATCCTGGCTGCCCCAGACTCACCTCCGACAAAGAAGTAGACGCTCTGGAGGGTCTCGCACTGGGATCCCGACAGCCAGTCGCTTTCGGCCCCCGCGGAGTCAGAGTCGTTTTGCGGCCAGCTCCAGAAACGGGAATTCAGTGACCGGTGGCTCTTGTACCTCTTGCGCTGGCGGCGAGACTTCCTCCTCCGGGGCTGGTGGGAGGCCACGTAGATCCTGCCGGCCATGGCAGCGTCCAGCCGGCTGGGCACCCCCCGCCAGTCTCTGCTGATGTACCGTGGGCTGCTCGCCCCGGCTGGCAAAGAGGCAGAGGGTGAGTGAGAGGGGCAGCAACGTGTGGGGGTGAGCTGAGCCCAGCCCCACAGGCAGCCCCCAGCACCTGCTCCGAGACCCACAGGGACGCTCCAAAGGACCCCAGCCTGGACAGGATGCGTGACAGGGACACGGACCAGGCGGAGCTGGGAGCAGCCCCTTGCCCCACCCTTGGCTGGGATCAGCCCTGTGCTGCCGAGCCCTCTTCTCCTCCTCTCCGACTTTGGTTTCTCTTTCTCGGGGCTGGGGTTTTCCTATGGCATCTCCAGCTCCAGTGGGAATAAACACTCCCCAGCAGCGATGCTGTGGCGCGAGGTGGCTGGTGATGGGCTCAGTAATGCGGGGCATAAGGGCTGCAGAAGGTGGGATTTGGGATGCCGTGCGAGATGCTGCTGTGGCCTGGGGAGGGGGGGGGTTCCTGTGCGTAGCCTGGGCTCCTGCCCAGCACGGCGGATCATCCAGCCTGCCCGCACTCCCAGGCATTGCTCCCTCCTCCCTGGATGTCCGCACCCCTCGCGCCCCGTCAGCGTGGGCACCTGCCGGCCCTTTTCCCTGGAGCTGGCCCAGCCCTTACTCATCCTGCCGCCAAAGAGGATCTGGAAGATGTCCTCCCAGCTGTCGCGGTTCATGAAGACGTAGTGGTTGAATACAGCGGAGGGGGAGGACTTCTCACAGTCGGCCTGCGTGGGCTGGTGGGCAAAGTCGTAGGACCAGTAGTACTTGTCTAGGAGAGGATGCACAGGGCATTAGTGGGGGACACACACTCAAGGGGGAGCAGTAGTTAGAGGGGTGTCCTGTCCACGGTTGCTGGTGCCAGGCTCTGCCCAGGAGCAGGGGGCTGCCCCCCCTTACCCTTAAAGAAATAGACTCTCTCATTGCCGTGGTAGCTGTGCGCAGGGAGGGCGAAGGCCGCGTCGATGCTGTTCGGGATGCCTTCAAAGCCCTCCGAGATGTCGCGTGGGTACCCAGGGTCCAGGGTTCCGTCATCAAAGCGCCAGTACTGGCTGCCCTGGGGGGGTACAGGACAGAGCGGGGCGGGGGGGGGGGGGGCAGGTCAGGGGGGGGGGGGCCGCATACCCCAGGTCTGCCGGGGGGAGCGAGTGGGTGCTGGGAAGCCCTGTGCTGAGGCTGTGGCTGCCTGGGCCCCCGGACAGCCTCAGGGATTTGGAGGTATCTGGCAGCCACTCTGTGTGTGCATGGATGGAGGGTGCCAGGGTGGGGACAGGAGCACTGCGAGCCCTGCAGCCAGGCTTCTGCCCACCTTGAACAGGTAAGTCTTGCCCTGGCAGTTGATGCGTGTGAAGGCTGCGTCAATGGGGCCCTCGATGCCCCAGATGTCGCTGATGAGCTTGGGGTAGCCGGGCCGCACGCTTGTCTCATCCAGCTCATAGAAGTACTTCCCTGGGGAGAGAGGGGAGGTGGGGGCAGCAGGAGGGACCGCAGCCGACGGTGCGGGGCGATGGTGCGGCAGCACGTCCCGTGTGCCCGGGAAAGGTCCCCGAGGTACCTCGGAAGGCGTAAAGGGAACCGTTCTTCAGGTCAGTGAAGGCATCAAAAGGTTTCCTGCTGCACAGCTCCTCGGGCTCCTCCACAGGGTCCTGCTCCCCAAATCCATCCGGCATGGTGCTGGGCACCGCCTCCACAGGCACCTCTGTCAGCGTCTCCTCAGGGCCCGGCTTGCTCTCCAGCGTGGCCTGCGCCGGCGACAGGGAGGTGGGCAGCTCTGTGGGGGCTGCCTTGGTGCCCTCTGCAGCGCCCAGGTCGACGGTGAGGGTGTAGTCGAGGTAGTCGTCCTCCGGCAAGGCAAACACGTCTCCCCGGGTCACTGCGGGAAGGAGCAGGTTGGTCCCGGGAAGCCCCGAGCATCGCCCACGGGGTTCGGGTGCGGGAGCCGCTTGCTCCCAGGCAACACGGATTTGCACAGACCCCACGCTGCAGGCGGCAGCGAGCCGGTTGCTAAAAACCCCTGGTGCTGCAGCACACTCAGCACCAAATCTTGGCATGACTTCACCCTGCGGACACGGGTGGGTGCAGAGCTGACCCAACACGGACCCCGCCAAGCCCCCATGGTGTTGGGCACCCGTGGCCAGCCCGGCAGCCCCCGCCCCAGCTGGGAGGGCGGCCGCGGGACCAGTACCTTTGGCTTTGCAGACGGTGGAGTAGTCGCTGCAGCAGCTCTGGTAGTACACGCAGAGGGTGTCACACTGGCACTTGCGCTGCGCGTCAAAGCCATCCTCGCAGCGGCCCTTGCAGGAGTCTGCAAAAGCCGCCCGCCAGCGCAGGAGGAGTAACGCCGGTGGGCAGTGGGGCCGGTGCCTCCCCGCCCCAGCCCTGCCCCGGGGGTGAAAGCAAACATAGGCACGTCCAGGCTGGGGGGACCCCACCTCTCCACGGTCAACCCCAACACCAGGGGCTACAGCGGCACCTCTCCCCACTCCCACCCAGGTCCTGCTGGGATGGGAGCCATGTGCCAGGCTGTGCCGGGGTCCCAGCTCCGCACTGGCAGCCGTAGGATGACCAGGGATTTGCCCAGGCACCACTTACACCCGTGTGCTGCCTGCTTGCCTTCTCCCCATGCTGCGAGGCATAGCCAACGTGGCCCGTGGCCGCGGCCACCACCTCCTCACCCTGCCCGGGCTCCCCAGCCCCTCCATCAGCCCAGGAGCCGCATTCATTCCATCCCCGCCCTGGCTGCAAGCGGGAGGCAGCCGGCACAGGGCAGGCCGGCTCCGGCTCACCTTCAGCAGCACGGGCAGCGGCGAGCAGGGCCAGCACAAGGGCAGGGAAGAGCAGCCTCATCCTGGGTGGCCGGGAGCGCAGCCCTCCTGCGACTGTGCGGGCTGGAGCGCGGCTGCGGCCGGGGCCCCGGCATCCACTGTTTGCTCAGCCTGCCCCAGCGGGAGAAAACAAACAGGCCAAGGTCAGAGCAGGGGAAAAGGGGCAGAGACTCTCTCCCACCCAGCACCCCCCACAGTCCATATTCAGCCGGGTGCGTTTGCGGGGGACAGGGCTCCCCATACGCGCAGGCAGCTCCGAGAGCCACTGGCCGTGCCTTCGCTGCCAGCGCCTTCGCAGCCCCGGTGCAGGTTGGGCACCGGTTCAGAGAGCAGCAGGGGGACAGCAGGCCAGAGCCAGGAACCAGTTTTGAGGTCCTGCCACACTTATTTCACAGCAAACCTCATGGTACTAAAGCTCCCAGCCTCCGTCTCAAGGGGAGGCCGTTTCCCAGCCTGGTCTTGGCAAGACAAAAACCCTAATGAGAGGGGATGGGGGAGCGATGCTCAGAGGACAAAGGGAAAAGCCCTGGGCTTATGCTTGCCCCAAACGTCACTGTTTTGGAGGACTCGCTCTTGGGATTTTGGCTTTCTCAATGTCAGCAAGGCTGGGAGCAGAGCTGGGGAGCCCCAAGGCAGGGCAGCTCGGGATGGGGCATGGGGACCCGGGGCCAGAGGTGAGCGGCCGGGAGGGAGGGAAGGAGAGCGGGAACCCTCTGCACTTTCACTGCAGTAGGCAAACAACAGCCTGTGTATTTTGCTCCCATCATTCCCATTCTGACCAGTCTTTTCGGTTACTAATTAACGTTGACTCAGCTCTTTCGGCAGCTCTTGATAACTCCGGGATGTTTATTTAATCAGGGGCAAGGAGCAAATGCACACGAGGCTACAGAGATACTGCCTCCGGCTGCCTCCGCTGCCATGGCGCTGCTGGGGCAGGGAGTCCCTGAGGTCTGTCCCAGCCCCGGGGCAGGGGTGGCCCAGCTCTGGGCTTTAATCAGTGACGGAAGATTCAGGGAGAGAAGAACCCGAGCAGGGCGTCCGCTTCTCCAGAGGACTTGCCTCTGCCAGCCCGGGCACAGGCAGTTCCCGGCATCGGCTGCTCCCGCCCTTGCTGGAAAGAGCTTCGATTTGGTGTTGAGAAAGGCACTTCCACCTGGAAAGCCCTGGTGAGCCAAGGGCAGCCGTCAGGCATGGACTGTTGGGGCAGGACTTCTCCTGCAGCCCCGTCACCCCCCTCCTTGGCCCCTGGCCTCAGCTATGGCGGGACTGGCAGCGTCCCCGGGTGCAGGCACCAGCCCGGTGTTGCGGTAAAGCTTCGTCCTGTCCCTGTTGAATCAAGCATGGGGGACAAGTGCCCTGGGAGGGCGCAGGCTTGTGGGGAGGCCAGGGGGAGAAGGGCTGGGCAGTGCCTGAGCTGCTTTTGCTGATCGGCTGAGACAAAGCTCCCTCCTGCTGCTCCAGGGTCCTGACCACCAGCAACCCCAGAGCCACGGAGGCTCGGCGAGCTCTTCCCTGGCTGCTGTGCTCAAAGCATGGCAGGAGGAGACCCCCGGAGAGGGGCTGGTTCGGGTAACGGGGCCCTGGGGAGCCCTCGCCGCCAAGGGCTGGGCAGAGCCAGCGAGGAGAGCTCAGGCGATGGGGCTGATCCCCCAGGGCAAGGCTGGGAATCCCTGCCATTCCCAGAGCTCAGGCTGCTGGCGCTGGAAATCCCTCTCAAAAAGCAAAGCAAAGCAAAACTAAAAGCAAAGCAAAGCACAGCTCTCTGGCCTTGTCAGGACCAGCCTAAGGGCTTCGGCTGGAATTCTGCCCTCCCCCAGGCAGCAGACTCCTCCGAGGTAGCAAACCCCTTTGCTGTGCTGCACTGCAACAGCCTGTACCGTGACCCCTGCTTAATAATAATTTATCAGGAAAATCCTTACCGGTTGTGTGCTGAGCCTCTCCTGCCGTACTGTGCCGCTCGGGATGCCTTGTTTACCGTCTTTTGCTGTGAGCTAATGTCCCTTTCCTCTGTCTGTCCCTGCGTGGCGGATTCAGAGAGGATTAAAAGCGACTCTGTCGCGTCAAAACATCAACTTGAATTTAAGTCTCAGTCTGAGCTGGCAACAACCTGGTTTTGGAGCCAAGGATTTAAGCTGCTCCTCCCAACACAGGCAAGAAGCGTCCAAAGCATTTCTGCCCCGAGCACGTCTGGCCTGGAAAAAAAAGAAAATAAAAGGGGCCCAGGCTGCCTCTGCTCTTTCTTTTATAATGCAAATCCCGAGCCCACCCAGAAGAGCTGCTCTGAATTTCCTTCACGCAAAGGGAGCTCTTTACCCGACCTGCACTGGTACCAAACACATTCAAAACACAGTGCCAGGATGGCCACAACCTCACCGTGACCTCAGCCACGGCCACGGCCACCACGGTGCCTGGCCCTTTACTTCCACTCTGTGCCCCCTTCTCCCATCACAGAGGGTCCCAGAGAGACCTGCTGCAAAAGCAGCGTGCGGGTCCCAGCCTGCCACGGAGGTGACCGCAGGCTCCGCAGCAGCTCGGGCAAGGGGGGGGACACGGGCCGTGGGGACAGCAGGACGAGCCCCAGCTCAGGCTGGGCAGGCGGAGGGCTGTGGAAGGAGTGGTCTGGGGGGATGCCAGAGCATCTGCAGCGAGGAGGGGGATGCTGCTGCCCAGACATGAGCCCCTCCTTTACAGAGGCGGCGCCTGCGCAGGGTGACATCAGCCCCCGAGGACCTGAGATGCCGAGCCTGGCTCTGGGAAGGCGGCTCCTGCCACCGCTTCCAGCTCCGCATCCCAGCAGGGCAGGGAGGGGAGAGGCAGCCGGCAGCCCAGCCCTGCGGCTGGACCCTGGGCCAGCTCCGTCCCCTCTCCTACACCTCCCCTCCGGCCACCTTGGGCCCCTCCAAGGAGCGTGGTGGCCCCTGGCCGTGTGAGCAAGGATGCTGCGCTAGGAGATGCCGATGGTGCTCACCCTGCTCGTCTCTCTCTATAAACTGTGCCGGTTTTTCGCCATGTCGGGTGCGGAGAGGCTGGCGGTGCCCGAGTGCGTGAGCCAGGCGGGCAGCTGGGCAGGCAGGGGCAGCTCCAGGGAGCACCGGGAGGTTTCCCCCGGGGTGAACACGGACGTGCGAGCAGCCCTGGACCGGATCCTGCCCGCCCTGCACCAGGCCATCGCCCGTGCCAAGCAGGCGGCCGGCCCCGCGGAGCTGAGGAGGGCCATCGCCCAGGTCTTCCAGCTGGTGGAGGAGGCCTGGGGGATGCCCACGCTGGGGAGGGACGTGGCCAAAGTGCTGTGCGACGTGATCCGCCTGGAGGGGGGCCTGGACCTGCTGCTGAACCTGCTGTACACGGCGGAGCTGGAGACCAAATGCCAGGCAGGAAAACTCCTGGAGCAGATCCTGGTGGCAGAAAACAGGTGAGTCTGCAAAGAGCCCCCGCCCCGCCAGGCGCAGCCCTCCCCACCGCAGGCTCGCCTGCTGCCCCGAGCACAGCAGGGATTTCCTCCACCCATCCCACCCACACTCCCCAAATTTCCATGCTCTGGGTGCTCCTGGTGCATCAAACCCCCTTGGCTCCGTGCCACGCCACCCCCCCACGCCCCCCAGCACTTGCACAGAGGGGTCCCCGACTTGCTGGTCATGCCCAGGCAATGGCACGACCTGCCCCCCGCCCCGCCAAAGGCTGGAGGGAGAAGGATCAGCCCCAGCTCAGGGGTGCTGGTGAGGATCGGGGTGTCCTCATGAGCCACCCTCAGCCTGAGGCCACCCAGACAAGACACCCTTTGTGGCTGAGCTGGGTCGGTTTGGCTGGCCCAGAGCGTCTGACCCCAAGGACGAGACACCACTCCCCCTTAGCCACAACTGCAGGAGGAGGAGGAGGAGGAGGAGGAGGACAAAGCTGGTTCCCAGAGACTTTCTCCTGCTGATCAGGAGATCAGAGGCTGGAGATGCATGTGCTGCTCCCCAGGACAGGTGAGAGGCATTGGGCTGGCTCTGCCAAAGCATCGGCACAGGCGGGGCGGGAGCGTATGTGTGCCCATGTGCGTATATATACGAGCGTGTGTATGAGGGCGCACGTACACACGTGGCACCCAACACATCTAAATGCACAGCAGTGCTAACGCAGCGCCCGCAGGCGGCTCGCCCTTCGAACACCAGGAACGCATTCCTGCAAGGTCCCCTGACAGGCAAACTCTCCGCTCTGCCCCATCTCCGGTTCGGCATGTCCCGGCAGCACCGCCCGCGGCGTGCTGGTCCCAGAGAGGAGCCGTATACCTGCTGCGAGTTGGGTCAGGATCAGGCCTTTCTCTCCTGGGACCCCGCAGGCAAACACGTGGCTCCGCCGGCTCCGCTCTCCCTCAGCGTGCTCAAGTCCGGCCGGCCCCAGCCAGGGCTCTGGGCGTTTGTGGAGGAAGCTTGCCCAAAGTTTACGGTCTTGCTCCAGATTCATGGGCGATGTGTCTCGCTGTAAGGTTTTGGACTTGCAGCCTGGGCCTCGCTGCATGCACCGGCAGGCAAAAAGAAACAACAGCTAAATCAGGAAAGTCCATTAGAGTGGAATTAATCCCAGGGAACATCACTGGCACGGTCTGAATTCAGCACTTAGCTTCCTGGCAAAAGAAAGCAGCTGCTGGAGTCACCGTCTCTGCTCCAGGAACGGTTTAGTGGGCCAGAATCCTGGAGCAGCCGTGGGCCCCCAGCCCCTCGCTCCCCGCAGCCTGACCCACCATCAACCTTCGAGTGATGGCAGGGAGGCGTAGGGTCCTCCTCGGGTCCAAGCCTCTGGCTTAGAGGCTCTCTCCCAGCATCCATGGGCAGCAGCAGCGGTGCTTAGCTGGGAGTTGGACCAGTCCTGGCTCCATCCCGTGGCTGCGGGGAGTCGGGGACCTGGCAGGGCTGTGTTTGTCATCCAGCTCCATGGCCGAGTCCGGGTTTGGAGCCAGTCCCAGGCTGAGGGCTTTTTTTTCCAGAGCTCTCCACAGCATTTGCTGCCAAACCCACCCCAAGGTCAGCACGAGCCACGCGGGCCACAGGCTTCCCAGAAAGGCTCTTGCCATCTGCCAGCACAGACAGGCTGGCGCGTCTTCGCCCCCACCATCGCCGGGGGCCAAACGGGCCACTGCCCTCAGGAGCAGCACGGCATGGGGCACCCGCGCCTGCGCCTGGTGAACGGGGCAGCTCCGTCCCAGCACCAAACGGGTCATTTCTAAGGCCAGAGGAGGAGTTGCCCCCTCGCCCCAGGCAAGGTGATGGGAGGTCAGCCAAGAGCCCATCATTTCGCCCTTCCTCACTCTGTGCTTTTAGGGCACAGCCCCATTCAGGTGCCATTTTAAGACCATCCTTGCAGCCAAGGCGGCCAAGGCCAGCCACGGCCGAGCAGCAGCTGGTGGCCCTCGGCCACCTGCCCTCAGACTTTTGCTGTCCTCTTCTAGGAGAGCGCAGGACTGAGGAAATAAAGAGCCTTCCTCCAAGCTGCCTCCATGCTGCCATCCCAGGAGAGGCAGATCCCCGTCTCTCGCATGCCCCCGTGCCCAGTTCAGCGTGGCTGCTCAGCCAGATGTGAAACCCTTGTCCGGGGCTTGGCACTGATCTGGAGAGCGGCCAGAGGACAGCACTGGTTAGGGACAAACGAGTTTTCACTCCTGAACATGAAGCAGCTTGCACACACCCAGCAAAGCTGACTAAGCAGATCTATTTTTACCCTGGCATCACTCTACCCTGTGCTGTTAATTGCTACGTATGTCTTACCTCAAGCACAAGATCTTCTGGTGTGGTGGCCCTGGGCTATGCACCCCATGTCCTGTGCCACCACAAGCTCTTCCGTCAGACCCAAACAGCTTCTTCCAACACCAGCCTGTCGCATCTCACTGCATCACAGCCTGGCAGCCACGTCCCACAGGGAAACATCTGGCTGTCATGGGGCAAACGTCACCGAAGGATGGGGGAGGTCACATGCCAGTCACTGTTCTCACTCCCTGCACGGCCGTCTGCCCCTCACCTGCCTCTGCCTCTCCTTCCTGCAGGGATCGGATTGCTCGGATCGGTCTGGGAGTGATTCTGAACTTAGCCAAGGAGCGAGATGTTCCCCAGCTGGCGCAGAGTGTCTCTGGTATCCTGGAGCACATGTTCAAACACACCGAGGAGACCTGTTTCCAGCTCATCTCTGATGGAGGCCTGGATGCTATCCTCTACTGGTGCCGCTGGACGGACCCCATCGTGCTGCGGCACTGCGCCATGGCCTTGGCCAACTGTGCCATGTACGGAGGGCAGGCCAACCAGCGCCTGATGATCGAGAAGAGGACGGCGGAGTGGCTTTTCCCACTGGTGTTCTCAAGAGACGATGAACTAATCCGCCTGCACGCGTGCCTGGCCATCACAGTGCTGGCCACCAACAAAGAAATCGAGAAGGAGGTGGAGCGCTCGGGGACGCTGGCTCTGGTGGAGCCATTCATCGCCTCGCTGGATCCGGAGCAGTTCGCCTGTGAGATGTTGGGCAGCAGTGACAACAGCCAGGGGCGGACGGCGGAGGACCTGCAGCGGCTGGTACCCTTGCTGGATAGCTCACGGCTGGAAGCACAGTGCATCGCCGCCTTCTACCTCTGCACGGAGGCTGCCATCAAAACCAGGCAGAAGAAAACAAAGGTAAAGGGTAGGTTGGCCTGAAGGAAGGAGATGCAAAAGGGAAGGGTTGCCACAACTGCATCTTGGTGTCCTTTGCTCCCCTGTGAGCTCACCGAGTACCCTGGTCCTCAGCTGGCCCGGCACAGGTTGTGGGGAGGAGGAGGGAAAGCAAAGGGATGTCTCCTCCCTTTTTGTGTCCGCAGATTTTCAGTGAGATTGGGGCTACCCAGAGCCTGAAGAGGGTAGTGTGCTACTCCACCAGCAGCACCACCTCCTCCCTGGCCAAAAAGGTGCTGCGCATGATAGGGGAGGAGGTTCCTCGGCGCATCTTGCCCACGGTTCCCAACTGGAAGCCCTGCGAGGTGCAGACGTGGCTGCAGCAGATCGGATTCAACAAATACTGCCAGAGCTTCCTGGTAGGGCTGCGTGCCGGGGGAGGGACACCTGGATGGGCCCTTTAGCCCCATCTTGCAGCAGAGGTGTAAGCATCTCACCCGACAGCTTTTCCAGGGACCTTTCCAGCCTGGATTTCTCTTGGCAGGACCACCAAGTAGATGGGGACATTCTCCTGAGGCTGACGGAGGAGGAGCTGCAGGAGGATTTGGGGATGGACTCCAGCATCACTCGGAAGAGGTAGGACCACCGCCAGTGCACGCTGGCCTCTCTCACGGTCATCACCATGGCGGCAGAGCCAGGGGAAAGGTCTGTGCCTCTGCCGTCTTGCGAAGACAGGAACAGAGATCCTCAAAATGCAAAACCTGGACTGCCAGGGCTTTTCCCGTGCAGCATGCAGTCCCAGAGGGATTCCTGCAATGGGGCCAATGCATGGGAGAGCTGTGGGATGGGGAGAGACCACCTATGGCACAGGGCAGGTGGGATCCTGCCAGTCACCCAGGAAGATGGGCACTTACTCGAGCTTCTCCCCCCTTAGCTGAGCTCCTCACACCTCCGTGTCCTGAGGACCAACACTACCGCAGTCACACAGCGGTTCTTCTCTTTTTCTATTCCTTTAGCTCATTCTTCACCACAGCAGGTAGCTGCACTCTCTCCTGTGCAGATAAAAAATGTGGTACCGACAGTCTCCAGGTCCTGCCTGAGGTCCTCCCCTCCCCGCTCCATGCTTTCATTTGTTTCTCTGCCAGGTTTTTCCGGGAGCTGACAGAGCTGAAGACCTTCGCAAATTATTCCACCTGCGACCACAGCAACCTGGCCGACTGGCTGGGCGGCATCGACCCCAAGTTCCGCCAGTACACGTACAATCTGCTGACGTGCGGCATCAACCGCAACTTCTTGCACCGGGTGACGGAGCAGCAGCTGCAGGAGGATTGCCACATCAACATGGGTTTCCACCGCGTCCGCATCCTCACTGCTGCAAGGGGTGCGGGTCCCGCTGCCGCTCGCTGCGCCGGAGCAGGCGGGTGGGGGCGAGTATCGAGGGCTGTTTGGGACGAGGCGTTGGGTATTTTTAACTTTTGCTTGCTGTTTGCTCTGCCTAGAAATGCTTCACTCCCCTATAATGCTGCAAACTGCATCCGATGGGACTGATGTATTTATCAGCTACCGGAGGAGCACTGGGTCGCAGCTGGCCAGGTGAGTCCTGCAGGCAACGTTATGGTGCTGGGCTGAAGCCCAGAGGGAAGGCTGGTGATCAGCTGTGGGAAGAGCGTGGAGCCAGGAGAGGGGCAGGCTGCAGCGGGAAGGAGGGAGAGGCTGCCAAAAGCTGCAGTGCAAATGGGGAGAGCACGTGCCGTAAGCTGCACGGTGGACGGGCTAATTCCCAGTCCTGTCACTGCCACCCTGTCTTCCTTTGACACCAACTTACCCTTTTCTCACACTGTACTTGTAGGGGATCACAGCAGGGGGTTAGTATCTGTCTCCCGGTGTTTTCCGTGTGGGCCCAGACACCTGTAAGCAGGCTGGGCTGGCAGCTGGCATCTCCAGGACTGTGCCGTTCTCTGCGGGAGCCTGTTTGCTGCTCTTCTGTCTCACCATGTCTTGGCCGACATGGTGGGAGAGCACGTGAAACCCAGGCGCCGGTAGTAGCTCTCCTCGTGGTGCTGTCCTGTCTTGCCGCCAGCCTGCTGAAGGTCCACCTGCAGCTGCACGGCTTCAGCGTGTTCATCGATGTGGAGAAGCTGGAGGCAGGGAAGTTTGAAGACAAGCTGATCCAGAGCGTCATGAGTGCCCGCAATTTTGTGCTGGTCCTCTCGCCAAATGCGCTGGATAAATGCATGGGAGACCCCGAGTGCAAGGACTGGGTGCACAAGGTGGGAGACGCCATCAGGTGGGAGCTTGGTGGGTGTTGGAGCAGGAAGGGGCTGGTGACGGGCTGACACGGGCCGTAGCCTGAGCACCCGCATGTTCCTGCAGGAGATTGTGACAGCCCTGAACTCTGGAAAGAACATCGTACCTGTTACAGACCATTTTGAGTGGCCGGACCCAGAAACACTTCCCAAGGACATGAGGGCTGTCCTGAAATTTAATGGTATCAAGTAAGTAAAAGGAACCTGTGCCGAGGGGTTCCTTGCCACCTGCAGAGAACGACTTGCATAAGCCGTAGCAAAGAGCACAAAGAAATTGGGAGAAACAGATGAGGGAGGCAGAACAGGCCAAAGGGGAGGTGAGTCACTTCGGGTACCCCAGAGCATGAAGGGAGCAAAGGTCCCCACCGTGACCCTTCTGCTGGTTTTGTGCTTGGGGCTCGGAGGTAAGGGAGCTCCCCACCCTGTCGCCGACGGGAGGACGCCCACCCTCCTGCCCCCAGCCCTCTAGGCAGGAGCGATGCTGGCAGGTTTCGCAGCTCACCTGGGTTCCTCTGCTTCCCCTTCGTGCAGCAGTGCCCCGGGCTGGCATCCCAACCCGCTCGTAGCCCTCCAGCCCGGCAGGGCACAGGGGAAGGAGCTTTCCTGCAGCATTTCCTCCGTTTTCCATGGGGAAAAGGGGTGCTCCTAGAGAGCTGGGGTGGAGGAAGTGTGTCCCTGGTTCCTGGCCCAAAACAACTGAGCTTTCCTGTGGCATCTCACGCAAGGGAAAAATTAAATCAAATTTTCCCCACAAACACAGGTGGTCCCACGAGTACCAGGAGGCCACAATCGACAAAATCATCCGCTTTCTCCAGGGCCGTTCCTCCCGGGACTCCTCAGCTGGGTCGGAGAATGGCCTGGACTGCTCGCCCTCCCTGGGTCAGACCTAGAACCAGCACAGCTGCCTCATCCCCTCCAGAGACTTCCCAGGTGACCCCTTTTTATGCGGGGCCAAATTTCACCCTCTAGATTTTTTCCCCGTCTTAGTACCCTGGCCTGAGACAAGGCCTGTGTCTCATCATCCCCCCGCCCCCTTCACCCTCCAAATGCAAGCCCCTGGCGCTAAGAGACCAGTACTCACTTATACAGTGCCTGGTGAGCCAAGCCAGGGCGGACTCTGGGATGGACGAGTTGCCTTCCACAACCTCCCTCGGGGCGGCAGGACACGCAGGCTACGCCTCCTGCAATGCAGGAGGTGCGAGGGAGACCGACACTGTCCAGACCCCCCGCAAATGGCTGCAGCTTCCCCCAGAAACAGGTCCGAAGAGGAGGGATCTTCTGAGGACCGAAAACTGGGGAACTGGGGAGGGGTACGCCGCAAGAGGACATGCGAGAGAGAAGACCAGTTGAGAGAGAGAGGTCCATAAGCGTCGTGTGGCCTCTGCTGTGTGCTGCGGGAATATCGTTGTGGTCAGAAGCCAAGAGCAGGAAAGAGCAAATAAAAGCCCTAATGAAATCCCCATGTTTGGGAATGATAACACGCAGATGCCTTCTAAACTGCTCAGCAGAAGCTTTCTCTTTCCCAGTAATGTCCCTTTATCACGAGCTCACTCCCTCCTTGAGGGCTTTTCACCTCCTAATGCTGCAAAACCACTTTGTGCTCTTAACTCTGGCAATGGAAGTTTGAGCTTAGATCAGATGAAGTTTCCGCAGGGTCTTTGCAAAAAGTGCTTTTAAAACAACCCCCTTCCCTCCGTCTGATGTCTCAGCTTTACCACTTGATCAGATCTATATCCATAGGGCACAGGAGGCTGGATTATGACTCTGGAAAACATATATCCATGCAGATATGGAAGATGCTCATTGCTGTACTGTACTTGTGGAGTTATTACAGACTGGCTGTATTTTATCCTGTTGCTGGTGCTCCACAGCAGATCTCCCATGGTCTATTCTTTCAATGAGGAGCTGGCGTATCTCTAGGAGGAGCTGACTTCCACTCACCCCTGACAGCCCTGGCTAAGCTCCGCAGCCTCAGGGTTGACCCTACTCTCTGCTGGATGAATGGATCAAGTACCATTTGTTCCTTTCTACCAACTTCTTCTCAACACCCACCAGATCTTTTTGCAGCCGCTCACCTTGAAATATCAGGAGAGAGCGAAGCTGACGCGAAGGGCAGGCAGAAGCTGCTGGGTGCGAGCAGCGGCTGGGAGCAGGACTGGCAGCGCCTGCTGCTCACACTGCAGGTGCGGAACCACGGGCACCCTGACACGCCTCCCCTGAATTCTGCATTCCCAGCCTTGCCCTGCTTGCCTCTCACACCTGCTTGGAGGGTGAGCAGGCTCCCAGCGACATGCCATTTTGCAATTAGGACCAGAAAACGCAGCTCCTACCTGAGTTTGTCTTTTTTAATGCAGAGCAAAGCGAATAATGCAAAAAGACATCCTTGTTCAGAGCACACAGAGGAGGAAAAGCAAGCCGTGCCCAGGGAACACCAGGCTGCCCCGACGCTCTGGAGACCAGGCTGGTGCACCACCACCCTGCAGAAGCAGCAAGCTCCTCTGTCTGTCCCTGCTCAAGATAACACAACTCTTTCAGGAGGTAATGAGGAGTCTCAGCCATCTTGTCCTTCTCCTGGCTCTCCCCGAAGCCTTGCTGCCTGCCCTAACTGGCAGGAACACAAACACATTTCCTTTTGGCTTAGATCCATGAACATTTGAGAAAAAAAGAAGTTAAATTCTGGTGCTTAATCGCAGCTTTATGGGTAGTTCTTATCAGCTCACAGTTAATGGCATTTTTGCTCTCCAGTGAAAGGTTAATAGCTGTATCTGCCCAGCATTCATCAGAAAGAATCTATCTAATCTCCAGATTAAATACAAGGAAGCCAGCAGATAAGCCCAAAGGTGAATCTGCCAAAGGATAAAAGCCACTCGTGAGGTGCTTCAGGGAAAAGTCTTGAGAAACTGACTGAATGTCGAGGCCTCCATGGCCACTGAAGGAGTCCCACACAAACAGCCCTAAGGATTTTTCTCCCTACAATAATGCACAGCAAGATTATTGCGTCTTGTTTCCCAGGAGCTCTCTAGCAATTAACCTCCTCACCCACCATTCAGTGTAGGGATTTACTTGTTCTCTACAGCTGAGGTGTCTCACCTGCAATGAAATCCCATCTCGTGCTCCAGCTGCCCGGACTGTGACCCTTCCTGTTTCCCCATCATGCAGTTATCTTCACCTTAATGAACTTGCCCTGCTCTTGACAAAACACCCCATACCCAGCTCTTCCAGTTGGAGCAGTCTCAAGGAAATGAATCCTTCTGTTCTCACCCTTCCTTATTCCCTTGCTGTCATGTCACAAAGTGTTTAAAGTTGTTCTATCAGACATTATTAATAAATCTGGTTTATACTCTAAATCCCCACCTCTCTTCTGTTTGTGTCATATGCTTCTCTCCCTGCAGCCTTCTCACACGTGCTCTCTCTTGCCGTCACGCTTTCTCATCCTCTGAGGGGGCGGCAGAATCGGCGTTCTCCAGGCACCGTTCTCTCTGGGGACCCACACTTCACGCTCATCTTTGCATGGACTCATATAGCTCACTGCATCCCCAGGGACACTCTGCCTGCTTCCTACAGTCACAATGCACGGATCATGTATTTGCTTCACGGTTGTAGTTCTTGGAGGACAGCCTAGAAAAACTTTGTTTTAATTTTTTTAATAGAGCATAATAGTTCCTATTGAATTTCTCCTTTGCAAGCGCACTGACACAAACAGGAAAGCAGAGCCAGTACACAAGTTTCACTTCACTGCACAACACTGAGCAGCTGCTAGCATTGGTGTCCATGGAGTCTGTTGGTAAAGACAACTTACTTCACAATCAGTTCAGCTACGAACACCTAATGCAACACTCACAGCATGCCCTGTTCCTCAGGGAGGCTAATTCTGGGCTCAGCTCATCAATCAGACATGTAACTCCTGCCTACATCCACTGGCATAACTACACAGATCAAGTGGCGTAACACCAAGTTCTTAAAGCCTCCCTACTTCTCCACCTCCTGCTTCTCTACTCCCCAGTTCTCCTGCTTTTATCACAAATTCCTAATGAACAGGGAACAAAGCTGTATCTAAGCATTTCACATTTACCGCACACCAAAGGACAGGTTACAGACTACGCACTCCCGCAAGCCTTACTCCGGTGTTCAGGAAAAGGAAGCTTTGGCTGCTTGCTAGTCCCAAACCTGCATTTTTCCTGACTCAGGACTCTCACACGCTCATTCTCCAGAAGGCAGGTAGCTTCCTGCTACTGCTACTGCAGAGTCTTCAATAAAGGAAGAAGCGTGAAAATAATGAAGAGAAGCACAGAATGAGGCAAGGACAAATGACATCAACAGCTGTACGAGAAAAGCTATCTTTTTATGAACCATAAAAGAGAATGGTGGGTTTATTCATTCTGAAGGTAACTTGTCTGCTAAGCAATTTCACAGCTAAGGACATTATTGCATGCATCTGAACAGCGCGTACAATGCAATGTCCACAGAACTGCTGGTTTATGGCAGTTTGAAGAAAATAGGATTGAGGCAATACAGTTAATACTTTGAAAAGAACAATTATGAGCACCAGGAACATGGGGTTTTCTTGCTGGCATCAACATGTCCTGAGAAGGGCAGCAGAACTGAGGTCACCCACACAAAATTTTGGGGGATAATTTTATCTCCAAAGACACTAGTCCTGTCCCCATACCAGCTGATCCCAACAGCGCCGTGTATTGATGAGGAAAGACTGCTTCTGGCTCTGCCGTAAGCACAGCAGTCATTTCATGTGACACTGGGGCACACTTATCACAGTCGGGGCCTCAAATTTATAATGTAAGGGTCTTCAGTTAGGGAGGCCCAATTTTGTCAATTTTAGCATTAACTTCATCAGTTTGGGCAACTGTCAATGAAAGCACCTACTTGCACCTTAGTATTCCCGCATGAGTTATTACTTCTCAAAAGTACCTTTGAAATCCTGGGCTGAGCTGCAGACAGACAGGCAGGACATGCCACCGGTACTCCTCGCTACAAGCACTTCATGCATCAGATTCTCTCCCTCGGACACCTCTAACTTGCGAAGCTAAAGCTAGTTTAGTTAGTAAGGACAGCAATAGCGCTGCTGTGGTGAACATAAGGATTTCTGCAGCAGCCTAGTCTGGCATGCAACGTTTGTATGACTTTTATTGACAACACACTAATTTGGAGCGCAGATCTTTCTCCCCAGCAGCACGCTGTTGGGTACCTCTGCTTCAGTCTCGCTCTGCAGGCTTTGGTCTGGGCCTCACCCACACCAACAGCTCATCTGCTGCACACTGTAGTATTCAGAGGGGACCACGTTTGGCAATTAAACCAGAATTCAGTCCTCTCTCACCACTCAAAGCATGCCGCAGAACCTTCCCTCCCCACCAAACCCCAAACCACTAACCGGTCTTGCAAATGGCCAACAGTAGCTTTTACTTTTGATTGGCTTTCGGGTCTCTTGGGTTTTCTCTGACAGATGAGCCAACACGACGGCGAGAAGGCATTCACATCTGCAAATCAAGTTACTACTGGTAGTCAGAGCCATGATTTCCAACTGTTTGGCATTTAAAAATTAGTAAGGACAAGCAGGGTGTCCCTGCCACACTGATCTGTCCTTCAAGGGAAGAATAAAGAGCCGGCTTCGGATGGACACTGCTGAGCTGGCCAATTCCTTGTTGCTAAGTTGCTGCTCGGTCATCTGCAGGGGACAGGGAAGCATCTGAGAAGTGACTGTAGTCATGGTTTGAGTCCCAGATTTCCATCCACCTAAGAAAGAAAGAACAGTTAGAGCCTACGAAGGCACACTGGGATGTCGCTGAATGAAGTGAGTTTTAAAGTTTCAAAGGAACAGAACAAAATGACCCTGCCAGGAGCTGTTGCACTTCTACTGCAAACCCCAACACATTCTCTCTCCCAAGACTTACCAGGGGATTTGTTTCCTATTGTGACACAACTTTTGCTTTAATTAGTAGAGAAACAACAGGAAGAGAGACTGCTAAAAGAGCTCCATCTCCTCCATAAAGGAGGATCTTCAAATTCAACTTCAGATTTCGGATTCCACTCTAAGGGCGGAGTGAGACTTGGAAGCACTTTGAATGTCAGCAGCTACATTACCGGGGCTGTAGGTTTATCGCTAGGATGCAGATGCCAGAAGAAATGGACCTGCACCTCTGCTTATTGGGCCACTAAACACCCTTTCATAAGCATAATTGAAAATATGCCTTAAAAACTGCGAGCCTCTAGCCTAAGCAGAGTAAATAGTATTTTTCATATTACACTTCACAGGCCCTGTGGCAGAGTTTAGAAATTTGAAGTAAATTACCCAATAATAGCTGCTGGAATAAGAAGAATTATAGCCCCGAAGAGAAATGGGAATCCCCTCATGAAGTGCAACGTGGCAGGGTAGAGAGAGTTGAACACTCCTGTAGCCACAAGTGAACACAGCCCTTCCACACAGGCAACAGAAGCAAAGAGAGCACCTGGAAAAGATACGCAAGAGGTTAATGGTGAGACAGCTCTGCCTGCAAGCCTCTTTAACACATCACCTTCAGCGGGATTCTGTGAATCTTTCTAAAGGTTTGCACTTCCCATGAGAAAATTGGTGTCTGATTATCAAGTATGGTAAGCAAGAGGTGGGAGCAGAGATCAGGCACACTGTGCTGGCCTGGCAGGCCAAACCTGAGAAACTCAGCTTCTCTGTAGCCAGGACCACCTCACTGACCTCCAGAATTTGTATCACCGGAGCTGGCTAGGGATATTATATATCAGCTGGATTGTAAATGCTTTAGACAGGGCTATATAGATCTGTTTACTGCCAAGCACATCTTATCGCTTGTTAAACATTAAGTACAGTAGAAGACTGCACTTTGTAGGTCTAGCATCATAAATCTGGTATCAAGCGTGTGCTACCTTCATTCTAACAAAAGCAACACAAATTGTGCAAAGTCACCTTTCAACCTTTCCCACCTTGATTCCCTCCTCCCCTCTGTTTGCCCGCAGAGGCATTCCTATGCAGCGTTTAACAGCAAGTGTAAGCTCTCCAAACAAATTACTGGCAGAGAGGCAAATATGCTCCTCCTACGGGTTATCCATGATCTTTCACCATGGTCAATGATACAACCCTCTAACAACACTGAGTTTCTTCCCACTGTTACTGATCTACAGAAAAAAGTCACGGTCAGGGAAGTCACTATTTTCTGCTCATTACATAATCCATTTTAACTCTTGTTCCTTGTAAAAGTTCTGGAAACGAACAGATGGATGAATGAACTCTTCCTGAGCTTGAATGTAAAACTTTTTGTCTTGCTTTTCTTCTCTTGTCCTCATCTTGAAAATGTAGCGAGTCTAAATGGATGAATGACAATTATTCTGAAAAAATAAAATGTCACCCTGGGCCTGAGGGTGAATGCAGGGGCACAGGAATCCAAAGGAGTCAGGGAAGTCCTAACCTCCCAAAGCCGTTTGGTTTCAGCATTCCAAGAAGACAGTGTTTCAGGACCTGGCTTAAGCATACTGGCTAACTCCTTACCCTGTTCCGTCTCACTGACCAGCTTGGAGAGCTTGGCTCTGATGACTGGAGTGACTGCCATGGAAAGGAACAGAATCCCGTAACCTGTGAGCAAGAAACAGCGCATTAGGGAAAGCTCAGCTGAAAAATAAAGTCTCCAAAGTCAATCCCAGAAGTCTGTAGCTCCAGGCAGTTTCTCTCTGCTGTATTTAGACCAAATTCACCCTCCTGCGTCTCATAATGCACTTCAGTCTATATCTACAGCGTAATACAGCTTCTGGGAAACCTAATATTCTAGGAACTATATGGTTGCACTTTCAACTTCAGTGTTTGGCCATCTTTGCTGTTAGCAAGCCACAGTTTTCCTGGTACACGGGGCTGAAATGGAGGCAGAACTTCCTCCATGTGCTTGAACTCCCAGAAGCACAATGTCCTCCTGCATCTACTGGCACCCCTAAGCTAAGAGCCTGAGATCGGGGGACTTAAGAATTCAGCATCACCTGTAAACATCAATGGTGTTGTAGTAGCAAGCGAAATCACAACCAGTCCACAAATGTTGGAGATCAATCCTATCTCTGCCACCCAGGTGTCTTCAAGGCAGAGCTGCAGCAGCCGCAGCCCTCCCAGGCTGCTCAGGTAAGCCAGGTAACTGGCAGCTGAGCCGTACCCAATGAGGTCAGCAGCCCAGCAGAGAGGGGACCCAAGCTCGTACAAAACAAAGAGGTCCTTGGTTCCAAAATGTACAGTGACAAGAACAAAGAAAGCCAGGGAGTAAAGGGCAAACTTCCGCCTGGAGCTCAGGCGTTCTGGGGCTACGTACAGCCTGCAGACAGCCCTGTAATGGCTGAGCGTGAAGAGCTTGGCCGGTTTCTGCTGCTTCACCGATTCCTGCAGGCAGAAAGCAGCGTAGAGAGCGGCGGCAAGACTGGCAGCAAGCACGAGCCAAAAGGGGTTGATGTACCCCTGAGCCTTGCGCCACTGGCCGCCGCCGATGCTGGCCAGCATGCCCGCGATGCCGATGCACGCCTCGAGGATGGCGACGCGAAATGTACGTGCGCGTTTGCCGCTGGTGTCGGCCACGTAGGCGAAGCAGCTGGCCAGGATGAGGTTGTAGTCTCCCATGAGGCCACTCAAAACACGTCCGAGGAGAAAGTAGGCAACGTGCAGCTGCTGGTACATGACGAGAAGATAGATGGCCGCTTGCACGGCCATACCCACTGCCGGCAGGATGAGCGCGGGACGGCGGCCTACGCTGTCGCTCCATGGTCCGAAGAGGGTGACGGAGAAGAGACCAGCGAAGAAGCCTCCCAAGTTGATATAGAGGTTCCAGTGGGAGACCAGCGCTTCCACCTCCTGCAAGAGACAGAGGCACCTGAGGCTCCGGGCCAGCAGCACCCACCACCACCCCGGGGCGCCCCGGGAGGCGGCAGCACCCCCCCCCCCCCCCTTTCCCGCTCTCCCACCTGCCGCAGGGGGTCACCGTCGGCGCTGCCGTTCCCGCAGCCGGCGGGGCTACTGGCGTTGGCGCCGTCGTAGCCACGCTCGGCCCCCAGCCGGTCCCAGAGGTACTGGGTGGCCAGCGGGCCTTGCAGTCCGAGGGACAAGGTGGCCAGGAAAAGGAGCGGCTCGGCGGCGAGCAATGGCGGGGAGCGGCGAGGGGA
>JAVKLA010000084.1:6057105-6071817 GCA_034782735.1 Sagittarius serpentarius | reverse complement strand
GCCAGCAAGAAGGCTGGAGGGGCACAGGGAAGTTGGGAGGGGACACAGCCGGGACAGCTGACCCAAACTGGCCAAAGAGGTATTCCATACCATGGGACGTCATGCTGGTATATAAAGTGGGGGAGTTGGCCAGGGAAGGAACGCTGTAGGACATCGGTTGGCAAGTGGTGAGCAATTGCACTGTGCATCACTTGTTTTGTGTATTCCAATCCTTTTATTATTATTGTCAGTTTGTTGTTGTTACTACTGTCATTGTTAGTTCCTTCCTTTCTGTTCTATTAAACTGTTCTTATCTCAGCCCACGAGCTTTACCTTTTTTCCAGTTCTCCCCCCATCCCACTGGGTGGGCGGGAAGTGAGTGAGCGGCCATGTGGTGCTTAGTTGCTGGCTGGGGTTAAACCACGACAGGACATACGAGAAGGAAGTAGAAAAATGACTTTGCCATTGGCTGATTTTGTCACTGCACCTTTTCAGACACTAATTCAACATTAAGCAGATGCAAAAATGTGGGGGAATAGAACTCATTTGAAAGCTCTCTCTCATTCTTTTTGTACCAAGTGTGAAATGCTAAAGCTCAGGATTGGCAGTTATGTACAACGATGCTGTTTCTTGTGAGCAATATGCCTAAGTCAAGCTTGCAAGAGGGCTGTGAGTTTGCAGCTCTGGCAACTGAAACCCTACTGTTTTTCAGTCATAAGCACATGATTGAAAGAAAACAAGCCCTGGCAGAAAAAGGATGAGAGAAAGAAACAGCAGAAGCTCTTTGCGGAGCTGACATCAGATGACCTAATGTCTGTGCTTCTCTTTCTCTCTCTCTGCTTAAGTAAGCTATAAACAGAGCCAAGACAATTTATACCAATAAAATGGAAATGTTATCATCATTATCTGAAGTATGCGCTTCCATGATCTACCAAATAAAGACATCCAAGTGACGTTAACAAGACACTCCCTTTGGAATTAAAAAGTTTAGTTCCGTTCCTGCATATTTACAGGGAATATTACAAGGAATTCACTGCTTGTATTTTGGAAGTTGCTAGCAACCAGGACAAGAATTGCTGGTAATTTCCCAGTAGCATTTTTTTTCTTCTTTTTTTTTCCTTCCCCCCAATACACCCTGCAAGCTACCAAAGCTGTGCCTATAAACCTGCAAGATCAGAAATGTGAAAAAAAAAAATAAAAAATAGCCCAATGTCTGCAAAGTGATGCACTGTAGCCAGGTCTTTCCCAATCCACTGAGATACAACAGGCTATGACAGAAAGCATTACTAGGTTCCCTCTTTGGCCCTAAGCCTTTCTTATCATAACATACTGGGCTGCCACGTGGGAAGAACTGAGTTCTGACCAGACCTTAACATTCCCCCTGTTGCTCTTTGAATAGAAGAAAACGGAATTGTCACGAGGGTCATCCTTGGACCACACAAAGATAGGTGCCCCTGCTCTCAGGTGGCAAGGACTGTAAGTTCGTTTCTGCGTGGGGACTTGAGGTGGCATCTGGTGACAGGAGCTCTGCTCTAGGGGATTTTGCTACCCAAAGAATTTCTCAGCGAATACAATGATGTTTATTTTACATTTTGTGTAGACATTTCTAATCTCTATATTTGAGTATTACAGATGCAGATGTGTTTTTCAGAATTCTACATATTTTTAAAACAATTTTCAACCTATTATGGAGGGAGCAGTTTCTCTTTTTTATAGGAGGAATAACGGTACCTATTCAAAGAAGGCATTATTAAAGACCAGAACATTAATATTCATTTTAAAAAGCATAGGTTATTTCAGGATGTTTCTAATAAACCTGGTTTGGTCCACAAGGAGTTAATTCTGTCCTGGATTTACCCGTTATCAGGAAGATTGTCTTCAGAAAGTTCCTGGTCTGACACTCTTTTGCTGTCCCCTCCCTTCTTTGTTCTCTTCTTTCTCCAATTACCGTTCCAAAAACAACACCCAACCCCCTCAGGTCAATGGTTAATATTCCCGGGTGTTTATATAGTCTCCAGCAGCAGAACTCGGGCCTTTCAGCACTGGGCTAGCTCCAGCACCATGGCTGGCTTCTTGCAGATGACCCTGGCCTTCAGGAAATACCTGATCATAGTGTTTGTACCCCTTTTGTTTCTTCCTCTGCCTCTGGCTGTTCCTACCAAGGTAAGAACTTTTTTAATTGAATTTGAGAGACAAATCTCCAAATCTGTCCTTAGAGATTTGTTCGTTTTAAGTGGAAAAGCTGAAGAGAACATACAGATTCTTTCTCAGAGGCATTTCCTTCATTTATTGCTTGAAGATCTTTTTTTTTATGAGCAGACCCCTTTGACTACTGATAGTGGGAGAATATAAAAGCAATAGGACGTAGATGGATTACCAGATACATCTGTGACTGCATTTTCTAGAAGAATGCTCAGTGACATGTGATTTTGTAACTTTTGCTTTGCACCTAACTGATATAGCAAAGGACTTTCTATGCTGAAGCTCATACGTGTGAACCTAAGTTACAATGTAAGGCTCAATTTTAATCCCCCTTCTGATTTTCTAAAAGTATCCAGTCCACAACTTTATATTTTTTTCCTTGTTGTTTTTGCCAGATAGAAGAGGCATTTTTCTTGGTCAGATGGACAAGGCATTCTGATACACAAGGATAAATAATATATATTTCACTCTTTTTTAAGCATATTTCTGTAAGAATCTTTCAAAACAATGATTTAAAATTTAAAACGTCAAGTTTTGGAAGACACGTTGCTTAGGAGTCCTTTGGAAAAAGTTAACTACAAAAACCTGTAATAGTGGGGCAGGTATTTCCGAGACATTGATCATTTAAATACAGCACTGTGAGCAGGCAGACTGCCAGCATTCTGCTGCTTCTTCATTTGGGCTTATTTCTCCCACTCCCAGTCTCTTCATGCAGACAGATCTAATCTCTGGTCTTCAGGTCTCTTATTACGGTCCCAGCATCATTAAATAGCTAGTCCCAATCTACCTCTCCTGTCACTCCTCTTTAAATGTCAAGTCCCAGTTCTTTGCTCTGGTCTCTGCCTGCCTGCTTGTCTCCTGATCCCTGCTGACTCCCAGTTTCTAGTCTCCTTTGCCAAGCTCCATTCTTCACTCCACTAGCTTTGCCCCGTCTTTTTGTGCAGCCAGTCCCAAAGCTCTTTCTTCCTCACAGCTCTTTTTCTGAGTGTTATCAGAGACTTTGGAGCTATGACCAGAGGACTGCAAGGAAGAATGATAGCGTGGCAATGGCTTGAGGTGAAATGCAGTAACTGATCAGGCGTGTCCTCCTATTCCCTTGCTATGCAAATAAAATAGCTTAAACTATCACTGAAAAACTTACTAAGAAGAAAAACAGAAAAAGTACTTTTTTGCTAGTTAACTTTCCATAGGCAAAAGAGTTACTGAAGTTAAAAGAGATCTGGATCAGAAAAGTTCTAAGTAGCCAGAAAGAGAGAGTTGTTTGGGTTTTTTTTTGTCCTGAAGCCACGAGTTCAAACTTACTTGCTAGAGTCATTGTTACCATACAGTAAGTCCTTGGTATTGCCTGTGGAATGATTTGGCAATCTTGGTTCAGTTCCTCTTTGAAAATTACTCTCTCTGGTTTCTACGTAGCCAGCTACAACACAAAAATTTAAAATGTCCTGGACTGTTCCCTTTGCAATCTGTAAGAAGATTTCTCGCGTTAGAATTGTGCGTCACGGTACTGCTAAGCAGGAAAAGCTGGTACCTCAGCATGCAGAGTTGTAAGCAGATGACTTACAGGATGGAATTTCACATTTTTCTGTTCTGTTGAGCTATTAACCTGTCCCATAATGACATAGCACTGGACACTAAACCATTACAAATGAGAGCAGACAATGCTAAAGATTTTGTCTAAAGACAGACGAATGTCCTTACAGGACAACTGACTTTGTGAAAAGCTTTATTGCAGCTTTTACCGAGAGCCTGTTCACAGCAGGCTGGAAGAGAATAGCACTGTGCCTATGATATATGTTCCAAAGCCCTGCTAGGGTCTCTCAAAAGGCACCCACTGGCATCTCTTGATAACAAAATGGGAGAAAAAGGATCATCAAAAATGGAAAATGGCTTTCAGTGCTTGATGGGATGTATAATTAAGGTTCTTACTGCTCTCATTCAAAAATAAGGCTCAAACAGGCATCTTTTCATCCCTTCATGAATCTCTTTCCACTTTACTTCTCCAACCCTGCTGCTTTGGTAATTTACCACCTAGATTGCTATCATCTTCTTTCCTCCAGGCTAGTCCGCTCCCCTGTTCATCCTCTCCCTTCACCAGCTCTGTAACTTCCACGCCCTGTTCAGAAGTCCTGCGCATGTTCTAAAGCATCCCAAGATTGATCCTGCCAGCTATTATTCCACCTCCTTGGTATAATCCTCTGTAATCTAGCCATTACAATTTCCATCTCTTCATTATTTCCTCAATAAGCATCACTACATTTTCATTCATACTGTCCACTATATTTTAGTGGACATCCTTGATCCAAGACCACACAACCACTTTTTTTCTTCCTTTGGATTTGCTAGTACCCATTATTGTGTTAGTTCCAAAATGAGCAAGACACCGTAACCTGCAATGTTACTTCTCCTTGCTGTCTTCATCAGCCCAGACATATGAAAATCTGATGTGACATGTTATTTTGAATCTTTTTAGCATATAGGGACTGCATTAAATATTTCTATACAGAATTCAGAGTGGTTGTCCAAAGCAGAACTAAATCAGTGTTTCCTCAGAAAAAGAGTAACATGAAACAGGGGATCATACTCTCTTCAAAGAGACAAGACAAAGTCAGTGGAAGCTGAACCTGATCTGTGACCAGTTTGTCAGTGAGCCTTTCAAAGTCTGTGCTAAGCTAAAAATCCAATGAAAAATAGATAAAAGTATTTACAGTACAAGGACTCCAGGCTCTTCAAGTTAGCTGGCGTTCATCTGGGCCATGTGTTGAAAAATGTGGAGAAACCTTGACTGGATCAGTAACTATTTCTGCAACTCAAAGACAGAAATATATAAAAAGAAAATACCGTCATCAGCAAAATCAAGGAGTCTGTGCAGGGACTGCCAGTCCGTTATCGTGAAGAGTTCAAAGTCATCAGTTTGTTTCTTTTCCTAAGTTTCTTGGTTTTCCCCATTGGAGGCCCCTATCTTTTCCTCACCATTCTGACAGGGTTGTTGAATAGTTTGTCATTTGATTAGGATCTGCATAGGTAGAGGGGTAGACGGGAGGGAAAGGTAGAAAATAACCTTTTTCTCAAATCCCTTTATCAGGCAATGAATATAATTATGGGCTGTTGCCTTCTCAAAGCCTAAGTGAGATGTACAGTCTGTTCTGATTGCATGTACTCTTCTTCCATCAGGAGGCCCAATGTGGTTATGTTATCATAGTGATGGCACTGTTTTGGTGCACAGAAGCCTTGCCGTTGGCTGTCACATCTCTCTTTCCTGTCCTGCTGTTCCCACTAATGAATATCATGGATTCAACAACAGTAAGAGATCTTACTCCATACATATTTGCCTATGTATTTATTGGTCAGCTTCTCTTATTCTGGGATTATTTCCAGGGTGATTTCTAGAGTGTGGTGCAAAGAAGAGAAAATTGCACTATTGTTACACAGGGCATTGGTTGTCCTTTCCATGGAACAGAACTTGCAATGAGCCCAGAGTGAACTCTGGGTGGAGCTGGTAATCTGAAATCAAAACAAATTCACTGTTTATATGCAATCCATAGTTACTGTGTGCGAGTATCTTTGGGACAAGACCTTCCCTCAGAAAGTGACTTCTCTCTAAATGCTGGCTTCTTGTCGTATTTTCTCTCCCTTGTTCCATGCTACAGGTCTGCCGGGAGTACTTGAAGGACACCAATATGCTTTTTATTGGGGGACTGCTGATGGCCATTGCTATTGAGAATTGGCACTTACACAAGCGCATTGCTCTGCGGGTCTTGCTTATCACTGGTGTCAGACCAGCCCTGTGAGTAACAGCTGTGAAAAAGCTGTGGGATAAATGACTTTATGGCATTAGTTCCTATCTGAGAGTTGCCTGTAGTCTCCTATGTGAATCTGCAAATCATGTCCTACAAATGGTTTTCTACAGTCCAAGTGAGTTAGTGCTTGAGCAAACCTTGCAAACGGAGATCCTTTGATGTGTTACAGACCTGGTGCCTCTTTTTCAAATTCCAGATGGCTTTAGGTGGAGAAATAGCAACAAGAGAGTCAATGCTGAAAAGACAAGGGTGCTGCTAGGCTTGGCCAGAAGCACAGCTTTAGACAATCAGGAAAGACTACAGCTGAAACACAGAAAACATATACTCTCTAACTGTTACACTGATTGCAAAGAGAAGAGAAAATATGGGGAGGCTCATTTTGAAAACGGCAAATGTTTACCAGACTAGAACTTTAAGCTATGTAGAGTCTACATGGCCCTATTTAATTTGTCTCAGATCATAAGAAGAGGGAATACTGAAGGAAATTACAAAGCAATAGAATAAAAATGCATACAAGATAAAGCCTTTTTCATCTAATATATAATCTACATCTCATCTAAAGAATAATTTTGAGACAAATAACAGAGTAATACTGAAACAAGGATTAGAATTTTATATGAGTAAAAAGGGAATCTTAAATAATAAAGGTGGGATAAAATTACAAAAAAAAAAAAGAGATCATCTTCCTTATGGCTTAAACTGATTGCCATTTGGGATCCAATTCAGCTTGCAATTCCTCTTCAAAATATATTATAATACATTAATGTGTTATTGAGATGGTATGTCTTCCTCGGAAGCATGCAGAACAAGCAGGATACTGACTAGGTAAACTGTTTGCTCCAAGATACCAGCTTCTGCTTTACTAGTCATAGGAATGTAAAATAAAAGCACAATTGGCTGAAATTGCAAAAAGAAAAATTTACGTTAAATCTTGCCATGTCGTTCACAAAGCAGACCAGGGTAAGAGGAAGTGCTACGTGTGAATTGCTAAGTGTTTTCCAAACACAGCATTTCTAACCAAAGCTTTGTAACAAAAAAAGGGCACTTCAGCGCTTGGTTCTGAACGAACTTTTTCAAACCTTTTCATTTCAGACTCCTTATGGGTTTCATGGTTGTGACCGCCTTCCTGTCAATGTGGATCAGCAATACCGCCACCACTGCCATGATGGTCCCAATAGCACAAGCAGTGTTGGAACAGTTGCACAAGTCAGAAAAGGAGTCTAAAACAGCTGGCCAAGCATCTGAAAACATCAATAAAGCCTTTGAACTGCAGGAAGAGTCAACTAAACCAGATATCTTCAAAGAAACAGAGGAAAAATGTGAGTGGGTTGTGGGTGGTTTTCTCTTTATGATAATGGAGGATGACTTGATGCCTTCTTCGCTGTCATAGTTACTAGTAAATTCTAAAAGAAGTATGTGCCTAAAGCACCCTGACTGTATCAGACAGCATTTATGAGGCTCTTCCATGAACCAGACAAAAACACAGTAAGATCTACTGACTTGGACAAAGTTAGAAATAGATTGAAAATATGAAGTGATGATAACTAAGCAATAAAACAACAAAATGTATAAGTTCTCCATTAGCTGAAACCTTTCCATTAGGCTTGATATTTCCCCATATATTTATGTTAGTTCAATTATTATCTACTGTGTAACTTATCAGATAATAGGGAATTCCTGAGGGAAAATTTCTGGCCTATTTCATGCCAGAAGGTTAGGGATTAAAATGATCTTTCTAATCCAAAGATACAATCATGCAACAACATCTCTTTACCAGCTGTCTTGCCCTCTTCCCATCTTTGAGACAACTCAAGTATTTCTGAATGTAAATCTCAGCGCCAGCAGTCAGGTGCTGGTACAAAACGAGTCACCTTCAGTCCAGCTCCTTTGACTCTGTTGTGCCTCCCTGAATTCTTGCCTCTTTCCCCTCCATGTGCAGTTCAGACATTGCTCTAGTTCACTAAGGAGTGTCAGAAGTATGTTGGGACTTTATCACACATTTCAACTTCTCTTCTTCTGAAAAACTGCTCTGTATCAAGACAACCAGTGAAAATGAACAGAAGATAAAAGAATTAACAATGCCAGCCTTAAAATGAGGAAATTTGGCTCCTTCAGCTTTGAGTCCATTGTGTCTTAGCCTTGAAATACTGAATTACGCAGGCACAAGATCTTTTCTTATCCAATCTAGCTTCTGTAACTCTTTTGTTCCTGTCTTGGGACCTAGGTAGTAGTCATGTTCTGACAGTCGAGGAAGACAGAAAGAGAAATAAAAATCTGCAAGAGGAGAAGCACAAAAAATTCTGCAAGGGAATGTCTCTCTGTATTTGTTACTCAGCCAGTATTGGAGGGATTGCAACTCTGACTGGGACAACACCAAACCTGGTACTGCAAGGACAAGTTGATGAGTAAGTCTGGTTGAATTCGGGATTACATACCCACTAAACTGCATCATTCTACTACAGCTGGCTTCCAGCCAACACAAAGAAGGAAAATATCAATCTGGTAACTTTGTCAGGAAGTTAGCTTCTCTTCCTTAGTGGGCCTCACAGGACCTCATCTTCTGAATCACTCATTACAGAAAGGAGTGCAGAATTTTGGATGCTAACAGCCATCTACATTTTACAGGCTCTTTCCTAACAATGGCCATATCATCAACTTTGCCTCTTGGTTCTCCTTTGCCTTCCCCACCATGATCATATTACTGGTTTTGGCATGGATTTGGCTGCAGATACTGTACTTGGGCTTTAAGTAAGTACCCTCTACACACTGTAACACAGCTGACAGGCCTGTTAGCAAGTACTCATTACGTGTTGTAACACAAGCGATACTTTCAGGCCTATGCCTGAAAGTCAGACAGCAAGTGACAAAAGTCCTCACATACAAGAGGCTAGCAGAACAGCATACGGAGTATCTGTTAAAACACTGCGACTATTTCTCTGAGGAACCTGATCAAATCCCAGCTAAATATACTCTGTAGATGAAAATAGTAAGTTACAACTGCATACAACCTGCTCTGCAGCATTGCTTTCGTGTTCTGAAAGACTGTTGTGCTTCACACCAGGAAACTGATTTCTACATATAGCTGGCCAATACCTTTGTGACGAGAGTTGCTACAGACCTCGAGGATGAGTGTCGTGCCAGTTCCCAAGGCTAGTCCCCCATACAACCAGCTTGCGTTACTTACCTGTTTAATACTTAGCCTAGCACTTTTGTATTATGCCCAACCTCCTTTCTTTTAATCGGACAGAGCTCTGTAATACCCACAATGGTACTTTTGTCTTCAAATTCCTCTTTTAAAAATTCTCCTTTTCTGTGATTTTAAAAAGCTTGGCAACTGTTTACTTCCTGGTGATCATATAGCCTTGTCAATCACACTAACACTGACATTATTTCCCCTTGTGTCCAGATAGCACGCCTGTTCATATTTAGATCGCGAGCGTTCAGGGGTAGGAAGCTTCTTTCTGATCATCTTGGCAGTACACAGTACAATGACGTTACTATCGAAATCTATGGCTGCTGATGCTATGATAGTAACATACCTATAATTTCTATATGCATATATAAATACATGTATCTAAAAGACAATATGAGTATAAAATTTGGATTCTTAACTCAGGATATCTGGCAAATTTCTCTGCTATTTCTTGTCCATTTTTTCCTAGTTTTCAGAAGAACTTTGGTTGTGCTGCAAATGCCTCTGCAAAGGCTAAGGAGCAACAGGCCTATGACATTATCAAGGAAGAGAGCAAGAAACTGGGCTCAATGAAATTTGCAGAAATAGCAGTTTTGATCCTCTTCATACTACTGGTAGTGCTCTGGTTTACAAGAGACCCTGGTTTCATGCCAGGGTGGGCAACAGTTCTTTTCAACAAAAATGATACAAGGTATCACCACTGCTCCTCCTCACTCCGAATAAAAATGAAGTAGGCTAGATTTCATTAAAATGAAAATATGGCTAGACTAAATATCTGACTGATCTATTGCAGCTATGTCACTGATGCTACAGTTGCCATCTTCATTTCAGTTTTGTTGTTCATCATCCCTTCTGACTTTTCTAACAATGACAGAGACAAACAACAAACAGGTAAGATTACTGAAGGCATCAAAAATCAACTGTCAGAATAGGTACACGGGAAGTTTTACATTTTAGATTTACAAAGGAGATTTCAAATGTTAAACAAGATTTCAGATTGCTCTTCCTGCATAGCCACAGCTGTATGCTTTTAGGCTAGGCAAGGCATATATCCCTCTGTTTCTTGTAAGTTAACTAAGTAGGAAACTCTTACCCCAGCAGCGTTCCAGAGACTAGTATACACATATGTAAAAGCTTCTGAAGCTGGAGTCTTCAAGAAAGAATACATGACTTAACAGAAACACATACAGTTCTGCAGATAAGTTGCCATACTTTTAACTCACTCTTGCCTGTATTCTACCATGCCTCTTGGAGCAGCTACAAATCATTCATTAGTATTTTTGCAAGCCAAGTTTTAAACTCTTTGTTGATGAGGCTCTCATCATTTGCTTTAGGAGATAATTCCACAGTCTACTCCATCTTGCTGACAGAAGTGTTTTCTGATGTTCAGATTAAACTCACCTCCCACTAAGAAGTCCTCCTTCCTTTAGAAAATGTAACATGGCTTAGAAAATCTTTTTGGACTTTAGGCAGCAAGTCAAAGATCCGAGCACCTCCAGCTCTCTTGGACTGGAAAGTAGTTCACCAGAAAATGCCGTGGAACATCGTGTTTCTGCTGGGAGGTGGCTTTGCCTTAGCCAAAGGCAGTGAGGTAACATTCTTCTGCTTACCTGGTATTCGTGCCTTCCTGGCTGTTTTCCATCTTGCTTTTCAAGCGTGCTCTCCCAGAACACAAGAGGGCATGCTGGTAGCACCAAACATGCATTTCCTCAGCTAGTGGCAGTAGGACAGACTTCACCATCCTTAGGAGGAGTCCTGTGATTAGAACAAATCTTTATTGTTGCCTATGCAACTAGGATGGTACTACCAATCAAGGCAGCATGATGTGTTTCTAGAAAAGTGGGTGATTAAGAAACTACTACCCCAACACATTAAAGGTTCTATTAAATAAAACTTAATTGATGTGGCAAGCATGAGGAGATAATGTGCCCAGGATGGGTCTCCAAACTATTTCAGACAAACTACTTATGGAAATATCATTCAAATTAAACTACTAGACGACAAATGTAGATCTAAGCTAGGGAACCTTCAGGAGCAGATAAAAACGTCTGGCTGCCAGACTGAAGGATGTACTGACGTACTTCTGCAGGCATCTGCCAGGAGTCCAGTGCTACAAATTATTTTTCAGTGACTACTTAGATGATGGAACAGACAATACATTTATTAAATCTGTAGACAATAAGCAAATTGGAAAAGGCTTCAAATGCCTGGAAATACTGGTTTAGAATTCAAAGACCTCTAAAAGTGTTTCTAGAAAACAAGGATGCAACTCAATATGGGAAACAGGAAGAAATAACCAAGTATCACAAATGCAAGCTGTGGAAATGACTGGATAATTTTTAAAGCTGCTCATACACCTTATTCTAGGCAATATTTTTATATTGCTACTAAGAAAAAAGCAAATACCTGGAAACTATAGGTAGGACCATCATACATAAAACATGTAAAATATAATCCTTCCACTCAGGACTGGTAAGTCCTCAGGTACAGTAATGTATTCAGTTTTGGATATTAGTCTTCAACAACATGTGGGCTATATGAAGAAAGTTTAGAGGAAGGTAGTAAGAATGACTGGATCTCTGGGAAATATGTTTGGAAAAGGAAAGATTCAAGAAATTACACCAATCTATTCTAGAATAAGTCATCAAATACATAGAAGCTGCTGCAGAAAGGAAGATACTGCACTTTTTTATATTCTGGTGGTGAAAAAGGGCTTGAATTGCAGCAGAGGCAATTTAGGTTAAGCAGTAGGAAAATGTTCCAACTGTAAAGATAGTTAAGCACTTGAAAAAAATTATCTGGGGAGATTTTGGAAGCTTCATTGCTAGAGATTAACAAGTTTGAAAAACATCTATCAGTAATAATTTAGGTAGAGCCGATCCTGCCCTAGAACAGGGAATTAGACTCGTCCTTTCAAGATAGATTCCAGCTCTCCCATGAGATAGCACTTTTCAGTGTCAGAAGAGACAGGCTGAAGTAACCAAGATATGAAATAGGGAGGACATGAAGAAGAATGGTGGTTGCAAAACCAGCAAAAAAGCTAGGCTATAATGCGTGAAGCAGCAAGACAGACACAGTTAGGATATGTTCTCTCGAGAAGAACAGCTGAATAATAATGATCCCCAAACTGCAGCCCAGAATGGTAGGGAAGATGCTGGTATTTTCCAGTGACAGAGAAGGATGAAAGGTATGACAAGCTTCAGACAGTTGATCAAGATCTCAGCCAATGTGATGAAATCACATTAAATTGCTAGAATATCTGCTAAGATACATGAAAAATATTGGTCATGTACAACTAACGGCCTGAACAGAGAAATAATTATTTTCTATCAATAACATACTGTAAAGGTAGTATCTTCTTCTTTCGAATTCTTTGGAAGGGAAAGCATGTTTATTTTTATTTAATCTACTGAATTATCGTGTCTATGAACATTGCCTCTTACATGTTTTTCTACAGAAAGCAGTCTGTATGAGAACTTCTATAAGAAAGGAAGGTAGAATTGGTATGAGAAATGTAATTGGATTGTGGTGTGGCTATTTCTTCTCCAGCCTACTATCCTGACAGACCTCTTTCCTCTGTTACAGAAATCTGGTCTGTCTTCATGGTTAGGTAGCAAACTGACTCCTCTGCAGCAAATCCCTCACCCAGCTATTGCTATCCTGTTGTGTCTCCTTATTGCCACTTTCACCGAGTGCACCAGCAATGTGGCCACCACTACCCTCTTTCTCCCTATTCTGGCTTCAATGGTAAGTTCCAGCATTTCAAAATACTCTCATAAGAACAGCTTTCAACTCTTCTCCAAGCATACATCTGCTGAATTATAAAAACTAACTGGCTGACATAGCCAAGCACTGGTTTGTGTACCCGATCAGGAATACAGGACTTAAAATATACATATATGTATGTGCATGCACATATATTCACACATGCTGTGCTTAGTTCAACCTTTCTAAAATCATTGCTGGTGAAAAGTAAAGGGATTAAATTCATTGGCATATTAGACTTTGCCTTCTGGCCTAAACAACCTCATGAGGTCACTGCCAGCTGTACTTGTTTTTTCCTATTTGTTCTGCATAGAGACAGCAACAGCAGCAGCATTTGCTTCCCTGCAACATTCCATTACTGTATTTCACTCCGACCACTAGCCTTCCAGAAGTCTCTGAAGGTGATAGCATTAGTCAAGCTCTATGACCTAATTCAGACTTCTGCATTTCCACAGGAGATTCCTGTTGCTGGGGTAGACATAGTTCCGCAGCGTGAAAAGCTGGTTCCAGATAGAAACTAGAATAAGCTCCAACAAAATCTTTTTGCATAGGCCACAGACTCCAGCTAACCCCTAAACTGATCCACTCACCTTCAGAGCTTGGGCTACCCTGTTTCCTCTGATAATTTAATTTTGTTCTTAACCAGTTTGAAGCCACTTTACATTTTTTTCCTGGTTTTAGAGCTGAATATAACCATTATTATTAATTTATACTGCAGCAGTGATTGGATTCCACAGTCAGGAACACAAAGCACTGACCACAAAATCAATTCTTGCATTTGCTGCATAAAGACATTGGCTAGAGTTTCTAAAGCAGAACCAAGATATGGATGGCTGCAGTGTCTGTGAAAGAACGATATTTCTGAGATGGACAAATACAGTCAAGTCTTCCAGCAGAAGATTTCTATGCATTTTTGTATATCGAAACCATCATCTTTGCTCTCCCTTCTTGCATAGGCTGAAGCGATCTGCCTCAATCCACTCTATGTCATGCTGCCCTCTACACTTTCTGCATCACTGGCATTCATGCTCCCAGTGGCCACTCCTCCTAATGCCATTGTCTTCTCATATGGACAACTCAAGGTTGTAGATATGGTGAGAAAAAGCACTTTCTTTTCAGAATTTTCATGAATAGTTTTGATCTTCCCTTTTTCTAATATTGGTTCTTCATGGAAGAGTGTTAAAAAACTCACTGTTTTCAGATTACATCAAATGGAAAGAAGAACATACAAGTGTGAATTAATAAAGGGTCACACTGACTCTAATATATACTCAGAAAATTATAAAAATGCTATTGAGCTTTTAAAGAACTGCCAAGGCCTCTTGAAGTTGTTCCAACAAGAGCTTGCATGAGAATGGCAATTTCTAACTGTTCGAAAAGCCCAAATGTAGATCATAGGGATGTGATATGGTTTAAGCCCAGCCAGCAACTCACTTCACACACCCCCCTCCCAGTGGGATGGGGGAGAGAATCGGAAAACGGGTAAACTTGTAGGTTTTGATGAGAACAGCTTAATAGAACAGAAAGGAAGGAACTAACAATGACACTAGTAACAACAATAAAGTGACAATAGTAATAAAAGGATTGGAATACACAAAAGAAGTGACGCTCAATGCAATTGCTCACGACTCACCGACTGATGCCCAGTCAGTTCCCAAGCAGCAATCCATCCCCCAGGCCAACTCTCCCAGTTTATATTCTGGGCATGACATCCCATGGTATGGAATACCCCTTTGGCCAGTTTGGGTCAGCTGTCCCAGCTGTGTCCCCTCCCAA
>JAVKLA010000084.1:5978878-6057005 GCA_034782735.1 Sagittarius serpentarius | reverse complement strand
TGTGCCCCTCCAGCCTTCTTGCTGGCTGGGCAGGAGAAGCTGAAAAGTCCTTGACTTAGTCTAAACGCGACTTAGCAACAACTGAAAACATCCCGGTGTTATCAACATTCTTCTCATACTAACCCCAAAACACAGCACTGTACCAGCTACTAGGAAGACAATTAACTCTATCCCAGCTGAAACCAGGACAGGATGTCAAAGAGTCCTGTCATCTGGACAGTCCTTCTGCAGGGACTAGGGGAAAGCCTAGCACATCTCACTAGGCTGCCCTGTTGCCTTTTCTCACTATGTTAAGGAAAGATGGACAAGGATGCCATGTCTCTCAATAACTTTTCTAATTTATAATTGATCCAAGAAGAAATCCAAAATAACATTAGAGACTGATGCCAGGTCAGAAGAGAAGTCCTACATAAGTGGATTAAAAGGATTTCAAGACTTCTAGTTTAAGAGTTTTATCCAATGGAAACTCATTTTCCCCTAATACAAATTATACTTGTGAAGAAAACCAGCTTAAGTGTAATTTGATGGAGTTGCAAAAAAAGGTCAAAGAGAAAACAAACAATCCTAATAAGCAAGGAAGGAAAAAAGTACTCAGTTCAACTAATAAACCTTCTCTTTTGTAATTCTAGGCCAAAGCTGGGTTTGTACTCAACATCCTCGGGGTTCTGACGATAACTCTATCCATCAACACCTGGGCTTCATCTTTGTTCCAACTGCAAACTTTCCCATCTTGGGCAAATAGGACAGGTACATGCCTATAATATGGAGAGGCAAGGGAACCAACAACTGTGTCTGTTAGAACTTCAATGAGAGCAAGACTATAATCTACAGAAATTTTGCCGAGGCAGTGGTTAAGAGACAGGCCTGTTCTGTGGAAAAGGACAAGCCACCTACAAGGAAAATCATTCAGTTGATAACAGCAATAAAATTGCCTAACCGTGCTGTTCAGCAGGCAATTTTGTTACCCCAGCAGTAAGACGAGGTAACCTTTGGCTTTTCAACTGTTCCAGGTATCTTTCGATTTTCTGTGTCTGCAGAGGTAGGTTTTGCCCAAGTGCTAGCTACATTGCTTTTCAGCTCCACCTGCAAAGTCTGAAATCTGCAGTGCGAAAGAAGAGAGAGGTGTGTATATAAAAGGAAGGAGAGAAACTCTACATTCCTGATTTCATGCATATATCTGTATATTGTCACAACTAATGTGACTATTCACCTGTATATGAGTACACAGGCCTCTGTGTATATGTTCAAAATGTACATGATCGTTATATACTCCATGGGTATTCACAGCAAGGCATGTGCTGTATGATTACAGACAAATCACATACTGTCAGCCCGTTCCATTACTTTGAAACATATTTATTTGCAGTCTACCTGTTGTGAATGTAAAATACCATTTTTTTCCTAGAACATCTGTCCCATTGTTTACGTAAGATTACAGCCTGCAAGGTCATGATAAGAATAGCAATATTCTCTTGAGAAGGGGAGAATCCCTGTGTCCTAAAATATATATGATTGAATTAAAGATTTTTTTTATGTATCCTCGTGTTATGGAGATTTTTCCTATTATATATCACTGCTGCTACTTCTGTCTTCCATGTATCAACTGCTTGCCTGTGTGCTTACTTAAAATACCTTGAAATAATCAGAGAAGTTAGCATAATTGATTTTCCCTTATTGTTAAAGTAATGATTGCTTTATTATTAAGAGTCCAATTTTCTTGGAATCTCAAAACCAAGATCTTCCTTTTCAAAAGCCCCTAATACTGTTAAATATTTAATCCCTATTCTGCTGGAACTGACTTTCAGTGGCACGTAGACTCCTAATGACCAAACTGACAAAGATATCAGAATATCCAAAGACAATTTGCCAAATCAAGCACTTAGTACCATAAGTGAGGTTGGGTTCAGACATATCAGTTATACAATACGTGCCCCTGAACTCTGCACTAAATGCTTTGTGCTGTTGTTGCCTGCCTAAGTTTTGCACAAAGTCTGTTGCACTTCTGAAATCCCATACTGGTTCAATGAGAGTGAACATGAGTGAATTTTACTCTAACATAGTATGCATGCTCTTCAAAATCTTTCTTCTTTCTTCCTCTGTCCTAATTATTAGGAGACAAGGACACCATGCAGTGTACATTTGATTTATAAAATGTTAGAATTCACTGACCTGCAGTAGTTTCTTCCCAGTTCCAACTGTCAGGACAATTCTAGTATCTGCAGATCACTGATTCCCTTTGCAGTGATAGCTTCATTGGCCTGACAAGCACCGTTGCTCTGGAAAATCACTGTGTCAGAAAGAAACAGTCCGGTATTAACCCTTCAGTGGCTTTGAAAGATAGTGTTTAGATTTAGTGCGTGATAGGGATCCAATAGAATATCCACAGGACAAGGAGGAAGGACATTTATTCTCTTTTGCTAATGAGTTCCTGGGTAATTGATTTCAATCACATAATGACTTGCTAAGGTCATTGCTAAACCACTCACCTTCTTTCCCTTTGCATTCACCTCTATCAAATAACATCCAAATCTGTCTAAATATTTTCATTACACTGCTCACCCTATGTCTGAGTACCTAAAAAAGTGACAAACTCAAGCAGATGGTTTGCTGCAAACCTCTCTCTTCTTTGCTCTTTGTCTACAGCATCAGGGCAGTGTGCATAGCTTTTGTTTGCTTTTTGTTTTCTTTGAAATACTTGCACATAGTTTACATGTCCTTCTAAATTACTGCTTAGCTAAGCAGGAAATGTTGAATTCTTATAACATTTCCCATCAGCCTCTCCTTCCAGCCCTTTAAAACTGTGTTATGATTCTTTGAAGTCTTTTCTATTAGTCTACATTATTCAGAGGCTGTGGTGTGCATAAGTACATGCAGGAGCACAGGTGCAATCTTTATAGCAATCTCAAGAAGAAAGAAGAGACATCAAGTAGCACAGAGTGTCATGGGGCCAATGCAATAATGCTGGGTGTTCCATGTTCATTAGCATGTATGAGTATATAAAGGTTAGAGACTTACCAGAAAATGGCTGCAGCGAAAGTTACTCAAGGGTTATACAAATGCCCAGCTTCCAGAAGAAGACGGGTGAAAAGCTGTAGTCTGTAGACAGAGAAGAGAAGCTAACAATAATACCAGGACATAAAGAGAACGGAAAATTTCATTAATAGTTTCCACCTTGAAGTGATGGTAGTAGCAAGTACACACTGGGCAGTTTATTGCCTTGGGTGTGTCTGAGCGCAGGACTAGTTGAGGTACAGCTAAATGTAGTGTGCTTGTGCAAAAACCAGTAACACTATTAAAAATGTTCATAATTTTCTAAGCAAAGCAGGTAGAAAGTGTTTCTAAGCCCCATTATTACACAGATCACCTTTGAAGGGTGGTTCCCCATTATGTTTCCAGATATTGCCCTCAAGGAGTGGCTCTATTTCCCATTGTGTGATCAAATTTCACAATCTTCTGTGAAACTGCCAGCTCAGCACCTGTTGTAGTTAGGTGTGATTTCCAATGCAGCTCTTCATTTCAGAGTTGACACTAAGTTTGTTTTACATAAGAGTTGTAAGTGATAAATTTGTTAATGAGAAGGGGATGTCTGCCTTCTTGCCCGTCTTGTCTAAAAAGCAAGTGCTCTACAAAACCACAAAATACAGGTTTCCCACAGTATATGCCAGTGAGTAAGTGGGTGACTCGCAGTCACCTCCTCCATTTTCCCTGGAGTTATGGTGCTGTCTTGCCTTGCCTTGCCCAGACACACGCGCACACACACGCACACACACAAGTTCTACAGGCAAATACATGTAATGCCTAAGAGAATATGAAGGACTTATCCTGGTAAACATACACATTTCTACGACACATGACCACACCAGAAAACCAGACGAACGTTAAGCGGGCTAATACAACAATGAAAATAGCTTACAGTTGAGAAAGGCACTTCATCATAAACACCTTGACAGAAATTTGTAAAGTGGCACGTAAGTGATGCAATGGTCACTTCATCAAGCACTGAAATCATAAACAGACTTAAGAGAACACATGACAATTTTAAAGCCAAAGCAGGGTAAAGCCAGCATGTCTTTCTAATCGAGTTGGTTTGGAGAAACCAAAAATTTGCTCCCAGTCACTTAAAAGGTATTAAAATGAACTTTAAGGAAGCCTTATTGTATAGCACTGAAACCTTGAAATATATCTAGATCCTACAGTTTAATTCCTAAGCTTTCATTAAAACAAAACCAAAGTGAAAACCTTCTTTGAAGGAAGCCTTATCATATAATGGACATAAAATAATTCTCAAAAGGATGAAAAATACTTTCAGAAAACAAAATACAAACCAACAGAAACATGAAGGTCCTGTGTTTTATCCAGTAGTCATCAACATGTATGTAAATACAGACCTTTCTCCAGAAGCTGTAAGAGCAGTTCCACTCTCATCCCTGGAGGTAATTCCTCCCCCAGGTAAGTATGGCATGTTGGCAGTAGTGTGCACCTTAGTGCAAAACTCCAACGCTCTCCATTTGGCATATTTCTTCTAGGAATACAACTCTGCTGTCAATTAGCATGTTGGTTTTAGTGTTTGCAAAGGCAGAAACAGAGTTTAAAATTTCTGCAATGATGAACAACTAAATAAAGAACAGAAAATAGAAACACAAGGACTTAGAAAATATGTAACTTTAAATCATCAAGGAATTTCACAACCCTCAATTTTTTTCCAACACGGAACCAATAAAACTATTTACAACTTGATTCACTGAACTTTATGATTTGCGTTAGTAATGACCAAGGTGCCAAAGTCTGGAAATGAAGTGGTTTGAATGTACTAATCACCTGGTGTCCAAAATAACAACTGTTTAATAGAACTTAATCACTACTGTCAATGCTGTGCATTTTCTCCTATTAAAGAAACATTTAGTATTATTTATCCTTTAATCATACTAACAGACGTCAAGTTGCTATTCAGGATGTGCAGATTGCCTTGCAATGTGCCATCTGCTGGCTGCCGACACTCCACCAGGACATGCCCAAGGTTCCTAAATCCAGGCCAGTCACCTAGTCTGGTATTGATCTTCCTCGGAAAATACCCTTAAATAGCCAAGGGGAAAGTAATGGAACAAGAGGAACACTTTTCAAAGTCAGTGCCTGACAGCATAGCTGCAGAATTAATAAAATTGATTCGAATTGTCAAAAAGGAAAAAAAAACAAAGCACAAACTAACTTGAAAATAGAGAAGGAACAGAAGGGTTAATTCAAGGGTTTAACCCTTATATTTTGTTATGCATGATTAAGATGCAAATGCTTCAAGGCTCAGACCTTGTATGCCTGTGTAAGGTATCTATCTTGATAAAGCATTAGTCGTGACTGTTTTTAGATGGCACTGTACTTGAAATACTAACATTAAGTATGATCAACTAAAACATCAAAACCTTAATCTGCTTCAGGTTTATACTATTCAGCCAACTTCACGTTAGTATGAAGGTGCTCTTGCCAGCCTAGCAACATTACAGGAATTTTCTCATTTCCCTTGACCCCTGTCCAGTCTATGAGAAGCAGGGCAAGTCCAAGTTTCCCCAGTACCTGCTGCTGGGACCTAGGGCTTTCCACTCTTTGGAGTGGACACCAAACTTCATTAATTCCGCTGATTACGGAGCTTCTCCTTTCTCTCTATAAAGCAGGAAAAGAGACCAGAGTTGTCCGTGAAAAAAATGTCCATATTAATATGGAATTGCACAATGTCAGAAGAGCAAGTTGTGTGCAAAAGCAGAAGGGCAATACAGTTGCGGTACAGTTAGCTGTTAAGACACCAGTTTTCCTGGTTGCCTATCAAGGGGATCTTAGACAATGAGTAGTGGTTATTCTGGGGCAGTTGTAGTGACTGCAAAGGGAAAGTCACATTTCTCTTTCAGCTGTAGGACTATCCTGATGAGACTTGCCAGAAAATTCAAAAGGATCCTCTTTATTTTTAAGATGTCTGTCACCTGAAGGGAGTTTGAATTTTCCTCCTTATTCTTACCTCTGGCAATATCATTCCTGCTACATGAAACATGCAATCATAAATCATTTGTCTGCATTGCAGATAACACAGTTGTACAATGCAAGCTTCCTCACACCTGTGCTTTTTCTTTTCTCCTTAGACCTAAGCAAGTGGTGTTGTGGTATCAAGAGCTGCAACCGGTACTGAAAAAATAGCCTCAGAAGATACTACCCAGCCAAACTGAAATAATCCTTGTAATTCGTTTAGTGTTACATCTTTATCATCTAGGCTACATAGAAAATAGTAACATCATCAGAATTTGTTCAGATGGCTTTGAGAGACTTGCAAGCTTAGGGATGAAGACAGAACAGTTTTTCCTCTAATTAGTGGCAAAAGCCAATGACCACGGCCAGCGCTACAGTCCTTCCAGACAGTCACGACAGAAAGATCAGTGAATGGCACAGAAAAAACAAACTCCACTTTCATGCTCATACATTATATCTTAATTTAAGATGTTCTGACAGTTGATAAGCATGGTGTATGGACAAGACAAAAAAAAAAATCTGAAATATATTCAGAAAAGACTGAACCATAGCTGCCAGAGGGGCAGGTCCTGTCTGCCATCCTGGCTCCAGAAACAGAAGTCTTGCTCCCCAGTGTGCACAGGGTGTGTGGAAGTGCAGGAGTTCATACTGTATGTTTCTATATTTTGGCAAAGAGACTCTAAGAAAAAAAAATATGCAGCTTATTAGCCTAGAAGAAAAATCTTTGGTCTGTTTACACTGTAACCACACACCTGTATCTCAGAAATATGAGACAATTGATGGGGAAAGGGGAGGGGAGTGACATCTTTAGTTTCCTCTGCACCAGGTGCAGTCAAGTATGAAATATCTTTCTAGCCACTATTTTGAATCAGTGCCACTTTTGGCCTACTGTACCTGCTGAACGGCCCCTGCAGGGAATGACTCCAAAACATGCCCATGCTCTCTGCTCCAGCGAGATCAGCTCTTACCTGGAGCCCTGGCAGGTGCATACATAAGTCAGCCAAATCCTGAAACCATTCTAGCACAGCTGCAGTTCCTCCAAGTCACAGAAAGACAAAAACACTAAATCTTGTACTAAACAATTGTATCAATTCATTTTCCTTACAGGACACACCACTTAATTTCCTGTTGCTGACAGTTTACGTTCTGTTTTTACAGGACATAAATGTTGGCACGAAGGAAACTCGTTGTCTTGTCACAATGCAGCCCTATCACAAAACATCAAGGTAGGGGACAGAGACAGAGCTGGACAAGAAGACTGTCCCACCTCCTTAGTTCCTTGAACTAAAGTATCATACAGTAAAATCCAGTTGGATTAACTGTAACAACACTAAGTGTCTGGTTCTCCTAAATATAATTGTTTGATATTCCTGACCAAAGAGGGAAGAAGCAAAGAGGGTTTATATAGAAAAAGAATAAATTGATATTTTTTTTTACAAGAACAACTTTCTTTGTATCATGAGAGTAATAGACAAACATGCTTCATGTTTGTTAAGATAGTAGCCACATGACTAAGAACAAAGCAGCTGCTACTGCAATAGTGATTACACGAGACCAACATACTGCTGGCCATGAAAATAGCAAATTTATTTCCTAGCTCTATTCCTTTTGAATTAATTTCTTCTCTTTAGTAATAGTGTGACATAAAATCATTCAGTATTTACTGGAGCAGAATAAGTAATGTGAAACTGTTTAAGAAAGTACGTTTTGCCACATGATACATGACAAAGCAAAAGGCATGACATGCTTTATCAACTGTTCTGTACAGGTAGCAATGGGTGGAACTGGACGGTGCTGCTCAAAAGGGATAGTATGGTATTGCATTAGCCCATACCAAAAGGCACATAGTATTTCTATCTTTTTTTTTTCCTTGTATCTGATTGCATGGAACCCTACAAACCAGAGAAAGCAAAGGTTTCTCTATGTTTATGAACTTAGATCTGCAATGGGAAAGAATATTTAGTATTCTTAGGTGCTGATTAACATGAACTCTGAGTTAGAGTTTATAAATATGAGTCTTTAATTTACACAACAAGTAAAGTAATAAAGATTAGAGGAAAGAGCTTGAGAGGGAGAGAGAGAGACCTTCGTATCTAACTTAGGCTGCTAACACACTCTAATTACAACCGGTGTCGCAACAGCATCTTTCAAGAGTCAGTATGTTTCAGCTTAAGATTTAAAAACAGCCAGGTACCGCATACACTATGTTAGCACAAAGAATTATCAAGCACATGCTACAGCAGAATGCCTGTTTTTTCTTTAAACCTTACTCAGGTTATTTTTTGTCATGAAAGAAGTATCTGCATCTTTGGCAGTTGTAAAAATATCACGCATGGCACCACCTGCCAGACTAATAACAATAATTAGAAATGTAATAAACTGTTCATTGGCAAGGTAACAAATTGTCTTATCCTTTGAAAGTCACACTGGCCTGAGGCAATTCCTCACAGACATTCGCCACTGATGTCACAAGAGCCGGAGTGAAAAGCATACTGTGCAAAAAAAAAAAAAAGAGAAGAAAAAAATAAGAAAAAAAGCACTGGTAAAGAGACATTCAAACAATGTAGAGTAGCTGCAGCGTATTCTCATTTTACTGAACAAACCATTAAAATTAAGGACTTGCAAAGAGCTGACAGTGAAGGTGAACCAATCCTATTGCTTCCTATGAAACCTCACAGACTGGAGTGTTTGGAAAATCACATGAACTCATAATACTTGCTTGAGAAGATTAAACATTTTAACTGAATTTAGAACGAAAACTTCATTTGCCATTACTTCTTTTTATGCTCCTTAATTCTTTTCATCTTTTGTACAATGATCTTTCATAAAATAATTTGCACTGAATATTTTCTACAGTGGGTTAGTCTGACTCTTTTATCTCACACATTTAATTTTAAACCTGGCAATCTGAGATCAATATTTTGTTCTCACTGAAGTTCCTCTAAGTGCTGAAGCAATCTCAGTTCGTCTGCCAGATGGGAATTAATGGCCTGTTCAGGATTTTTACCTCCCATTATAACTTTCCATTTGAACAGACCACACAATTTCACATTGCTTGTTTTCTAAGAAAGTGTTTAAAATCACCCTCAGCAATGAAAATGTGGTTTCATATTTTCATGACCTTATAAGTGTTTGTGCCCCTATTCCATGCAGTATGTTTTATCTCTAAAAATCCATTTTCAGTTTCTGAAATGTAAAAGCCACCCAGAAATCTGTGAACATAAAATATTTTCTTCAGCCCATGCCCTTCCTCATCATCCTTCTAGAATTTATGCAGGCATTCAAGAGAACACAGCTACTGGTTCCATGCTTACAGAGAACTGAAGAGAAGAAAATCAAGCCATAAACGCTGCATAAGCACTTCTTTCTGAGGCTTCTGATGATTTCACAGTCCCAGTAAGTCATCTAGGAGGGGCCCAGGCCAGGCAGCAGCCTGCTTTTGTTCTTTGCTTTGTACTAAGAAGGGAGGGACATTGCTGAGGTACAACACTTTGAGTATTTATATGATTCATTCCTTCTTTCATTGAATCATTTTCTAGTTTCTAAGATAATACCTCTGGGATGATTTCAACTGCTGTTTGCGGAAGCACAAGGTTTTATGTTTTCCACTATTGTGTGTGAAGATAAAGATGAAGGAAGGATTGCCCAAGCAAGATGTGAAAAGGATCAGGATGGGGGAAACCTCTCTTGCATAGTTCTGATTACTGACCTGATGGCTCTAAAGTCTTGCATACAGGAGCTAGGAAGGTCAGCTCAGAACCCTGACTACCAGCCAGGTACAGCTCCATAACCTTCCTGCTGAACGTGCTGCGTATTTCCCCAAATCCAAGCAATGCCCTAGACTGCGTCAAATAATTCTTCCCAGGCTGTTTGCATTATAATTGGTTAGGAAAACCCAAGTATACTAGTCCTTTTGAATGTCCCAGGTAAACTCTTTCCACTTTTTCTTTCTGTCTCAAAATCAGAACGATAATAGCTGGTAGAATTTGAGAAAACACCTTGGAGTGGTGATATTAAGTGCCTGCCAGCTTTGCCTATAAATACTGCAGATATAACTACGTTCTCTTAGTGAACTTGTAAGAAACTCATGTTTCAACAACTACATTTGAGTTGTATTCCTAAAACAGTTTTTCTGCAATACAAGTCTACTAATTCTGTTTATACATCTGTATTTCTCACATTAATATTATCAGTGCATTTTGAAAGCTTAGGACAAATGTACCCCCCTAAGTCTATGGAAGTGGAGAAACGCTAAAAGGGCGTGCATGTATTGGCACTAGCCGCTTATGGAGCGCTGTAGTTAGGAACACGCAAGCACACTCCAAGAAAGGAAGAAGACGGACCAGTTGTACTGGTTATTAGACATGGTTAAGGGGCTAAAAAAAAAAAAAAACAAAAAACACCAAACCAACACACACACACTTCTGCCAAGCCAGTTATAAGAAGATAATCATGTGCTAGCCCAAGCCTCTGGCAGGAGTAAAACACTGTTAGCTGTCTTCTAGTTAGCTAAATATTAATCATCTTGTTTAGAACCAATCATGTCACTAACTGGTTAGAAACTTGGTTAAAGGTTGTGGTACAGAGACGGTGTACTGTTTTATCTCTAGCTTCAGTATTCCTAGACTTCTACAGAAAATACACTGAGCAAGGCAAATACAAAAGCATTATTCCCGTTGTGAGCAAATTCATAAGTGTTTTGAAAGGGATATAGGAGGTTCTGCAAGTGGAGAAGTACAGCAGGTTCTGAGTGCACTCCACTGTTCTGAGCGCTACAGGAGAGATCCTCAAACAATTCAAAACAGATTCTCTTCAGCTGCTGTAAAGGAATGGCGCAAGAATACAATGCATTTCATCTTGGGTTGCAGAGTAAATAAGTACAGTAAATTGCTAACATGCTCCGTCTGTACCACAAAGCAACATTGCATGTCATTGACAAACAAATGTTGTTTCTAAGCTCTGTCACAGCTCCAGAAAGGATGCTGCATGTTCACGATAGAATGTCAGCAAGAAGGAACAGACCAGAAAATAGCCCGAGAACCAAAAGATGCACACTATTTGGGATAGGTGTGGGTTATTCAACACCTTTGAAATCATCTTGCAGCTTAAAATAAATGGAAAATAAAAAGAGCAGGCAGCAAGCCTTAGAAGCAATAATATGAAGTAATGTATGAGTGATCATTTCATTGCTTATGCCTTAGCGCTAAGTGGCCAAACCTGCATAACATATTCAGAATCATGAATGTGACAGGATTGGGTTTGGAAGACTCATACAGTTCAAAGGCCTCACTTGTAGCTCCACATGTACTTGAAACTCCCACAGTCCCTCAGGGCCTTAAAACCAGAATGCAATAGCATTCTCCTTTGAATCTCATGTGGTCTGACCTTTAGAAAGTTCTATTTAGATAGAGGAGTTAAAGGTGACTAGACAGAGGATCAGCCAACTGTTCTTTTCTCTCCAGTATCAGTACCAAAGTTTCCACTGCCAATGTCAGGTGGCTTAATGAAACACTGCTAGGATTCAGTCATTTGTCTTCTGACATTGGCCATGCTCTTCTACATTCTTCACTTTGACAGGGAATGCATTCATCAAATTGCTGTGCTCTGGAAACTGACGTAAAGTAGACTTTCTGCTTATTATTGTCATGTCACCAAACTCCCCCAATAGCCTTGCTCTGCACAACTCTGTGATGTTAGAAAAAGCCTGGCAGCCAAAAATGAAGAAGCCATAAGACCAAACAAACAAAGACAGCCTGCCAACCTACCACTTATCCAGCAGCTTCAGGCTAGGAGAGCTTTCTCTCTTTCTGTTAACCTTGTAAAAAAAAAGGGAAGAAAATCACAGAGGACTTTCTGAAGTGCAATGTCAACAAAAAAGGGAAAGTTGACAGAATGCTGTGAAACTCTTCACAAATTACATTCTGTGAGAAGAGAAGAAAGTTTATGATACATTACAGGACATTTCAACCTGATTCCGAGGTCTGAAACTTTACATATATACCATGATCAGCTCCAAGGAGGAATGAGCATTCCTCCCTGAGGACAGGAGAAAGTTCCAGCCGCCCTGGAATGATAGAGGGTCCTGAACATGGCATAAGGTACTGAATAGTTCTAAGGAACAAATAACTAAGCACAAGACAAAATAAACCTGTGAGGAGAATCAAAGATTATTACTCCATTAGCCCAATATCTCTGTCTTAAATTAATTATCTCACTTCTGTGCGGAAAGTTGCATACTAATAGCAGTCTTGTCAAAAAAGCAAAACAAAACGCATTGCTAGATGACACAATGACTATAACACGTGTCTAGATCACCTACCTGAATTTCACCTAGAGCAGAAAGGCACAGAGTCAAGTCTAACACCACGTCTTGAGCTCATCCTCATTTCTAAAATAACAATAACAGCTGTCACGTTGCTACAGATGCTATGCTTTATAGGCAACACTAAATCACTGGTCAGGAAACAATATTTCATATGTAATAATGGTTCTCTATATTTTAATTTAAGATTAAACAATTAACAAACAGAAAGTTCTGCAAATGCCAACAAAAGAGCATCTTATGGGTGTGCCAGATTTGAATGCTATAATTCAGATCTCCTCGGTGAATTTGGATCTCCCCGAAGAAGACTCCCCTTCAGTCTTCCAGCTGAACACTGCAACTCACAGCTCCTCTAAGCGATAACAATGATAGGGCAAAAGATAAATTTTGTCAAAAGAAGAGGCTCAGAAGGGAATGAGAATGATACTCTCTTAAACATATCGAATGCTGACATTGATAAGTTCAGCTTACCCATGTGTTTTTCTAGACACATTAAACTACCAGATAAATGCACTTGGCCTTATTTCTTAGGGACAAAAAGGGGCTGAAGTGTATGTAGGTTAAACCAAGGTGTGTATTCCCTAGGGATATCTCAGAAGATAAAAAGCAAGACCTGACTACTATTTAAAGGCAGCACAGCAGACGGTTAAGTTACACCCAGGTGTGTCTTCCCTCAGGTGATCCCAAGGGAGAGATTCTAGGCCACTTTTCCTATTTAATGGTGGCAGAATAGCTGGTTAGATTACGTCTTAAGTCATCTTGTAAGCTTATCATCCAAATGTCAGGATACAAAAATTGTAAGCCTACAAAGCTATTTATGATAACAAATACTGCTGCCATCACTGCATAATAAAATATAAACAATGTATTAAAAATAAGCAATTATCCCACTACTAAATTAAATAAGAATATTTTATCAAAGGAATGAATTTATGCTCTGGTTGGGCACAAAATGAAGTAAGTTCATAGGGAGAACTCCTCACTGACAAATTTCCAGATCAACAAGACCGTTCTTGCCAATTTTAAATAGCAGGAGGGGTTTATAATGAGGTCAACAGTGGTTTTCTGTGTAAGTGAGCCCAAGAACATTTTATGTTAAAATTGATCAAACATTCTGAATTGGCCACAAAGTGTCATGCACACTGTTGAGCTCAGCTTATCCATTTTTCCAGTGCTCTGCTTTGAAAAGCAGTAGCTAGTCCAGGAAAAACTTTTGAGGCAAGGATCAAACTGTAGAACATAAGAAGGTAACCATATTTTTCCAACTTCTATTACAAAATAACCTCATATGCTCAAAATGCCAAAATGTAGCACTACGGGAAGCAGACCAGGCAGGATGCCTCCCCCTAAGCGAGGGTAACACATATGGAAGCAGGCTCTTGAGCCACTCATTCTGGACGTATTATGAAGACATCATGCCATGCCAGTTATGCAGACTGTCATTTCTTTTTCCTCTGCAGTACTGCCTGTATGGAAGTACCAAACAGCACTGCCACTTTCGTAACCTTCAATGGGCAGTTGAGCGCTCATGAAAGTAGATAGGAGCCATTGCTGCCTGCTGACATTATTACTTCAAACTATAGTCTCAGTCAGACATCACTGAATTGGTTCCACTGACTCGCATCTTGAATATTTACTTTGCAACTTTGATGGCTGCAATTTTTTATTTTCCCCCAAAAATGAAAGATCAGACCTGGAAAGGGAATTTAACAGTTTAGAACAGCTGCCAGCACACCAAATAAACACCTCAGTCTTTCAATAAAAGCCCAGACCAAGAAGAGATACAAAGCTAACTCATTACAGTAGTCTAGTCTTGATCTGACAAAACTAAGTTTGTTCTGATGTAAGACTCTTGATCTCTTCTGTTCTTTGCTTGTGGCATATGGCTTCATCTCCTGAAGACCAAGCTGGTTTAGTTTGACAAAACTCTTCAAGTTGACTATAAGACAGCTGTGATGATAAAAAATAAAAATAAAAGTAAACGTGAAAATAAAAAAAAGTACTGACTTTAAATCCTACAAAACCATTTTGCCAGTCAAAAGGAGAAATGCTACAAAGCGGTATGGCTAGGTGGGCTGTGCTCTTTATGCCCACAAAAGTGGATGTTGATCTAAGGCTGTGATACACATTGGTAAGAAACAGGAAAAATCTGCAGCAAATACTGACACCCCCCCTTTCCTCTAGGTATTTCCTCCTGATAGTTATCCCAGGAAAGAGGAGATAATGCTTGCCAGTCAGTGGTTCACTTTCATTCAGGATTTTATCTCTGCACTGCAATCGACCTGTGACGCCAGCTGAAGTAAACACACCCAACAAGTTAATGTTGAACTAGCTAACTTAGGTACCAGTAACTACACAGCTGCAGCAGTCTGGATTTCAAGGCAGGCTGCAAAGCTCACTACAGAGACTGGGTTAATCATCAGGCCATTAGCCTACTTTGGTTCTGGGCTATTGCAGTTAGTACCTAAGTTACTAACATAAAACCATCTCAGATTTGTCCGTCTCAGCCATCAGCGTAAGAATCGTAAATTAAGGGCAGTGCAGAATTTGGGAATAATTAAGAAAGGTGTCAGGTGTAGCCCAGACTATCTCAGAATCTTCCCTGCCAGCTTTTGACATGTAACCCTGAGGAACATCAAATGTGAAAGCCCTTGGAAAGGACAAGTAATTATACAGCACTATCTTTGAGATCTTCCAGACAGGAAAGAGCATATCGACCAACACTCTGTGCCCACTATCTCTACAAGATCCAGCAGATAAATTGACAAAGTCTTCATTTCTAGTATTAGAAGTTCCTGATAGATCTAATAAAATCAAGCTAGCAAACTCTTGATAGGAAATAATTTGTCACAGGTAAAAACATGGCTTTTCTTCCACCAGTCCTATTATTATGACATGTGGATGCCGTGGTAGATCTTTTCTATCATAAATCTGTGTAAAGTATTCTGCAACAGGAATCACAGAAACACTTCACAAATGGCATGAACTTAACATGAATATAAATATGTCCTCCAAAGCAGAGAGCATGTTTTTATCAAAGTTTCAAGACCATTCATATCTTACCATAATCGTGGGAGATAAACATGGGTGTACCTATACAATAACCTGGGGGCCGCAAAGATGTTTCTACTGTTTTGTGGAATGACGATAATTATATTTAGCACTCATTCAAGGCTTTTCATCTTCAAAGCACTTTACAAACATTAATTAATCCTCACAACACCCTATGAGGTAGGTAAGTATTATTACAGTAGGTGTGATCAGGTTTGTGTAGGGGACTGTAGAGTGTGCACAAAGCCAGGTAAGGGCAGCAGAAATACATATTCCTTCAACTGCACATTTAAACTCATATTCCTCTCTACATATCTGCACACAAAAACCCAAACCTCTCCACATAAATGTATATACATACATACTCACACAAATGCATACACTTCTCCAATCTAGTTCTATTTTTATGACTGTGCTAAGGCACTCTGTTTTTAGGAAGGAATATTATACCTTGAGTATACTGGTCTTGTAGTGTTCCTCCTACGTTTAAACGGTGCAACTTGTTTTGACATTCTATGGTGGAGCCACAGCTCCTTTCCATGATGAGAGTTGAGACTGAACAAATGCAAGAAAGATGCCTATTTCTGGTAGCTGAATGCTTTCTGATAATATGGCAAAATCCATGCCAGGAAAGAGTGTTTTTAACAACCACAGGTGGATAATAGGTTTGCAAAACACAGCAACAGATGGGTATTTTAAATCAAAAGAAAAACAGAGAGGTTGAGAAGGAGCACTCTCTTTCCAGACAGTTAGAGCTCAATACCTGCCCAACTTCTCTGAAGAATTACCAAGAGAACAAGGAAAAAAAACCTGCAGCTTAGTCATATTTGTATTCTTATTAAATGCAGGACTGCCTGAGGCGAACAAGAGCTGATATCATAATTATTGGCTTGCCTAGCCAGCTGCCTTCTCTCACCTGATGTAAGATCAGATCTTTCCAGCCTTTGGAGACTCTGTACCGCTGAGCCTCCACTCTCTCTGCAGGGCTGTTTGAATGACCTAATCCTGTCCTGGAGCAGCAGCACGCCGTTTTGCTTCAGTAAAAAGGTAAGAGGAAACCTCTGACAACTTCATATAGCTTTTTAGAATTCAGCCGTGAAAGCCAAACGGAAGGGGGAGCAGAACTCTTTTGCCTTGGCTCATCTATTTAATCTGAAGTCCCTGAGGCTGACTTTGAAGAACTTCAGGCTGAGGGAAGGGGAAGGTCAGCACCTACATCCCATTCCTCGGCAACTCCTATAGGTATTTATCAGCCGCGAGTGAAGAGTAGCAAGAGAAGGAGTCAAGAAAACACCAGGTAAGTTAATAGATCCATTGGTCTAGTACTGGGAGAAACGAAGACTGTAGGTGATTTCCCAAAGCGAAAAAAAAAAGCTCTTCTTGTCTCAGGTGTATACCAGCTTAATCTAAGCTACTTTCTGTTCCATAGTTATAAAGAAAGCTGGAAGTGTTTACCATTACCTGGGGAAAAAAAAAAGGAATTAAATAACAGAAAGACAAACCCAGAAAAGTATTTCTAAAAAAAGTAGGAAGTCTCATGCCTCACGGATTCATAATAGATTTCTTTCAAACTTTTCCAATGGCGAATCAAAAACTTGGGAATTTACATGTTTTGAAATCAAGCTTGATTTTACTACGGCCTCTGTTTTAAATGTTACTTTTGCCTCGTGTGTTTTGTAGCAGTAGATGAAAACTTTTTTAGACTTACTCCTATATTGAAATGTGACTGAAGTGACATCCAGAAGCTAGGATGTGTTAACTGCAGAAATGACTGAATTTGAGTACTGCAAATGGAAACTTGTTTCTGATTTCTTTATATGCACAGGAAGTATATCGCTTTCTTTTCACTTCTTAGTTTCAGACTGTTAGAATTCCAGCAAGAAAGGAACTGTTTGTGTTACAAACACAGTAATTATCAAATCTATAAATAACAACCAGCCATCATTCATTCTTGGCCCACCTGCAAATTTACTGGACACCAGATTAAATCTTGGGGAATTAGACTTTGTTCTATAAATGTTTCACTTTGGTTTATCTGAATCATATATTTCTAACTTGAATACTGATATGAGCTAGGTTGAACTGGATGAGTTTTAAGCTGAAAATGTATTTTGTTTATAACTAATTATGAGCATAGAAGAACAAAAAATATTAAATATCTAGAGTGCATCTTTCTTAAGGAGTGCAGGATTGTGTAGTTTGCTTTCAGCCAGGTGATACCCTGTATTATATATGCAGCCAAAAAAAATACGCAACTAAAGCTCACTGTTTACCCTACATCCCGGTGAGGGATGATGAACATGGCTAGAAGTAGTATTAGTGTAAATGAAATAAGGGACTACATGCTGGTAATTTGAGCACCTACAATCCCCTCAAAAGGTAAAGTACAGTGTGAGAAAGTGCTAGCTTGTACATGAGAACAGATATTTGTATAATATTGCTGTGTTCCTAGATATAACCGGAGCCACGTGTCAGTTACTGAGATAGGAGTCAGTGGAGTACTCCAGGGAGTAAATGGAAATATTTGTATGCCACTGTGACAGGTGTAATATAGGAACCTGCCAGGAACACATGAAGACACTTACCATTACTGCAAAACACTGAGCTGAAAGAAGGAAGAGTAGAAAGAGGGTTATCTACACAAATCAGAAAGTGTCTTTCTGATCCATTCCTTGTAATAACAGGCTTTTTCTTTTTTAGAAGAATAGCTTGCTGCTCAAATACAGGTTTTGAAGGGAATAATGAGAAAGATACATTAAAAAAAACAGGAAATGCACTATGTCCTTTTAGAGCATCTGTTTTGTAAAAACAGAAATAAAAAGAAAATATAATTATTTAGGATTTCTGGAAACTAAACATTAACCACAACAACAACAGTCTAACCTTTTTGGCTGCAAACTCCAGAAATTTAACACAAGAAGTGGTGTCATGCAGAACTACTTTCAATCATGAACTCACTCCCATAACCTAGTTTCATAGGCTGTTAAATGATCAAGGACAGGGAGAGAGAGATATGGCCTCCAAAAAATCTGAAACAGAAATTTCCAAGTCCTGCAAAAAATATCAATAATTGATTCACATTAGAACCAAAAGGAGCCTTTGATTACAACCCAGAGTGACCACAGCTAGATCTGAAGTCAGAAGTTCTGCAGTAATCCATGCAATAAAAATTAAAATGCATAAAGTTGACAAAAAACAAAAAACCAAAATACACACACACTCCCACGTATTTAGCTTTTAAAAGGTAGGGACTCAAAGCACTGAAGAGTGTATAGTGAAGAATTTTTACACCTACTACTCCATCCTGCTTATAAACCAAACAATTACAGATGCAAAATATTCTAGCAGCTTAAGCCTCACTCATGCAGAAACTCTGGAAGCTGGCTTTTTCTGACTGCGTCCATTGGAAACTAAGGAAAAGTGTTATCTTGGATGTGGCATAAGCGAAACAGTATTCGGTAGGTCAGTGTCTATAAGCCATAGAAACAGTAAATGGAGATAACTTCCAAGCAGATAGGATTTACTGTTTGTGGCCGTGTCCTCTATTGTTACTCAGAAAGCCTGAGCTTTATGATTTGGGTCAAACACACCTCTCTGCTATCCTGCACCTCACAAATCATTAGCTTGAAATACAAAGAGATTAATTATGGAGATAATGCAGACTAAGTGAGAGGTACAAGTAAAATCCTCCTCTTGTACACCTGCAAGTATGGCCAGTGCCACATCTTTCCAAGGCAATTCTTCAGCTAGTTAAGATCTGAAAGCAAGGTGGCAGTTCTTGGAAGCTACGCAAGGTTGAAAGAGGCTGGACTACCCTGAGTAGGAGCCCACTACTAAATCACCACAGAATGGCATCATTCTGTCTGCCTTAGGAAGCAGAGCTGTGAGGTGCTGCTCTTTCTTCTGAGTCACTATTGAATCAATGCCCTAACATACTGCTAACGACAGGATGCTGCTTACATTAAGGACTTGGCCAATTCTATTTATCAAAGACACTATGCCACTTTTAATAAGATTAGGGAAATAATTAACCCTTTTGCCACATTTCAAACATAAATTCAAGTCATGCCCTCAGAATCATAGCCAGCTCCTCTGCTACTTCCCTAACTGGCTCCTCACCCCATAGACAAACATCCTGGGGATTTGTGCTTTTCTTTTAAATCAATCAAGTCCTGTACAACACAGCCCGTTTCTTGCACCCTTCTTGTGCAACTAAGTCTCCTGGTCATACATGAGATACTACCAGTGGTTTCTTCCACAACACCAAGAAAGCTGAGACCCCTCGCTATAATCCAGCATGCCATGCTTGCTAACTTCTTGCAAACACCCTCTTCCTGAGTGGCCTATACACCACTATTCTTCCTTCAAATCAACACTTAAAAAGAGCCACGTATTCCAAACAACTACAATAGAATATCTTATTCTTTATTTTATTTGGGATGCAAGACCTTTAGAGTTGTCCACAGAACAATGTTACTTTCTGCATTATATAAACAAAATAATAATACATAAGATTATTATATGTATTTTACCTAAATTCCCTGACATTTTCAAATGAAACCTGCATTCTTTGCACTTTGTTAAATGTTGCCGAGTATTGAAGGGAGCTGCTAAACATGTGGTTAGTAAAGTGATCCCTGTATAGCCTTTACAAATCTCAACAGTGTCTTTTGAGGCTTAGTAAATATATGTAAAATCATTTTAAGATGTTTGGATGAGACAGGGCTACTGCAATCCAGAGCATTATTATCTTTCTGTTGGTGAAGTGCTCAGAAATGAATGAAGCATATAGGGTGAGGTTCCATCAGAGTCATGTAATGAAGCTAAACATGCTGTCATTTTAACCCAATTTGTTTCCCTCTGTACTGCTGCCTCACCAGTTTGTTAGAGCCTCTCAAAGGAGCTCATCTAGTGTCAGCTTACAACTTCCACACCTAGCCCGTACTTTACTCCTGGAATGGGTAGGTATCCCTGCCCTGCAAACTCTTAACTGCTGGTTCAACAGACCTGCCAGGACAGGTCCCTGCAACATTCCCCTCTGTGGGCAAATGGTAGGATGCCAGAAATATTAGACAGGAACCTGTTCTCCCAGGAATGTAAGTAATTCATAGAAGGAAATAATTTACTATTTTCCCAGCTGGAATAATTAAACAGCTAGGCACTGTCCTCCCAAGCTGCAGAAAAGAAGAGCAAACGAGAGGGGAAAAAAAAAAGCTGGAACGTCCTTCAATATAAATTCTCTTCCAGACTAAACAACCTTAATTCTGTAAATCTTTCCTCATAAGCCACATTTTCTATGCCTCTGACCATGCTCACTCCTCTCCTACGGACTCCAAACTGGAGTCCATTGTTTCAAAAGGCAGCGACCAAAACTGGACACAAACCTTCAGCTGATACTTTACCAAGACCAAGAGGAGTTAACTTCACAAGTCTCAAAGAATGTATTTCTGTAAGCACCTTATACCTGCTAGCTTGTCTGCCTTGTTCATTATGGCATGATGTGGCTGATATAGGCTCAGCTTGTAACCCATTAAAACCTCAAGATGTTTTTATGCAGCACTGCTACCTAGTCACTTGTTCTCATTCACTATCTGCAGGGTTTATTATTCCTGCCTAGATGTTGAGCTTACTTATTATTGAACTGCATTTTACCTTCTTCAGATCATTTTTCCTGACTCCTTTTTTAATATTAATCCTGTCCTCTAAATACATATGCAAAGCCTTCCATCTTCACCCTGTCTCCAAATTTGATTAGTGTTCCTCTCTAGTCTATCATGCAAGTCATTAGTGAAAATACCAAGTAGTATCAGGCTCTTTAAGAAATCCACTCAAAATACCCTTTCATTCTGACAACAAACAGTCAGTAACTACTCTTAGTGCCCTATTCCACCCAGCTTTACCTCTTCTCTACCAGAGTTTTACCTAAAATAAATTTTCTTAGTTTGCTTATGAGAACGTCATGGGAAACAGCATAGAAGCCTCACTAAAGTCAAGCTGCATTACCTGGACACCTTCTCTTCTTGCAAGGTCAGCATACAGGGAAACTACACTGGTATGACAATTTATTCTTAGCAAATTCATAATGGCTTTTACTTTTGCCTTTTTTTTTTCCTTAGTTTAATGTTTTGGTGTATTTTTAATTTTGTACTTTTCTCAGAATTAAAGTTAAATCTGCCACCTGTAGCTCCCTCATACTTTCTAGTTTCAAGACAAGCACTATATTTACCTCCTTTCAGTCTTGTACATGGCAGCGAATTCTCAAAGATCTGCAGCTCTGCAGTAATTTCAGCTGATTCTCTAAATTCACTAGAATGAAATTAATTGGGGCCACTGAACCTTAAGACGTCAAAAAGCCTCAGCCCTGTCCTCTGGGAGGTGAGAACACACGTATTCTTCAATGTATGAGATCAGAGGCAAACATCATTAATATTCCAGAATTTCTCATACTCTGACTTGGCATTGCCCCGTTAGTTTACCATTGTGCTTTAAGGTCACTAATTAATGTATGCCCTACTTTTCCACCCAGGAATAGATTTGGGCTGGTTTTGTTTTTTTTCTTTGAAATACAGAGCGTCTAGAGAGTGCCTGATCTACCATATGGGCTTGGGGTCAGCTTTCTGATATCTGAATTATGTTTTGGTAACACGCAAGAAATACCGTTGTCTAACATCTTTTACAAGAACCTTTCAAAGCACTGAAAAATTACGTACTAGGACCAACATTTTCAACATTAGCCATTAATGCAAGGTACTCTCTTTGGGATAGTCTGCACACAGTCTTCAGAGGTGTTGAGCGATAATACCAGTTATTTAAATCTGTGGAAATTTACTATCCATAAGTATATACCTGTTCAGTACACAGCATAAAATACTTGTACTCATATAGAAAATCTCTTTGGCTCACAAAATTTTCATTCAATGGTTAAGACTTACTAAAAATCTAGTAATGGCTTCCTAGATTTCTATCCATCCTCACACAGGTGAGAGTACCCTACAGCCTAACGTGACATGCATTGGCTAGCAGTAATTTTCAGCAAACTTAACAGCCAAAAAGCAAATGGGGCACAGCATAATTCAGTCACACCTGTTCTTTTTTCCCCTCTGACTCACTCTATAAATACACAACAGGGGACTGTTTGCAAGAGGGAAAATAAGACAGATATATCTATGCATCTATGTGCAAAGTAGCTCAAGAAGACTGCAAAGGGGACTGCAAAATTTGGCTCAACGAGATGGTGCTCCTTTTATTGTTGAAAGCCTCCACAGAAAAAGTAATTTTAAAAAAGATATTCAACAAAAATAGGAAAAGATCAGGTATACACGAACAGAAGATTTTCCCACATATAAAGACACTGTTAAACTAAAAGATTTGAGAAAGAATGACAAAGTAAAATTTAAGAGAGAATGAAAATGTGGAAACTGGAAATACACATATACTGAAACTGAAGGTAGGATGTACCAGGAGTCAACTCCTTGAATTTAACAATATGGATAATCTAATCTTATCATCACGGAATTCTGAAAAATAAGCATATGATGGATCTTTGATACTTGCTTATGGTTTTAGACACTCTAAGAATCAAGTTTCCACCTTTATTTCATGACTATGAATGCAAAAATATGCATACTTGACAAAATAAAAATTGCAGTTCTTGTATACTCGCTATTCCAGCAGCACTGAGTTTCTCAAAAAATAAAAGATATGCCAAGAATCACAACAAGAAAAGTGATAACTGGCAATATTTAACTTGGAAAGAGAGAAGGAAAGGAATACTTTACAGAAAGCCAATTAAAGAGAACCCGTAAGAATTCCTTTGCCCTAGTTTAGCAAGTCAGATTTGACGATGCATTCGTTAGTGATGTTTAGTGTTCAAACATGCATGGTTTTTGTAACAGACATAGGGCCTAGATTTCCCTGACAGAAGAAACTAGGCACGTGCTTTTTATTTTTTAGCTATTTTCCTGCTGATACTCTTCTCTCCGCTTTAATCTAGCTGACCTGGCATTGAGCAGGGTGAGTTGGACAAGCTGATTTCTTGAGGGCCTTTCCAGCCTCGGCGTTCCTGCGACTCTGAATCTTTCCAATGGTATTCCTGCTATATAGATCTTGTTATGAATTGGAAACAATAGCTATGAAAACCAGCCACCTTATAGCTCTGCTCTACAGACTCGCAACCATGGAGAAAAATGGTCTTCAACCATAGCATGAGATCTGCCGTAGGAAGCTACTGTCACCACAAAACAAGTTGACAAAGAAAGCAAAGTACGAGGTTGCTTCCAGTAGCTGGGTGGCCTCTTCAGCAGTAAACAGTAACTAAAGCTTCTCATATAGAAATTCATTTCACACAGCCTCAGATAAAAGTAATCCCAGACACAAATCTTCTCCTTGACTATAAAACATGCTCCACACTTCATAACTGATACCTACCACAATATAAAATTCTGGGTTCAACAGGAAAAAATACTAAATCAGAGGGCATAAATATGTGAATGCAAAAAAGTCTAAAATAAAACATGTTCTTTAATTTCAAGACATTACTTCATGAATAAATATCTAAAAAGTCTCCGAGCAACCTGTTCTTTTTGCAGGACCCTACTTTCCCTTGCTGACATCTTTTTTGTTCTACTGAATCTGTAGCACTACATTCTGGTTTTGCATTGGAGTCTATAGTCCCCCAAAAAACTATAATATTATAAATTTAGTCCTATAATTGTTTAATCGATCTGAAAATGCTAAAACACTAGAATGAGTGAAAAACTGTATTACACATAGAGGTCTTTAAGAGGAAGTAAAATGTTGACCTGTTGCTCTTATGGATGTTAATATAGATCTGTGGGGATTTTATAAAATATAAATATATTTTCATATATCAATTCTCTTTTTTCTCCTGAAATTATTATTCTGAGGACAAAGTTAGCAATAATATAAAACTGTACTTCTAGTCGCTTAATGAATATTTTTTATCAGCTGTGCTTTAAGCGTTGGAAACAAACACCTATAAAAAGTTTAATTTGCATTGTTTTTTATGTATTAAAAAAACAAGATGGTTTTTGTAATAGGTTTAGTTTTACATCTCTTTCTTTAATGTGGTAATCCCCTTAGACCAGTTAATTATGCTTTATGTATCACTGAAATTTAATATTTTAAGAGAAGAATTGAGCATAGTTTCAACCTGTTTATAGCTAGCTGCTCCCAAAAATCTAAGATTCCTTTTCAATAAAGGAGTTAATTTTTCACACTAAGGAGAGAATGGACAAAATCCCTGTTAGAGGGGGCATGAGTCTCCCAGGAAGAATCTTTTGTGCTTCATAAGCTGCATGATGATATATGTGTGTCAAACGCATTAAGAGTACAGGGGGAAAAATGAAGGATTTATATGATTCCTGTTTAATTTCAGCCTTTTTCTTGTTTGTTTCTAATTTTCATCTCTGTTAAGAGTTTTGTAACAGCATCAAAGATGTGTACATAATTCAGTACACTTGCTTCAATGATGCTTCCTCAATGAAACAGACTGTTTATTCAGACTGTTTATTGCAAAACTGTTTCTGCACACACAGTTTCTGGATGTTTGCTGTTTCTGTGAAATTCCTATCCTTTTTTCAAGGGTGGTATTACCTCATGTTTTGTGGTGAAAGAAATCTCTATTTTCTAAAGTCATTGGGGCCTTCCTGTAAGTGAGAGATGGGGAGGGCTACTCACTGTGTAAGAGAACTTAATTTCTCCTTAAAAAGCTGTGAACTTCACATTTTCTAGTTTTTGTGATTTATTTAATTTAGTTTTAGTTGTTTTCTGTTTGTTTGGTTTTTTTAAATACTTTGCCATAAGATATTTTAATTAACCATAATTTGGGACAGAAGGAATTAAAAGCCTATCTGTTGTCTCAGTTATCAATATAGTGGACATGCTTACCCTGAAGGGATCAACTCAGTAGGTGGACAGACACACAAACAGAGAGAATTCAGAATTTGTTAAGAAACAGTGGAAAGTAGATACGCTATTTTGAATACATATATAGCTCTTGAAGGAGATTCTCTATTGCTTCAGATATTCATAAAAGAGTTGAAATATTTAAGCATGGAAAAGACTACTATCATGGTCTCCACTCGTTAGATACTCTATTGATAGAGTATTTTTGAGATTTAAGCCCTGAAGAGGTGCACTTAAGCCCTGAAAAAGGGTACGAATGTCAGAAATTTCTGCATTTTCTTTTCAGTGTTTTTTTCTGAGCACAGGGACCATTAATTACTTAGTACTGCTCTCCTGTTCAGTCAAATAACAGCCAAATAAAAAATGATTATAAAAGCACCTCATGTTTCACAAGGCAGATGGACCTGGCTGAAAAGTTCATCCTAGATGAACAAATCACATTATTTTGCCAAAATTTTGCATCAAGCATTTAAGTCATGCTGGCTTGAACAATGTGCTTTTAAACAACCAGGAATGAAGAAAACTGGGAAAGAAACTTAGCTTTGTTTTGCTCTTCTTTTAGAAGAAACAGTTTTCACAAAGCTTGAAGGATTTTCCTGAAAGTGTTAAAATAGCATAAGATGAAGAATTAAATAAAATTAACTTAAAAATCAAATAGCTGTTCTTGATACTTTTGCTTTTAACAGTAAGGAAGCAGCGTTTATGAAGCAGAAATAGACTCTAGGAATAAATCAGGCATTGGGAAAACAGGTGGGTGTAGCAGAGGAGAGAGTACTTGGAAAGCGGGGAAGGTGAAGGGGAAGAACAACCATTGGTCACTTCGCAGTAAAGCAGAGAGAAGGTTAACTGGATGAACAACCTTTGGTGCAACTTAGTCTGTCAGATATGGCCATATTTACAGTTTTTAGAGACTTATGCTGGTCTTATATCTCATAACTGTAAATAGGGGTGGTCTTAGCTGTGCCTATTCTCTCACAACTTCCTTCATTTTCAGATCTTTTTTCTCCCCGGGAACTTCCTTTGTACTTATATAAACAGCAGACGTTAATTTTTCCAAGGCTTACAAAGAAAGAACGTAAATCTTCCCGGGAAGTTTAATGCCTTCATGCGCGACTTCTTGTTTTGTTCACCGTATTAGATTTGCTTTTCCTTCCCCCTCCCCCCTTCTTTTAGTCTTCCTAATTTCAAGTCACTTGTATCTCATCTTGTTCTCGGCAGTTATTCCTTCCTAAAGGATTAGCGTATTTGTATGTTACTCATTTTGCAAAAAATGTCAGGCCATATTTTCCCATAAGGTTCTTTAATCTCCAAACTGTCCCTCATTTATTCTTCAGTCTGTCTGTCTCTTGCCTCTCCTAGCATTCCAAAGATGATGCTTTAAATTACAAAACTAAGTTCTCATCTTGATGCTGGGGTGTGAATGACTTCGTAATTCTGGGGGCAGGGAGAGAAGAGTGTTGGGATAATCAGGCATTTGCCTTTTTATTTCTTCATCTGAATTCTTTTCTCTCCTCCTTTTCCCTAACTAGAGTGTTTGCTTCTGTAGGTAGGTAGCTCCATCTCTCTGAAAAGATGTTCTTTTTACACTGCAGAGAATTCATGGCATTGAAACATGAAACGTTCTCTGGTTTTATGTGTTTAAAACAATGTGCAATGCAGTGCATGTGATACTGAAAAACATCCATCCTGGGTGGAACCAAAGGCCCATCTACCCAGTATCCTGCTTCCAGCAATGGACAAGACCAAATGCCTGGGGAAAAGCATAGAAACAGCAAACAGTTTGCAAGTCACAGACCTCTTAAGTCCGAGCTGGTGTCCATCTATTTAAGAAGCCACAATGGATTTTCCTTTCCATGAACTTACCCAGCCATCCCTTGAATCCATACAAGTTTTTACATCCACAGCACCCTGCGGTAGGGGCTTGCACAGCTCAGATAAATGCTGTGCAAAGAATCATCTCATTTTGCTAGTTTTGAATCTCCTTCCTACTAGCTTATTTAATGGTGTGCAGCTTTGAATTAGGAGACTGCCTTCAATGACTGTTCACCCTCTCCATCCCACCTGTGATTTAATACAACTCTTCCATTCTTTCACCATCACCAATCCTCTTTTTTCCAGGCCAAAGCCCACTTACTCATTCCTCCTATGGAAGCTGGTCCAGATCTTTGATCAGACTTGCACCCTTTCCTCAACCTGTCCTGTACAACTGTCTCCTTTTCAAGATAGGGAGAACCAGAACTGCATGCTGTTCAAGATGTCATGGTTTTATACCATTGAAAAAAATGTGTATCTGTTTGTTCTGCTTTTCCCTCACAATTCTTAACATTTGACTTCACTTTTGTGATTGCTATTATTGTTAAGCTGACATTTTCATGGAACCACCCATCACTACTCTTTCCTGAGTTTTAATGGTCAGCTAAATGCCTTTTTTTTAAAAAAAGGAAGTTAGGATTGCTTTTTGGAAAACAATGTTTTTGTGCTTCTCTTCAGGTTTACCTGTAAGGTTAAATGCCCCATCATGATTCTCGTAATGTCTTTTTGCTGTTCCTCCCACCTAATCTTCATCATAACTATTCAGAATAACAGTATCAACTGCAAATTTTGTCATGGTACTTTTCATCCCTTTTTCCAGGTTTTGGAGGAATACATTAAGCAACACAAAGTCTCAGCAGACCCCTAAAGACCAACCCCTGCACCGGTGACCTCTTTCCTTGTGAAAACTGATCATTCACCTTTACTTTTCATTTTCTCTCTTTTAACCAAGTATTTAGCCATGCAAAGACCTTTTGTGTGGATATTCAGGATTTCAGTGGATATTCAGTTCCCTTAAAACCTTGTGATGAAACACCTTGTCAAAAGCTCTTTCTGGTATCCTAAGCAAACTATCAGCCCAATTTCCCCAGTATACCTGTTTGAAATACTTTTACATGCCAGCCAGTATTGGCCGCTGCACATATAGAAACAACACTTAAGTTTTGTGGACAGAAAGGCTATTGCTAGGCCTGGAGTGTGGGTTCCCTCCAGAGAAATAAATATCATTCTCCATTACCTGTTCCTCCATCTCTACTACTTTATATGCAACATTTTTCATGCATGCCTAGGAATAGGTGTCAGCAGAATACATCGCTCCAAATCAGCTGTGCTTCTATGAGCTAACTGAATTAGTTACTAGTTGCTAGGTGGATGCTGAAAGACCTTTGATCTTAAGAAGGCAAAGTAGGAGTTTGAGTCTTGGGGTTTTTTTGTTTTTCCTTTTCAAAGGTTTCCCCAGAAACTAAATGCTTGAACTAGTGCTGCATTACTTCTGACTGCATACAATTTCTTTTCTTCACTGAGAGTCTTAGAGGCCTGTATAAACTACACTGAGTAACCCAGACTAAACACGTAAAACTAATACAAACTGTAGTTTGCACTGATTCAGTTTAATTCAATGTAAAACTAACAGAAACTGTTCCAAAAGAAAACTGTTACTTACAGCAGCTTTGCCTGCTAACATTAAGAACTCAAACCAGGTGATAATAGGTGAAATTCCCCTTTGTATACATGTATTGTAGTCAGACATTTCCAAAGCAAAAACTCCAAAAACACTTTGGTTAAATAGCCCCTGAGCTTGGTTATCTGTCCCTCTGCTGTTTTTCTACTTAACACATCACTGCTCAGTGAATCAGTCATTCAAAGTTTTTGGTTTTTTTTGTTTTAACATACTCAGCTTACGACTGTGCAAATAAGATTCCCAAATCCATTCCTCAGATCAAATAAAAGTAATTACAGAGCTTACTGTGGGCGATTCCCAGTGGGAGGGTGGGAGTGGCCACGGGTGGGGCTGCAAGGTGAATACTGTACATGCACAACAGAGAAAATGGGAATGTACCACACCCATCATAAAACATGCTGCCACAGCCAGCAACAGAAACCATTAGGGTGGATCATCATACACACCTTCTCATAAAGACAGAAAGATGGCATGAGATCCCAAGATGAACTCTCAAGTCACAGGGAGATGAGCATGACTCACTGAGAGAGAAAAGGAACGTAAAACAAATTATGAGACTACTGAAGGATCTCTGCCATGTGTCCCCCACGTTCCCCCTACATGATGTTCCCCAAAGAGCATTAATAGGGTACACCGCATTGCATACAGCCCTTAAGCTATCAATAGGTAATTCATGGGAACAGCTTACTATTAATCACGTTTATTACACTAGCACATAAAAAGCAAGGAACAGGGCCACAACATGTAATCTGTTAGTTACAGAATAGCTGACAATTCCTAACCCATGTTACTTATATCATTCAGTGGTCCTCACATTTTTTGAAACATTAACCAATCTCATCTCTTAGCTTTTGTCTTCAAAACCAACTGACATTTACCTTTCAATTAAAATTTCATGGAGAACTCTAAAAAAAGAGATCTTATAGAAAATACTGTGTATAGCCCATAGGCCACTTTGGAAACCAGGAACTAGAGTAGCCATAGTAGAAGGGAAAGGGATACGTTGGAATGTATCAAAAGAACTAGTAACACGACAGAAGAAAGTAAAGTGACGTGGACTTTCATTGCAGGGAGAGGAAAGGAAAGAAAAGAGGATAGTTAAAGGAATACTTAGAAGGAGACAACCTACATAATGATAAAAGAAAGGGGCACTGAAGGGAACAAAAGATTATGCGAAACAGGGCTATAAGAACAGTCAGAGTGAAGCACAGATGCAGGGACTGTGAGGGATACCTGGAAAAGAGCAAAGTGGTAATTCCCTAGTATATTCTCCTACTTTCCGCAACCTGCAGTTCATGAATTTTTGAGCCAGAGAAGGTCTCTCTTTATCTACTGTTCAATTTAATGGCTATAGCTGCTTGATCTTTGCTTCTTCCTATGATTTTTTTTATAAGTCTCATGATTGTACTGATAGCTCTACTATACTTGCTGCATCTATGCACTGCCACTGCCCAGACCCGCTGAAGAGGAAAACTTTGCTCTGAATTCAATGCAAAGAATTCAGTTACATACTTGCTATGATCAGCCCGAACACACTACGCCGTTATCTCTTGTGCTGGTTTGACCTGCCAACCAAGTTGGTTATTCATGAAAGAATCACACAGTTTCTGTATCATATTAACTGCTTCTACTCTTGGAACTGTGTCTGACTTCATGCTTAGATGTCTAGTATAAAGCAATGAAATTTCATACTCCTCATTCAGGAAACAGCACAATCATTCATCCAGAAAACAGGACAGAGTATGCAAAGGATAGGGTTTTGAAAATACCATCAGAGTTGCAAAGCTGGTAGGGAGAGCTAACATTTTTTTTTATTAGTTAACTGGTGTAGTTGGGAAGATGTATGAGTATTCACTATGACGAGGAAAAAGGTGAAGGGAAAACCAAGTCCCAATGACAAGATCGTTCACCTTCTTAGCTAAATTTTTCCATGCTTGGTTTCTCTCCAACACCGAGTTCCCTTTCTGCTGTGCTAATTATATTGGTTCAACACCTGTCAGGGACTTTTCTCTATCAAGGGCTTCCCAAATGATGGGTCTGCCCAGTCTACAAGAAATATAGAAGTTCTTAGTGCTAGCCATACTGCATGAATTTCTGCCATGTTTTCTATTTCTGCATAAATGAATACTTCAGCATTAGAGATAAAATACATACCCAAAGTGAACAAGATACGCAATGCAGCTGAGGAGAAGCCCTATGATCTGCTTTTCTTTATTTTGAGTGAATTGCTGTGTACTTGGAGAGTATCTGCTGTGTAAACACCATGGCATGCCTATATCTTGAACACTACACGTAGTTTTGGTCCTCCCATCCCAGAAAGGTGTTAGCAGAACTAGAAGGTGTTCAAAGAAGGGCTGCAGGTATAACCAAAGGTCTGGAATGGCTTCAGAATGAGAAATTACTAAGTAAGTTTCAGCCTGGAAAAGAGGAAAATATAACAAAAGTGTAATAAATCACAATCACAAAGTCCTCTGCAGGGACAGACATGCCCCTCCTTCCTCACAGTTGGTTTCAGAAGTAACAGATGCAGGATAAAATATAAACAAAAAAGAAAAGCTAAAATGTCAATGTAAGGATCGGAACCTGGACTAGAGACCACAGTGATAGTAACATTGCCTGTATATTTTACTGTGTTCCATCATGCAAAGAAATGTCCTGGATCCACTTCTTAAAATATTTTTTTCCATACAATAGTTTTAGGGCAAATACTTTTTTTTTTTTTAAAGTTTGCTTATACAGAGAGTTGTAGTATTTTACAAATGTGTTCCTATAGCAGATTAAAAACCTGCTGCAAACATTCCACTTTTCTTTTCACCTACCAGGAAGCACCTCGATGTTTTAGAGCTCCTAACCACTCCTGCTTGAGAGCACATCTGGACATGGTGGCAATTACCCTAAGTCTCTATATAGTACACAGTGATCACTTGTTATTCAGCCTTGCCTACAGGTGGCCCTTAATGAAAAGAAATAAACCCTGATAATTCAGGAATGATCTAATAAAAAATGGCATCCTTCTCTTACGTGAATTCAGTACCTTGATGTAGGTGGCTGAAAATTTTGGTAGACTTCTTAATGGCCTATGATACTGCAGACCACAATGCTGTCTATCACTCCTAAATTTCTCAGAGAATTGCTAGATACGGGCTGCTTTTTCTTCATCATTTTTCCATTTGCCATTACATCTTTTGCTATTTCATAATGCCACTGTGTATCTAGCACCCAATTCCCTTCAGTAATACTTAACTCACAATCTTAATTTACTACTACATGTAGATGTCAACAATCAATTTACCTTCTCTCAAATCTCTAATGAAAATAATGAGGTTAGAGTTAATCCTAAACCCTGAAGTACCCTACTAGACAACTTGCCCTGTTTAGATTTATCAAATTAAGTTCATCATTATTCCAGCCAAGTGTCACTTCACATAAGTCTCAAACCCAAACTCACATGGAATTATTCCACAAACAGATCTACTTCAGTAGAATCTATGCTTCTGCGGAGTTCTGAAAACCAACTACCTACATGTAAACTCGTTCAATGTTGTAACATTCAGGTTATTTATATCACTCTCAGAATAACTATTCCATAGGAATTGATTCACGTGAAGAGATATAACATCAGGCACGTGGTAATGCAGCTGTAGCCAAACCCCCTTTCCTTCCCTACAGTTACTGTTAAGAGAGTAACAAACTCATCCCGTGTAATATGAAGTAGAAAGGGTCTCACAGTTGCAAACATTCTTCACCCATACTTGAGATTATCACTGTTCTGGCCCTGATGAATTAAGCTTATTTTCCACTTGCTCCCACTAAATATGCAAGTTATTTCCAGAGATAGCTAAACGTGGGCAGTAACCGCTAGCTAACCATGAGAGAATTGAGCTCAGAACCCTTGAATAAGAAAGCAAAACCAGCATAGTTAAATTAAACAAAGACTCACAGAGAGATCTAAATTCAGAAAAGAAGAAAATACAGTCCTTAGAAGGTCTGTAAAAGCTATTCAAGTATCCTATACTCAAGGTCCAATGCATACTATAAAGAGAAGCAAGAAAGCAGTAAGAAATTGATGTGGCTAAACCAGAGTTTAGTGCTGTGCTGTGCAGATTGAAATCCTGCTCCTGAAAATGTCTTCTGAAAATAGCCAAGCCTTAGTGACAAGAATGTCAGAGATCAACAAAACAATCATAACTATCACCAACTGTGATCCAGCCCAACCTTCAGTGTCAATCTGTCAGGAATAAGCTTAGAAAGAAGGTCTCGTATTTATTGTAAGCCACAAAAACTTCTGATTCTCATTAATAAATTCATTTTCTGCTGAAAGTTTCCCATATAAATAATTACACACAGAAATATTCCTGTATACATGGCAAGTGTTAGTTACAAAATTTTGGTCACTTCTACAATATTTGGAATTTGACATTATTGGGGGGCAGATTTTTAACTATAAACTGAAAAGTGGAATTCTAAAACCTCATGGCTTCTCTGACTCCTTTCTCATAAAAGACTTGGGGAAAAAATCCCAAATAGTTACTTCTTTCTTGCACTGGAAAACATCGGTGTGATTTAGAGAGGAAAAAGATGATTTAGTGTTTTGGGGAGAGGGCAGAGAAGAGAGTAGATCACACAAGCCAGTGTCAAGCAAGGATCAGTGAGCTGCCTAAGGCGTGTATGCAGAATGAATTACGAATTGGGGAACATCCAAATACACCTTCCTCTCATGAAAACTGATCTCAGCCCCAAGGGACGGAGAGGGCATTTACAGTAACATACAGCGTTAAGAGCAGTTCAGATTGCTTAGACAGCCCAGTGCCGAGCTCTGGTGAAATGTGTCACCGGCAAAATGCCCTCCAATATCCAGAAAAGACACAAAACCAAGAATTGTTTAATTTATGGATTGCTGCCACAGGACTCCAGTCATGCAGAGCTAATAGATCAGCTGCTGCTACCTTGCTTATCCAAACGCTCAGCTGAGGTTACAGTTTCTCACTATTTTCTTTTTTTAAAGATGGTTATCTTATCATAGGAGCCTAGGATTGTCACGCAACATTTACAAAAGTAAAAATGACATGGGCTGGGGAGAAATGGTTCCAGCTACATCTGGGATAATCAGATACCTTTTTCCAGATCAAAGCATCATTGTTTTCTTTAACACATCCTACATCTAGGCAACCCACAATTTCCTTAAGCTCTCTGTCTCCCAGGAACAGTTTATTGTAAATGATTTATTGTAATCCTGATTATTGACAACCTCCACTGACCGCAATCTCTTCTGTCAAAGAAGATTTGTCAGTAAGCAGTCTGATTTCTCTTTGCCAAAATCTGTATTAACAATGCAAAGTGGTGTCGTTTGGGATTTTCTTTATTACATATTCTTTCTACAAAATAAAGTTAGTGTCTCTAAGGGACATTTTAAAAACAAAAAAAAAGATTTAAAGAACAGTAACAGCAAAGATTTTTCAGTATGTTAATTTGGCAGTTTCTACTTACCTGTATTCATAGCCTGCTGTGATACATATCAGTGAACGTAAAGTTGCAAATGGCTTTTGGAGCGAGAAGTCTGGACCCCAAGAAAAAATGAGAAAGTCAGAAGTACATGGCCAGAGGTTTTTTTCTCACAGCAAGACATATCCACAACATGCCATTTCTAGGATAAGGATAACTTAGAGAAGCAGTTATTACTGAGCTGCTGAAGAATGGTGCCGGTGTTAAGGTGAACACTGAAAACAGCACTGTGATCGTAGACTCAGGATTTTTCCCCATATGGGAGATTGCTCTGAAATGCATCCTCAACAAAGACATTAAGTAACTGCCATTGAATGCAGATTATCAGCTTGACATTGTTTTAGTACAAGGCTGCTTCTCATTTAATATTCAGTGGAACACTCTCGCTGTGCAGGGGGGAATTTTTATAGTACTAAAATGGCAGTAAGACTCCTCCTTTCCTACCAGACTCCATGAGAGTGTAAAATGAAATTCATAAACAGAACCTGGCAAAAGTCTTGGAGGGGAGGGACAATAATAATTTGGTTTTCCTGGACTTTTTGTATTGACTGTCCATATAACCATGATATATAGACTTTGTTTTCAGGAAGAAGTCTGATTGCCTTCAGTAAGAAGAGCCAGACCTTACTGACCTGTTGAATTAACCCTTTATATAATGCTTCTTTTTATCTGGTTCTGTCACAGATCCTAATGTTAAACATAACTAGAACAGAAAAGCTTCAGGCATTATTATACTCTACAATCAGAGCTTTTTTACTTGCCTATTTTCTTATTGTCATTAATCTGATTTTCTTGAAATCAAGCTCCTCCTTTTTATTTATTTGTGACTATTTGTCAAATGTCTCTTGCAAAGCAAAAGTCATTAGGCAAGAATCATAACTGTACAAAAACTTTTAATAAAATTCTAATGCTTAAGACCACAAATTAGGCAGCTGGGTTGAAAAACTGCAGTATAAAAGAGAAGTCAGATGCTGCTTTGTATAACCTGAAGATAAGTGGGAAACCAGCAGTAAGAAGGCAGACAGTGTGGATCACTTACAAATATACACATACATATATTTCCTAGTTGTCAGTTTTTCCACCTGCTTCTTTCAAGATGACCGTCAGTTAGAAGTATATCGCCTCATCAGCCTCCAGTTAAGCTACTGGGAGAAGAGTCGCGCCTGAGACGCTTCTGAACTTTATCTAACAGCATTTTTTCCTGATACACTACTATAGGTCTCATACTTGATTTCCAATCCCCATTGTACTTTATCCCCCTGGGCAATGCAGCCTTACTCATCATAAATATAGATTTCTCTTTGAACTATAAGGGCAAAAAAGTTTTTCCACATTTTTAGGTGACATATCTTTGTTAACCAAACCTAATAAACCCCTTAGTTATTTACCTAACAGCCATTTAAACACGTGGCAAAGACCTTGTGAATTAACTCTTGAATTAAAGTGGCTTTTTTTTCCCCAACTCGTACACCTGAAATCTAAACTGAACACAAGACATCTTTACATAGGTACACACCTGGTGCAGCATTATGTGCATGACATAAGAAGAGGATGCAAGTTCTTTTGTACTTTTACTGTATGGTTACAGTGAACAAGGACTGGGAACAAAACATGGTAGAAAACAAAATAGTAGAAGATTAAATTTCTCCCTCTTAATCCGAAGAACACCATCAGATGACTCATATATCCAAAGATCAAAGACTGGGAACTTGAGAGGAGATACAACTAACAAAAATAGGTATGGAATGATGAAGTTATTTACATATCTCAGATACATTTAATCATGCAAAACAGAACAAAAAGGCTGAAGGGATTGGTACTAATAAAAAAGCAAAAGTGAAAATATATGAGTCTGTAGTAACCATCAGTCTAAGTAATGATAGCAAAAAGCCCTTTTATTTTATACAGTCCCACTGAAAGCAGTTGGGGTGTCTTAATAAAGCAACATTGCTAGATTTGCATAACCCCGAAGCAATAGTTCATTAACCTATGGACCTATAGAAAATAATGACTTATTTTTATAAAAATTTTGTGGTAAATCCATACAAACTCTGTATCACATCTTCATTGTAAATGCACCTACAGAACATTTCTTTAAGAGCTAAAAAAAATAAAATTCCACCGTATTAGGAATTCTTCAGGATGGGTTATTGTGGAGCTGCATATCTAACACCATCTAGTCATCTGCACATAACAAGATGGTTTCTTTAACAGTTTAAGTTTCAGGAAATATTTATTGCAATTTGATTTTGTTGTAACAGGATTTCTATCTGACGTGGATTTGGTAATGGTTTCATTACTCCAAGATCAATCTAATATTAAATTTTCTTCTTCGGACACTCTGGAAAGGGACCAACAAGACCTCATGAAGACACAGGGGGATTCAGTATCCCCAGTTCAGCAAACTGTGAGTAAGATGGCCCAGTACCATTCTCTTTCTTCAGAGGCACAAGTTCAAATACAATATTCAGCAATTTCTGTACTAAAAAGTTTTATTCTTGAAGAGCAGAAAGCTGAGTTACTCTTCTGAGCCAATCTTAAGCTCCACGCTAAATTTCCTGTTTGCTTAAAAATCGTATTACTTTAAAAACAAAACAGGCAATCCATCTAGCTACTAATCCAGTAAAAATGCTACATTTAAAGTAATTCTCATCCTGTTTCTAAAATAAATAAATAAAAAAGAGGACAGACAGGGAGACATCAGAACCTTTTTGTCTACTCCCTGCCAGTAAAGGATACCTTCAAGCACTTCAGAATCCCTTGGTACTTTTTTGCAATAAAATGATCTCTCTCCTGTTGCCTGTATATTCATCATGTTTACCTTTCATAACAAAAGTACAACTGAGAATAGTGTTTTCCATCAAGTAAAAGCAAAATAACTATTGTCATACTTTTATTATGAAAACAACAGATGGAGAATTGACAGTGCTGCCATTCAAACCCAAAATGTAGGGTTTTTTTTTAATTCTTATTTAACACATGTATTAGGACTATAGAGAAGAGTGAGGAAATAAGAATTAAGAAGTTACAAACTGAGCAAGATCATGTTCATGTGAGAAGCCAGAAGTGTCATAAGGTCAGATTTGCTTTCCACAGGAATCCACGACAGAACAAAACATTAACAGTTTTGACACACAGACCCATGTGCAAATGAATGAAAAAGCTGTGCCATGTTCCACTCTGCAGAAAGCACTGGCTTTTATGCTAACTTCCCTTTGGGACTTGAAATCTGGTTCTTCCACGAAGGCATATATTCCTTCACCTGTTCTCCTAAAATACTGTAAGACCAACTTGGATGTGGAGGGGGAAGGAGGAAAAGGACCGCTTGATAATCTGGTGTGGCCTTTTGTGTAACACAGAACATTACATTTTCCCCTTCACTGAACACAATAACTTGCTCTTGACTTAAGCATATCTTCTCAAAAGGCATCCAAGTTGTTACTCATCCTTGATGTCAGGGAAAATATGTGTAATTTCTAAGCTGAATGTGTTCAGCTTCAGGATCCAGACACTAGTTCTTGTTAAACCTTTCTCTTCCAGATTAAAGAGCACTTTAGTAGCTGTTATTTTCTTTTTGCTAAAGTGGAAAAGGGAAGGGAGGAGATGAGACAGGAAGAAGGTTAATATGTCTGCCTAGAGCCTACCTGTCTCACAGAATGAGTGTGGCTATGTTAATGAAAGGAAGTGATGTAACTAGCAACATATCTGGCTTGTAACACCATCAGAGAATGAGATCAAGCTTATTTGACTAAACTTGTATATGACAAGACTTGCACTTATCATATTCCTGTCATTTAATCTTTCATCACTTGATCATACATCATCTTTTCCCTGAAATTGTCAGACCAACTAGTCAATAGTTACCTAAGATGTCCTGTTTTTCCAAGATAATTCAGTCTTCTCAATGCTTTTATTAATTTACTTTTGAACAGTTTTGGATACTGAGTAACCAGAAAAACCTTTAGATCTTTTAGGGCTTCTCTGCATGAAGGTGGCTAGGACTAGTAATTTTATACTTGTCACAATCGTATATTTTTAATGTAGTTTTTTTGTAAATAATGAAAATAATAAAATATTTGCTCATACTAATCCTAAATAAATGCCAATAATTCATTGCAGGATAATCCCAGCTATAACTGCCAAGCATATGAGCCAGACGGCAGAACAGAAAGGAAAAGTTCAGAGTCTTCTCACAGCCCCAGCCCTGCTTCTCCAGCCCAGGATCAAATTCATGGGAGATACCCTACAAGCCAAGGAATCCACTGTGGCAAGAACAAATTTAAAGCGTCTTTCAGTACTGAAAAATTCAGACGGTACAGTTACGAGGAAAGTACCGTAGGAAATTATGACAGGTTGCTCAAGAGCAGCAGCAGAAACCCCTTTCACCCTTACAAGAGGCAGATCAGTGAAGACGTCTTCCAGGAAGCACATCAAGCCCTCCCACCAGAAGGTTCACCCTTCAAAAATGCTAGAAGCATCAATGGTTTTGAGGGCCTACCAGGATCTACAGGTCCTGACGAGTCAGAGTCATTTCCTACACACATTCCAAATATCTCCACAGAACAACCATGGTGTAACAGTGTCCAATACAGCACCACAGGTCAAGATCACGGTTCACAAGTTATGGTCAGTATTTTTTCTAATTTTTTTCCTGTTTTCAACAGCAAAAATATACTTTTGGAATTATTTTCTTATCTCTTAATGTGATTACGTGGCCGTTTAGTCTCTTGCCAAGTTGCAGGGTAGAGCTAGGGATAGACATCTGCATTTATTTTTCAAAGTTCTCTATTTTATGGCCCTTCCCTACTGAAAAACCGTCCTCAGAAAGATGCACAAGGACAAATGATTTTCCATTAGACATGATACACGAATCCTAAATATCCAAATTCTTCCTGACAACAGGTTTTATATCAGTAGTTATCAACTAGTATTTTCAAGGGACAAAAGTTCACAAGACTATTTTTCAAGCATGAGGACATGTGTATCAGATTTGTTACAACACCTCAGCTGACCTGCATTTTTCACGACGCAAATAGAAGAGCAACTCTAAGACATCAGTACTACTTAGAATTAAATACAAGATCTGTTCATGGTACATGCACAGTAAAGGTACCTGGGCTAATTCACATACTGGATAGAGGCGACTGCCTATTTAGGGCAGCACAGAGATCCCTGAAAAGCAGGGTAAATTACCTCCAGTATCTCCCCAAGGTATCTCTGCTGTGATCCAAAGTGTAAAGAGTATCTTCATAATCTAGTGCAGACAAAAACAATGACCACATCTGCCAGGAGAGGGCCCTAACCACTGGTTCTAAATTGCTGTGAGGCAAAGAATTCGAGGGTTACCAAAAGAAAGAGGGGTTAAAAAAAAAAGAGTCTTAATTGGATTAAGACAATTTACCAGGGAATGGAGGGATGTTGTCAGAGTACATACCTAGGGACTGAAGCCATTCAGGTTAAGGAGGAAATTGATCTAAATCTCTTATTTCCTGGATAAATACTCATCTAGGTCAGATGAGTTTAATGCAAAACCTATGAACAGTTGATGAAAAAAATTCCCATTTTCTTCCCAAATCCCTGGGCTGCAAGATGTAGAGAACGTAAAGCTAGCACCGCAGGAGCCCTTTATCAAGTACATGTGACTACTCAGGAAAAGACTGGCTACTTGTTAATGTCTCCACTGGTTCAGTCAGCATGCAACTTCAAAGCTCTTAAATAGCTTACACTCTGCTGGCAAGCTGACATTTCTGAAAAACTTCATCTTACGGTCACCAAAATAGCATGGACATTTATTAATACTGTATGTGGCCTTTGTTTGGTGCCAGGATATCAAATCAAGTCTAATATGTAACCCTATGCTAATCTATACCATAAAAGACGGTCATTATGGCCTTGCTTTAAAGCAGAAGGGTAAGTGCTACTAGTTCCTTGGAATAATAAGATGTCAACAACATCAGCTCTCAGAAGAGAATTCCTGGCCATCGATGTTAAGTGGGAGGAGGAACCTAAAGTCAGTCACCAGACCTATGGATAAGGATGCTGCTTAAACACATCATTCCCTATAAGCTAGAGCTCTATCTAGCTCTCTGCTTAGCATGCAGTTTGTTTGAATTGTTCTTCTAAAGCAGACATAGTTACCACACACACTGTATGGTGCACTCAGCATTCTAACTAAAAGACAGCAACATTTAACATCCAAGAGTCTGAGCCCTTAACAGAATCGAGCCTTATGTGGAATCCAGGACAGTCAGCTGGGCACACCTGTGAGAAATTAAGACTTGATCAACTTCTCTATGTTTTTTTCCACAGTTGCAGCAATAAATCACATCCTTACTATATTTCCTATATCTTGATCAAATTCACTAGTCAGCCTAGTTTGATTTTTCCCTGCTACCTCTTTCCTCTGCATTACAGACCTCGCCCTCTACCTAATGACAAAACTCCACGTCAGCTTGAGGTACTGACAGTCTGCAAGATAAAAATCAAGGAGTGAAAGAGAGAGAGAGAGACACGTGCACACTCAGGAATGAAAGCTAGAGTATGCAGTCTGTGTATGTAGGGAAAAAAGATAAACAGAAACTAACATTTCTGAATGGCTCTTTGTGTGGAATTTGGACTGATTTCCTTTTTTAAAGTACCAATTATATAAAGGCAGGAAACAATTTTTCTTCTTGTATCACTAGACCACAAAACAAATTCTATGTAACACTTACTATGTGACAGAATCAAGTCCAAGAAAGTAGTAACTATGACGAAAGACAAATCAGAACTAACAGAATTATTCTATTTTAAATTGAGGTGTTCTCTCCAATAACTCTTTTCTTAAACATTTTCTAGCAGGATTCAGACATCAAGCTTAGGACATCCCCACTGGAAGGGCAGCCTGGTTTGTATTGCTATCAGCCTCAAGTGCAGCAGATGTATTGCCCCTCACATCCTTTCCATCAGGTCAGTACGATATGTAGGTCAAAATCCCCTGTATTTCTAGCACTATAATGGTATAGTAGTTATGGTAATAATACAAAAAGATAGATGAAACAATACCTGCTAAATATGTGTTTGTGGGGCCATGTTTGTATACATACATTTTGTTTATGACAACAAGATCTTAAAAGAACCACATTTAAATCAATTTTTAAATGGTCATCCAGAACAACAAGAAAAAAAACCCCACAACCCTTGCAAAAATGGAATCTTTGTACTGCTTATTTATATTTTCACCATTATGCTCAAGAAAATTGGCTTTGAAAGCAGATAAATTATTAACATAACTGTTGGCATTTCAGGAGCCCAGGGAATTAACTGTGCTTTAACTTCAGAATAAAAAAATTAAATATACGTGACTGTATACTTAAAATTCAGATCAAACATAGAAAAACACTTTTAAAGCAAAATTTTAACAGCAAGATGAAGCTTGCTGTCCTTGTGCTTGATGGCACACACATCTGCAATCTTTTGACTGTTACTTCATCCCCAGTGAAAGATTATTCAGCTGAAGCATAATTGACAATAATGCTGATGATGCAGAAGAATGCACAATGTTAAGGTTGTTCTTCCATAATGTAATTATAGTATTAATACTAAAAATGCACAAGACTAACTGACACCTTGTTTTTCTTGAGTGTGTTTAGATAGATGTCATTTGAATACGTCAGTTCATATTTTCAAAGGAGTATAAACACAGTATCTTTGTAAAATCATAAATATACACCCTAATCTTACATGTCATCCTAGTACATACTTACAGAGGTTAGCAAGTGTTGCCTACTGAGCTTTGAAAACTTGGCATAGAGGGAGGGTGTGTATTACAGAAAGTAATTTTCATGACTCTGAAATGTCTTCAAATAATTTCTTTTAGATATAAATGGTGGTGCTGTTCAATGCATTGAAATTTTCCTCTTTTATGCTCAGTTATCTGCAATGTACAAAATTTTCAGTGAGAGACATTTGAGGGGATAAAAATATGCTTGAAACACCCTATTTAAAAAACAAAGAAACAAACAAAAACCAATGCCAAACTTATTTAAGGTGAGATTAAGGCAACGAGGATTTTTCAGATATATAGGCAGAAATCCATACACGAAAATAGCACAACTACCAGAACTCCCAACCATTAGAACTGAATTAAGTTAAATTTACAGGAGATTCATATATATAAAATACTTGAACACAAAAGCTCACACTTGAGTTACGACTCCTTTGATCCCAGTGACTGTTGACTGATATTGTGGAATCAACTGTATCATCTCATTCAACTTGCTTAAGAAGTATAAAAAATGTGACTAACAGAGCAGTGATTTAAACCTGTGCAAAGAAAACAAAAACCAGGTTACCGTATATTTCATTGAGATTGTTAATTCATATAGTGTTACTAGTCCAAGTCATTGATATAGTAATCGTACCATTCATCATCAGGATTTAGTCCCTCATGAGGAAAAAGAAAGGTTATTTTTGGCATTGCTTACTTTAAGAGGAAATTTAGTAACTTCTGAAAACAGATGATGAATGACCACAATGAACAAGACTAGGCATATGTTGGAATTTTATGATCATTGTTAAAATTAAATCATCCATCACAGATGACTTCTTAGGAATTTCATTTGTTAGAGTTTTGTAAAGCATTACTAAGGGAGAATGAAAGCATTCCATACCTCAGTAGCAGATTTTCGTATTTTAAGTGTGTATTTCTTATAAATCCCCCACCCATCTACTGAAACTTAAAGGAAGATGTCTCATTTTTACAGTATATAACCACTCAGATATAGAGGGGAATAAAATAAGGACTAACTGTATCAACCACTTGGAGAGCTTCAGGGACTTCTACAGCGTTTCTGAACTTCCAGTGTCTGGGACAGTTAAAGTGATCAACAGGATGGTGTGGCTAGGCAGCTCAATAAGCACCCTCAAGTACCAACACTTGCATAAAATAAACTTCTAAAATCAGCTTCCTATTACTGTCATCTTTCTCTTCCCAATTCCTCAGCTGTGGCTGGCCCCTGACCACTAACTGGACTCTCTATTTAAATCAGCTTAGGAGCTCAGGGGCACAGAGGTTCTTCTCCAACTAGGTGTTGCACAAGGACAGACCAATTTGCTTAGGGCATCCAGGTACTACTGAAGTTCACATACTTTCAACATCAACGGCTTTTTGTATCCACTGTCCTCAGTGGGTAGCCTTGTAAAGCCTGAGAAGTGTACAGATGCTAAATAGATGTGAGAAGGCACAGGTAACAGCAAGAAGCAGTTCTCCTACATTGAGTCAGGAAACACAGCTAGAGAATAATCTCACTCCTGGCCTTTGCCTTTTCTTTTACCTATCACTCTGCCATTCCACCAGCCAGAATTTACAGAATGGGGGGTGGGGGGGTGGTGTTCCCCTATAATGTGGCAAAAAGGTAACCATCTTCAGTGCTTATCAACACCATCATAATTAATTTACTTGTTTTTTCTTGTCAGCCTAAAACTCAATAGAAGTGATAAAAGGTAATAATAAAATTAAAATAGAATAAAAAGAAAAGCGATATTACACTAACATCCTAATTTATAAATTGATTGATTTTATTACTGTTATTTTAGAAGAAAAGGGTCCCAGATGAAGGATTAACTTGCCACAAAATCTCTACTGCAAATATAAACTAGTTCCCCCCGGCACTGCAGTACAGACATTGTGGATGTGCCATACATCTCACACACAGTATAAATGTCAGTTTTGTGTGTGCTCTGGTAGAAACTCCAGTTAGCTTGTTAATTCATTTGAATATTTTTTAATTTCTTTATTCATTCTGAAGCAGGCACCCTCCTCCGTCACTGCTAATTTGATACCAGTACTATGACTATACATTGGCATTAACCACATTCAAAAAACCTACAAAATTAAAGCTGAAATAGACCTTCTGGGAGTTGCTAGGCAAGATACAACAAGCACTAAGAGGAAAGTCTTCAATCCACCTGCAGGCTGGCACTATGACAGATCTCTTACAGACAGCAGGTTTCTGTTAGACTTTTCAGTATTTGTGCTTCTTAACATTACTACAGTTGAAGTACAGCAACATTTTCTACTACTCAGAGGAAAAAAACAATGGGTATAAGCACCCAAAGTCGTAACAGGTAGAACTGCTGTCCGTGTGCCATAATCAGATACTGGGAAATATAAGAACATGTGATACAAGACTGAGAAGAAATGCAATAACATCTTTTGCATGAAGCAGCTCCAGTATTAATACTTTACATTTCAAATTTGAATGGAGCAGTGCAATTTAAATCACTAGGAAGTGACACTCAAGAGAACGGGCCCCTTTAGCCTGAAGTGAAGGATGTTCAAGCTACGCCTCACTTTTCATTAGAGGGATGAGAGAGATCAACTCCTTTGTTAATTTTGTCCAAATGATAAAATGGCCTCACCTTCCCCTTTGCTGGACACAACACAAATGATGACTCATAAGAAAAATTACTTCTTATTGACCTGAAAGAAACAGCAGACACTTACTGAAGTCACTTACCCACCCACCATGAAACACGGACACCTTTCATGCCAGTCGTGCGACTGTAAAACCAGCTCAAGCCTGTCATACCAGACCATTCCCCAGCTTCTGTTCCCTCAAAAATGAGTAATGAAACCAATAAAACAGAAATAATCCTTAAAACGCCCGGTTCTCACCTTTGGTGATGACATCACAACCAGTCCCATCTTAGTATTCTTTCCTTTCAAAGAGCCACTAAAACCAATAAAATCAAAATTATTGTATGAATTGCCCAGTTTTCTACTCTGGTGAAAAATCTACACACAACGCAACAAAGCAGACAGCACAGACCTGCACATGGAAATGAGTTCACAGCTGCTCTGAAGACTGCAGTTTTGCCCAGTATTTAGTTTAACAAGGCAGGACACAATTAATTATGTACATCTCATTTCTTTCACCCTGCTTACTGTAGCAAACAAATTACTGTACTCAGTATGTTTTTTCACATTCCATTTCAGGCAGTTCAGTGTTAGAAAGATAAAAGCAAACAGGCAAAAACTCAAGCAACAACAATAAAATTACTGAGAAACTGAAATAAATTATTCAGAATCCAGAATAAATAAATAAATTATGAACATTTTGCAAGAACGTGATAAGCTCTCACAGGCATTTTAGGGGGACAAATACCAAGAACAATAGAAGCTATTGGTCTGAAAATAGGAATGACAATAAGAAACTAAGGAAACATATAAACTAATTACCAAGGAAATTTTCTCAATAAGTCTGAAAGATTACAGTGTAGCTTTTGAGAGGAACCATAAAAACCTCATGACACAAGACTTCTAAGGGCTAAGCAGTAAAACACTAGAACAGGGCTCAGCGACCTTTGAGTACTAAGGAAGGCATGCAGGTAGATTTTTTAATAGCATATGACATGATTCCTAATTTTGGCCATGCCCTAGCCCTGGCATCTGGAAAGATTCATCTGTAAGAGGCAGAAATTCCTCTCACACTGAGCTCCGAGTTCAGAGGGAGCCTTTGCCTCACACAGAGCCAGCTGATGGTATCTAACCTTAGCAGGGTCGTGTTTCTTTGTTCTTGAAAGTTTCTTGCCAGCAGGTTTAAATTGTAATTTGGAAAAGAAAAATATGTGACCAACTGCTATGTTAAAAAAATTGAGAGCAAACCTACAGAAACTCTGATGCAATCGAGGCTCTCTATATGTATTATCTCCCCTCTTTCACTTATTTTTTCACATTGGCGTATTTCTATCATGGCGATCGCATAATAGGCCAGCCATTTCTTTAGTGTCTCTTGAGAGCTGAACAGGCTTAGAGATCTCTTGAAAAGATACCTTAGCATTTCGGTCCCAGGTAGCATTCTGCTGCTTGTCCCTTGGGCTGAGGTGAGGGTAACAAAAATGCTATCTGATTTTAGGTATCCTGGCTATTCTTTTTAGCTTTCTGATACAGAAAATAGGGAAAAAAAGAAGCTGCTTGAGGTGGTGATTAACAGCACTTAAACTCCCAGCCTCTCAGAGAAGCCTGTTTCTTGTCATTGACTATGAGGGAACCTACACAAAGTAGCCTCGCAGCTTCAGTGCAAGTCAGGCAATATGAAAACCACCTATGAGAAATGTCTCATATGCCACTTTCCTGACCCCTGGAATGACATGACTGATTTATTCTATAACAACACAGTCACTTTATATATATTCTGATGCCATTCATCCACTAAAGCTTTTGGTTTTGTTTGGCTTTTTTACTGCCTCGCCCGATACCAGTAAATTGAACGCATACTTTGGGATACTATTCTCTCAGGAGTAGATTTTATACGTTTTAACTTTTTGCTTTGTTGTATCCCTCTCCAACTGAAAAAAAAAACACAGCACACAAAACCAAACAAGGCTCAGTCAAAACTTCCCTGTTTCTTCCTAGATTTTTAGTGGCTTTATTTAATACACTTATTTTCCTATGGTGCACATTTGTTTGAAATACTTTATTCTGTTGGGGTTTTTTTTATTATATATATAAATAAAATTACACCATTCATTTACCTCTCTGCATAGTGCAATGTTCAGGGGAGGCTGAGCAGGCTAAGATACTTCAGCTACAGAAGAGATGGCTGAAGCGAGATATGCTTTAGGTCTATAAAATTATTAATTATCTGGAGATAATTAATAGGGTACAGTTACTCCCATTTTTCACAAAAATGCAGTAGCATAGCAGGCAATCATAAAAGAAAGTACTTTTTTTTTTTCTACATACTTCAATTTGGAATACACTGCAACAAGATCTGGTAACAGCCAACACATCAGTGAGTTCCTCCTCATACATGTTCTGTTTCTTCTACTTCTTAAGCACTAACTAGTAATATTAACATTTTCCAATACAATAGTAGAAAGACTTTAGGTCTGCCTTGGCGTAACAGCTATTATACGTAGGCAGAGGACAATATCCTCAGAACTGAATAGTTTAATACTGTATTAAGAAATATTTGAGAGCTTGTTGCTAAGCTGAGTAACATCTCTTTTATTGTATCATCAGTATCCCTCGGGAGGCAGCTATCCTGTGACTTATATTACTTCTTCACACTACCCTTACCAAAGAATTGCTCCTCAAAGCAGTCAAGAATCCCAGCAGCCTCTATTTCCCAAACCCATCTACTCCTACAGGTAATAAAATATTTTTTCAAGTCCTAATGTTACAGGAAATACACTGTTTACCCATGGCCTATTTCCAGCATAATTTGCAATAACATGCTCACTCTTATTTGTCTTGTTCCGAGTGTGCTCTGTCCTGTTTGTATGAATCACAAGATGTTCCAGACTCTGGGGCCAAGGCGGAGGGAAATGAAATGTAGAGCGTGTGAACAGTCCTGGTCACCCCCACAAATGCTAGACATTTCTCTAATACAAAATCTTAGGTGTTGCAAATTTCATCAGCTCAAGACTAATTACACTTAGTTGTCTTTTCCAGGACCTGCATTAAAACTGCTTTTTTCTCCAGTTACTAGGGCAAGGAAATGCCTAGAAAACGTAACAGATATGCCAGTCACCACACGGGTTTAGCCCCCAAATAGCAGTCTAACAAAGTAGATCAGACAATTAAATTTTAATTATACTTTCTGTCACTGTCAGTTTGATATTCTCTTTGTGGGCTTTATCAGTTTAAGCATTCAAACACAACCTTAAATAAACACACACTAGCAGGATTTGAAGGCTGTGGTCTTGATTCCACTTTCTATTACTTTATTTTAAACCCCAGTTGGACCTTCTATATGTGCTTTGAGAATCACCTCTAGAAGTTAAGCAGTGTAAGGAGATTGCTTATACACAACTGAGTGGAAACTTTAAGTATCATTGGTATCCATGCTAGGACAGTGAAAGCCACAGTAATTACACACACTGTGAAAAACAGTCTTTTTTTCTGCTTCTGAGGAGTGAAGCAGAACAGGCTAAAATACTTTTCTTTCTCTCCCTAAAGCATCCTGATCTTCATGGCACTCAAAAACAGCAAGACAGGGAGTTTGCCAGTCAGTGAGATTTACAATTTCATGACGGAACACTTTCCTTACTTTAAGGTGAGTTCCACAGGGAGGGAGGGGGATCTCTCTCTAAGCTTACCTGGCAGCAGAGGGCATAAGGGAGGGGATTCAATCTATGAGAAAGCATCATTTCTTAGTAGATAATATCAAATCAATTAAATGCTATGTATCTTCATGATCACAAACTACCCAGCATTTTAGGCCTAGGCAGAAATGTGAACATGATATGTGATAATATTTAACACAAAAGGCTATTAAGAACTGTTCCAACTTTGAGTTGGTGCAGATAACAGTGGCCATTCCTCAATAACAACTCATAAAAAGGAAAAATATTTTTAAAAACACATCCATTCCTTCCTCTCACATCTCAAATACAGGCAGAACTGGTCTTGTGGCTTCCTCTGACATCAATAGCACCTCCAGACTCATGTGGAAGCAGAGGTTCAAGGTTATCTTGCTCTATTCTGGAGCTGGGATATCCGTCTTAGGCAACGCCATCAGTTGCATGCACTCTACAAAGGAAAGTATAATATGCGATAAATGGTACTAAGCTCATAATTACACAGTAATGTTGGTGAAGGTAAGGGTGTATGGTTTGCAGCAGATACTATTGAAATTTAAATCCATGCTGTAAGAGAATGGTTTCTTGCACTTGGAATGCAAGTGGGAAGAGATTAGTCAGCACATGAAACAAGACCAGAAGGATTACAGTGAAGATTTTAAAAAGAGCTATAATAGAATCATCGACTGCTGCTCAACACAGATCTTTATTATTGCTGGTTCTTCAGAAACATCTTGCTAAAAGTCCAAATCAGGTGACTGCAGCTGTAAGGCCCAAAAATGAAAATAAAGCAACATAAGTCTGTCCTGTTTGCTATTGCAAATAAACATGCAGCAATTAAACCGAATCTAAAGCAGCTACAGGAAGGCAATTCGAACATTTGTATTAAGAAAAGAACACTAAGAATAACAAAAAATAAATGTTCTGATACAATTTGGCAGTCGTTTTGGACACTGAGGATAAATAATGCCCCCCCCCAAAGAAAAAAAAAAAAAAACAACCACAAAACAAAACACGTCAGTAATCGGAGCAAAAGAACACGCATTATCATGAAAGAAGAATGTTAGGATCCATTACACTTCTGTATTCCCAGATTTCCTCCCAAAGGAATCACTAGCTACTCTATTATTTATTACAAGCAAGAGAAGGGAGGAAAAAATAAAGAAACCTACCATCATAATTCAAGAAGTATCCCATCACAACATGACTGGTCATAATCCACTGAAACAAATCTGAAGCACTCTTAACTTGCTTAAGTCACAGCAACGCAACTGATTGTTAGGTTAAACACATGAAATTAACTAATAACAGTAATCTGAACAGGGAAAGAAAGAAGGGTAGAATGGCACAGGACAAGAACTTAGTAGCTGTAATTTTTTTTTTCATTTTCAAAACAAGAATAAATTTCAAGATTTGTATTTTATCCCTAACAGAATATTAACTTTATTTTCCATGCATTTACCACTAGTTGCAATAAATATTCATAATCCAAAGGAAAATAGTTTGAGGATGGTTAAAAAGGTCCTGGGCCACAACATCTTGAAACTGATATTTTGCAGAACTATGCTTCTTAGCATAATGCACAAATCATGTGATCTACAGCAAAGTAATACATTCTTATCTGATTACTGCTTTCTCAAAAAATAGCATGAGTTTCAAGCAGAGAGGTGGGTATATTACAAATAAGTTTTAAAGGCATGTCCATGTTATTCATCAGACCAAACTGAAATTAATTCTCCTTTGTCTTACAACACAGTTGATTATAAAATTAATCAGCATCTTGCAAACCAAATGCTGCTGCTGCCAACATGCACAGAGTTCCTCAGACACAAGACTGTGGCTCTGCCAGGTGACACCTTCCTGGTCCTGAAGTTAAATTGTTCTGACACAGCAGAAACATTAGGGAGATGTACATCCTTTCCTCGACTATATATTGTGTGTAAATACTGTGTATTGTATATATTGTGGTATTTTGTGTGTGAATGTGTATAGATAGGTGTGTGCTCATATGTCTGTCCATGTGTATACATACAGACATGCGTATACATATGCTCATCTGCACAGTAGGTACATTTCTACCACAGCTTTAAATAACTGTTTTATACCTAATCTAAACTTTTCCCTTCTTACTTATCAAAACTTGCCTGTTCCACAGGAGTGGGTTTTGGTCATGTGGGGGTTTTGAGGGTGGTGGGTTGGTTTTTTTTTTTTCAGATCATCATGTCTTTTTCTTAACTCATTTAAAAACTGATAAAAATAATGTTACTGCTGTCATATGCATTATAGGAAAAGAATGGTACAGGGAGTACTACTGGAACATTCACTATTTTGTGATGGCTTTATATTTGCATTCTACTTACAAATACAGTCAAACGATTGACTAGTTCCATCCCAAACATCCTTAAAATAAGCAGGAGAGAATAAGCAAGCAAATATTATGCTTAAGGCACTAAGCCCTCTCCACCTCTGGTCTTTACAGCACCCAACAGAATTATCAATATATGGCAAAAACTAATATCCTCTGTCCTCCTTTTTTGGAGGATCTTCAGCAAGATAAAGTAATATAAAAATCAGCAAAGAACATTTTGTTGTTGCTACCAGAACTCACTAAATAGCAGGATACAACAGGGGGAGGGGAAGCAATTTAAGTTGGAGAGAAACAGCGTACAAGTGTACACAGAATCTTGCTGGGAGACATTGGATGATACAAGCCTAGTCAAATTAACCTCTATTCGCTGCCACAGCAAATTTAGTTTCTATGATGCAACAATCTCATTTCTAGTTGAAACAAAGCAACCCAACTCCTACGTCCTAAAAAAAAAAAAAAAAAAAATCTGCGCAGCTAAAGTTGAATTACTCTTTGATGTACCTCTCCCTTCTCTTGAGACCTAGATTTAAAGAGAAAGGGTTTTGCAAGATCACTGAACTCTTTAAACTTCAAGAGGCGGTCAGGATCAATGGGTCTGTACAATAATATTTTTTGCTTGTCATCCTTTCTTTTCTTTGTAGTGATTAGTGAGTCTAACAGAAAGCTTTAATCTTGTTAATTGGAGTTACTGCCAGTGGTCCAAGAGGTTAGAAAGGTCTGTGGCCTGATGGAACTTAGAGCAGCAAGTATTCTCTTGCAGTGTCCAACTCCACACAGCTTCATTCACTCTACACAGAATGCAGCAATGGCAGAAACGAGCAATAGCAAGGAGACTCCAACTACACGAGAGCAACTCCAGTAGCCAAAGCTCAGTTCATTACCAGACAATCAAATGTTAGCTTAAAAAACTGGTGACAGTTGTAACATGAACACACTGCCGGAGTGTTCCTTCAGGGCCTGCCTAGGTAAACGACTATTTTTCCGCTGCTCAGCAATACCAAGTTTAATGCAAGAACCTGTTCAAGTCTTGGCAGCAGTCTCCAGCATAAATCCACGTACTTTTTGCTCTTACGTTTCTAAAACTACCTCATAGTTTACACCCCCACACATTCTGAAAACCTCTGAGAAACACATGCCACTCCCATCTTCTCTGGTGCTTAGCAGAAACACTAATTATCCTGTCTAGATACAGACAGAGGTCTATGTAGCCTCATGCGCAGGGCAAGAATCATGAATATTCTTTCAGGTCAGCTTATTCAGTAGCTAAGTACACATCTTACCTCGGAAGAACAGTTTTATTTACTTTTGGAACTGCCAGAAAGCAACTTGAATATGATCTGCAAGGGAGAAAAACTGATTCATCATCTTTAGTATTACCCTGTGGCAGAAAGAGTTTTAAAAGGGTTCTTTGTTCTTTGTTGTTTTGTTGGGGTTTTTTAAATAGAAATGCACATTGTCTCACCTAAGGAACTGGCTAACAGAATAGCGAAATGCTGACATCAGGTGGGCCAAAAGGGTAGAAATTGTGCTGCTATGAAGCAAAATAGTTTCTTTTTTAGTAAATAACATGTATTTAATTTCCACAACTAATTAATTCTTTCCATTAAGAAAGCAAGTATTAAATTTGACCCTCAAATTCTTCAGTAAGGCTTTTAACACCTTAACCCACAAGACAGGCCTTCCCAAGCTAGGAAAGAACAGATTTTACATTCCTGATAAAAGTAGAATTTCTGTCAAAGTATGTTCAAAAGTTCATGGTGTATCATGTGAAAGCAAAAATGGACACAAGTTGATTTATAAAAGATGGTCTTAGAGGAAATCTGTTACACTAGGCAACAATCTGAGAAACTATAAAAAAGCTGGCTTTCTATGAGAGAAGGATCCCTATTAATAAAACATAAGAATGGAAAGGAAACTTAACGTGCATAAAAAATTTTAATTTTTAACCTCTTTAAAAAGACTATGGAAAATCATATTTATTTCTTGCGGTCTCTGTTCAATAATTCTCTGTGGTTGATATAAAAAATTATGACAACAAATACTTTGCATCCATGAATATGAATCAATAGTGGCACAGAGACAACTTCACCCACCTTTCAGAGAGTTCCTTAATTTCTTTTAATTCTTATGACACACAGATGAGGATTTTTTGGAAAGAAGAAAAGAAAAAGCATCTAAATTGATTTAAAAAAAAAAAAATAAAAAAGGCCTCACATACACTAGTACTGAAGATCATTCTTTGTAATCCAATGAGCTCTAAAGTCTCTCTCTTGATTTTTCATCTCTGCAAATGCAGACCTTTTGGAAAGAATATCATTTGATTGACACAGGTAAAGCTATAATTTTTTTTTTTTTTTTAACTGTTCTTACAATGACAGGGGAAGTCTAGCTGGACTAGCAGTTGCATCTATTACAATGAAGTTGGGTTTCTCAGGTTGATTCCTACCATTATGTAGCAAGTCATTTTTCCTGCTCCCTTTGTTTTTTTTAAAGATTATAATGCAGTGGCAATGAGCTAAGACAGCTCTACTCAGATATGCAAGAAATAGCATTGTACCGTACCTACCAAAAGAAAAGCAAGGAAGTGACACATCAGGAATTTACTGTAGGAATCTTCTGATATGAACACACATACGAATTTACAAAGCCTTATTGTGATGGGCAGTATCTTCTGGCTGCATGACTAAGTAAGCAGAAATAAGTGAAATCAAATAAACACCAGAAACACTTATATGCAATAAAAGGATACAGTGTCATTTCTTCAAGATCAGTATTTCAGACAAGCAAGCAAACAGGCATATCCCATCAGAATCTGAGCATGACTGCTTTGCTGGGTATTTCCCCCTTCATCCCTTACAGCAATAATCATTTTCAAAGTCCTTTTAAAAGAAATCGGGGGGGGGGGAAATTGTAAAAATTAAATTGTATAAGTTTGAGGGTTTGTACTAGGTTTTCTTTTCTTTCCATTCTTGCAGGTGAATGCAAAACTATCCTCAGGGAAAGGAAGGAATTTTGTTTCCCTCATTGATCAGAAACAGCCTGAATAAAACAGAGAAATTATTTTAATGAAGCTTATATGTATTGTTCTGTTTAAAAGAACCTTCCAGCTTCCACTACTGAGTGAAAAATAAATGCAAAGCAAAAAGATGCACTGATCAGATGTAGAAACCTGTATCTCATCTGTAGGGCTTGTGATTAAACCATTTGGTTATATAATTGGCTAGCATACAAAGTCACACCTACAGTAGCATGCTAAAATTCTTTTGAAGTCTGCTTGGACACTTAATTTGAGCCCAAGTAGCACGTAGTCCTTCAATTGAGTGTTTGAAATTTTTCTAGGTGTTCCAAAATAGATTAAGATAGATTTCCTGTTACTTCACAGTTCTAGAAGATAGTTCTCTACGTACTTAATTCTTGTGATTTGCAAATTCAGTCTTAAAAACTCAGCAGCCTCTCTGACAAGGGCAACCTTCTTGCTTAGAAGATCAGTTACTATTTTATCTGATCCCTCTCTTGCCACACAACATGACTGTAACATTTTTGTGGCTTCCTTCTAACATATACATTTCACATTGTAGAAAGTATAATCTAAACAGTGTTTCTTATAATCTCACCAGTCAAAACAGAGAAATATATTTGGTTTGTTTTTTTTTTCCTTGAAGTTCCATTCTTAGATTGGATTTGTTTTTCCAGACAGCTCCAGATGGCTGGAAGAATTCTGTACGCCACAACTTATCTTTGAACAAATGTTTTGAGAAAGTTGAAAACAAGTCAGGCAATTCTTCTCGGAAAGGCTGTTTGTGGGCTCTGAATCCGGCCAAAATTGATAAGATGCAGGAGGAGCTTCAGAAATGGAAGAGGAAAGACCCAGTTGCTGTAAGGAAGAGTATGGCAAAGCCAGGTCAGTAATATGTTAGTGTATTAGTTCTCAAAGAGCGGTCCCCAGAACTGTTCTTTGCAATAGGCACCAAGCTGTATAAGAGAATTTATACATGATTTAGGAAAGAATAAGAATTTTTTCTGGTTATAAAGAAATTGGCAAAACAATTTAAATAAATAAATAAATAAATAAATAAAAAGCAGAAGTAAGTAAGACCCGGTTTTGCAGGCGTGCTTTCAAATAGGCACAAAGAATCTCCACGAAGAAAACATTCTCTCTTGACATCTCACTAAACTTTAAGATAAAAACAACACTGAATAAGTACTACAGAATAAAATTTGAAATTAACTGGTAAGTATCCAACTATTAAACACAAAAATGCAATTTATTGCATACTTACTTGGCACTGATAATTTAGAAAAAAAAAATCAGGCTTTTGGAGTTATCATATACGGGCTAGCACTTTTGTTTGCCATTCCACTCACCCATTTCCTGAGGAACACTACATTTCTAACTGCAAGCTATGAAGATTAAGGCTTTGCTAGGAATAAGTACGTCAAGGACTTTTTTCTTGTTTTGTAGAAGAACTTGACACACTGATAGGCGACAAAAGTGAAAAGCTGAGATCTTCAATCATGTCCTGCAGTCCGACGGGTGTTGCAAGTGCATCCCTTTCCAGACAGATGGCAGTCCAATCCCATTCCTTATGCGAGCCCTCTCTTTCCTCCAGTGTACCACAGCCATTACATAGTATCCACGCATCAGGAGCTCTACACGTCAAGAACCCATTACCAAATTTGCTGGGGGGGCAGCAAACTGCGTGCTATACATCACCACAGGGTTTTCCTCAAATCTCAAGTACATTAATGCAACAGTCACCTGACCCTCAGACCCTGTTTCCTTCTGGGGAGGCTCAAAGCGAACTCAGAACGCAGCCCAGCATCACCCAGGATTCTCCGCTGCCGGCTCAGACCCCCCCCATCTGTGGCGTGAAGATGCTGACAGAACACTCTACAGCCAGGACAATGCAGGACACGCTCATGCAGGAAGGAGATCTCAGCAACGATATCGATGCTCTTAATCCATCCCTGACTGATTTTGATCTCCAAGGTAGGTATCGAAGGCATTTTTATTTTGTAGAGTCAGGCTTATTACATCACATCCCAACCTGTGTAAGACGCATTTATGTCCTTCTTTTTTAGCTACATGTCCTTGACACTGCTACAAAGAGCAGCTTACTAGGTTACATTATTTTGAACAACAGGGAATTTTACATTGCATCTTTAAAAAGTTTCCCAAGAAAGATACAGATTTACATCCAGAGTTTAAAAAAAAGCTGCTTAGTCTTGACTACGACTGCCAATATTAAATACTGCAAGACAGTATTTAGAATGTATTTTTTAAATTTCAACATACGGTCCACTGAAAGCTACTCAAGCACAACTATTTGGTGCCTATCAAGAGAACTGTCATGTGAGGAGCACAAAGAGAAATAATTTTGATTGAATTAATATGTTAATATTTTTCTTTATCAATATTTATTCAAACATCTTCCACATCTTTGCTCAAAAGAATGCTATTTACTCCTTCACAAGGCACTCATATGATCTATGAACAATTATATTTTCTGAGATGTGTTCTTAAATACTTCGTCATGTAATGCTAACAGTAAAGTTCCTGATACTACATAATTGAATCATCTTGAATGGACAGGATTTTGAATGCTAAGAACATAGTTTTCCATGCAAAAATACGAAAAAAAACCCACGAAGCTTAAGAGTGTGTGTGTATGTATTTATGTATGTATAAATATAAAATAAAACCTGTGGGTTCCAAATGATAAAGCTCTGGCTGCACCAAATAATATGCAAGAATTACCTTCCTGCACAGACAAAAAGGGATACACAAAGCAACCTAAAAGACAGAGAAAAAACAAGCAGTCTTAATAATCTACACGACTTGGTGAATGCAGTTGCCTTGCCATCATACTGTCACAAATAATCCGCAATCCTGCCGTGCCCAGATTGCTTTACTAAGATAAACAACACAATTCCTTGAATCCTCAGCTGCTTCTTCTTTCAGGCAACCAGATCTCACATTCCATTCATTTCTCTTTACCTCTTTCCATTTTATTCAGTTAATCTGGAGCATGCTCATTTGTACCGCGAATATTCTGTATGCTTCACCAATATGGTGTGATTCCAGCCTCCCCCTGTCCTTACCCTTTACCTTAAATTATTTAAACTTATCTAAGCTTTTTAACTTCTTTCTTTCTAAAATTACCAAATCTCACATTGGGGGTCCTAGAACTTAAGACAAGGCCTGAACACTTGGAGAAAAATCATTATATATACATATACATTAAAGAAAAAAAATTTTAAAAAATTTAAAAGGGCTAAGAATTATCCCATTTGATAGACTGCAGATGGTGGGTATAGCACTGGAGCAACAGCCTCCCTGCCACCACCCTCCCTGAAGAAATCTTCAAGGATGAATACGAAAAATACAGCCCTCCTGCAGTAACTTGATTTAATGCTTTCACTGTGATATGCACGTTCAATGGAAATACAAGAAACTTTTTGGTACATGTTAGAAAAAAGTAAAATTTCAGATCTGTTGATTTGTCAGGTCAATCATATATCCAGTAATTTAGTTTGCAATTCAGAGACTGCTACATCATAAGAATATGAGAAGTTCAGTTGTGCAGTAATATTATTTGCAGATTTGTCCCATAAAATGCCATTAGCTCTTGCATATCTTATAAAGATACGAGAGGCAATTTCCTGTTTCAAAATTAGTCATTTTTTTTCAAATAAGGACACATTTGCAACAGATTCTTGCCAATTATCAAGTAATTTTTTTAAATTAATGCTGCTTTCTCCAGATTTAAATTTATTATGCAGACAAATAAAAACTATCTAAACGATCTTTTTCCTTTCTCAATCACAAGTGATTAAGTACCTACACATACAGCATACACTACTGTATAATTGCTACTTCTCCCATAAAACAGTGTTTCAAAAAGCATATATAAAGAAAGTTGAGTCAATCCATTTTGTTTTGCTATAGGAAATCTTTGGGAGGAGCTGAAAGATGACAGCCTAGCTGTGGATCCCCTGGTTCTCATTTCATCATCCCCAACGTCTTCCCAGTGTTTCCCTTCTCACTGCCAGATGGATAACAGCAGCAGCAACAACGTCAACATTCAAAATGGAACTCCACACAGCAACTTACCCGACCTACAGCTCACTACTCTTTACTCTGCCTTTATGGAATTGGATACAGTGTCTCCTGCCTACCTAAGTAATTCTGGATCCAAACCTATAGCACTAATGTGAACCACACACCAACCTAATTATTATTATTATTATTCTTTTGTCTAAGTACAGTCCTAACCATCACACACACTTACCTATCTAATTTTTGTCAGCTGAAACTGTGTCCATCGGAATAAGAATAATCTTTTTCCAGAGCTCGCCTGCAGGATATGTAGCTTTACTATGATAATTTTCTACAGACAGATACTAAAAAAAATATAATTTTTAAACTATTTAAAGATAATATTGTTAACAGCTGAACTGCTCAACAACGTTTTATCAAGCCACTCATCCTCTGCATCTTCCAGAAACAAATGACTGTAACAGGAAAACAAATTATTGACATTTTGTTCTTTTTTCTTTTTTTTTTTTTTTAATGAAAGCTGCTTGCAAATGAACAGAGAAGTCAAAACACACAATAATCTAACTTATTTCTTGGAGCCAATGATGGCAACATCATCTACCACAGACCACTCAAAAAAAAAAAAAATCTGCATATGAAAACATTTATAGACCCCTTGAAAGAAGTTCGGGGTTCTGGTAAACAAGAACATAAACTGAAAACTCTGCAAGTATTAGAACATAGAGGACTAGCTGCTGACAGACTAAACCAAAGCAACAAAAATACTTTAGTGAAAAAAATCTATGTTTTACTGTGTTTAAAAAGAAATTTAAAACTCTGCTTTTTTAATAAAAAAAGAACAAAACAATTTAGTAGAATTTTTATTTGGCTGGAAATTACTCACATTCATTCCTTTATTTTTATGCACATAAGCTGAACAGTAAGATGAATTATTCAACCATTAAATCAAGATTTTGAAGAAAGTTAATTAAAAAAGAGAACAATAATTGTTGCAGTTAGCCAAATCCAGAGAGCATCTCTATTTTAACATCCAGCTGGCATCCAATACATCCAACAGGGTTTATTATGATGCTGAACTAGCCCTTGCATTAAGATAGCATATGGTTCCTAACATGAATTAAACTAAGGCATTTCAGTAGCCAGTTTCTCAGGAACACACTTCTCTGATTTACCATAAAGGTGCTGCTTGTGACATGACAGAACAGTGTTTTATTCCAAGTGAAGCAATCCAAAGACAAAGCTATTTGGATCAGGAAACTTTAACAACACTAAGGAATATAGTCTACAAACCAAAACAATATCCAAGTCCGCTTTCTTGGTTGACATCTCTATTCACATATTACGGAAACTCAGAAGAAACTAAGCAGGTAACAATTTGAGTCAGACTGAGCCACTTAAACTACAAAAAATTAAATTACCAAGAAAAGCACAGACTAGGTAGAATGGTGAGACAGTATTGTTAAAATAAATGCATGCAGGTTTGATTAGCCTGCTTTCTCACAGCAAGGTGGGAGTACTGCCAGTTAAGACTGAAGCCAAACCTAGGTTCCAATCTATGACCTCAACCATGCCTAGTAGCCCAGACTTGAAATCAGATTAGGGGCAGAGGGATAGAGAAGACTTAGGAAGAATACATGTGATGCAGTTTTGTAATCCCTTACGCAGCTGTCAAGAAATCCTCACCTGACTTGAGTCCTTCTTCCTCTGCATTCCTGCAAACAGAATATGCAGAGTGAGAAATGCAGTCACGTTTGCCAAGCTGTTCTACGCAAAAAGACAGCAGGAAGAGAGTTACGCAAACCTACTAGAGCTAAGAGAATCAGTTCTTGACCATCCTAACATTTAGATAAAGAAATAAGGAAAAAATTAAGTATGACGCATCACTAGAAATGTGCATATTAAATGATAAGCCTAAAGCATACAGTAAGTATAAAGCTCCTAAACATTATATTCAGTATAATTTACGAGTTACCAAGTTACAAATAAATACCTACCAAGTACAAACTTTAAGAGCAATATTATCCTAGATAACTTTTTTGAAAAAAAATCACAAACAAATGTATGTCCTAATATACCCATGCACTGAAGAAAAGCAAAACGAAGCCTACTCCCTGCCCTGCTCTCAGGCAGCATCGTTTTGTACTCCTGCTGGCTTTGCAACACATAGCTGCTATTATTCCTTAAAATATGTCAACATCACTCTTAAGCCAAAAATAATAATAATATTTGGTAAATAATGTTATCTACAAATATTACTGTTTACAGCAGATATGGCTTGCACTTAGAGATTGATTTCCACAGCTCTGTGCGTTTGTATGCTCTGTCTCCGACTTCAACAGAAGACATGACTGTGCCAGCACCCCCAACACTGGGGTAGGACCACCTGTCCAGACCCTCTCAAACTCTTCAAACACATTTACTTAACTTCAGTGAACAGTCACTCTGACATCAGTGGGACTTTTGCATACAGCTACCTATATCCTCAAGGACTTTCCAGGATAAGAGTCTCTCCATTTATAAGTCCTTCACTGCAAACACCAAAGAGCTGGTATACAGATCAAAATTTTCACAGGCCTAAGGAAGTGAGATACTCAGTTCTCAGGTACTTTCAATCACCATTTGCAACAAATTCTTGTTAGCCCTTTTTAAAATCCTTAAAATGACACATACCGTGCAGCAAACAGTGAACCACACTATGGCCAGTATACAGAATGATACAGACCTTTGCAAGGTATTACCCTACAGAATTAACAATCTTCCCAGTATTTTATATTTGGCAGAGGGAGATGATGACAAGAAAAGGCATGAGAACATACCAGATGAAGGGCATCAGGAAGGCCCACCACCCTAAAAACATAGCAAAATTGTAATAAAATATCTGTGATTAAAGCAAATCCATGGCACATGAAAAATCCATCAAAATTGACAGTATGTTTCTGGACAACACTTCACCAAGATGAGCTAAGTATCTGCTACAGAAACTCCAAATTCACAGATTTTAAATCAAGAAAAGCTAAGCTTCTTTTTCTGTGTTAAAGACTTAGAATTTATGGGCATAGCAATTCATTCATGATTCGTAAATTCATACGTGTCATTCATATAGTCTACGATCTGTGTTTAACAGGCTAGGGCATTCTCTCAGATGCACCAATATATTCCATGCTTGTGACCATATACATGATCACAAGGTGGAGGGGAAGAAATAGAGAAAGAAATCTAAGTGTCATACTGTATTCTGTATTTTTCTTGGTAATAAGTCTTTGAAGAATGATCAGACATAAAGAACAAAAGAGGAAAGGACACTCTAACATGTTTTTTCTTGTGTTTTGCTTGTCTTTCTTGACATACGGTATCTACGCAAGAGAGGTTTGTCCTCCCTACATAAAGTTATTTATTCTAAGCACCTTAAAGTATTTTCTCCAATGCATTCCATATTTAACATGGTTGGACATTTCACAGAAGTTAAAAGTCATTACATGATTTTTCTTACATTAAAAAAGTCATGTTTAAAAGAAAAAAAAAAAAAAGACTGCAAGTTATTAACTAATATAAATAGTCTGGGTTCCCCCCCTGATTCAGGCTCTTACATCTAGAATTTTATTGTCTTTCTTCAGTTTAGCAGTAGTGATTCCGGTACACGTGAAAAAATCCCATTGAAATGAGAAAAGAGTCATACTATAAATTACAATTCTGGAACAATTATTTTTTAAAAAGTAAAAAACTATATTTATTCAACTACTTTTATTTAAGTTTATATAGAAGAATAATCCTTATCTTGTGCAATACATCTCTTGTACTTTTAAAATAATTTTTGACACAGTCATTGATAGCACAGTAAACATTTTCTTAGAACTTGTGAAGCTGGTGACACCTTACTTTGTACCTACCATAAAATAAGTATTTTGCACATATTGCAAATCTGTTTAAGATACATTTGCATTAAAGACCATTTTAAGTAGTACTCTGAAAACAAGAGGAGAAAGAAGGAAAAGAATGAAGTTTTCCCAGTCCAAGGCTGACTATGTTCGCTTAATCAGCCTAAACCAAACACATTATGCAAACAGCTATTTCTGTCTAGGAAAAAGAAAATCTTAAGTGTAATTACCATAAAAGTATCTTATTACAAACAGAAGAAAGTGTTCATTATTGCCATCTCCAACATATGATTAGGAAAAATTTGCATTCTAAAGTTTAGGATTTATTACTTTAACCTTTTTTTATTGTATGTTTCATTTAAACTTCAGAAAATTCAAATAATAGTAATTTATATTGGAACTATGTTTTCAAACTCTTTTTTCTTGATATAAGCCCAAATTTACTGTTACAAGACTTCTGGCTAAAGTAGGCTGCCTCCCATATGTGTTCCCGTTCTTGGTATAAAACCATCATCCCGGAAGATTCATTTGCTTTTGTTGATACAGTTCTTTTCAGATACATTTGTGTCTTTGCAGTATCTTTCAAAACCCTGGCACAGCACTGAGCTACTTAAAAACGACAGTGATTAATAGGTATTACGGAACAGATAAAGTATTAAGTAGCATGTCAGCGTTGCTTTAAGTTTCTAATTTTGTACACAAAGCTTGAGAAGAAGAGTGCAACTGACTTACTGGCAATTTCAAATAACTTTAAACTACTGGCTGAAACAAATATCTGGATTCCAGAACTTAGTTTATCAGTGCTGATGCTCCATTTTTATACTTCAGTCAGACTTCCAGATCTGTGTGTAAATGTTTGTGTTTAGGCTACTAAATATCAAAAATGGTGCACACTTTTACATAAGCTTTCTCTGACCTCTTAATCCATTTCTAGTCTAACGCAAACAAAACCAAAACATTCACTAGCTGAAGAAGAACTATATGGCTCGCCATGCATCCCCTCACTACAATAATGCGAGTAGAAGCTTTAAAGTAGCGTTTCCCACATGTGGCCATAGCAAAAATTTAATTAAGAACTACTGATTTGTTCTTCACTAAAATAATGAATGATGGAGTTAGTTCATAAAATTTAAATCCAGTCCTTTTGAGAAGTAGAAAAGGGCAAATTTTTTTTGTCCATAAATAAAAAAACACACACACACACACAAACAACACTTGTTTACACTGAAAATAAATAGCAGTAGGAACACCATTAATGCATATTGGATTTATTTCCCCTGGCTGCTTCCCAGTCAGCTAACACGTTGATGAAAAATTCCAGATACTAGATATCGATATAAAAAAATGTTGAAAAGATTACAAACTGCCAGATCTCAGCAAACACGCATCAATGCGAAACCATCACCAAATAACAGCACACCCTGGTGGGAAGCTGGTAGTCACTGCTATTCAGCATTTTGCAATAATGATTTTTTGTCTTTTGTTACCTCCACTTCAAGACTGAATACCTGTCTAGTACCCCTTAGTTAAGATTCCCAAGTTATCACCACAGTGGGGGACCCAGAGACAGGCAAGAAGCCAGACAGCCTAGCAGCCTTTTCTAGGATTAATCTCTCTGAATCTCAAAGGGCCACGAGATAGCAACAAGTGCTGGAATTAGCTTCCAAGAACTCCTGAGTTCACACCAACTTTGCTGCAAATCATTTCTACGCATAGAAAGCCCACTACAGGCCTCAAGGCCAATAAATACTAACGAGCAGACTGCAGTCGCTATTAAACCTCTGTAACTCAACCACCTGAATAACAAAGCACCGAAACACCTTGCTACTTAGATGAATTGAAGAATTCCTATTCTGAATCTATCGATTTTTGACCTGGGCACAGACGAGGTGAGTAAAGCCATTAAACCTTTATTCCTGACAAAACCAATGAGGCCCGGCGGCACAACGAAGGCCGCCATTAGTCGCACTGCTCAGATTTCTTATTCACACGATCGTCACCAGAAAATTACGTCAACTAACGAGCAGCAGGCACAGGCGGGGTGGATGATAGCCTTCCAAGCTAGCGCTGAGGTGATTTACCGAGACCCACCTCGCCGGCAGCGGTCCGTCCCCGCCCGGCAGGGAGCGTCCGAGCCGCCGCTCGGCCCGGCGCCGTGACCGCGGAGCCGCCCCCTTCCTGCGGCCCGTCGTCTCCGGTGTACCGCCTCCCTTTGCCGACAGCCGGCGGACGGCCCGCTGGCCGGGCGCCCCGGGAGCGGCTGCCGACCGCAGAGGCGAGCCCCGCCCCGCTGATTGGCCGCGCCGCCGCGGCCGTTGGGATTTGAAGGGGAAGGCGGGAAGGGCCGTTGGGCGCGCGCGGGGTTCGCCGCCTCACGTCGCTGCCACGGCCCCGGGCGAGGAAGGGCCGCGGCTTGTGGTGCCGAGAAAGGCGCGTTCCGTGCGCTGAAAGTAAAGGCGAAAGGCCTGGCAGCGGGGCGGGGATGAGTAATAAGCTAAAAACAAGGCAGGTGTGGCCCTGCGCTTCCTACAGGCTTTGCTTTCCTCTCCAGAAACCTCCGGGGAGGCGGTCGGCCAGGGGATTCGTGCCGTTAAAAGTGAGCGGCTGCAAGTGGCCACGCACCGAGCTCTCCAGTAGAAGCAAATCCGTAACAAAAAAAAAAAACACTAGAGAAGGGAATTTACATGATGTGGATGAACAAAGAATTTAAGATATCACTCATCAGGCAGCTCCTGAAGAATTTAATTTCAACCGCATGAATAAGCCCAGCATGTTTGTGCGTGTCTGAGGCACCAGACTTAAATGATTACTTAAGGCATTTATCACACTTACCTTTAACTCCATGACTTTAAAACACAAAAAAAAAAAAAAAAAAAAAAAACCAAACCAAAACAAACAGAAAAGTATTTTGTAACAAATATACAGTTAATATAAAGAGATAAACTGTAATGCTTTTAGTGCAAGCTTTTGCTTCGGCTGGAAATTATCTTTCTCTTTTTAACTTCTCTTACAGAAGTTTAAATGTTAGCTGAAATAATAGTCTTTTAAAGTTATCTAAGTGGTGACACTTGTGCTCGTGTTTCCTGCAAGCAGTTCTTGCCAGATAGCCACAGGAAGTGTATGCACGTATTTGTCAGCTGCAGAGAACACGTCTGGACTGTTATTTCAAATTTAGCTTATGACAAATGCCAGCTGATGAACTCCAGTGGGGGAACGTCTTTAAAAGGTACATGATATCTCAGTGCTAAAGAGACTTGGCATGTCTGGGGCAGAAAGTTTTATTTCCTCTGAACTTATATTCAGGTCTCTGTGCACACTTTAATTTTAGGGTACATAGTGTACCCTCTGTTCTCTTGACTTATGAAACTATACAGACATCAAAGCAGTTAGCAGGTTTAATTAGATACTTAATTATATATTAGGGTGGTAAGGTATGCATTTGGGAAATAAAACCATGATTTTCAAAACTAGTTCAATGCCAGTGAACAGAGTAACATTTGCATAACTGTGGTACACATACCTTTCACAACACCATTCATAAAGAAAACGTTTTGGGGTTGAGTTTTGGTTTTGGTGGAGCTTTTTTACTAAAATGGGTTCTAGATATTTCTAGCTTTCTGGTCTGGTGCATGTAGCACCTTTCATAGCTGACGCACGGTCTGCGTACACGTGCTCAAAGGCTGCTTTGTACACCCTTTTCTTTGCTTGGCTGCACGCACAAGGATACAAGCATACAAGGGACAAGCAAGTCATACATAAATGTAGCAGTTTGATATTTTACTGAAAGCTTTACCTATAACTGCCAGACGTTTTCCTTTGCCCAAGCTTTGCTACTCCAGTTTTTGTCTTGCCTTTATTGAAAAAACAAAAGCTACATACACGTCTATAGCCAAGCAAGTACAAGAAGTACAACTGTGTGTGTAACTGTTCAGTAAATATGATAAAAGTGGCAAATTTTTTACTATTTATAGCTAAACTATAAAGATTATAAAATATCCTGTTTGCTATTCCCCTCTTCTGATTCATTCAGCAGGAAAGGAAGAACTGAAAGTGTTTTGAACTCTTCTCTCCAGTATGTGTTAACTTCCTTTCATAAAGTAAATTTCATTATGTGTTTTCTACATTGCTGTTTGTAACTTCCCTGCCTGTTTTTTTTTCTTGCTACAAATTACTTTCATATGCAAGCTTCATTAACACGGTTTACACCCTCTACTAGAATAATTAAATTATTGTTACATAAAAAAGGCCTTTGTTTTTTAAGGTCCCATGTCGGTTTTCAAAATAATGGCTGGGAATCATCCAACTACAATTATGCTCTACCTACCTAAATACTCTTTGTAGTTTTAATTAAAGTACATTATCCAGCATGATTTCACCTCCTATTTCAAGTTCTTGTATAGCACTGGTTAAGGAAAACATGTCTGTAAAACAATTACTCCTTTTTGTGGACTTAAACAGGTAGAATAAATACCTTTGTGTTATCCTAGCATGCAATGACAGACTTCTGTAATCTCTAAATTTTCTTTAAAAATAAGATACATTGTCTTAAAAGTATGCATTGGGAAACTTGGAATAGTATGTCACCGAGAGTTGTTCTTACTACAGTGAAGAAATGTTAAGGGACTGCAAGTCACAGATAGATGAATGCCCTTGAACTATGACAAAAGAATGAGAAACATGTGCGAACACGTAAGATTTGCCACAATAGCTAAGCAGCTGACAAATGCCATGAGAAATAAGAATCCGAGGAGAGGTACAGAACATCTCCATAAATAAGAATCTGAGGAGAGGTACAGAACATTTCCAGGATGATGAGGCATATTTATTAATAAATGAGACTGACATACTAGCTAAGGAAGAAAAAATGAAAAAGCATTGGTAATGCAGTATATTTTTGGCAGACATTTAACACTGGGAAATTTTCTCTTGAATAAAACTTGGGGCTTTTGGGTTGTTTTTTTTTTTTTAAAGGTTATCTTCAACCTCAGAAGTTTTTCAACCAGTCTAGGTAATTATACTAGAGCATCAAAATCAGAGGGACTGTTTAACCTGTCTTATTAATGTTATTGGTAATGATTTTGCCATCTCTTCTGTTTAGGTATTCATTGAAATCAACATCTAGTCCTTTCAAGAATTCTAAGAAAATAGACCCGACACTTCCAGTTGTTCAGGTAGTTCGGAGAGTGAGCTTAATCAGGAGAGAACATCTAACCACAGAGAACCTGTACAGACAAAACCAGAAACTATCCTCTGATTTAGAAAAGCCTGTAAGAGAACTGATGTCAAACTCTGAGTATATCTTCACTGCAGATTTCAGATGAGTGATAGCTGAACAATAGTCACAGTACAAACCTGTGCTCAGGTCATCACCTTATTGCAGAACTCAGTGTAGGTATTTCATGCAGCTCCAAGTAATAGTCCAGAAGTTAAAGCCTTGTATTAATAAACTTCTTCCGCAAGTTCCAGTACACAATAAATGTTCTGCTGGATACTGTGTTACCAAGGCATCCCCAGTAATTCTGAGGAATCAAAATGAGTTACAGCAGATATTTTCAAACAAAAACATTATACTTCTTTTCCTCTGAGAGTAGGTAAGTTGTTCTGCTTCACAGAAAAATACAGAGATTCCCAGGAATTTTTGACTAAAATATCAAAAACATCAGGATGGAATTACCCCAATACAACTCACTTCAGTCTGAGCAGATGTTTCAGTTTTACTCAATATGGGAGAGACAGCAATTGCAGGTGTCATTAATTTCAAAAATTGATTCTCCATAGTGCAGCTGGCAGATTTTTCAAAAGCACAACCTGGCGCGTAACTGTGATCTGTGGATCTCTGAAATTCTGTTAATGTACTTTGAAAATAATTTATTTTAATTATGCCCCAAGATATTTTCACCAGTCAGAAAGCTGAATCCCATTTAAACATTTTTGATGTAATTATTTTACCCATGTAACTACGCAAACCACTGCGGAGTTTTTACATGTGCATTGCTTAGTTCATAATCATCAGAAAGTGAAGTCAGTTACATAAATTTGCACAAAACTGGAGTTCAAATAGAAGACATCTGAAATGAAAATTTGAATGTGCTAATATAGGTATTTAAATAAAATAGACAATCACCCTCAGTTCTAGGATCAATAATTTATTTAGGTCTTTTTTTACATTTTGCAATTTGTTACAGGAGAAGAAACACTTGCTAATGAAAGTGACGTTTTTTAACCGTTTTCCAAGGTAATGGAAAAAGTTAAGCCTATTCCCTAATATGCACATTTATGACTAAGCTGCCAATATTAAATAATTTTAAGCAAGTGTACTCCCTATTTAATCCTTGTATAAATTAATTTTAGTACTCTCCTCCTACAGGAAGACTAAAGCGTAGCATTTAATTTTCTTTATCCTGAAGTCTCAATCTTTGCTCTTGCTACTTATCTATCTGCAAACAAGTCAAACAGACTAGTTACTGAAGCCAAAGCCACAGAAGTGGATTCAGTGCCAAGGTTCCTTTTCCTCCTGGCAACCTACTCCATTTCCCACTGTCCCAAAAGGAAACAAAAGACTCCCAGTTTTCTGAAAACCAGATTCTCTGCATGACAGTGCATTGCATTGCCACTAAACGGGCCACAGTGGATGTTCTTATAGGAAACAAATCAGGTAACTAACCAGATACAAAGAATTATAAATGAACTTGGTAAAAATGTTTCTAACATTTTCCCAATGGTATATTAACTAGAATCCTACTTTTCTTCCACAAAAAATATAATTTTTTATAAATACATTTTAATACAGACAATTCTGATTCTATGCAAAAAAGTCAATGTCACATTCAAACAGGTTTTCTCAGTGTAGCATTAAGATACAAGCGGACATCACAGTAGGCATTAATACAGTGATTCTAGGGAGGCAGTTAACTACAGCTTGTGAACAGATACACAAACACACAATTTCACCCGCTTAGTCAGACTCTCCTGTGATTTAGAAAACAACTGAGCTGCAACGTGAGGCCTAGAGTATCACGCTCTTCAAATATATTTCCATGTTTAGAAAATGATATGAACTGTCAATGAGATTTAATATCTGATCAATATTGAAACATTTGTATAAACTTAGGTAGTGCTTATGCGCATAGAAAAGAACTCCTAACAGAAGCTACCAGCTATCTCAAACTCAAGAGAAAAAGCATTTACGCTTACCATGGCCTTAAAGCTCTTGGTTCCAATGAGCTGAAATTCACTGTTTTGCTGTCCTTGTCCCTCTCCCTCATTTCTTCCCAAAGATAACTTTTATACTGCTAGAGTCAATGCCTATAAACCCTGTCTAGCTTTTGTGCAATACGTACAGTTCTAGTGGCTCTCCCCTGAGTCCCCCAAGGGACAGCAATATTCTCTGTGGTTTCATTCCTAACCAGATCTAATTAAAATTGAGCTGTTAACCATATTTTTTCAGGTTATGAATAATTAACAGAACATTTTTATAATACATATTAAGTACGGGAGTTGGATATTAGCATTTCCTTACCTTAAATAGCCCCCAAATAATCTTTGCATGAATAGGCGTTCCCTTTAATTGTTGTCATGAGGATTGGAATTTAGTTTTTATGGGTCAACTTGTAGCACTGTTTCTCAATATAATGTAACAGTCTGTTTGCTCAAAATAAGGAATTTGCTACTTGGTAGCCTGCAATGTTTCACACACAGCCAGCCACTGCTTTGACACTCGACACAAATTTTTGAAGTGAAACTCACTCAAATGGAGGACTGAGGTGGCAAATAGAGCTATCTTACTGACCTGCTCAAAAACAAGACATAGAGAGAGAGATTATGAGCAAGAACTAAACACCAACACATTGCTTTCAAACCTGTAGAGACTTTCTACATTTAAAAATATATATATATATATTCTTCCGAGTCAGGGAGAGTGGATTATCCAGTTATTTCATAAATGTCACCACATAAAGGGTACATTCACAGAAACAATTTTGGCTTTTGTCACTGATCTAAGAATAAAGTTTCTAGAATTTAAACCATGCTTATACTTGGTGTGTTAATTTTAAAAATAAATTGTTCTCTTTCTGCCACTAAAGTCTGTGAATTACTAGACCACGCAGCATGGCAGTTAACCACAAATGTATTACTGTTGCTTTTCTTTAAAAAAAATTGAAGTTTAGAGGAATCCAAGACTGAGAAAGTGAAAGAATGTGTTGAGTTATAACTTCCTTGTCTCTCAGAAAAATTATGTCACTATTAGCACTCACAGAAACTTAGTTTCTTTTTCCAAGATTAATTCACTCTGTAAAGTACACATATAATCCTGTTTTATGACAGGAAACAGCTAGTCATTACTAGCAGATAATCTTGGTTAGCTCTTAGATGTTTTCTTTCACTTTCAAAAAGTTAGATCCCAAATTTCCAGACTGGCTCAATAAAACAGAGCTGTAGTGCTAATTAAAATAATTTTTAAAATTAAACCAAAGCAAATATACAAGAATTCTTTTTCCAGAGCCAATATTTGGTGATTTTGTAAATAAACTTCCGAAGTAAACCCAATAATGATTAATATTAAAATACAAAATAGTAACTAGTCAAGGAGACTAACAAATTATTCTGTGAAGAATGCTGTTAAGATTTGATTTTCAGCTGGTTTATAATAAGAATCAGCTGCCAATTTAAGGGAAAAAAATGTGAGTTTCATTTTACAACTGACCTGAGAGCTCTCGGCTTCCTTTCAGATGAAAGTTGACGTTGTTCAGTGCTGTACGAAGCGTGGTCTTTAATATTAAATTTTGCACGTGATTTTAATGCAAAACAAGGACAGAAGTGGCATTAGAACAGCAACTGTACTGCAGAAGTTTTTGAAGGAACACTCTTCTAGTGCTGTTTATGTGCAACAATATAATGTCTCGTGTCAACACTACACGTTATACTGCTGCATCAACAGGTAGAAAAGGAAAGGGACATGTCCCTCGCACGGTGATTCCCACATGTTTGTAAACATTGTGGATGTAGATGACCTTAAAGAAATGCAAACAACCTGTTTGAAGTGAAACAGGGAGACAACAGTGATAACTGTTGCAGGGGAATACAGAAAAAAGCACCTTCATTACACTTCCCACAGAAAGTTTTGTTATTTGCCTTGGTTTAAGAATCAGAACTTGTTATTTGTGGCAAGCTGTGGGGACTTTTAAAAACAGTAAAATTCCTCAAACTGAAATGCTAAGTCTAAAAAAGGTTGACTTATTTTATTGAATATATCCAATATTTTCTTCTGTTTTAAAGTATTCCTAATAATAGAACACAACAAATTCACTCAATAAAATATCTCCTGTATGATTCACACTAAATTTTCTGTTAGCCTGAAGTTATTACCCATAGAATCTGAATTATCAGAACAGTTAGCAGAATTGAGGAGATCAGTAGCGGATAGTTCACCCTCTTACATTTAACCTCAAACCCATCACAAAATGCAGAGTTTCATAAAGTCCATTCAACAGCATACTGCACTATGGGGGAAAAGGTAGCTTTCTCTAGGTTCTTTTTTGAAGGGGCATGTCTACCACTCAAGTTTTCATTGATTACAGTAATATTTTTATGGAGTTACATTTGTTTTTGAAGTCCAAAGTCTTAAAAGGAGGTAGCATAAAAAAGGAGAAGAACAGGACTATTCCAGATCAGCTGACAATGATACGCTGTACAGAGAGGATACTCAGTGTGGTAACCCAAGAGTCCGCACCACAGCACAACAACTGCTCTCACCAAAATATACTGAGATGTGTATTTCTGTTTGAAACATACATCTGTTTGAAATGTATAACCGGCAATTCTGGGCAAGCACCATTGCCAGAAGTCTTTTAAAAATCTTATGCACAGAAGTGATTATTAGGAACAGCAGGTGAGAGTTGAAAGATACCCCCCAAAAAACTGTATAAGGTACTAGTTATAAACACCCACTCTCTCTTCTGTCTTCAAATTGGTGTATTTTCTCCTCCAAGAGTTGGAACAAAATCCATAAATACTTAAACTTGCAAAATGTCATTGAATATATAGATAGATTAACAGCCCTGATGCAAAAAAAAAAGGGGGGGGGGGAACATAGACTTTTTGAAACTATTTGCACCTTTTGTAATTATTGTGCTATAAAACTTAATGATCAGTAGCTCAAAGCATTGTACAAATAATGAGGAAATTCTTTGTAACTCTCAAACAGATAAGTCAGCTGTAGACTAATTGTATGATTTAATACACTAGAACAAAAAATAGTGATAAATACAAGTCTTATTGTGGTAATTACTGCAAGATACTAGCTGTGTAAAATCAGTGAACTCTATGTACTTTCTTAGCTATCAATCTTAATAAAAAAATTCTGTGCTGTAACCCTAAACTCACTGCATTTTCATTAGAAAATTGAATCTCTTTCAGAAGTAAAGAAAGCCAAGCCAAATACAAATGGTAACACATTTAATAGTGATCACGACCCCAAGAAAAGCACAAAAACCTCCCTGTTCTTAGGCAGATGGCTACATTTGGAACCATTTGTAGTTCTGTTTGACTTAGGCTGTCACTAGAAAGATGTTAATCATGGCTGGAAATGATATTTTATAAAAATTATCACAATCACACCTATCTGAGGCTAACATATAATGTTCCACTTAAACTCACAGAATTAGACATGGAGACACCAAGTATTTATAGAAATATCTACAAACTGCAACTGCTTTTTATTTTTTTTAAGTGTCAGTCAACTGACCTTTAGAGTAAGGGTTTCATGACAACAGGCTACCCCATGCAGCCTTCTCAGGTTTTGTTTTGCATGCACTAGTTTACTCTCTTGATGTTGCTGCTGCTTTGCACTTCCTTCTTTCTAAGAAGCACACACTTAGAAACTTGGGCAAAGTTGGCCTTAAACTTCTTACAGGGTCTGAAGAGAGATCTCTTGCTAAATTTTTGCTGTGCCTTAAAGTCCTACATTATTAGACTTACTGTTAAACCTGTATTAATACCTGATGTGAAACATTTTTAACAAAGGTGAAAACACTGTCATAAGATTCTTCAAATTTAGATACACTGGAAAATTGGAAATTCCACACTCCTCAACTGCCCTAGACAAATGAAAGCGTTGCTCTAACAAGCAGTGCTGAAGCCCTTATCTTAGTATTGAACAGAGATGAAACAAAATAGACATGGAGAATGTATAGCACGAATAGGCTGAATGTTAGCTATGTAAAAACGTTAAATAAAGCTAAAATCCTTCAATTTTTCCTGATTATTCTGCAATCAGTTTGCAAAAACTGAAAGTAATGGAAAATGCTTATGGAGGTTCATAGACCCTCAATGGTGTTTTCCCTTCATCTGAAATGTAAAAGGACAGTACTTGATTAAAAACAGCTCTGTCATTGAACTACTGTCTTCATTGTGAGTTTCAGTGCTTCCAAGATTAAACAGAATACTACATAGAAGGAACAAAATTAATGGATGAAATACTTATTTAGAGAAGCAATCTAAAAATGAAACTTGCTTTTTTAAAATGTTATGCTCGACATTTTCAACTGGATGTACCAGTTAAATTGGCCAAGCCTTTGAAGCATTCACAAAGAGAAACAAATAAACAGAACTTCGCATTTGCATCCATCCACTCAAGTGGTTTCTCAGATTACACTCTTTGAGAAAGCAATCACGTCCTAAAAGATACTTGAGGGCAAGGACACAAATCCACAGAATTAGGGCAAAATTCCCCAGGTCCCACAAGGCCATTTTCAAAGCAGACACTTGAACTTAAAGAAGTGGTATCCAAAGATCATTTACCATTGTAGGACTGCTTAAAGTTCTGAAGAACTGGGTTTGCTTCAAAGCTCAAAAAAGGTGGGACGGGCAAATTTAGTCATGAAACTCCTACTGTGGCAAAGAGTCCTTGGTTTGTGGATCCTTGTCCAGTTGACGTTGTAGGCAACGGAACTGAAGGTGTTGGTATCCCTGACGACTTTGATAGGAAAGGGAAGGCCAGCGCAGGTTGGCTGCCCTTCCTGTGCTCAAGGTCCTCCACTGTATGAATAATCTGCCTTGTTGTGCATCACGAGCTTGTTGTCTACAAAGTAGAAACTGTCCGACTGTGTCTCGTATGGATGAAGGATCATCTCTCGAACTGCAGGGGGAAACAAGTAAAAAAAAAAAAAAATTAGTCATATTACACAGCAGCCCTACTGAGGCAATGCTCTGCACGGGGTTTCAGTTATGTTTAATAGCACTGCTCAGAGAGCAGCAAATTCTCAAGTGAAAAACCAAAATGGGTGCCTACCCAAACCATTCATTGACAGTATCTTTTAAACAACTCAAACATAATCGAAATATGTGTAAGGCACCATACAAAGTGTAAGTGCTCTACCTAACCTCAAAACAGTATCACACTAGAGTTTGCGGTTTTTTTGGTTGGGTTCTTTTTTGTTTCAAAAAAGGTGATAAAACAGCAAACTCCAAAGAAATTTGTTCTGGTGTGACAACAAGTAAGCAGCAATGCATCCCTGTATTTTCCACAGGCTGTAATATTAGTGCTGACAGGCATGATTAGGGGTTGTAAAGAATGTGAGATCACACACGTTTAGGACTCATGCTATTGTATCCTGGGACAGAGGAGAGAAAATAGAAGTTATGTTCTTACTAAAACTAAAACCTCTCAAGCTATCAATGTAGCACATCAAACATTAAAACAGAACATGGCATTTAAGTCATCCATTTATTGGGCACCTTTTTAGTCCTATTTTTTTAGTTGTTTTATAACACGATTACCTTTTTTCTCCCTGACACTGGAGCTTCCCTTTCATGAACTGAAAAAAACCCCAGCTGTCTGGTGGGTGACAAGATACATGCTACTAGAAAAAAAAAATCTGTATTAACACAGATACAAAACTACCTGAAAGTATTCTACCCTACCCGCTTCCTACAGACAGCTTTTAAGAAAGGGCTTCCTCAAAACACCGTAGATTAACATCACTATGTGGTAACCCAGTAATTAAAGAGAGCTTACTGAGATCCTCAGAGAGCTGTGGGAATTCATAGATGTGCTCGCACGTATTTTTACTGCTGGGGATGCAGAACCCAAATTCAAAATCGAAACTCTTAAGCAATTGATCCCGGAAGTAGTGCCTCTCAATCATGCGGAAGTTATTAATGGGTTTGTCCCCTACTGTGAATTCCACCCTGAAAAAGAAGGATAAGATTCAAGTGAGCTTTCTTCCTTACGTAGGATTTTCAACCATTCCTGAAAGGTAGAAGAGAGCTCTTCTAAAAAAAGCCAAAAATCTAAAGCAGTGGTACTAACCAAATTATCGTTTCCTCTTTTTCTTAAAGCATGCTACAGGGACACAACATAGCATTACAAATCATAGATTACACTATATTTTTTATTCTTTTTACTCAAAAAAAAAAAAAGGACATGCAAGACAATTTTACAATCTTAAACTCATCTTCAGTGAAGAAAAGATCCCTCCAACTCTACTGGACCGGCGCTTTACTAGATCACTCACACTGGAACTAGATGTTCCTTATTGCTTTGGGGTTTTATACAAGTTACTTTAGTTCTTCTGGTGGGTACTAAAAAAAAGCCAGATCTACAGAAAATGGTCTTTCTTCTGTTCCTGCTCTGTAGGTAGTAAAGAGGGACAAGTTTCAACCAGCACTATGGTCACGTTTCTCTTACCAAGAAGCATGACCTCTTGGAGAAAGATAGGTAATAGTTACATACCATACACTATGAGTAAGCCAGGAAGACACTGCTACTAGTTTGGCACACATCAAAAGTTGGGTATTTACCATTTTAACCAAATAGTGGCCAAAGAGATGCTAATTGATACATAACTTTGATTTTTCTTCCAAAACAAAATCTAAATGGTGCACATCTTTCAAATTAGCAAGAAGTGGTAATGCGCAACCTTGCTCTCAACATATTTTCTCTGATAACAAATTTTAATTCTTTGGATCATAACCAAATGCTGGATTTTAATAAAGCTCTTGAAAATACTTCTTTTTTCTTTTTTTCAAGCAAGGCTGCTGTACATCAGTTCTTATGAAACAGACATTTGCGGCTGAAGGGATCTATCAAACCGCACTCCAACTTCTATCCAAACTAATGATTTCTGTATGCCTGAAACAAATAGGTTTGTGCTGGAAACTGTAACTGATGCCCAATTATAGTATCATGGACTTAATGACATAATAGCAATGGGCATGAAGCTCTTGATTAGATCTACTAATTTAAACTTAAGTGAAGGTAAAGAAAAACAAAGACGACAAAGAATCTGCCATGCTATGGCCCAATAGCCTTCTAAAATCTCCAGTACAGACAAAGAGGCCCACCAGCCTGCTCTTTGGAGGGCCAGAAGAGGAAAGACAAGCCAAAAATTGCATCTCCCCATGCATGCTGTTTAACTGCAGATAAATCTGTAGTTAATAGTAATAATAGCATAGCTAGTAGTAATTACTACTAACTTTTACTAAAGAAACAATACACTCTGCCACCTGTATTACAGTAACAGTAACTTTGGCCTAAAGCCTTACAGAAAAATACTTCAGGTGTCACGTTTTGGTGTGGTTTATTGATGGATGCAAGCAGTACTACCAGACATGCCAAAGATCATTCTAGTACTTAAAGTGACAAACATTACTTCATCATTTCACGTGCATCTTTGGATTCATATTTTGGGGGGGAATGCAACGTGGAAGACTGCAGACACACCTTCCAAAACTGGCAGAGCCTCTGACAAACAAACTATAAAGCACAGAAAAGAGCTGGAACACCTGCGTAGTCTGTCCACCTTATTTTGCCCCTTTTAGCACTTATCTCTTCAACCCCATGCCTATTCCTGAGGTAAAACAACAAGCTAAAGGGATGGAGAAAGCAAGGCATCCAGCAAAGATGCCTGGAGATCCTTATAATAACAAAAGATCCCTCTTACATCAACATCCTGAAAGGACCAACGAGCAACAGCCACTTTTTACAAGATTTCAGCCATTTCCAGTACTAGAAAAAGTAGCACAGGAGCAATTACTTACGTGGCTCCCACTTGTCGAAGTCTAAGAAAAGCTGGCGTAAACTGATAGCGTACAAACCGTCCAGCATTGGGGTCAACGTCCTTCTTGTCATTGTGTTCACGTTCTGGAAAAGCGCAAAGTAAAGCTCCGTCACAGTCGTCTGAGAAACAGAAACTCAGTGAAAATACTTGCAGTCGTACATTATTGAGTCATATAAGCCAGGAAGCTATTCTGAGAAAGCCCAATGATGTGCTCACACTCCTCCTGTCGTCTCTAAGGCATCTACTACTGGTCACTCAGAGACAAGAGATATTGCACGATGGCCCTTTGGTGTCACACACTTATCTTCTGAAGTGACTTACTGCTCCTACCTCTGATTCAGGATTGCAGCGTGACTCTGAACAAGCCATTTCACCTCAGCATGTCTGGTTTGCTATCTATAAGCTACAGAAAACTTCCTCTCACCTGCAGGGAGATGGGGAAGATTTAAAAGAGTGCTTGACCAGGAAAAGAACAGTTGCCCTGGGTTTTTATTACCACTGGCAACAGGTAACACTTTGATGGTTACAAGTAACACCTAAAAATTATGAAGAAAACAAAAAAGGCAAATTTTCCGCTTCTCTAATTTGCACAATTGACAAAGTTTCTCCCTTTTGGAAATACCATCTGATATCTGAGTGAAAGGCGTTAGACTAACAGTTAAACTATGTACAGGGGGACTAGCTGATGAACAGCCAAGAAGCGAACACACGGTGATCTCCTCCTCCTCCTCTGCTTCTGTTTACAACATCCATCTGTCCTTTCCCATCACAGATGGCAATCATCAGAATACAGCAGCAACGAGTTCTGTTCAGTGTGTTGGTACAGAGGGACACCTGAATAGTATTTCTGCTGCAAGCCGGGACTCTAACCCTCTTGCAGTTGAGAGCATCTCCTATTTTGGGGAAATGTATTGAGTAAAACGAGCTGGAGAAGGCAAAAGGAAGCAGATACCAGCATTTGTTTGTTCATGAAAACAGTATTTTGTGTGTGCGCTCACCTGAAGCCGCTGGTTTGGTGATTTCAAACAAGACTGTGCCAGATTCCATGTCCCGGATTTTGAACCTGGTGAAGTCTATCTTGTAAACATTTTCCTCTGGAGTACACAAATAATCTGCAGAGGAAAACAAATTTAAATGAAGGCTGCCCAGATTTACCAGGTATTTCTGGCTGTTCTTTGGAGGTCACAATCAGCAGTGAGAACAGCCCAAGACACCTCCACTATGTCCTAGTTTCGGCTGGAATAGAGTTAATTGTCTTCCTAGTAGCTGGTACAGTGCTGTGTTTTGCAGTTAGTATGAGAAGAATGTTGATAACACTGGGATGGTTTCAGTTGTTGCTAAGTCCTGTTTAGACTAAGTCAAGGACTTTTCAGCTTCTCCTGCCCAGCCAGCAAGAA
>JAVKLA010000084.1:5967914-5978778 GCA_034782735.1 Sagittarius serpentarius | reverse complement strand
CCCAAACTGGCCAAAGGGGTATTCCATACCATGGGATGTCATGCCCAGTATATAAACTGGGGGAGTTGGCCTGGGGGATGGATTGCTGCTTGGGAACTGACTGGGCATCAGTTGGTGAGTCATAAGCAATTGCATTGAGCATCACTTGTTTTGTGTGTTCCAATCCTTTCATTATTATTGTCACTTTATTGTTGTTACTAGTGTCATTGTTAGTTCCTTCCTTTCTGTTCTATTAAACTGTTCTTATCTCAACGCACGAGTTCTACCTTTTTTCCAATTCTCTTCCCCATCCCACTGCAGGGGGGGTGTGAAGTGAGTGAGCGTCTGCGTGGTGCTTAGTTGCTGGCTGGGCTTAAACCACAACACGCTACTACCCTGTTTTTAATCCAAAACTAATGTCTCTGAAGACAGCCTCAGTTCTGAATGCTCACACTGCCCTGCTTGGACAGGACAGGGAAAAGGCTTCTCTCCCCCAGCACTCAGAGGTCATCACCTTTTTCCAGCCCTCTGCCAGTATCTTCTGCATCCATTTCCCCTCAGGGCATTGAGAACAGTCAGCATCTCCATCAAATCCTTGCCTTTCCAGTGTAAGAGGCTTTGCCTGTTTTAAAAACTGCCCTCTGGCAGAACGCATGTGCTAAGCAGCTTTGTGAGCACTAAGCTGACTGCGCTTAACTGGAACAGGAGTGTCCTCCCTTGTGCCGCCTCCCCGCCGCCTCCCCTATCTCCAGCCCTCTGCAGACAAAGCATGGCCTCTTCTCTCCACCAATGCTTGTCCCATGCAAGGACTTTTTTTCTTCAGCATTGAAAATGGTGTTGAAGCCTTTCCCGGTATTAGGAAACCAGCCTGGGAACAGAACCCTTCCCTGCTTCCACCAGAGTTGGTATTTTTGGGAGAAAGTCCTTGTTTCTGGCTTCAGCCTTGCTGTGCCCCGAGACAGCTTCCTGGCCTGGGTATCAGCCTCCTCTCTGGGGAAAGAGCAGAGGTACTTCTTTCTCACCGCACACAGAAATGCAGACTGAAAGCAGCTCCGATAACCTACTTTATCCTGACAAATCTAAATAAACGTTGTATGTATACAAGCTGGGTTAGCTTTTGAATGACGGTGCACCTGCATGTTGTAGGAGACTTGTTTTGGAGGTTCTAAGGCGAAAGTAATACTTTAACATTCTAATTCTAAGCCCTTTCTCAGCTACTAATTCCTGCTGTTAGTCTGGGTTAACCACTTCTGTCTGCTTTCCTGTTTCTAAAATTCAAATACATCCATCCACCTAAGGCTTACTCATTGACTATACGAAAACAAGTTACAGCATACTCGGAGATCATACCTGCCCATTACAACCCCTGCTTCAGTGCCGGTATAACAAATCGGGTACCTGCATTAGGGTTGGGGGTTATGGTTCATGGGCAGTGGTTAGCGCATCCCATAGATGAGGAGTTAACAAAAGATTGCTGTGGTGCCGTAAGAGAACATCCCAAACACCACGCATTGCAGCCACCAGACGGCAAGGCCCTTATGCTGGGATCTGTAATTACAGAAATCAGGCCTCTCTGTAGTGAGAGACAAAGCTAGCTGTAGTCAGCACTACGGAAGATTGCTCCTAGGCGCCGCTGAGCACGAACTGCACATCTAGCACCTGTACTTTCCTAGAAGCCTTTTATTCTTTGCAAATCTCCTTAACTTGGAGAACTGTCTGAGTGCTCACTGGTACAAGGAACAGAGGTGTTAAACGTACTCTCTGGATGGTTTTATTGCTCTCCATCACGACCATCATATGTTGAACGCTCAAAGGAATGGGCTTTAAGAGAGAGGACTGTGTGCAAAGCATCTCTGGCATTTGGCAGGGAGGTTTCCCTTTCCTATCAACCCAGCACAAAGGAAAACTAACACCAGTACCCACACTATCAGGAAGAACAAGATAAAAGCTCGACCTTTTTACTACCACAAGAAAACACAAGCCTGCTGTTAGACGAAATAGCCTAAAAACCACACAAAATCCTCTCTTCTGTCTTTACCAGTAGCCACGGAGGTGGGACAGAAATCTAAATCAAACCCTCGCCTGAAGCCCCAACATTTAGCAATCCTCAGGTAGATGTCCTGCAATTACACGATGATTTTAGGTTCTAGCACATCACCCAGCCCAAATTCTTAACCCGTCCCACAACTTCCCGGCTCCAAGCAGCCGCACGCAAAACACAAATTGACAGAAGCAGGCACAGCTTCCCACAGTCCCGGCTTCGCCTCCCTCAGCCCGCGGCCGCGCTCCGACCAGCTGCTCTCCACGAAGGCAAGGGGCTGTACCAGAACAGGCTGGCGGTCGCCTGGGAGCCCGGGACACCTTCCCTAGAGCACGCAGGCAAAGTCTGAAGCCTCGTTTGTCTGCAAGTTAATTATTAAGTGTTTTTCCTCCTGCAGAATTCCTGCCCATCCAGCACCATGGCAACTGCTTTATCCCCCTCCTTGGCAGTAGCGTTGCTGCAGTAACAGTGTCCATGACTCATCTGGAGGAGAGGAGAGCCAAGCAGAGCCACCAAAGGGGAGTAAACCCCGGGCAGAATCCCCACCAGGCTCCTGTTCATTGATGTTTGCACCCCTGCACTATATTTTCCAACACTTTTTGCACTGAAAATATTTTAAATCTTCTTTTTCTTTTTTAAATCAACGTGCCAGTATCTAACTGGATGATGTCTGGGAAGATTAGCTGCCAGAGTACTGCAATCAAGTGGTTTTTTCCTCCTCTGGCAGTGCCCAGTCTCCTAGCAGGAAAAAAAAAAAGAGGTATATATATTCCTCTCAGTCTGTATTAAATTTGTTTGCTGTAATTCCTGTTCAAAAGTCAATCAAAAGTAGCCGCGTGCTGGTTTTTTCCCCATACATAACAGAAGCCTGCAGCTGCACTCGAAGGTCTTATTGGGAACGTGCTGCTTGCAATTGGCAGATACTTCCGCTTAGCTGAGCACTGTCAAATTTGCTAATCTCGCTCCATATACATTTATTTTTAAATTACTGTAGGGCCTAGTTGCCCACACTTCCGCGACACACTTAAATGTGTCATCTGCTTTCATTATCCTAATTCACCATCAGCACAATTTGGGGAATGGAGGCAGCATCCATATCTATTTTAGTTAGACATAAGGCAGCTCAAACCTCCATCGAGCGAAGCGGATCATTACAAGAAAGGCAGGCTTGGTCTCTCAGGACAGAACGTTTTCTCATTTCTTCCACTTCCCCTGAAACAGTTTCCCCTGCGTTGTTTCCCCGTTATTAACCAAATAATCGTGGTATCTCCTGAACAAACCTTCAGTACTCACCTGATTCAGGGCTGACAGCACACTCTGAACAAGGGATGAAGGGATGGACACATCAGCACCGTCTTAGGAAACTCAGCAGATTGGCTTTTGTCCTGAAGTACCCACATTAAGTAGTGCAAAAACAGGTCACAAAAGAGGAGCATTTCCTGCTCCTTCCTAAAGCCCAGTGAATTGCCATATCCCAGACCTCTGTACCCAAACCCTTCCTGGAAAGGTTTCACCAACTAAGTTGAACTTGTTCGCAAAGCAAAGAGCAAACTCTTGCAACTTGGCCAAGTCTGGTATTAGCAGCTACTTCTCACTCACACATCACTATTCCTGCTCGCGCCTCTGCAGCTTCTTTCCCATAATCCCTGTAGCGTCCCCAAAGATCTGCACCCCCCACTATTAGAGCTATTTTCTATCTTAAGACCTGCCATGGTTTTGAAGGGTTTGGAAGCACAACTAGCCACACTGTGGTGGTCTGAGGAAGCAGCAGAGGTGACAGACTTCCTGAGCCAGACACACTGGATTCCTTCCTGAATTTTCCTATTCCCTTTGTATGAAAAAGTGATTCCAAAAAAAACCCAAAGAGCAATCCGTAGCAGGGCATTCGTTAAGAGGTGTCTAGCTTTGTTATCAGAAACAGTGGATGCTCATTCCCTGTTCGCAGTTCTGAGGTGGTACCTCTGCTGTCCAATCCAGAGCAGAGCCGGTTCTCATCCAGGAAACCTTCCTCCCCTCCCAAGAACAGCCAAGACTGCAAAAGAAACCGGCAAAACAGCCTAGACAAAGACAGCAGGCACTGCCTATTCTCTTGTGAACAGTGGTACGCTGTGAACCCTGGTGTGTATTACCAGCCATGTATTTTAGCAAGATGGTGTTACAAAGGAGCACAAAAGGTGAGGGATAATACAGTGCTAGATAACACAAGAAGAAAGCTAATAAAGGCACTTTCTCCTCCTGCCCCTCTCCCTGTCATTTCAGTTATCCAGTGGATGAGATTAGGTATTTGATCCTCATCAGAGAAAGCTAAAAGTCGATCCTGTATTTTCAGATTTCCTTTGCAACCACCCCACCAGGCACATTTTATCTAGAGGAGTTCATGGGCAATAGGGTTAGCGCTCCTTGTTGTGGGCTGTGCTTCTTTCAAGATGCCTTCTTCTTCCCTGCAACCAAGAGAAAGCACATGTCCCCTCTCACAGACATTACAGATATTTCTGCAGTGCTCATCAGAGCGTCTAAGCTCAGATCGGACAGCTCCTGTTTGAAGGCTTTAATAGCCCACAAAGGAAAGCAAAGAGTACCTGGGGTAAGAAAGAACTCAAAATCTGGTCATGAAAATGGGTGTAAATCAGGAGGATGCTATACAAGAAACTGATGCAACAGCAGTGACTTGTAATAGGGACATCTCTCCCCAACACAGGCAATAATAAGCATTTGGGGCATGAGAAGGCTCCTGTAGCTATGCAAGCCTATTTCTTAACATGCATTAGCCAACAAGGTCAGAAGCTATTTTGAAGACAACTCCCAAGACATATGCCAGGTATAAAGCAAAGACAACTGCAGAGGAATTGCTAGGAGCTGGAGATTAGGAGATTATCAGATTGAAGAGTCTCAGGAGGAAGCGAACAAAAATAGCATGAACCCCATGAAGACACAGAGCAGTGACGCAGGACAGAGTGCAGGACCTCGAGGGGAAGGCAGGGCAAGTTTCAAGCAGTACTGATACGCCTGCTTAGACAACTAGAGTTGTCTAAGGCAACTAACTTTCTAATTAAAGAAAAAATTAAACCATTTCCCCTGCCCTCTGCCTCAGCAGTTCAAGTTCCGTAAAGAGAGGGGCAGAGAAACAAGCTTAAGCCAGCCAGGATCCACTCCATTTCTAAAGCCGTGGGTTTTGGATAAGAAAAGACAGTGGGGGTAAATAGGGAGGGAGGCACCTGCAGCCCTCCCGCCTAGCTCCATAATTAGGCTGCTGTGAATGCTCCAGAGGGAAAATCTCACACTAGGAGGATCCCACGAGAGTTTTTCTGCAGCGGCACATTTACCGGCCAACACCGTGAACGAAGCCGAGGGGTGCATCCCAGCGGGCTCTGAGCTGGGGCATTTACAAAGGTCCCCATAGCCCGTAAGGTGTACCCACCTGGCAGTGTGCCTTGCACCGCGTCCTGTCGCATGGCTCACCAGGCTCTGCTTTTTGTGGCAGCCTGCTCGTCTTTTTTAGCTAGACCTTTCCAGACTTCACCCTCTCACAATTAATTTGATCACAGCCCTCCAGGCCTTGTTAAGGAAGGATGGAGCTGCTCTTCCCCCATCCCCAAGGCATCCAAACACTCTTTCCTGCCCCCTTGTTCGTGCTGATTGCCCTCAAAGTCTGAAACCACATGCACAACATTAACAAAGTCAGCTCACTTTGCTCTTACAGAAGGCTAAGCCAGAGCAATCAGGCCCTGCCCAAACCCCCAGGCTGACTACCCCAGCATATGCCACAGCTTTCCTCTTACCTTGGCCATTTCCACCAGGGATGGCCCAACCCCACTACACTGGCAGAAGGAGGAACCCACATCAGCTGCCAGCCTGGCACCCTGTGCTACGCACATGCCATGTGTGCTGCCCCTGGAAATCTTAACAGTCCATATTGTACTGCGAGACTACTAAAAAAAAAAAAAACCCTTCATGTACACAACACTTTGGGTTGCGCGTTATCACAAAGCCTTGAAAAAGGTTCATAACATATGTGGTTTCGCCGAGGAAAGGAGTCACGGTGAGAGCAGCTTGACACAGCTCTGCCATATCGCTCTGCGACAAGAAATCAGCATATCAAAACGCTTTTACACATCACAGCCCTGGAGAACTCGGAACAGTGATTCATTAACCTCCTCACAAACACCCCCAGCTAATCAGAGCTCCTCATACAATAAATTTTCCCAATTAACTGGGGAAGGAAAGGAAAGTCATGGTCCAGGAGCAGCTTTGAAGATTGATTTGCGCACCTCAGCTTCCCGTTAACGCTACGGGGAAACTGGCTTGAAAGTCACCCACAAAGGGTCTGCCCTGACCGACCCGTCGAGGCAGCCCTCTGCCAAGCCAGCCTTTAGCTAAAGCTGCCGAGAGAAGTCTCAGAGAAATCCCAAATGACAGCTTGGGGAAGAGATTAGTTTCAGAAATGATTAAGTACATCTTCCTTATTTTTAGGTTTTGTTTTGTAATTGTTTCCAAGTATGTAATCAATTATTTAACCCATTGGTTTGCTAAAATAAAGCAAGCTTTAGAATAAAGCTTAAAATATAAGCTTTAATCTAGCATTATAAACCATACAGGTGCCTGAAGCTGTGATAAGCAGGGCAGCCTCAGAGGCTGAAGCTTGCCTTTCGTTACCTACCTGTTTGAAGCCTGGTACTACTGCACACTGGCAAAAGAGGACGGCATTACGGGGGCTGCAATATCATCTTTCCGCTGACCACTGATGACTAATCCCAAAGATAGAGGAAGAAATTAAAGCTCTGCTTGAATTAACCTTACCCTGCAGCTATCATGGGAGTAGCACAGCATGACCCAGCAAAGCTGTGAGATGCAGCATGGTCAATGACATGAGGAACAGTGCCCGGGGATGCCAGGCCCCAGCTCCTCAGCTAACTCCGTACGGCAGGACATGGCATTTGCAGACACCGATATCCCAATAACTGCAGACAGACGCCTCTGATTCTCTGGCTGTTTCAGTAATTAATTGCAATTTGAACTGAGCTCTGCCCTGCTCCTTTGCTAATTCTAAATTAATCACGTCATAAGGTTTTTCCTCTTTTTGTAACCGCAGTTGGGTGAGCAAGTAACAAATCTTACTAATTGCAAAGAAAACGGTTCATTCGCCTTACACCTCATCCAGCTGGAGCAGCGCCAGAGCCAGCCCAGCCAAAAGGCCCAGATATTCCAGGGCAGCACCCCAAATCCATCAGGCTGGACCCTAGCATGCCCGGAAACGTTACAGCCCTTGAGCTGCTGGAGAATTTAACATTGAAAGGATGCAGCATATGCAGGACAGTTTGCACAACTGCCCCCTTTAAGCCTATTAGAAGCACATTTAGAGCAGAGCCCAGCTGGCTCTTCTGGCTGGTTGCAGACGGGGTTTCTCCGGGTTAGCACGAAGCATGCTCTTGCCACAGAGCCACATCCTGCATCTCCACCCTCCCGGCCCGAGACATTTAACTTTTGGTCATTTATCAGCCCTACCTATTGGAAGAGGGAAGCCCAGCTGTGCTTCCTGATGCAAAAGCGAGGGCTTTCCCTAGACCCAAAGGCCAGAGCAGGGCGAACAGCCTGCCTGTAGCCTGCCTGCACGCTGCATGGTCAACAGGTAGCGACCACACGCAGCAGTTTGGCTCCACAGAGACCCAGCTCTTCCAGGGCTGAAGGGCAAGCAGATTTGCCCAGCGTATCGGGGAGCATCGAGGAGCTCTGCAGCAGGCAGAGCAAGCATAAGATGGTAAACCCCGGCTCCAAAAGAGCATCTGCAAGATTAGCACGCCCCAGGCAAGTGCAGGGCTGCAAGGACCCTCCCGGGTGTGAGCACGGTGCCCTGCTGCCACAGGCAGCCATGTTGTGGAGTCCCTTTTGTAACTGGACCCATACCGTACTCCACACAGCAGCTAGGATTCTGCCTCTCCCCATGCAAGCTGGAAGGCCTTTCAGAAACACACAGGCTACTCGTGGTGTGAGTATTTCTAAAACACATGTTTCTGGAGTACCAAGCCCTCCTCTAACATGGTTCATCCTGGGCTCTGTTTGCTGAAGCAATGTTAAAACGTGGCCAGGCGACTCCAGGTCCCCGGGCAGCACAGCTTAACTGCAGTCCCTCGACAGTGCGAGCTACTGTGTTACTGGCCCGTGAGTCTGGATACAGATGAATCATGATCCATCTAGAACAACAAAGGACATCCAGGGCACCAGGACGTTTCTGCTGCAACTCCACCACCAACTGCCCCTTCAACTTCAAACTGTCTGCAGCACCAGAACTTTGGGCATCAAAACCGGAATTGCTGAAATAGGGCGTCGTGTCTGCTCTGACTCAGCATCTCCAAGGGTGAGGTTGGGGCTGGCGTAGCCACGAACTTCTCTCCCATGGTCTGGTCCTTCCTCCTCCCTGCAGCACCCTCCCCTCGGAGCAGAAGACTGGGATGGTTTCACGGTGGTATATTTGGCAATCTGTTTTTAAGAGCTTGCTGTGGCACGTGGAAAAGAGAAAAGGCCACAGAATGCCCCAAATAATGGTTACATATCAAGGAACAGAAAAACATTCTTGTAGCTTTGCTCTCTGTGTTAAACCCACCAGGCGGAAAACCAAGCTTGAGAAGGGGTGCTGCAAAATACCCCTAGTAATAAGATACAATATGCTCAACCTGTATCCCCAAGCACACGCTGAGGATTTCAGGTGCAGAGAGCATTTGCTGGCTCCCACGTCCCCAGCAGGACAGACAAGCACTTCCCATGGGAAGGCATTACCCACGGCTCATAGCGGTGCCTGGTTCTTGTTCGGCGTGACCCATCTGCAACCCCTGCGCTACCCTCGTACCAGCAAGTCCCATAGCAGGAGGGGAGCAAAACATTTTCACGCATTTCACACCTTCCCTGTGCTCCAGAGAGCAATGCCCCGCGGTTGGAAGAGGCAGGCGACAACCAGCTCCACTCCCAGCCTTGCTCTGAAGCCAGGGTGACCAGCTCAGCCTTTCCTACGCCCTGGGAACACAGGTGCTTACCAAGAGCCACGCACCATCCCCACTGGCCAGAGCAATTTCACGTGAGGTCTGCACACCCTGGGAGCGATGGTGCCGGGTGGCCATGTGCCTGCAGCCCCTCCAGACAGCACCGCCGACGGCAGGGACACGCAGGCTACCCTAAAGCAAGCGTGCAAAGTGCTTAATGCGGCCGTCGCTTGGATTCACCACCTAACTGCTGCTCCTCTGAGTATGCTGGCAGTACGCTTCAGTGCCTGCTGCACAGCTCTCCCTGCTATAAGGCAGGGGATTTCTGGGCCTGGGCAAGTGAATCACACTGCTGCAGCCCATCAGACCATCTCAGCTAAAAGAAGGGGAGCCAAGGACTCCCCAGCATCAACAGCCCCTCCTTCCGAGGAGCTTCCATAAGCGCTTTCTGAGGGCTAACGCCAAGTCCCTGCAGGGCTTTCTTCCTGCCCTCCCTTCCACCCTGCTCACCATGCGCACAGGCCCACGGGGCTGCCTGCACGCACCGATACTCACAGCCGCATCCTTCTTCTCCGGGGCTCGTCATGCCGCACAGCCCTGGCCTGCGACACGAAACCTGCTCTTGTGCCGCATCGCGGAGCGCTCCCAGGCAAAGAGGAGCATGGCCGGGCACCCAGGCCAGCCCCCTCCTCCCTGCCAGAAGTCTTCTTCCCCTGCCCAACCTGCTGCCTGCAGAGAGATGACCCAAAGGTCCCAGGACGTGCAGAAAGGCCTTTTTGCGGGCAGCGGGGCTCAGGCCACCCCTGGGCATTGCGGAGGCCAGGCTGGCCTGAGGGACGTGCCTTCTCGCAGCCCAGTGTGCTGCAACCCCGACAGGTCCAATGCAGCCGCCGTGGCTGTGGCCGTTGCCGTCGCTGCGCAGGCAGCTGCCCGGTCCCAACCGAGCTGTTCTGCCAAGCACAACAAACCTTCCAGCCGGCACGCTCCTGTGCCTGCCGTCCCCTGAGGATGCTCTGAAGACCAGCGGTGCTATAACTGGGGAAGGGGAAACTGGGGGAGGGGGGGTGGTGGTGCTGCAGGATGGGGCTGCAGTGAAGCCTCCCCATACTGCAGCCACGGATCCAGCCTGGCCCCCCCCGCCCCAGCCCCAGCCCCACTGCTGTGGGCACAGGCTAGGGGCTCAGCTTGGCCCAGCCCTGTGTGCAGGGGCACAGACACAGGGGAGAGGAGACAGAAGGAGCACCCAGGGGCATCTCATCACCGACCTTCGGTCCCGGGGGGGGCGGGGGGGAGCTGCTCCCCAGCCTGTGCAGCCCTGGGGCAGGGCGGGGGGGGCCATCATCCCCAGCCCTGAACCTCAGCTCCGGACATCCCCTGGGGGAGGGCCGGTCCCTGGTCCTTAGGTGGCACCCAGACCCCAGGGGTACCACATCCCCGGGGCGGACCCCGTCCCCTGCGGTACTGCATCCCCGCTCCTTGCCCCCCGGGGAGGGGGGGAGGACGACGACGATGACACCAGCTCCCCCGACCACCTTCCCCCCCCCCGCCGGCAGTTAGTCCCAAGAGGGACACAGTCCCCCATTCCCTACGCCCCCGGGTCAGCTCTCAACCTCCCCCCATCCCGTATCCACCCCACCCCCCCCCGCCGCCCCCGGTACGCACCGCTGGTGACCCGCTGCAGCCCCAGCACGTCGTCGGGCCCGATGAGCGCCTTACGGCCCAGCTCCTCCTCGGTACGCGCCGCCGCCGCCCCGGCCCCGGCCCCGGCCCCGGCCCCGCTGCTCTTCTTCACCTTCATGGCCCCGCCGCCGCCGCCGCCGCCGGTGTGAGCGGCTCCGGCCCCGCTGCGCGCCGCCGTCGGCCCCGCCGCACC
>JAVKLA010000084.1:5928686-5942665 GCA_034782735.1 Sagittarius serpentarius | reverse complement strand
ACACCCTCCAGGCCCCCCCCTTGCACACTTTGGGGGCCCCCCCTTCAACCACTCATCCTCCCTTTGCACCCCACACTTGCCGCAGCCCCCCTGCCCCGGGGCGGCCCGTGGGGTACCTGCAGCCCCCACCGAGCCCCGGCGCAGCCCCGGGCACCGACGGGCTCACAGATGAGACCCCAGAGGGACGAGCGCAAGGGCTGGCCCTGGGGTGATGGGGGTGCTGCAAGGGATGCCCAAGACCCCAAAAGCGGGTGCCCCAAGCAACCCCCAGGGAAGGGCAGAGGGTGAAGCCACAGCCGGTGGGGTGCTGCCGCGCTGAGAGAGGGTACGGCGCCGAGCCTGGCACTGCGGCGTCAATGGGGAGGCGAATAACGAGCCGCTGGCCCAAGACTGTTCCAAATTAAAAACTCTTTATTTAAACTCTCTCCCGTTCCCCTTTCTCCCAGCCTGGAACGATCCTGCTGCTTCACCAGACCCAGGGGCTGGGCCCAGCACCCGCACAGCAGGGAGGGGGGAAGCTCGTGGGAGCCCTTGGCACGGAGGTCTGCGCCCCACGAGGCAGCCCTGGAGCACGCTGCACCCCTGCCCCGCAGCGACAGGGCTACCGAGGGCCTGCACGTGGCTAACCCCTGCCTCAGGCATCACCGCGCCGAGCAGCGCGGGCGCCCCTGCCATAGGGGTACCCCTCCGGAGGGGGGAGCACGGGACGCCCCAGTCCCTTCCCGGCCTGCCGGGTGCTGCCATCATTTGCGCCTGCCGAAGATCGACTTCTTGCTGGGGTTCTTCTCGCCCACGCTCAGCCCGATGAGCAGACGCGCCTTCTCGTCTTCCTCCTGCTGCTGGATGGTCCCGTCCGATTTGTTCTCCAGCTTCCCCCGCGCTTCCGTGCCCGCCGCCGGCTTCAGGCGTAGCTTCTCTTTGATCACCTGCCCCAGGATTTAGGGGGCTCAGCACCCCATGGCCGCACACCCAGGCCCCTCAGCACGGGTGAGAGCCTGAGCTGCTGAGCCAGCGCGGCTGCTTCCCGCTCTGGAGAATGTGCCGCCCGCCGTGGGGTTACCACCTCCGTCCTGGGCACAGCGGCTCCGGCAGCCTCCCTGCGAGCGGGAAGGAGGCACTGCGGGATGGGGTCCCACGCACCTGTGCCACCAAGGCTTTGCGGCTGTCCCTCTTCACCGCCATGGCGAAGTCCAGCCATGTCCACGTGTTGTTGTGGTACTCCAGGCACGGCAGCACCAGGTTCAGGTCGCCCCAGTCCACGCTGTTCTTCTCGCCCTGGGTGACAGGGGTGTCAGGCAGGGTGGGATGGTGCCCCAGGCCACCCCCGGCCAGAGGGGCTGTGCCCCCTCCCCAGCACGCCCCGTCCCACTGGCTCCGCACCTTGTAGCTGACACAGAGCGGCACCTGCGGGATCTTGATGTAGATGAAGGAGTTGTTCATGGCCGCGCGCTCCTTCATCTTGTCGATGTCATCCACGGGATGCTGGGGACAGAGGAGGAGCCATGAGCAGAAGGGAAGGAGAGGGGACACAGCCAGGAAGCAGCAGGGAAGGGACAGCTGGGCACTAGGCCATGACATTGCTTCACCGGGGAGAGGCGAGAGCTGCTCTAGCATGGTGTTAGGAAAATGAGATGCTGCAGGGATCACATCAAGCGTGGAGGTGCTTGGTTGCAAAGGATGCAAACCCTCATGGCAGGAGGGAGCAGGAGAAAATGGACAGGCAAGCCAGGGAGGACATGGCTGCCCAGCCCTGCCGCCGAGGGAAAACAGACTGGCTCCACAGCAGGGCTCTCCCAGATTCCCCCCTGAAGGCAGCAGCAGGTACCTCGGGTGCTTTTCGGAATGATCTTCTGACCCCTGACGTCCGATTCAGTCCCTGAGCGACTCCCTTCCCTGGGCCCAGCGAGTCATCGGCCACGATCAGCTGCCGTGGCTTCACCACGGGGATCCCTGGGACAAGAGAGGGTGGGAGGCGGCGGCTGGTGTCCGGCTGGGGGTTAGCCGTGACCCAGACCCCTCCCCAGCTTCGCTCCTCTCCCCACCGGCTCCCTGCCCACACGGGAGATCACGAGTCCCCTGTTCCTCGACACGTGGCCCACCAGCAGCTGCCCACAAACATATCCTGGATACGCAGCCAGAGCCGCTCAAGGACATCACTCGGGTGCCAGGGAGGAGGGTGACCATGAGCCTCTCACCTGTTGTCACCAGCTTGGACTTGTCTTCCTCATCCCCCACCTCCTCCTCCTCCACATTGCGGCCGGGGAAGAAGAAACCCATCATCCTGTGAAAGAACTGGTGGGTGAGCTGGATGGTGAGGGGCACGACGTTCACCTGCGAGGAGAGAGGCACATCAGAGCCAGGCACACGCTGCCTGGGCCCCACGGAGACCCTGCCGCCTCCCGGCCCGGACCCGGCACCTCAAAGTGCTCCTTGATGGAAATGCCTCCCACGGGCGGCCGGACCTTGCTGAAAATCCTCAGTGCTAGCTGCCGTCCGGACTGGCAGGAGCTCTGGGGACGCAGCACCACCTGCAGGGAAGAGGATGGGTGGCTGGGGTGAGGACAGGCCACCCTAGCCAGGCCACCCATGGGTCCCCAGGGTGCAAGGCTGCTTGCCTTGTACACAGCGTTGGGCAGGAGGTTGTTCATCGTGACCCAGCCCAGTTCCAGCAGATGCTCGGCCGTGTCGTCAGACTTGTTGACCTGCGCACACAGACACATCAGCCCCACACGTCCCAGGCCCCGGCTCGGGGGCTGCGGGTGCCACTGGCCGGCTCGGTACCTTGCTGTAGAGGAAGCGCTGGAGCTCCAGCTCAGCTATGCCCAGCTGCCCGTCCTCCTCGGTCAAGCGCCAGCGTGCCTGGGCGAAGTAGAACTCAGTCCGCCGTGCCACACTCACGTCCTCCGGCTGCTTTCGCAGCTCCATCTTGTTGGCTCGCTGCAGCTGGAAGTCCTTGAAGCACCTGCAGCAGACAGGGGAGCGCTGGGATGTGGGAGCCCTGGAGGAAGGGGGATGCAACACTGGGGAAGCCAGAGATGGCCCCTACCTGATCAGTATGTTCAGCTCCTCACTCTCCAGCTGCAGGTCAGCTTTCTCCTGGCTCAGCTGCTGCTGCAGCCTGTGGTTGAGGTCGAGCAAGCTCTCGTTTTTGCTGTCATCCTGCAGGGACTGAAGGACAGACCATCCTCAGCACCCTCTGCCCCGGAGCAGGGACCCCAGGGAGCCAGGCCCTGCCTGGATGCGGGCTCACCTTCACGTTGGAGTACATCTGTTTCTCCAGCTGCCGGATCTGGGCGACGTGCTGCCTCACGGCCTCTTGCAGGTGTAGGATACTGCTGCGCTGCTCCTCGGGGTTGCTGGAGATTTCCAGCTGGAAGCGCACCCGCTGTTTCTTCTCGCTGTGCTCCTGGACATGGGGATAGGGGAAGGTTAGGATTGCCCTGGGTGCAGTGAGCGACACGGTGACCTGAAGCCTTGTGAGTACCTTGCGTTTGGGCTCCACATGCAGCAGCAGGTTGTTGACTATGTCAAGGATCATGGCATACTGCGCGGGGTTAGTGGAGATCTCCAGGTCGTGGTGGATCAGTGTGAACGTATCCACGGCTCCTGCAGGGACACACAAAGGGCAAGGGGGGGGCCTCAGCATGGCCAGAAATGGGATGCACGTGGGGACCAGCCAGAGATGGAGAGGGATGGGGAATGAGCCAAAGTGGTTACACTGGCTCCAGCGGCCACAGCATGTCCAGCATCATCTGGTGCACTGCCACGTGGCTGGGGACCCCTCCTCTGCCCACCTCTCTGATCTCAGCAGGGCCAAGACAGACCATCCTTGGACTCAGCTGACACCTGTGGGTCAGCCCAGAGCTCTAACCCCCCAAAACACACTGCCTGGATGTACCCACCCTCCTGCTTCTTCAGCAGATCCTCCTTCTCCTGGTTGGCGGGAGTCTCGGGGGGCTTTATCTGTGTGGCTAGCTCGGGGTCAATGTCATGGCTGTAGCTGATATAGTACATGCGGCAGCTGCAGCGAGAGATGATCCTCTGCACCTGCTGGGTCTGCTGGGCTTCTGAGGGCTGGTTCCAGTCTGGGGACAGGCAGGGGGACCACAGTCAGAGCGCCATGTCCCGGCATATTAAGGACCCCACAGCACAGGGCTCAGAGCATCAGCCAGCCCCCAGAGCAGGGACAGGCCAGGCGCTCTCAGCTTCACCAGCCTTGGGGTCACACGCAGGCGGGATTGGGGTAGGCAGAGCAGCCAGCTCTGCGGGCAGTACCTGTGGTGGTGCTGACCATGCCCCCCACCGCCTGCCCGCTCTCCATCAGCTCCTGCACTGAATCCAGGCTCCGTTGCCGATGCTCCTCAATATTTTTCACCTGGGAAGGCAAGGAGGCACCGCTGGCTGTCCCTGCTCTCCCTGCCTTGGCCAGGGCACTGACAGCGCTGCCTGCCCCCGACGCAGCTCGCCCATCACAGCCCCCCCGAGCCGCTCACCTCCAGCCACAGCTGCCCGTGCTCCCTCTCGGAGGGGCTGCTCTCCGTCGTGGCGAAGTACTGCATGCCGTCCAGCAAGCAGGTCCAGGACGTCTTCTGCTTCAGCGTGTCCCCGTACCAGGCGGGGTGGTGCTGGCATTGCAGCAGCTGGGCCTTCGCAGCGGACACAATCACGCAGCCCTCTGTCTCCGCGCCACGCAGCACCATCTGCAGGGGGAGAGATCCTGGGGGTCAGACGAGCCCTTCTGGGGCAGGCACGGCCCCTCTCACAGCAACGCCATGGGGAGCGGAGAGCGTGGGGACAGGCAGGCTGGCCGAGGGCAGGTACCTGGCAGTTGACCAGCTCGATGAGGCAGTTGCGGTTGTAGATGTCATCGGTTTGGCAGGCGGCAATGCCGCACAGCTGCTCGCTAGCCCCTGACTCCTCCTCCGTGAAGACCACAAACTTGTCCGTCTCCTCAATGAGCTTCTGCAGCATGTAGGCCCCTGGGGAGTGAGAAAGGGTCAGCGCAAGGCTGCGGCGGGCTGGCTGGGGGCGACAGGGTGAAGGCAAGCATGGCTTTGGGCTAGCATGCACATTGCTGGCCGTGGGTTTCCCCTTGCTGCCCACCATGCCGTGCTCACCCCCTGAGGAGGCTCTCTCGGGACGGCCGCTGGTGATGGGAGCGGTCACTCTGGCAGGGACAGAATGAGCAGAGAGCGGTCCCCGCTTCAGCTTCTTGGCTTGCAGTTGCGTGTCGATCTTCAGCCCCTTCAGGGCCTCGGTGGACAGGTTGCGCTTGAGCACAGCCGCTTTCTTGTAGCCGTCGTAGAGGCCGAAGGCGATGTCCCGGTTGGTGGTGGTCCAGGATGCCCGCAGGTCCACCAAGTGCAGCTGGTGCGTGTGGAAACCATCGTCCCCATCCCGCAGGGGCAGCTCCTGGGCAGAGAGGGTCGGAGCCTCAGCATAGCAAAGCCACCCCCAGCCCCTGCCCGCGGGCTTCACACACAGGGACTGGGAGCCCTGCCAGTCCCTGCAGGCAAAGCGTGGGGACCCAAGCCCAGGGGACCACCCCAGAGCCCTCAGCAGGGCCCCATACGAGGGATGCTGTGGCCGGACCAAGGCATCCTTTTGGCCAGGCGCTCGGGAGATCAGAGGCCCTGCAGGTCTGTCTTCTCTCCACCCAAATCCCTCCCCCATTGCACGCAAAGACAAAGGTCCCCTTGTCGCAGGGGGATGCCATCAGGCCAGCACAGGCTGCACGCCCTATGTGTTTGCAGTGGTACCTCCTCAGCCGTGCGGTTGCTGTGCCGCTGGTAGGTGAGGGAGGACAGGCTCAGCAGATGGGTTTTCTTCACCAGGGTGTCGAGCCGGTGGTCGGCGTTCTCGTCACAAGTGGAGGCCATGAGGTGCACGGTGACCTGGCTCAGGTCGCTCACCATCTGTGTGATGCTCCACTCCGAAATGAGGCGTCGCATCACTGTGCCGGCTGGGGGACAGGGAGAGGGGTCACAGCCGGGGCCCTGCCCTGCCTGGAAGTGCTGCCGGCAGGGTCCCCACTCACCTTGCGGGATGAGCCGCTGGGTGCCGCGAGTGAAGATGTGCCCTTGGCAGCACTCCACCTGGATGCCCCGCTGCTGGGCAAAGGAGGCCCAGTAATGCACCTGCGAGGGAGCAGACAGCAAGGGCTGAGAGCCCAGCGCAGGCAGAGCGGGGAAGTAACGCTGGACCCCCCACCCCCAGGACTTGCCTGCAGCCGGGGGAAGAGCGCGGTGTAAGACAATTGCTTGTAATGCTGCCCCAGCTTCTTCTTACTGGGTTTCATGTTGTTGAAGAGCTTCCCGCGGCAGATGGGGCGCGTCACGCTGGTCCACGTGGCCCAGAAGTTCTGCATCCAGCGAAGGGTGCTGCTGTAGAGCAGGATCCGGGGCTGGGAGTGCTCTGAGAATACACCTGCCGTCAGCCAGCACTGCGGGGCAGGGACACAGCAGCACCCAACCCAGGACTGATAAGGATCGCTAAAACCAGCATGCCCCGCCCCGTCCCCCTCAGCCCCGAGGGATCCCCAGGGCGCTGTCACCCACCCTCACTGGGCCGTGTCAGGTCCATCTGGATAGAGAGGTTGAGGTTCTCAGAGCGGAAGGCACGGTAGGAGTCGTACTGCTGCCCCACCGGCACCTCGGGCAGGAACTCAGGGGAGCGCAGCACCACACCGTGGTGGTCATGGGGGTTCCCGTGGCACAGCCACTGCAGATCCAGCGTCATGCACAGGTCGGGCAGGTGCAGGAAGCAGCAGTCATCGTACCTGAACGGGGAAAGAGACCCCGGTTACCCCCCGGCACTGGTGGCAGCCCCCGCACTCCTGGGCCCACACTCACTTGGAGGCTGTCCGGACGTTGATGTCCAGGTTGCCCTTGAAGACGAACTGCCCGGGCTTCCAGTGGAAGGAGAGGTGACTCCACTCCCAGTGCATGTTCTCTGTGGTGTTGTAGGGGTCCTGCAAGGACAAGCACAGGCAGAGGCAGGTGTGAGCTGACCCCAGGCCACGGTCTGCTCCCTACCCCGGCGGTACCCACCTCGGTGGCCAGCTGGTGCAGGTTGGCCTGTTCAATGTCCATGTGCCAGTCCCCGTGGAAGAGAAGTCGGCTCTTGTCCCACCAGGGCAATGGGGCGCTGGGGTCCTCAGAGGGCTTGGTGAGGAGATCCACGCACTGGCCGATCAGGGTCCAGGCCGGGTCCCAGCAGGGCCCCCACACGATGGTGTACTGGGAGATCTCAGCTGGGGACACAGAGGTTGGCTCAGCCCTTTGTGTGTCCCAGGCAGTCCCGTCCCCGCCCCAGCACAGAGCCCCCCATGTCCCTCCAGCTCTCACAGTGGAAGTCGTGGTAGAACTTCAAGGGTGGCATGTTCCTCTCCACTGTCGCATCCCCCCAGGGCAGTCCCAGCTTCAGGACCTGGCGGCGCCGGGAGCAGGCCTGGCCGCACTGCTCGGCTCCGATCAGCCGGCCGGAGAGCTGCCAGTTCCGGATCTCAAAGAGGTAGCGAGGGTAGTCACGGATCCGCACTGCGGGGCAGAGGAAGGGCTGAGAGACGTGGCAGCGAAGGGACACTGCCCCAGTCCCCCAGCCTGGGCCATGGCAGGAGCTGCTGTCCTGCTGCATCTCTGCTCCCTTCCCGCTCCCTTGAGCCTCCAAAAATCATTGCCCCTGTTCGGTTACACATCACGTGGTGCCAGCAGGTCCCTGTCCTGGGAGCCCAGGCCACACAGCCACCGCGCTGTCCTCCAAGGTCACCCTCACGCAAAGCAACTCACCAAAGAAGCTGCCAACTCTGCCCTTCATCATGCGGCACCACTGGGTGACCATCTCCAGACCCTCAGGGGGGAACGGGCTGATGCCATCCAGGTCCCTCATCTGCTCCAACACACGCTCCGTGCCATGGAAGGACTCGTCAGCCATGGCCACCAGCTCTAAGTGGGCCAGGGTCCAGGTGAGGAGGGCCCTCCGCATGGGCGTGTTGGCATAGAGGCGCCGAGAGCGCTGGATGTAGATCTCGATGTTCTTCTTCTCCAGCGAGGCGTACAGCTCCTCGATCTTACGGGCAGGCAGCAGCTCGCCATGCTGCTTGCGTAGCGCAGCCACCTTGGCGTCCAGCAGCTGCAACCGCTTGGCACTCTCCTTGCTCTCGTCCTTCATCAGCTCGTAGTTGTCTCGTAACTTGACCTCAAAAACATCGTCCAGGAAGACCCAGGAGAAGTGTGTCACTTTGAGCAGGAGGTCGGGGGGCAGCGCCGTGCTGGCAGGGCGGCCACGCCGATGCAGGCCTTTCAGCCACTTCTGCACACCCACGGCAGCGTCCAGCGTGCGGGAGAAGTCGTACTGGTAGGGGAACTCGATGGTCACGCTGGCAAAGGAGAAGGCCCAGCCGCGGTTGCGGAGGGTGCGCAGGGTGGGGAAGGCGCAGCGGTGCAAGATGACCTCCTCCAGCTCTGGCAGCAGCTTCACCTCCACCTCCTTGAAGCTGAAGATGCTGTGTCCGTCAAAGCCAGCGGCCAGCTCGGGGCAGTAGCCGTGCAGGGCACCGCCGTGCCAGCTCACGGAGGTCCGTTCGGCAGCCAGGCTGATGTAGTTGGCCTCAGAGACAAAGGCTGTGAGCTTGGCAGAGCTCAGCTCCAGTGACAGGGACAGGAGTCTTTTGGGGGAGGTCCCATCCGGCTGGAGGGGCCCCGGTGTCTCAGTAGGGGTGGTCGGGTGGGACGCTGGGCTCTCTGGAGGCAGGGAACGAGGCATCCTGTGGCCGAGGGCGCTCCGCAAGGCTTCGTGGCACTGCAGGGTGGCCAGGGTGTGATGGTACAAGTGCATGTGGTCGGGCGGGCTCCACAGCACCGCCAGCCCCTCGCCGCACTGCACCTACACCGGAGAGAACGAGCAGGCTCCAAGTCACTGCCGGGTCCAGCACAGCACAGCCCCATCTCCTCTCCAGCACCTTTCGGTGCCAGCCAACCCTCCCCCTGCCCCATCCATCCCAGTCCCACCAGTACAGGATAAAGCAGAGGCCGGATGCCCAAACCAACCTCCAGGGAGCGGATGCTGCTGTGGTAGGTGACAGAGAGCATGGAGAGGTTGGCCACCGGGTTGGGGATGGCAGGAGCTTTGCAGCACGGCTGCATCTTCTCTGTGATGCTCTTCACCAAGGCCAGCACCATGCCCTGGACGCTGACCGTGCAGCTCTCGGCACTCCCCAGGATGGTCAGCGTGTCCAGCCGCAGCTCCAGGGCACCTAGAGAGATGGCATGTCAGAGCTGGAGGCACGGAGGAGGCACAGCACGGCAAGCCAGGTTCCTTTGACCATGGGGCTGTTCCAAGACAGCCATCTGGGATCAGCCTGGATGCTACTTACCCACCAGGGCTGAGAGTGTGAAAAGGTTCACATCCTCCACCTTCAGATCCACCTTCCAGAGCAGCCCCCAGGGCTCAGCTGAGGCAGAGGGCGGCTGCTTGGCAAGCTCAGCTCTGCTGGGCTGTGGGCAGAACAAGCGCAGGACCCTGGCCAGGCACTCCGTGCAGGTGTCCGACGACTCCACTTGCAACCCCCGGATGGTGCAGTCCAGGAAAAGCGTGTCCGACTGGGCGCTGGACATGCCCAGGGGCTGGTTGTAGCTGCCCTGCGGGACAAACAGGACGATCGCTCCCAGGCTGCAGGATGTCCCCATGCCACCATATGTCCCCATGCCACCCACATGGAGTTGCAAACAGGCATCTGCAAACAGGCATCCCCCCCTCCAAGAGCCACCCCTTGCCCCCTCAGCTCGCCCCTCACCTGCAGGTTGAAGGAGTCGAGGATGAGGGCTTCTCCCCACACATGCATGTTGGGGGGATGCGGGGCACGCTGGATGTGCGAGTCGTTGCCCACGCGCCAGCAGAGGTGGTCCACGGCCAGCACCGCTCGCTGGTGCACGCTCTGTGGCCGCAGGTGCTGGTAGTCTGCAGGCAGAGAGGAGGGGGTGAGTGCGGGCAGGGCTCGCTGCTGCCTGCTCAGCTGGCCCCGAACAGGGGCAACCCAGACACAGCCAGGCAGGGGTCCGCAGCCCCTGGCCACACACAGACATGGGCAAGCACAGAGGCGGCATGGCCCTCCCCATTTTCGTCCTGGTGCCTCTCTGACAGAGCCACCAACCCCCAAGAAGAGCCCAGCAGCCACCCTGGTGCCAGCTGCCAGCCCGTACCTGCAGAGATTGAGTTGAAGCCCAAGGCGAAGGGTGGCGTGTCCCCCAGCTGCACTGACACATTGACGTTGGACAGCGAGGCACACAGGATGATGGGCGCTATGATTTGGGGATAGCTCCTGCATGGGACATGCAGGGAGGGGCTGTTACTGGGGCGCCGTGTGCCACGGAGCCCGGCAGGGAGCAGGCCCAGAGGAACACCCTCTCCACAGGGCCCCCCCGACTGCCGGCCACCCTCCGTACCAGCCTCCCCATTCCACAGGCCGTGCACAGGGCAGAGAAGGTGCTGGGTGCCCGGGCACCCTGCCAGAGCGCGGCAGGCAAGAGGAAACAAGCTGCGATACCAGCAGCTGCGCTGAGGCCGAGTTTACCTTCCCTTGTGCCCTTCGCTGGGGACGGGCACCGCCTGGCACCTGTATTCCTGTGCCAACAGGCCCAGCCAGTGCGAAAACTCTTGGTGGCGGTAGTGGATGATGCAGGTGTTGAGCAGCACAGCAGCCGAGAGGTCAATGGCTGTGACCTGGAGCAAGGGAGAGGGCCAGGTGGCAAAAAACTCATGCCCGGAGCCAAACCAGCCACCCCCGGGGGACAGGAGCGTGCCCAGCGCTCACTCACCTGCACGCTGGTCTTCAGGGAGTTGAGGCACACGATGCGCTGGCGGCTCTGGGACAGGAGAAGGCCGTCTGGGGAGAAAGAAGAGCAGAAGTGAGGGGTGGCAGAGGGCAGCAACAGCAGCCCTGTCCCACAGGCGCCTTCCTGGCTACTTGCCCTCCAGCTGGAGGTCTACACTCATTTGGTCCAGGTCTGAGGTGGGCGTGAAGTTGCGCAGCGGGATCTGCTCCTCTTCACGCTGATACAGAAACTGCAGCAGCTTCAGGCTCCAGGTGAGGTGCCTGTAAGAAGCAGGGAGTCACTGCTAGAAGGGAACAGCACCGTCATGTCCTCCATCTCTCCGTCTCTCATTCCCAGCTGACCAGCATTCTGGCACGGACAAAGACACCAGCCAGCGCCCAGCTGCAGCCCAGCCCAACGCTCTCATCCCATCAGCAGAGGATCCCATCAGGCTGTCCTACTGGAGAACCAGCTCACGTGCCTTCCTCCTTCCCCAAGAGCCCAGCCCCAGGCCGAGCTCAGTCCTTCCCACTGGGTGGGCTCTAGGACTCGCTCTCTGTGGTCTGGCAGAGCAGGGGACGAGCAGGGAATGGCACAGTCGTCCCCAAGTCCCTGTCTCCAGCACTATTTGGGGCCAGGACAGCCTCCACCTGCCTCCTTACCTCTTCTGGCTGTTCACAGACAGCACCATGCTGGTGTTCTCCAGCTTCACCTCCACCCTCCTGGGGATAAGCTGCAGCGTGTCCCTGCTCAGCAGAGACAGGGACTTCAGGGGCTCCCCTGGGCCTGGAGAGGGACATACAGAATCACGGGAAGGCTCTTGCCCAAACCCCCACACCCTGCAGCGGGAGGGAGCGATGGCACAGCCAAATCCCTCTGGCTCCAGTGCAAGCATGGGGGCTGTCAGCCCCTGCCCTGCCCAGAGCTTGTCCCTGTCCCCATCCCTGACCTGTGCTGGGCTGTTCCCCCGCGCTGCTGCGCTGGGCCCCAGCAGTGATGCGGTGCAGCAGCGGGCTGCAGAAGAGCCCCTCGTGCAGCTCTGCCTGCAGGGTCCGGACGTGCAGCCTGACGCCCACCAGCCGCCGCTTGCTGCTCATCTCCAGTGAGAGGGAGAGCGCCAGGGCCAGCTCTGCCAGGCAGGTGTCATCCTGTATGGGGACACCGGCAAGGAGTGCACAAGGAGTCACCCAGCTCCCTGCCGGTGGAGGCTGCAGGTGAAGCACTGGGCACAGCACGGAGCTGAGAGCCTTGCAGCATTGCCCAGCCTCAGGGACGTGCTGGAACAGGTCCTCAGGGTGTCCCAGAGAGCCAGTGCCCAGGCTCCAAGTGTTGAATTTCTCCTTTCCCCAGCACTCACCAGCTGGCTGCTCCGGAGGACTTTGCTGTTCACCTTTGTCAGGCTCACCTCGCAAGTCAGGCTGGGAAAAGCAGAGAACAGAGGATGTGGGCCCTGCTGCCTGCGAACCAAGCCCCTGCCTTCTCTATTCTCGGGGACACAGGGACTCCCAAGTCCCTGCTCCAAGTCCTCCCAAAAGCAGAGCACACCCTAACTCTGTGCACAGCGCGGCAACTCTTAATTTGGAGAACACACAACTTGAGCTTCCCGTGAAAGGAAAAGGGACCAGGCCAGCCTCGGAGGAGGTTAATGTGTCACATCACAGGTGACATGGGATGCTGCTGAGCGGGATGGAGAGAGGCAAGACACCAGACTGGGGTCGGAGGAACCTCCCTGCCCCTTGAGACCCAGGGCCAGGCTGGGGAAGCAGAGCGGGGCGCAAACACAGCGTTACCTTTTCCCGTCACCGTTCAGGAGGAGACGTGTCTTGCTGGCCTGGATGTGCCAGAGAGACTCTGAGGTGGCCACGTGCAGAACCATGATGTTGATGGAGTCCATGTGGATGGAAAAGAGCTGGGGGGAAGGTGCTACTGTGAGGGATATCCGACAGCACTGCAGCCCACAACAGCCTCTCACCGAGCCAGTGCCTCACCTGGCTAAGGAGCCTCAGCAGGGAGGGTTTAAGAGTCAAGTCTGCTCTGCTTTCATTTCCATCGGCTTCTCTGGGAGCCTCCGGGATGGATGGCTGGAACCCAGGGCCCTTCTGGAGATCCGTGCGGATTCGCACCTCACCAAAACACAGCTCAAAGTAGCGCCTGCGGAAGAACAGCATGGGCAACTCTTAGAAGAGCTCACACATGGCACGCCCAGCCCCATTGCCAGAGATGCCACCTGCCCTGGGGACATGCAGGACTGGCACAAGGGCATCCACAAGACATTGCCACCTCAAAGAAGAGTGATTCGCTCCCACACAGAGCAGACCACGGGGAAACAGGGACTGCAGAAAGGTGTAAAGGCAGCAGAAACACAGTCAGTGGGGCCAGGGATGAGCCAGACCCCCAAGAGAGCAGGGAGGTAGTAGGGGCAGGAGTACATACGGCAGCTCCCGGCTCAGTTTACTGGAGATCCAGACGTTGTCGATCTCCTGCAAGGACGCACAGGTAGGTCAGAGAAGAAACAACCTGGCTCTGCCTTATGATGCTCATCCCGATGTTCCCACTCTGCTCCCAATGCCTGGCATCAGGGAGCCAGCCAAAAACTCCAAGTCTGGCCGTGGGAAGAAGGGCCTGGCACCAGCTATGGGGCTGCGCAACAGGAGCTTGGCTGCAGGAAATTGCTGCCAGCCTGGAAGTGACCGCAGCCATCCTGCCTGCCCTCATCTGCCGGCGACCGCCCCTCGCCCAGGTACCCACCACAGTCTGCTGCTCCCGCTGGAACTTGAGGCTGATGTTCTGGGCCCAGAAGAAGCCAAAGGAGCCAATCTTCAGCTCTGCCTGAAGCTTCTGTCGGCACCAGGTGACGGCCAGGTGACACGCCAGCCACCTGCGGGGACAGGCGGAAGGCCAGAGTCAGCCTCCCCACTGGGGCTGGGGACCCTCTTTGCCCTTTGAGCACCAGCTCCAGCACCCACAGCTGGATGGGAGCTCCCAGAGCCTGGCCCTGCCACCACAGGTGCCCCAAGCTGGGGCAGGGACCCCGCAGGGTCACACCCCCAGCCCTAAGGACCCCTTTTGACACCCACACCCCCCTGACACCCCGTGCCACCCCTGTGGGCTACCCTGGACTCCTGTAAGCCCCCAAGCCCCTGACACCCTCCCACCCAGCCCTGTGGG
>JAVKLA010000084.1:5892196-5924863 GCA_034782735.1 Sagittarius serpentarius | reverse complement strand
CGCGCGGAAAGGGAAGGGTCGGCCCTTTGTTTCTCAGGTACGCTGGCAGTCCGGATCAGCCCCCGCTCCGCAGGTGTAATTCCCGGAGCTCTGCGTTTGGTTTTGGAAACTTCTGACAAGGCCTTCCATGAAAAGCCGAGGGGCAGCGGCCCGGGAAGGCCCTTTCGGGGATTAATAATTGATTAAAGGGTGGCAAAAAAAAAGGTAGGGACGAGTGATTGGTGCTCACGGTGGAGTAAGGTTATTGTGGAGTTTCGCAGTCATTTCTGCTGCTTTTTTTTTTCTGAATATGGTGACGTGGAGAAGGAAAATTTAATCCTAGGTTATTTAGGATAGCTAAACCGGACTGTGGGAAGTTGCAGAGACCAGATAGTTCTGAGTGGCTGGGTGCTGGTGTGGTAAGTGAAATACGATGGCCATGGGTGTGATGAAGGTAACAAACACCGCAGCGACTGACTTTACATCAGCTTTTACTATCCAGGAAAAAGCTGTTGGTGTCTCAGCAATTATTTCTTTTAAAACATCACTTCAACACCCCGCTGTAGCCTAAAAAGGATATTTTGGAATTACCTTAAAGGAACAGGGAACAAAACAGAAAACATCATTACACTGCTGCATAAATCGTTGGCAGTTTGTGCCCTGGCTATTGCTGGCGGTTCTGGTTAGCCCGTCTCAAAAGGGGAGCGCTGGAAAAGGTGGGGCAGGAGTGGTGCGGACGAGCAGGTTTCCGGGCAGGCGAAGCCTTCGTTTCCTCACCTGAGGGGAGAAGCTTGCTGACAGGAGACACAATGCAGGTGCATGAAGTCATAGGCAGGTCAGAGAAAGCAAGGAGGGAACATCAATTTTCTGTTTCTTACAGGAAATTACAATGCAGCAGGTCTAAAATAAGCAGGCGGAAGTGCTTCTTCACACAACATGCTATTAAACTGCGGCACTCTGCCACAGGATGTTCCACCGCCTGGTAGCATCGGGGGCGGTGGGACCAACTAACGAAGCAGGTATGGGAAGTTCCTGAGCTGCAGTGGCTGGCTGGCTGGACTTCCCCCGTCGCAGCGTCATTGGTCTCCAGTCGTAGTTTTGCCCCTGTGCTCCTTTGCACACCTACCACTGAGGAGGGTGGGGCTGTCTGGTTTAGGTCCCGACTTCAGAAATTCATAAAACAGCTATAAAAGCTAAATACAAAATTATGTTGCTGATGCTGCATCAGGGCTGGCAGGGCCCGGTGGAGATCGGCCCTACAAAAGTCCCTGCCTGTACCAAGGAGTGGCTCTGAGGAAGAGCTCAGTGCCGATGAGGTGCCTGTGAGGGTAGTTTGTTGCGGTGCGAGTGCCTTACAGTGCTTCACAGGGATGTTTTTGTTAGGTTCGTAAGCTTCAAATTAAAACATACCAATATGATCTTGTCTGAATTCTGTGGTGGGATGCAGCCTGGAGATCATTGCTTAGTCATTAATGTTAAATTCACGCATTCCACCTCAACTGTGGGTTTTTTTTTTTTTTTTTTTTTTTTTAAGAAAACCAAAATTGATTTCACTGTGAGAGCTTCTGGCGGCGGAATGGTGGCGTTACCTTTGCAGTTCGTTTAGGTTTTTCCTAATGAGCCATTTATTGTCAAAGTCTTCTATTCCTGTGGATGTACTCGGGCCGTGCTGAAATTAATTTCATGAGCATTTCATTGACAAAATTAATAGATTGGGCTTTCTTAGACTCTACATTTTAATTGAGTCAAGTTTCCCAGCCTCCTCCTTCTCATAGCGCTTTCTGAACCCTCTCCAATTTAGCTTTTTGAAGTGTAGACATGAGAACTGAGCGAAACTGTTCAGTGTTGGCTTTGGCAATGTGATTCCATGGACCTACATGATGTTAAGTGGACTGTGAGTTGAACCGTGAAATGGCAGAGGTTAAAACAATCCCTGTGCAAGCCCTCCCCTGCTGAGAAAAACCCCCACAAAACCAGTATTATCATGGGTCAGGGCCTTGATGTAGTTTCTCCCACAAAGGATGGGGAGAAGTCAAGGACTTGCTTCTCTTCAGCACCCATGCAGTAGTAAAGCCTAGATTAGCACTTGTTTTTGCTGTTTTGTGCATTGACACTGATATCCTGAGGTTGATTGCTGAATAATCAATGTATCTCACTCTGGGGACACACCTTGGTTATTCTGTGAGCACCGCTGGGGTCTCATGCCTTAGATGACATCCCTGTGCCTGGAGAGCATGAGGTGCTTCTGGTTTCCCTCACCCCACACCTGCTTAGGCTGTGAAGCTCCTGTGGGGCACTGCCGTTCCCGAAGCCATCCTGCACACGGATGCGTCCCTGCCTTGCCAGAGTGCCACCATAACTGGCAAAGTGCAGGAGCTTTTCCCGTAACATTCTGATATTTTGTAGGTACTTGCAGCATATCTCTATTTCTAAACCTAATGAGTTAAATTTTGTTGGTGTATGAAGTACAAAGCTGTGTTGGCCTCCAGCACTGCGATGTTTTGCAGTCCTAAGCAGGCAGCGGGTATCTGGACGTGTGGCCAAGGCTTTACAGCGTTTGAATGTATGGTTTCCAGAATTCTGAGGTCCATCGCAAAGCAGCACTTGTTCTAAAGCCACTGCCTCACCTAACTGTGGAGGCAGCCCACAGTGCCTGCAGCCACGTCCAGCCTGGTCCTGCTGACCTGATCAGAGCTCTGTGGTCTTGGTATTGGCAGCAAAGAGAGCTCTCTGCTCAGGACCATCCCAGTTAAAAGGAGCTGTGGACTCCGGACAATTGTCACTGTGCCCTTGAGCTGAGCAAAGTGCAGATGCCCCTGGTCGAAAGCAGAGGTCATGTAGTTGCTCAGCCCTGAGCCGCTCCGGCATCGCTGCCGAGCGGGAGAGGATGTGCTTGACGTGGAGGCACCCGCGCTTCCCTCACCTGCTGCCGTGCTGCTGTTGCAGTGCTGCTCGCTCCATGGCTGTTGTCTTTGGTCCCTCTTGGTCAGTGTCTAGTGGCTGTAGGCTATCTTTGGGTAAAGCTATATTCATGTATATCACCTATAGGAGTCTGTCTGCTTGTGTACAGGTCAGTGTGCAGGATTAGGCGCAGTCTCCCTGCTTTTTTGGTGCTCTAGTCCAATTTATTACTTGGTCCTGTGCTGCAGCAATCTCTGACCCTCTCCTGGGAGAGTTACAGGAGCAGGCATGCTGCTGTGCCGCTCCGAGGAAAGGCCCGTAGCATGATACAGCTGGGCTCGTCCAACACTCCTCAGTCTGGAGACTCTTAAACCGTCCGCAAGCCAGACAAGCTGTGCTGCTGGAGCAGGGCTTTCCCTGTGTGACCGACTGCTCGGGGGGCTCCTGCCAGGCAGCAGTGCTGGTCTGAGTTCTCCCTCTGCACCTCCACCCGCAATGGCTGGCGTCTTTGCCTGCTTCCCTGTCCTGTGTTATTTCAAATTAAGGCCTCCGTGGCACGGAGGACGGGAGAGGCACCTTTAGCCCATATCTGATTCAACATCTCCTTGGTAATAGCTACCCTTGCTTCCATTTGCCATGCTAAGTGACATCCCTGCTGTCCTGAGGTGGATTTCACTGGAGCTGAAAGCACCCAGTTTCGAGGATGGTTGGCTTGTGTGGAACCTGCTCGGCGGGATCATTAAATGAGATGGGTTTCCTAAGTCCTAGCTGTTCCCTGTGTCCAGACAAATTTGATTTGACATAAACTGAAATTGCCAGGAAATGGTAGAACAAGTGATGAGGAAGAAAGCTGGAATTGTGAGCAGAATGCTTCACTGGCAGAGAATAGTAAAATTGTATGTGGTGCTATGGCGAGGGGTTTTCGTTCTTGCTGGATATCCGTGTTGATCATGGACGGGAGAGAAATGGTATTATTAGGCTTGGAAATGCTCTAGGAAAAGCCACATAGCCTGCAGTTTTATGTGTGTTAATGCATCCTGATGGATACGTGTAGAAGGAGAACTGGTGAGAAAGTGTGAAGTTGACATGATATTCATACACAGGCTGGTAAACATAACAATTCCTGTTCCTCTACTGTATGTAGTTACACAATTCATCAGTGGCATTTGTTTCAGGAACACGTATTTAACTAGCATCCGCACCGCCCTCTGAAGCGTTATTTCTGAGAGGAATGCTGAAATACATGTGTGTGACTGGGGATCACCCTGTGCCCACGCACCAAGCCAGGGCAGCCATGTCCTGTCTGGGTGCAGAGCAGTAGCCTTGGCCTGCTGCAATTTCTGCCTCTCTGGAGCGTCATCAAGAGATGTTGACCACAGCCGTGCAATCTGCAGCCAAGGAGTGTGACCGGCTATCTACTTGTGTATGAAATCTGGCAGAGGTCTTGCCCTTGTCTTTGTTGTGGGTTTTTTTTAATGAGATATGGCTGACACATTCCTTTGGAACTATTGTTTTTATTTTTTTTTTTCTTTAACTGAGAAATAAGTCCCTGGTTTTCTCTGAGTTGTTGTGTTTGTGCACCAGCTGTGTGGATCTCGGAGCAGAGCCTTGATCAGGTTGTCCCATATGGGACTGCCTTCCTTCAGCTGTTTGTCTGCAGTGGAGAAATTATTATGGTAACATTTTGAAGCATGCTTAGGTATCATTCCCTCGTGTATGGAATTCTTTTCTCCTCTTTTTCTGTTTTTTTTTTTTTTTTTATTGTTTGGTTAAATTACATCAGATGTAATTTAAAATGGAGGTTTTGGCTTTAGATCTGACACCTCCTCTAAGCTGCTTTTTGTACCTTCCCAAAGGCTGGTACTTCTTCCTGGGCTGGCGTTTTCATCTTCACAGCCATTTGAGGAATTGATCTGGGTTTTTTTATAGCTGACTTTTGTAAGCTTCTGTTGCTTTGGTGTGTGTAAAAAGGAACTAAAAAAAAAAAAATCCTTTGAAAATTTTAAAAACGACAGCAAGTTTTGTAACCACAAGAAGTGGAAAGGCTCGGAGAGACAGAACTTGAGTTGTGTCTTTATGGACACACACTTCTCTTTGTGTACTGCTTCCAGAAACTCCAGCTGGGGGAAAACCATCAAACAAAAGGTTCTAGATACAGAAAATACCCTGTTTCTTAGTCTCTTGTTACTTCCTAATCTCTGGACAGAGGCCCCTGGCCTGGAACATCCTGGCTGCAGCTCTGGCTGTGTGGGGCAGTGGAGCTGGGCAGCCAGCAGCCCCCAGCCCTGACCCCGCAGCACCCCCCAGGCCTCTCTCCTGTTTGCTCCGTGGGGCTCGGCAGAGCCTTGCTAACAGCCCGCGATTGCAACTCAGTCAAGGCCCTTTTCAGGGTCGCCTTGACTTCGTTAACTGAGTGAGGATTAATCATATTAAGATCCTAATTGGTTTGACTGTGTGCCTAACGCCATGCAGTGTTGGTGGCAGCGTGGGATTGCCTTCCTGGCCGCGTGGGAGGGTATGGACAGGGTGAAGGGCTTTGGCTGCAGGTGCCATTTCAGCCGCAGCTGGGAGCTTGGCTGAGTAATGAATGCTGCTGTGACAGGTCCTGTCCTGCTTGCTGAGACACAGGTTGACAGGAACTAGCAGCACTTGGCTGCTGGCTTCGCTTGCCTAATCTCTGGTGACAGGGATGTCTAGGCAAGGTGGACACTGAGTAATTCAGGGCCTTGATAGATAATTTGAAACCCTCTTGCCTTAGCTATCTTCTCTCCAAAACCCAGTAGGGGGAAGTGCTTGTGTTTTGCTTGCTCAGCTGATGTGATGGATGTCTCCTTTTTCCCTAGTTCCTGTGGAGCCACGTGTGAGACGCTGCAGCCATGTCTGACTTTGTAGAAAGTGAAGCGGAGGAGTCGGAGGAAGAGTACAACCAGGATGGGGAGGTTGTGCCCAGAGTAACCAAGAAGTTTGTAGAGGAAGATGAGGATGGTGAGCCTGCCTGTCTGTTCGGAGTTTGCTGAATTGTCGGTCTGCCTTGCTGCTCTGTTCTACATCTGCAGATGGAGCAATAACTGCGCTATAATAGCGTGGCCATCTGTAGTTGATAATCTCAGCTGTTTTAAGTGCTTCCCTTCCTCACAGTGCTTAGGTGGTTTTTATATTCGGCAATAGAAAATACACTGCTTCACCGCCGTGGGACTTGCAGTCACACAATTTCATAGTAAACAGTAAAAGCAGAGGAATTCTCCCAGTGTGACCACCCCACCTGTTCTCTCTGCAGAGAGGGCATGAGACCACAGGAAAAGAAGTGGGGTTCTGGCACAAGCAGCTGGCTGGGTTCTGTGTCACTAAAAGTGTTCTGTTAAAACTCTCTGTGTGGGTAGTGTGGAGGAAGATGCTGTTTGCACAGAGCTGAGAAGGAGTCTCGGCAGATAACCAATGAGTAAATGTCTAACACTTGCTGCTTTCCACTCCAGATGAGGAAGAAGAGGAGGAGAATCTTGATGATCAAGATGAGCAGGGGAACCTGAAAGGATTCATTAATGATGATGACGATGAGGAGGAAGAAGAGGAGGAAGAAGCCAGTGATTCTGGAGACTCTGAGGACGATGTTGGCCACAAAAAGAGAAAGCGCAGTAAGTTTTATGATGATTGTTCATAGCAGGCCACAGCGTAATGCTCGTACAGTGCCCTGCCAGAGAGCAGAGCTCTCCCTCTGCCCTGGGTGTCTGCATGGGCTGGGTAAGCTGTACCCTTCTCACTGGTTGGTCCATTCCCAGTTTAGTAAAGGGAGAGTGTAACTCGACTCTGCTTTCTTCTCTTAGCTTTTGATGATCGCCTGGAGGATGATGACTTTGACCTCATTGAAGAGAACTTGGGCGTTAAAGTCAAAAGAGTGAGTTGTGTTCCCATGCTGCTGTTAATGGTGTGGTGTGTCTTGGCACAAAGGAGGGTGGGCTCCTGCCTGCAGTGAGTGAGTGGTGCCTCCCATCTGCTCCTGCCCTCTTGGGAAGGGAGAACTGAGTGCTTGAAGGAAGAAGGATCTCTCCCTGCCCAGGCAACTGGGAAGTGGCTTCCTCGAGTTCGCAAAACAGTTTCTTTTGGTTCCTAAAGGCTGCTGTACTCCTCCCTTCCCACCTCTGCAGGACAATCTCAGAGGAGCCCATCTTCCAGAGACTTTCTCCTGCATGGTACTAGTCTCAAAGTCAGTGCAGGCTATTAGGAGCTCTAAGCTCCTTCCCTAACGCTTGCTAGAGAGACATCAAGCCAGGTTAGCACTGGTGGTGACAACATGCAAGCGACACAGGCCTGGACATGGCGCAGTCATCGGCAGACAGTTATGTTGTGTACATGCTGTGCCCAATGAGCACCTGCAGCCCGGCTTCCGAGGGGCTGGCTCTTCTCCCCTGTGTGCCTGCGCTGTGCTGGGCTCCATCCTGCTCCCTCTCCGGTGCCTGTAGAGGAAGTGCAGTTCTGGCCTGGCAGAGACCACGCTGAGCTTGAACGTCTGTGCCAGGAATTATGTGCACTAACAAGCCGTTTCGCTTGCAGCAAAAATTCAGGCGTGTGCGAAAAATGTCCGATGATGAGGATGACGAAGAGGAAGACTATGGAAAAGAAGAACATGAGAAGGAAGCCATTGCTGAAGAAATCTTTCAGGATGGTGAAGGCGAGGAGGGAGGGGAAGCTGTTGAAGCTCCTGTTGCTCCACCAGAAGAGGAAGAGGAGGAGGAGGAAGATGAATCTGGTGAGTATGGATGGTCAATTACATCCAAAGTTTGTCCTAGGATTAAAGCACAGGAACCAAGTTAAGACTTTCTCTGAGCTGTAACTAAAGGCTGTAGCCCTGTTGTGGTCAAGCTCTTGCTGGTCTGATTAGGACAATCTCTAGAATTAAACGTTTCTGGGTGGCAGGTTTAGTTTGTCTGTCTAAACCACTATGTCTAGAAGCACATTACATGTGCTGAGGTGTTGAACGTCTCCTGTAAGCTGTCTCCAAAATGGAAATGCTTCAAAGGAAGGAAGTCAAGGCACTGTTTAGTACCTAGTAGCACAGCACATGCCTGCCCTGCTTCTCTTCAGCATCAACCCGTCACTGCTGAAAAAGTTTCAAGAATTCTGTCTACCGTCCAAAGTGGCAAGGCCTTTTCTGATTGCATTTTCAGTGCACTGAGCTGCAGAGAGTTGCCAGATGGCTTTGCCTGTGTCTGGAAGTTTGTTCTAGCTTGTTATTTTGCTTCAGGCTCCTGGAATGTCTGAGGTTGATGCTGTGGGTAGCTGGGCAGACTGACAGCCAGTGGCAGCCTAAGTTTGTGGTGGAAGCTCATAGCTGCACTGGCTGAGCAGAGCTTTGTTAAGAGACACCAGTTGAATATCCAAGTGTCCTGACCACTGAATTGTTTCTCCATGCCCAGACATTGATGACTTCATTGTGGATGACGATGGACAACCTCTGAAGAAGCCAAAATGGCGAAAGAAGCTCCCTGGGTACACAGATGCGTAAGTATTGATTGGAAATTGGCCTGGAGCCTCAAAAACAGTGCTCAGCTTACTTGATTCTTGCAGCTGCAGAGTGATCCAGCTTGTGGTTGGATACTGCTGGTCTCTTCCCCCAAAGGAACCTGGTAAATTTAAACATCAGGCTTTTATTCTGTGATTGCTTAAATGTCTGACTCCTTCCTTTCTCCCTTGGATTTTTTACAGGGATACCAAAACCAGTCCCTTAAGGGAAGTATTTGCATGTAAAGCTCAAGAGTTGTGTACCTATCCATGATTTTTTAGCCGAGGTGCAAAACTAAAGCTTAGACTTAGGTGCTCTGGCCACCTCTGTGTGTCTAGAAAGATACTCTGTCACCATGGGGCTGAACGATAGTTTTTGCCTTCCAGTGCTTTGCAGGAAGCCCAGGAAATCTTTGGTGTGGACTTCGACTATGATGAGTTTGAGAAGTACAACGAGTACGATGAGGAGATGGAGGAGGAATATGAGTATGAGGATGAAGAAGCCGAAGGGGAGACCCGTGTACGACCCAAAAAGACTGCCAAGAAGCGTGTCAGTCGGCGTAGCATCTTCGAGATGTATGAGCCCAGTGAGCTGGAGAGCAGTCACCTAACAGACCAGGACAACGAGATCCGCATGACAGACATGCCTGAGAGGTTCCAGGTGAGGGAAGAGGGGCAGGCGTGCAGGCAGAAAGCATTTCAGCTCCCACTGAGTACAGCAGGCCTGGGACCTGCAGACCAGCTTTCTCATCTGGCTGCTGGCTGGATTTTGGCATCTCTTTTTCCCTCTTTGAAGATCCCACCTGTCAAATGTATAGGCTAAAACTCTGCGTTCAAACATATCGGTGACATTGTGAACTGTTCTGGCTGTGCAAGCCCGGTTTTAGCACTGGTCATAGTTTCTCTTTGGCCACTGGGTGCCAGTGTTGCACTCCTGGGGGTGGTGCAGGGCTTGTGCTCTGCTGAGATGTGCTTTATGCTGCGTGCTGTTAGTAATCCCATGAGCTGTATCACTGGGTAGCAAGAGTGAAGCTGCGGTGCTGGAGAAGGTTTGCTAGGGTCTTCTAGCCTGCTGGTACGCCAGCCAACACGTCACTGTTCCGTACAAGGTGTTTCTGTAACACACTTTGGTCCAAGCGACCGGGACTTGTACTGCTCTCAATGTGGAGTCCTGTTTGTGCTGCTAGGAATCATTCTGGTATCTCATATTTTTGTCCTAATTTTACCCTGTAATCAGGTTTTCCCTGAACAGTCCATGTTCTTCGATCTCCCTTAAGTGTATGTTAATGTAATTCTGTGCAGAGGCTTGTTACTCTCCTTTGTAAAATGGGACATCTGAAGCTGCCAGCTTTTCAGAAGGGCCTTTTTTCCCATGCCAGTGTGCACAGCACAAGGGAACTCTGTGTGTAACGTCTTCTGGCCATATGTGGCCTGTTCAGACATTTTGTCATCTTCACGGATGTCAGTGGTGATTAGAACAGGCCTTGTGAAAGAGAATTGGCTGGGGCTAAATGCCCAGAGAGGGTCTGGAGCTGCTTCATGTTCTGTTATTCTGTGGCTGCAGCAAGAAAAGTGATAACAAGGCTGGAACAGGCACAGATAGATTGGAACAGAGGATGTAGCTGCAGAGGGTTTGGGAGTCTGGTAGGAAGTGGGGGTACCCTGACTTGATCATCACAGAAGATTTCGCACCATTGCAGGCCTTTCCACAAGCCTTTGACAGAATGGTTAGCTGCCTTTACCTAGTGTAAAGCTGATGCACTTTTCCTGTGCGCTCAGAAGATGCAGACATTGAATTGCTATCCTCAGCAAAGCCCTGTGGTGTGGGAGGTACTGAGACCCCATAAGCAACCTGCAGCTCAAAATAATTTCCAGGCTTCTTGAAGACATGGTAGCACAAGCCCTGGTATTGCACATGCCTCTGCTCATCCCGTTGTCTTTTCACAGTTGCGATCCATCCCGGTGAAGAATGCTGAAGATGATGAGCTGGAGGAAGAAGCTGACTGGATTTACAGGAATGCATTTGCGACACCCACCATCTCCTTGCAGGTAAAGGACTATGTCTGGGACTTCTATCCCAAGACGACTTGAAGGTGCTGCAGATTTCCAGCCTGGAGACTGTTCCAGGGGTTTGCTCAGAGGAATGTGGTGCCCAATATACCTTTCTTTCTGGTTTTGAGCAAGTCATTTAACATGGCACGTCTTCACTTTCGCATCCATAAAACAGGGCAAAAAGGAACACGGAGAAGTTGCAAGAATAATTGTCAAGAATGGTTAAAAGATCTCTGCGCCACTGTGCACTCAGGGCTAAACTAGTGTTAGCCAGGATCTGCTTTTAACCATCGGTTACCTTGGCCAGATGCTGCTTCTCTGTTTTCCTTTGAACCAGTCAGGGCTAGGAAGCTTTTCTGTGGTCTCCAAAATCAGAGCATGTAACTAAGCCTGCATTTGCAGCTAAAAAAAGGACGACCGTTTTCCGGCCTTAGCCTGGGCTGGTCTTTCAGGGGGGTCTGTTCAGGAATATGATCAACACAGTGTGTTTCTCCTTATAGGAAAGTTCTGACTACCTCGACCGTGGACAAGCCAGCAGCAGCTTCAGCCGCAAGGGGCCCAGCACCATCCAGAAGATTAAAGAAGCCCTGAACTTTATGAGAAATCAACATTTTGAGGTAATTGGTGACTCGACTTCATTGCCAAAATAAGGTCTGGGTTGCTGTCTCCTTATCCAGACAGGATCAGCAGAGGGGCTGCTGGAAGCATTTAGGGCAGCAGACTGGCTGAGATACCATACCTCATTGCCTCTCCTTTGACAGAAAGGTGCTTCATTGGAAAGTGCAGCTCATCTTATATGAGCTGTGGCAACGCAGGTTTTTAAGGCCTGTTTGGTGGGGCTGCTATCGTCTTATTTCCCTGATTCTGGACAAATTGATGCTAAATGAGGTGGAGGAATTTCGGAGACTCTTGAGCCTTGCTTTGTCCATTCAGCTTATTCTCTGACGTGTTGCCTGATGTTGCAGAAGCTTTTTGGTTTATGTGGTGTATTCTTTGGTGGAATGGTCTTAAGAGCTGGGGGCATGGCTTGGTACATCTCCCACGCTGCTTCCCTATTAGCTTGCTCTCCTACATGGAACGTGAGCATTCTCTGGACTCCTGGCTGCCAGGAACAGCCCAGTCTCCTGCATGGTGGTGATAAGTCTCATTTCTGACCCAGGTCCCATTCATCGCCTTCTACAGAAAGGAGTATGTGGAGCCAGAGTTGCACATCAACGACCTGTGGAGGGTCTGGCAGTGGGATGAGAAGGTGAGGAGTGTTTTCACTGCTTGCTATCCCATCAACATTTAACATGTCTTCCCACCTAGCCTGATGCTTTCAGCAGATTTTATTTTGGCCATGGAGACCCTGTGTGCTTTTTTTACCCATGTTTTTTTGCATGTTTGCTATCATGTGGTGGTAAAGGGTTACCTGACAAAAGAGGATTCAAAACAGTCATTTCCCTTCACCAAGTTCCTTTTGTGTTGTGAGCTTTCCTGGAAGGAGTGCAGGTTCCTTCTCTGCTATCAGGTAGATCCAAACCTTGGTTTATTTTTTTTTCTGTTAATATAATCCACCTCTGAGATGAGACCTGCCACATGTGTCACATCTGGGCTTGGCTGTGGATGAAGATTTTGATGATGATTTTTATATGACAAGTATCCCAAGATCTTGGGAGCCCCTGTCTGGGAAGGGAAGACACAGATGTGACACACCGCGGTGGTGCGTTTCACTGGAAGTCTTTTGTTCTCATGTTAGTGGACCCAGCTGAAGATCCGCAAGCAGAACCTGACACGTCTGTTTGAGAAGATGCAGGCCTATCAGTACGAGCAAATCTCTGCTGACCCAGACAAGCCCTTGGCTGATGGAATAAGGGCCCTGGATACTACTGACATGGAGAGGTATGGTGCCATGACTTTCCTTTATTTGTTCCAGAACGACTTAAGATATGTGTTAACTTGCCCAAACAGCACAGGCTCTCTGGCCACTGCAGTGTATTGACTTTAGCCTCCCCACAAAGCCAGTAATGAGAAATATTTAAACCTTTTTTGGAAGATGAGCCCGAGTGCTCCTTCTGCCTGACCTGTACCAGGGCAGGTTCCTTGAGTGCTGTGACCATGGCTCAGCTGCAAGCGGGGTGTAACATGCTGGCTTTGCATGCCGTAGGCTGAAGGACGTGCAGTCCATGGACGAGCTGAAGGACGTGTATAATCATTTCCTGCTGTACTATGGGCGAGACATCCCCAAGATGCAGAATGCTGCCAAGGCTGCTCGAAAGAAGCAAAAGCGTATCCGAGAGGATGGTGAAGAGGAGGAAGGTTTGTCCCCAGATTTGATAGTCTCCTAATTGTGGGCTGGTTGAGAATCCTGGTTCAAAAGAATAGTAAGAAAGTTTCTTGAAAAGCCCGTGTGTTTGCACAGAGCATCTCTGCTGTTCATTTCTATCTCAACTTGGTCCCAGGTCTTCCAGGCGTCTCTCAAAATTTTTAAAGTTTGCCACGCAAGGTGCTGCTTTCCGATGGACTGAATACCACGCCTCGTGGCAGAGGCCAAAACAAGGATCAGCCACCTTGATGTTTGTTTTAATGTGCAACCCAGAGATACTGCTATTAAAACTGCAAAAGAGTGAAACTGAAGAGAAGATAGCGTTTTCAGGGTGTTTTTCTGACCCTGAATAATTTTAAGGCTACTGTAACCTTTGAGATGTGTTTGTGGAATTTAGGGACTCTGTTGCACGATGTAGGTTGTGTTTAATCCCTTTGCTGTGCTTCTGACACACTGCAGCTGTCTGGGTGCCTCTAAAGAGGCCTTGCTAAATGTATCCTTCCCATAGGTGATGGGGAGGATGCAGAAGATGATGAGCAGAAAGGGCCTGAGCTGAAGCAGGCGTCCCGTCGGGATATGTACACCATCTGTCAAACAGCTGGGCTGGGTAAGGGCTGTGCTCTGTCATGCTGAGCTTGCAGCGGCCTAGCCTGCATGCTCTTCTGGGTGGTGTGGCTTACACCCGTAGAAGGAGGACCAGTAGTTTTGCTCAGTATAAGCTACAGTACCCTTGTCCTCATCGTTTTTGTGTTTTGGTTTGGTTTGGTTTTTTAATCAGATGGCCTGGCTAAGAAGTTTGGTCTGACACCCGAGCAGTTTGGAGAGAATCTCCGAGACAGTTACCAGCGTCATGAGACAGAGCAGTTCCCTGCAGAGCCCCTGGAGCTGGCCAAGGATTATGTGTGTAGGTCAGTGTGGGGGGATCTTCGTGGAGGTCCTGCGGATGTGACACAAGGGAGGGGATCTGGGGGCATTCTCAAGTCCTAAGCCTTCATGTTGCCTTTTTGCTTTTAGTCAATTCCCAAGCCCTGAAGCTGTGCTGGAGGGAGCCCGGTACATGGTGGCTTTGCAGATAGCCAGGGAGCCTTTGGTCAGGCAGGTTCTGAGACAGACTTTCCAAGAAAGAGCTAAAATCAACATTTCACCAACCAAAAAGGGGAAGAAGGTAAGGAAGGGAGCTCTGACTCTGTGGGTCAATTCAGGGAAGGCTGTAAATAGCATACAAATACTCATTTTTGCATCTGAAAACTTCTCCCATGTCAGCGGCAGCTCTGAATAAATCTCAGAGCAGCATGTGAGCTGGGCTGTTGCAGAGGCCAGCTCAGCAGCATGCTGCATTTTTAGTCTCAGCATTTCATCAGACCTGATTCTTGCTGTTGAGATGTTGCCTTCAATTATTGGAACAGTCTCTGTTTCTCTGGGACTGGGAATGAATCCTACTGTGTCCTGCTGGGGAAGGAAATGCAGACTGGCAGGCATAGGGGTGAGGGGGTATTGAATAAAAAACATTGTCTGCTATGGTATATAGAAGGGTCTTTCTTCATGAATGCCCTGCATGCATACTGACTGTCTCTCCTCTCTCCCAGGATATTGATGAAGCCCACTATGCCTATTCCTTTAAATACTTGAAGAACAAGCCGGTGAAGGAGCTGCGAGATGACCAGTTCCTGAAAATGAGCCTGGCAGAGGAGGAAGCGCTGCTTACTATAGATATCAGCATTGACATGAAAGGAGTGGAGGGGTGAGTCCTCACTGGCCGTGCCATCCATGCCTTGGCAGAGCTTCTTCATCCAGTGCTGCCATGCTGTTAGAGCTCCTCTGTAACCCAGACTGCTCCTGAAGTCATGGCCTTAAGTCCCTGCACCTTGAAGTCAAGCAGCCTCTCAGGGTCTTGCTTTTTTCTTCGTCTTAGTGAAAACTTTAGCAGACATCTGTCTTATTCATTTGAAGGCAAACTCTGAAGCCTTTAGGATTTTTGTGAAAGATGATGCTTGTTTCCGAACCACTCTCAGTGTGTGCTCCTTGGTTCCTTCCCTGCGCATCTGAGTAGCCACACTGTGTGCAATATGGGTGTGCTGGAGTGGCTGTGGGCTGACCCGTGTTGCACTGATCAGGTCTTTCTGTGCTGCTAGTGTGGTGTTCAGCTGTGATCTGTCTAGCAGCATCGCTTTTGCAGTTAAAGGAGTGACTGATGGGAGGACTGGCTCTTCTCTAAATTTTCCAGGCAGCTCCCTGAATCTGAGGTGCTGCTATTACAACCCTGTGCAGGAATCTGCCGGCGGTGGTGTCAACACAGGCATTTGGAGCCCTTTCTGTATCTCCTCCTCTCATTTCTTGCAGTTATGGTAGTGACCAGACGTACTTTGAGGAAATCAAACAATTCTATTATCGAGATGAGTTCAGCCACCAGGTGCAAGAGTGGAATCGACAGCGTACGATGGCCATTGAGCGGTCCCTCAACCAGTTCCTCTACGTGCAGATGGCTAAAGAGTTGAAGAACAAGCTGTTGGTGGAGGCCAAGGAGTACGTCCTCAAGGTGAGATGGGGGACAGGCAGGTTTGAGTCAGAGCTGGGTTACAAATGCTAACAGTCCTGCAGCATGCTGGAGATAGCTGCTGACAGGCCATACACAGGCTTTTGGGAAGGAGGAGGAGGCAGGCAAGGGTTTGAGTCTGGTTCTTTCCCAAGGATGGAGAGAAAAGCAGGTATCTCAGTGGGAGGGAAGATGGGCTCATCCCAATCCTGGCAGAATACACTGTCTTGCTGCCTTGAGCAGTCCATGGCCTTCCCTCCAGAAAAGGGCTATGCCAAAGCACCTGCAGTGGATTTTCTCACTCCTCTCTCCCCTTCTCTGATCTACCAGGCTTGCAGCCGGAAACTGTACAACTGGCTAAAAGTAGCTTCATACCGTCCTGATCAGCAAGTGGAGGAAGATGATGATTTCATGGATGAAAACCAAGGGAAGGGGATTCGGGTGCTAGGCATTGCATTTTCCTCAGCCAGGTAGGAGGAAAGTAATTGCCTCTGGATCCATGGACAGCTTTAGCAGTCTTCCATGTCTGAGTCCTCTCTGTTCTGCAGGGACCACCCTGTGTTTTGTGCCCTTGTTAACGGAGAGGGAGAGGTCACAGACTTCCTCCGATTGCCACATTTCACAAAGAGAAGGAACGCCTGGCGTGAGGAAGAGAGGGAAAAGAAGGTGAGCCTTGGTGCAGCTTTTGTCGAGATGAATGTCTGCACGTTGCTTTTGGTACCGTGTGATCCACTGCAGGCTGGAGAGGAATAGTCAGTCTGAAGACAGTTCGGGCCAGTCACTCCTGAATGCAATACTGCCTTTTTCCCACCCTGTAATTATTCTGGCAGAACAGCTGCTTCCAGTTAGATTCCAATTTGTGTCTTTTGCTCCTTTTACAGGGAGTGGCAGGGCCTTGCCATTCCTGAGTTCTGCTGGCTGGGGATTTGTGAACTTCTGTGGTTGCAGCTACAGAATTTTTCTTCCCTTTCCCTCATCACGTAATAGCAAGAGGCTGTGAGATCTTCTGGAGCTTGGGACAGGCTTTTGACTTCCACTCCCTACTTGCACTGATTTCCTGTAACACCAGAGCATGATGCCATAGTCTTTCCTCTACAGAGCTTTCCTGTTTGTCCTTGCAGCGGTCAGGAGCTGCAAAGCCAGCCTGTGGAAAAGATGTTTAGCCGTGTTCACGTCATGGTGGCAGATCAGGGTGACAGTGAGGGAGGATTTGCCCTGTGAAATTGGAACCCAGGACTGGTAGCTAGCTCAATACAGAAGCCCTCTAGCTTTTCTTCTCTGACCTGTCTCACTTTCCTTTCCAGGCCCAGGATATTGAAACCTTGAAAAAATTCCTCCTGAACAAGAAACCTCATGTGGTGACAATTGCAGGCGAGAACAGGTCAGTCGTCGTGTTCCTTCCACTTCCCAGTCTCTTTGCAGTCCTTTCCTCGTGCCTGTCCACATTTCACTGTTTCTGTCCGTGGTGTGAGGTAACCCGTTGAGGTTATCTCCCTAAGGGATTCCAGGACCCAGCTTTGCACTCTCCCTTCAATCCCCTTGGCCGTCTCTCCATAGGGATGCTCAGATGCTGATGGAGGATGTGAAGAGAATTGTTCATGAGCTGGATCAAGGGCAGCAGCTATCTTCTATTGGAGTGGAGCTGGTGGACAATGAACTGGCCATCCTGTACATGAACAGCAAGAAGTCTGAGGTGAACCTTCTGTTATTCCAGCTGTCCCATAGTCTGTCGCACATTTGTGCTGTGTCATCCCCCTTTTGTTGTGCTGGCCCTGCCTTATGTCATCCACTGCCTCGTGATCTATCTAGACAGTGACATACTGATCTTTGGATCGAGGCAAAAGATCTTATTTAGGCTTCCCTGAAGAGATCAGCACCAGCAGATGTACAAAGTACATATTGATGTAGTCTGAAATCAATCTTGCCCAGCTGAGTGGATGAGATTGTTTCATACATAGTTGCAGCAGAGCTCCTGGGAGCCTTTAACCTCAGCTGTCTTTGCCCTGAGCACCAAATGCTTCCCTTGTTCCAGTCCCTGTCTGATGTGTCTTTGCTACTTGTGCTACAAAGTGTGAAAACACCATCAGGGTTTTCCCTGATTCTTTGGCCTCTTGCAGAATGAGTTCCGGGATTACCCACCTCTGCTGCGTCAAGCCGTCTCCCTTGCTCGCCGCATTCAGGACCCCCTCATAGAGTTTGCCCAGGTCTGCAGCTCCGATGAGGATATCCTCTGCCTGAAACTCCACCCTCTGCAGGTAACTTTTCCTTGTGAGATCCTTGGGCAAGGAAGATCCTTCTCTGCAAGAGAAAGTGGCTTGGGACAGTTTGCTGTCAAAGTAAAGTATTCCAAGTTGAACTGGTGCAAGTTCTGCCTGTTCTTTGCTGTATTCAGGCTATACGGCATGGGTTTTTTGCCTCCTTTAGCTCATCTGCCTCCTGCCTTTAGGCTGTTCTCAGGGGTAACCCTGAGGTGCAGTACAGCTCCTGAGAGCCAGTGTGTTGTGTTTAGCTCGGCTTGCTAATGGCAAAGTGTTGCACGCATCTCTGTGCGAGGCTAACACCTCTCCTTTCTGTCAGGAGCACGTGGTGAAGGAGGAACTGCTGAATGCCCTTTACTGTGAATTCATAAACCGTGTGAACGAGGTGGGAGTGGATGTCAATCGGGCGATTGCTCACCCTCACAGCCAGGCTTTGCTGCAGTATGTGTGTGGTCTGGGACCACGCAAAGGCACTCATCTGCTAAAGGTAAGGAGGCTTCTGTCCCTGCCTACAAAAACAATGCATCACCAATAATGTGTGAGTTGGCCTGATGGCAGTGCTGTCACAAGATGAGTCAGGGTCCCGTGTGCCAGATGTAGCTGACAGCTTTGTTGGCGTGTGTTTTAGTAAGTATTATCTCACTGCGCCTAACCCCGAAGCTGTGAACGGACTTATGTCCTTGATAGACCCAAGCAACTCAGCAGATCTGTCAATCCTAGCTAGCTCCTGAACGCACAGGTTCAGGAACGGATGCACTGTTACAGTATCAAGACGCCTCCATACTGTAGAAAACACAAGGCAAAAAGCCAATGCTTTTACTGAGAGTTGGAGCTGTTCCATGTGGAGTCATCTCCTTTCATACAATATTGAGACACAGGCAGGGGACAACAATTTATGAGTTGTGATGGGCTTGATTATGTCAGATGCTTTGAACACTGCAGTGTCCAGTGTGAGTCCTCTGCTTTTCCTGGAGAACGCTTGTGTTTGAATAGCAAGGTTTATACTATTATGTCTTTCCAGATCTTGAAACAGAACAACACACGTCTGGAGAACAGGACCCAGCTGGTTACGATGTGTCACATGGGACCCAAGGTGTTTATCAACTGTGCTGGCTTCATCAAAATTGACACAGCGTCGCTGGGCGATAGGTGGGTATTGGGTTGCGTTCAATGTCATACGGGGTGCAGGGTTAGCGTGAGCGACAGGCTGAAGTAATCTTGTTCCGTGGAGTCCATGTTCCCAGGAGTTTATGTGTGGCCCCTCTGATCACTGGCCAAGTACAGCTATTGCTGTGATTAATCTGATTCTTAAGGGCAGCTAAACTCACGCAGCAGTGTGAGCTGCAGAACGTTAATTACATAGCTTGCTGTGGCTTGAAAGACCCTTTGTGGTCAAGAGGAACTAAACTGAAAACAGTTGTTTGCCAATATAGTCATCGTGCATGTCCGTCAGTAACCCCTCTGGACTTTTGCTTAGTTTCTGCCTAGTCCTGCCATCAGTATTTTTTTTTCTAAAGTTTCAAACTTGAGGCATAACTTGGCAATTTAGCTTCCTCTTGAGCTAGTAGCAATACTGGGAAGTTTGTAGAGCATTAGGTTACTGGTAACTAAACAGGAGAGAGGTGTTTGGAGGACAGCGGTAACCTGGTTTCTAAATCTCCGACTGGTATGCACAGAAAGGTCACTTGCTGGAAACGTGCTTTCTCTAGGGTTGGCACAGTACCCTTTTTGCCTTTGAAAAGCAGTCTGAGAAAGGACACCTGGCCGAATCCTCACGCCGAGTGATCCAGCCCCACTAGGTCCCTGGTTCTTGCAGGATACAAGTCCCAGAGATGCAGGGGGCAAAGCATAGTAGCCTCATCCAAACAGCTCGATGCAGATGGCTGCACTGCCAGTTGGCAACACTTACTTTGTATGAGGAGAGAAACTGCAGAGAGCTGTGTGCTCATAGAGCAGCTATAGTACCCTGAGTGATCAAATCTACCTAGCATCCAAAATGCCTGGCTGTACCTTTGCAGTGCAGGAGCTGCAGACTGGAATTTGTCATGCCTTGCTCTGGCTCCTGTTGATTTAGCAATGAAGAATTCATTGTGTCCTTTTTAGAGTAGTTTGTTCCATGGAGGGCAGCGGTGGCAAAGCAGCCACACAGCCAATAGTGGTGCTCAACAGTGTGCGTTATTATTGAGCTGAAGGAGGTGACTTTTGAACCCTGCAGAGTCCTTATCTGAACATTGCTTTGGTTTTATTTCAGTACTGATTCCTACATCGAAGTCCTAGATGGGTCTAGGGTCCATCCTGAAACCTATGAATGGGCAAGAAAAATGGCAGTGGATGCCTTAGAATACGATGAGTCGGCAGAGGACGCTAATCCCGCAGGAGCTCTAGAGGAGATCTTAGAAAACCCCGAGCGTCTGAAAGACCTGGATCTCGACGCCTTTGCTGAAGAACTGGAAAGACAGGTGCGCTGGGGGTTCCTGGTGCTGAAAAACAGAAGCTTTGCTGTCCAGCTCGGTTTCTTATGTTTTATAGCTGGTGACCCTTATCCTTTTTAGGAGCTGGGCATTTAGCTGTTGCCGTTGTAAAATGTATAAACAGCCATGATGAGTATCCAGTGTCTGACAAAGGCATGTAGTAAATGCTTACAGAAAGTACACTTGGGGCAGAGGGAGGAAGGAGGCAGGAGACAGTAATTAGACCGTTTGAGCTGTTCTCCCTGAAATTATCTTAACTTTTTTCCTAAATGTATTGGTACTTTTGACCTCTTCAACATCCTGTGACTGAGTTTTACAGTTTGATGGTACCCTGTGCATTCCTGTCTTTTAAATTTGCTCTTTGAGAAGTTCCGTGAGTTCTTTCATGACTTACACTAGATTCCCTACTCACCTCCTTCCTGCTGTTCATGGCTTTATAACCTTTGAATATCACACAGGGCTACGGTGACAAGCATATCACTTTATATGACATTCGAGCTGAACTAAGCTGCAGGTACAAGGACCTGAGAACCCCATACCGTTCTCCAAACACAGAAGAGGTCTTCAATATGCTGACCAAAGAAACGCCAGAGACTTTTTATATAGGTACCTCCCTGTTTACATCCCTGGTTTCTGTCATCCTAAGTTGACTTAGGATGTGTAAAGGTGGGGCAGAGGGATCTTGGTGAGCATGATGTTGGGACGGTGCTGTGGTTGCATGTATGTGAAGCAGCTGTTCAAGTACCTGGGTAGTCTCCTAACACTTTCATCCACAACTGTCTTGGATCAAGGGAACTGCCCAGCTCGGCAGTCGGCTTTCAGTTTTTCATTCTTTTCTTCTCCTCTCCCATCACACCACAGGTAAAATGATCATCTGCAATGTGACTGGGATAGCCCACAGGCGGCCGCAAGGAGAAAGCTATGACCAGGCAATACGGAATGATGAAACTGGGCTTTGGCAGTGTCCTTTCTGTCAGCAGGATAACTTTCCAGAGCTCAGCGAGGTGGGACTGCTTCTCCTAATGGGCCTGCCTTTGTCGGGAGTCTGCTATCAGCAGGCTTGAGCGTTTTGTAGGGTTCTTGGGAGACAAGGTAGCAGAGCCCAGACTGTGTCTGCAGTGCCCCGGGATCCCAGCCTGAATGTGGCCTTTGGCCGCAAATATAATCTGTTCCAGTTTTGGCTAATTGCTTCAGTATAGATTTGACAGGTCCTTATGACTACATTATGGATTTTAGTGAACTGGGCTAGGAGTGAAATGGACCTGGGGCTAAGCTGACCAGTTCTTTGCAAATACGTAAAGCAGTCTTGTTTATGGTCTAGGATTGTGTTTTATGCAGAGAAACTGCCCGTGACACTGAGAACAGAAGGTGGTTCTGCCACCTTCACAATTCTAAGAACTTATCTGGACTCCCTGCTGCTTAATGCAGCTGTATTTTAGGTCTTTTCTAAACACTGCTGAATTCCAGCCTTGGTAATCCATGACTTTAAAACCCTATAGCGTTCGTTAGAAACCAGCCCTAGGTGCAGGCTTGTGTTCATGGTCTAAAAATGGTCTGACCTTCCTGGTTGCAAAGCCCCATAAGCTGAGCCGAACTGAAGTAGGAAGATTGCGTTACTGGGTTGCATTCATTGAAGTCCTCTGTCCCCTGCCCTTCCACGTGTCTCTGCTGGCTGCACCAGTTTGCTGACACAGCTTTTAGACTTGTTTGAGTGTGAGCTGCTGGCACTATTTTGTTTCCATGCTGAATGACTTTTACTTTTGCCTTGCTCAAGGTTTGGAACCACTTTGACAGCGGTTCCTGCCCAGGTCAGGCCATCGGAGTGAAGACACGTCTGGATAATGGTGTCGCTGGCTTCATACCAACAAAATTTCTTAGTGATAAGGTGGTCAAGCGGCCAGAAGAAAGGGTGAAGGTATGAAAGCACTGGATTTTCATATATGCAGCAAGAGCTGGAAGAGCATGGAGCTGATACCAGACATTCAGAGTTTGGTTAATAACGCTGTTGCCTAAATGACTTTTCAAACCTTATTTTCATTTAAGGACTTTTAATCAGCAGCAAGTTCAGGATTTGGTTAATGTCGTTCTCCCACAGTGCAAATCTCTTGGCAGCTGGTGGGAACCATGTTAATCAGTTAACATGTTGCACTGCGGGAGGATTTATTATAGTCTGGCTAAAGTCTGGGTTTAGGAGACCAGAAGGCATTCTAATGCAGAGCTGCCCTTTGTTTCTGGCTTTCTAAAGAGTTCATAGAACTGCTGTTAGATATGCAAGGGTCACTTTCCCTCTCTCATAGCTTTTTCTTCTGTCTCAATTCATTTGTGGAGGTCATCAGAGTTACTGGTCTTACTCAGGAGAGGGATTGGGGTTCTGAAAGAAATAGAATTGTGTATTTTTATCACGTGATAAAATAGAGGTTTAACATCTTTGCTGTCTTTTGAGGTCCCCCTGACAGCTCACGCAGGTGATGGATAATCCTGTAAGCTCAGAGGTTTCTTAGCATTTCTTTAAAGAGTTGTTAACTTCAGCACGGTTAACTGGACTAAGACATTGCAGTTTCTGTGGTGGTATTTTCTGTTTCCCATTTTATTAGAGCAGTCCTTTGGGTGTCTTCCACTCTGTTTGTGAACAGATTAACTGCTTTCTTGCACATCTTGAAGTCCAGTTTTGCTGCTCCCATTGTTAAAGATAGTAAAATAGCAAACGTAACTGTCCTCAGCCTCCAGACGTGCAGTTTTCTGTATGGTATGAGGTATAGGTAGCAGACATGCTGGAGAACTGCCCGTTTTTCCTTCGATCTCTTTTGATTCTTGGGGATCAATTGATTTTCATTTCATACGAAGGATCACTTTTAAAGGTTGTAGCAGTCTGAAGTAGGTGAGGTAATTTGTACCTCCTTATTGTCAGCGCGACCCCACACAGATTGCTCTGTAGCACAGGGAGGCTGGCATATCAGCCAAACCTACTGATGAGCTTTGCCTGCCCCTCTCCTGTAGGTGGGAATGACCGTTCACTGCAGGATTATGAAGATCGACATTGAGAAGTTCAGTGCAGACCTGACCTGCAGGACCTCAGACCTGATGGATAAGAACAATGAGTGGAAACTGCCTAAAGACACCTACTACGACTTTGACTCTGAGGCAGCAGATCACAAACAGGAAGAAGACCTGAAAAGAAAGCAGCAGCGGACAAGTCAGTCTCTAATTTTTCTCTCTCTTGTAGTGCCAGCCTTCCCAGGGTGCTTCAGGAAAATAAGCACAATTAGACATATAGTTGCAATAAAGCAGTTCCTCTTGGAAGCCTAAACGCTCCGCTTTGTCCCCTAGCGTACATCAAGAGAGTGATTGCTCACCCGTCATTCCACAACATTAGCTTCAAGCAAGCCGAGAAGATGATGGAGACCATGGACCAAGGGGATGTGATTATTCGGCCAAGTAGCAAAGGGGAGAACCACCTGACTGTCACCTGGAAGGTGAACGATGGGATTTACCAGCATGTGGATGTCCGAGAAGAGGGCAAGGAGAATGCCTTCAGCCTGGGCTCCACGCTTTGGATTAACACAGAGGTAAGAGCCCTGCAGAGCATGCCTGGGAAGGAGTTGATGGGGAAGGAAAAGTACCGATTTGGCGAGGATAGGTTGGCACATCCTTTCTGTCCTTGTAGCTGCTTTCAGGCTGTTGGAGAGTAACTTCCGTTGCAGTTCTCCAGATTCTTAGACAATACTCAGCATTTTTTTTTTTTTTTTTTTAATTTCTCGAAGCATCCAGCCTTGCTGTGCAGAATGTATGACTGAGAGTTGCATGCTAGAATTAAGAGTTCTTCATCATGCACCCTAAATACCTCTTTAAATGTGTTTGTTCAAAGGAGTTTGAAGACCTGGATGAAATTGTTGCTCGCTATGTCCAGCCAATGGCTTCTTTTGCCAGAGACCTGTTAAATCACAAATACTATCAGGACTGCAACGGTGGAGACAAGAAGGTAAGCCTGTCCTGGGATGTCGTAGCTTTTGTAGGAGATATAGGAGCATTGTATAAATTTCTTTGCTTCAGGACAGGTCTTAAACTCTTTGTGTCTGGCATGAGCTGCTGCTGGAGTGAGCTCTCTGATCTTTTTGCCGGTTGGGGCTTGGCAGTCACTTTCCAGCTGTAGATCTCAGGGGGATTCTGTCTGGGAGCGGTAGCGTTAGGAGAGCAATGGGAGTATTGTGTGCTACCGTGGTGTGCCAGAGCAGCAAAGGGTTGCCTTGTCAGCAAATATCACTGAAAGGAGAGTAATTGGCTTTCTGTGACCTGGTGACGTTTGTGCACCAACCTTGTGCAGAAACAGTGCAGTTGGTGGTCCTTGTTGGATTGCTAGCATCAGGGCTGGGGGCAAAAAGGGGTGACCACAGCAAGGAGGGAGAGATATCCCATGCTCTGTGTGTTGCTGAAAATGTAGGCCATCCTTGAGCTTTTCTCTTCTTTCTCTCTCTAATTAGAAGCTGGAAGAGCTGCTGATAAAGACCAAGAAAGAGAAGCCAACATTTATTCCCTACTTTATCAGTGCCTGTAAAGATCTACCTGGCAAATTCCTCTTAGGATATCAGCCTCGAGGCAAACCAAGGTAAGTGAGAGGGAAGCCCAGCATCTGTATCTGAGTACTGCCCATACCACATCTCAGCTTATTGTTGCCAGTTTTTCTTCTAGCTCTGGCAGCATCCCCGTAAGTCGTGCCTCCCCTTACCCAGGGTTTGGCCTCACGAGAGTAGAGGACCCTTGTCTAGCAGTAAATCTCGCCCAGGAGACTCCTGTGTTTCTAACTACCTGGCTGCTACAAGCAGTACTGCCCTGTGCTGGGGGTGTCTCGAGTATAGGCAGTGGTTGATAGATTTTTGCATGGAAAAGCATGCTATTTTGGAGCAATTGTTTGAAAACAAAACGTAAGTGTCTTGGGTAGGTCTGTCTGTTCGTTGTCCATACAGCCATTGCCTGAGTTTTTAGGCCATGCCTGTTCTGACTGTGACCTGTTAGTGTGAGGGTGCTGTACAGTGGCAGGGATGGCTTTGAAGCAGCCTGTGATCTCTTGTGCTCTCCTGCATTCACTGCTCCTTGCAGAATAGAGTATGTGACGGTGACGCCGGAAGGATTCCGCTACCGGGGCCAGGTCTTCCCTACTGTGAACGGACTCTTCCGATGGTTTAAGGATCATTACCAGGACCCTGTTCCAGGTGAGCACCCCAAAACTTGAGTGCCTCAGCTGTTTGCTTCCTGAGTGTCACACAATAGAGACAGTTATTGAAGGACAATTTCATGTTCTTTGTCCCTGAAACGTGTCCTAGGATTTTCTATATGTGGGAAGTTTCAAAGCAACACTGAAGTGTTTGGCTTCCATGGACCCACTGAGAGCTCTCCTGAGAGTTAATCTTTCAGCCAAGGGGGCCATGCAGCAAAGGCTGGGCCTGTCCCTTTCCTCTCCCTTGGCCTCCCCCACCATACAATCCTGCACACACCATTCCCTGGTAACATAGCATCTTGCCAGTACAAGTGTTGCCTGCATTTTTTTCAAATCCCAAATTTCAGGTCAATAGCTGCTCTTCTAGGAGAACTAATCTGTCTCTCTTGGTTTGTGTGTTACACAGGTATTACCCCCAGCAGTAGCAGTCGGACCAGGACTCCAGCCTCCATTAATGCTACTCCAGCTAACATTAACCTGGCAGGTCAGTGCAGGCCTTTCCTGGTTGGAACTGGGATGCGAGCTCCTTCTCCAGGCTCCACTTTGTCTAACGTGATGGGTCTTTCTTGCAGACCTGACCCGTGCAGTGAACGCTCTACCGCAGAACATGACCTCCCAGATGTTCAGTGCCATTGCTGCCGTGACAGGCCAGGGACAGAACCCAAATGCCACCCCTGCGCAGTGGGCATCCAGTCAGTACGGCTATGGAGGCAGCGGAGGCGGCAGCAGCGCGTACCATGTAGGTGTCACTTAAGTTTCTGCCAGGAGGTGCTGCGTGGCTGCTTCTTGCTGCTAGAAAGCATCCCATGGGGGCTCTGAGTAACCCTAAGTAAACCGAAGGGGTTACTCATTGCCTGGGATCATCCGGTCCTAGTTGTGTACCCGTGGTGCTGCACAGGGGAGCCTGGCTGGATTCTTGAACGGGGTTTCTTCCTGCCTCCTGTGGCTGAGGAAATGAGGCATGGAATACAGCCGTGCTCCATTCTCTCCCTGGGGAGAGTTGGAGCAAGTAGCAAGTTGGTCTGGCCCCCAAGGAATGTGGCAGGGTGGAGAGGCGGGATCCAGCGGTGGGGGCACACAACCTTCTGATTGTGCCCCTGAATTGGCAACGTGAGCTGCCAGTGGAAGAGATTAGCTGTGAAACTATGTGCTGAGTTTGCAGGGCTTTTCAGCTCAGCGTGCTAATCTTCGAGCTGCACCGGCAGGCGAACACCTCGGCCTGCCTGAACACCCAGAGGCTTTGGAGGGAATAAGATGGCACTGGACCGTTTTGGCTCACACTGAAGCCTTTCCTCATGTGTGCCGGTGCTTACCTCTTCCCGGCCCGTGCTGCCAGCTCGCCAGCTGGCACCGAGGCTAAATCCAGCTGCAGAAGGACTGAGGTGCCTGGGTACAAAAAACACACCCAGCCGTTAGAGAGACCTCATGAAGAGGTGCTGCAAGACAAGGCTTGCAGGGAGGAGGGATCCTCTTTTAGACCACCTTGGGAGACTTTCACAGAGTTTGGCGCAGTAAATGCTGAGCTGGGGATAGGCAGGGACTGTGGGTAACCCAGTGTATTAATCATCAAGACAATCTGAAGCAAAAGGGAGGTGAACACGGGGAGGCAAAGAGACTAAGCGCTGCCTTGGACAAATAGTGAGCCAGCCAGCTTGGGATGTGGGAGGGAGCCATCTCGGGAGCTGCTGCGCCTTCTCTGCAGCCCACAGGGGAAGGATTCGTCTGTTCCTCATGCCCACTGCAGGACGTTGTTCCTGCTAGCTTGCCCCAAGTGCCTCTTGTGCCCGTCTTGCGGCCCTTACTTTTGCTTGGCTGAAGCATCTCCCCTTGTACCCTGTGTGGGGTGAACGAGGAAGGCAGGCTGTGGTGGCCCTGCTGACCCAGGTTGGGTGGGCAGTCGGGGGCTCTGAGGGGAACAAATATCCTGTGCTCAGCAAGGTCTTGCTCCTTCTGCCCTGCAGCCCCCCATTCCCTGGGCAATGGTCACTGCAGACCTCTCCTTGCCCAGATGAGGGGCTCCGGCAGGGCTGGGAGTGTGCAGCAAGGGTGTGCACCAGCCTCCTGGGCGAAGCGGGCGATGCAGAGCCTGCCAGACCTCCGCCCCACGGCCTGGCAGGGTTTGCCCTCCGTCCCCTGAGAGTATCTGCTCTCTGCAGGTCTTCACGACTCCAGCACAGCAACCGGTGGCCACCCCTCTGATGACCCCCAGTTACTCTTACACTACCCCCAGCCAGCCGATTACAACGCCCCAGTACCAGCTCCAGGCCAACACCACGCCCCAGTCCACCCAGTCCCAGACACAGTCGCAGCCATCATCCAGCTCCAGGCAGAGGCAGCAGCCAAAGTGAGTGTCTCTGGTGCCGGGTGCGTGTATCCGTCTGTGTCCCGTCTTGATTGCTTTTGTTGATTTTTGTGGAACCAGCGTGGGGGGTTACCTTGCACCTTCCTGCGTGGGACCCTTGGGGAGGGAGGGCAGGGAAACTCTCCCGCTAGCGTGTCTCACCTTCTGCCTGCGTTGTTTCAGGACCAACAGTCACGCTGCGATCGACTGGGGGAAGATGGCCGAGCAGTGGCTCCAGGAGAAGGAGGCTGAACGGAGGAAACAGAAGCAGAGGTTGACTCCTCGCCCATCTCCCAGCCCCATGATCGAGAGCACGCCCATGTCCATCGCTGGGGACGCCACGCCGCTGCTGGATGAGATGGATCGATAGGCTGTGCTGGACCTGACCTGTAACCTCCGCTCCCTTCTCTAGGAAGGGGAAGGGGGAGTGAACAGTTGAAAATAACTTCCCTTCCCTTAGCCAAATTAACTCCTGTTTTATACGTCGTGGGATGGTGGGAAATGACTCTTGGTGACATGCACCTGAGCAAATGAATAGACTTGGCAGGGCTGGTCTAAACACATATACTATATATATAAATATATCATAGGAAGGGAAGCTGCAGCGGCCTCTGCATTCCAGGCCCTGGTTCACCACTTTGGAAGCTCGGCAAAGTAATTATGAGGTCAAACGAGTCTGTCCTTGTATGTGCACAGCAGTCTGCTTTCACCGCAGAGACTAGGAAGCAAACGCAGCTGAAAGTGCAGACCATCGGCCTGGAGTGAGCCTGTTCCATGTGGATTCTCCCAAACCCTGACTGTCGCCTCTCCTCGTCCTGAGAGCACAAAGTCATGGGGCTTGTGACAAGCAAACTGGAGTTCTCAAAAAGCTTCTCTTGTCGTTTGCTCCATGTTTTTGTGTGTAACAGGCTCTGTGGAGTCTGTGCCAACCCCCAGCTGTGTTCGTAGGGGTCTAGCACAGCAGCTCTGGGGCTCAGGGTCTTGCCGGAGAGAAATGCAGCTGTCATACCAAAGGCTTGCTCTCTCCTCTGGCTTCTTTTGGAACAATATTTATTTAGTTTTGATTATTTTGTTTTGTTTTGTTTTAGTTTAATCAGACTGCAAAGCAAAATGCCAGCCAACGGCAGCTTTCCTGAGCGCGGGACAGACACATGGGCTAATACACTGCGAGAGCAGCTGCTCCTGTGGTGGAGAAAGCGAAGCAGCTGGGAGTGCATGGCATCCTCCTCCGAATCTGCTTAACCCTGCCCCCTTGTAACCAAAAGGGGTGAATAAATGGTGTTTCTACTGAATGCTAGTTGAGAGGTTTTCTGCCTGCACCCTGCGCTGCCTGCCCTCTCCTCTTAGCAGTGGATTTGCTCAGAAGCAGAGTCCTGTGGTGAAAAGCCGATGCTCCTTCTTCCTTTGTTGCTTGGAGTTGCCCTCTGTGTGCTGAAACTTCCACAGGGAAGCTGATTTCTGTTGAGCTGATAAAAAAATAATGTTTTGTTTTGAATGCGTTGTATAGAGACATCACACCGACACCCTGGGCACCTCTCGGAGGCCCACGTCTCTCTGGCTGGGAGAGGTACTGGGGGGCCTGGGAGGGGGGCAGATAATGCAGATAACTTCGGTCGTGTCAGAAACAGCCCCCTGCAGTATTGCAGAGCGACTGCCAGCGCTGAGAGCCATTTTTGAGCCGGAAAGTTCCTGCTGCACACACTTTCCTCTCTCCTGCTTTGTTAGCAGGGGTTTTCTATGGAAGCAGAGTCTTTGTTCCTTCCAAGTGCTCCTGGTTTGGCCTCCTCTCGCTAGGAAATGAGCAAGAACAGCAGATCTTAAGAAACAAAGGTCTTTTTTGCATGTAAATGCTCCTGAAGAATGGCAGCAACCCGGGAGACAAAGCAAAGCTTTTTCCACAGAGAAATGCAGGTCCTGGCTTCGTTGCCATCTCCTCGGCGGTACTGGGGGGGCTGACACGGTCATGTTCCTCCCCTGCAACCGCGCCGGAGGACTGTGGGCTGCTGCGGGTTGCAGGTGTACTAACCTTGCGCTATTTTTTTATTTTATCAAAATCTGTATGATGGGAATTTGACTGGGAGCAGCTCCATACCAGGGATGTGTCGGATGCATACGGGGAGGGGCTAGTTGTGTGTTGTCAGCTCTCCTTTTTGGCTGTCTTTTGTTTTTAGTTTTCCCTTACCGTCAATAAAAATTCTACTTTTGGGAAACTGCCTGCACGGCACGCGTCTGTGCTTCCTGCGATGATGCCGTGGTTGCCGCAAGGACTTTGCACCCATTGGCAGTACCTGAGAGGGTGCGATGCCTCGCTACAACCTTGGTATTTCCCCCGCCCCGGGCTCTTGTGGTCCACGTATTTCAGGGATTTGGGATTGCACCGCACATTCCTCCAGGAACAGTGGGGTTTGCACGGGGCAGCTCTGCTCCCCGGGCCTCGGTGCTGCCTGTTCTCCCAAGGCTGCGTTGTGGCAAAACGGGAAAGAGCGCTCTGCTCCTGTCTCCAGCTTTTTCTGATGCTGGAATTCGGTGCTGGTGCAGGAAGGTCTCTCTACTGGCCTCACCGGGTAGGAGAGGGGAGGCCATGCCCAGCCCCATTCCTCACTCGGAAACACGTTCCTGGAGTTGGTGGCAATGCCCCGTCTCTGGGTGCTGCCCTCAAACTCTTCGCTACAGGGGCCCAGTTACCGGCAAGGGGAACGAGTCGGGCTGCGATCACCATCCGCCAGGCAGGGACACAAGGCAGCTTGCCCTGCCCCTGCCTCTCCCCGAGCAGCATCTGCCTTTGTCCCAGGGCTGGACATTGTCCCAAACTTCTATTGTCCCACTCCAAAAAGCTCTTGTACCGCGTTGGGGGAGCCCCTGGGGCGGGACGAGGCTCCCGTTCCTCCCAGAGCACCCCCGGCTGCTCACTGCCGTTGCTGGGGGCTGGAGAAGGGGTCCGTGCCGGTGTGGGAGCACCGGGAAAAGGCAGCGGGTTAAGTGGAGGAGAGAGCTGGGGTGGTGCAGCTCATTAACTCGTCCTCCAGAGAAATACAGCCCTGGGGAGCTGGAGCTCAACCTTCTGCAGCAGGGGAGCTAAAATCAGGGCTCTGCCCTGTTGCCGGCGTGGGGACAGGAGCTGTGTCCCCAGCCAGAGCAGCGACTCGCCGTCCCCAGTGCCCAGGAAGATGACATGTGCCGGTGGGAGCGGTGAGGAACAGCTCAAACATAAACACCCACCCGGCTCCAGCTGCTTCCCCTCCCGCAGCCCCGCAAGCGGGATCAGCCCCGGGATTGCCCCTGGATGCTGCGCCCGCCGTGATCCTTTCTCCCCACGGAGACGGGGCCAAGGCTGCACCATCTGCTCAAGCGACCAACTTTATTACACAGCCACGACCCGCGAGGGGGGAGTCAGGGCCGCAGCTCTCGTGCAGGCTCTGCCTCAGCTTTGCTTTTCAGCCTCTTCTTTCTGTTTCTCTCCTTCCTCCTCCTCCTCTTCCCGCTGGCGGTGGGGACCGGGGACGGGGTGGCCGGCGCTGGCTCCCTGCCCAAGCCCTCCCGCGCCGGGGCATCGCTCAGGACGGCGCTGGCCGCTTCCCCCAAGTCTGGTAGCAGGGCCCGTAGGTCCTGCCCCACCGTGGGATGAGCAGGGGCAGCAGCTGCAGGACGGCTCGGCTCCCCATTTTTGGAAGGGCCTTTCTTTTTCAGACCTTTCCCCTTCTTTTTCAGACCTTTCCCTGTCTTTTTCTTGTCTGTCTTCTTTTCCTTCCTCTCTTTCTTGGCTGCCTTGCGGGGGGACAATGGGTGGACAGGCATGTGATGTTCCGCTGGGATGGCTCCTCCACCCACGCTGCTCCACGGGGGGCTCAGAGGGACCCCCCCGGGACTCGCTGCCCGGTCGATCAGCTCCCCACCGAACTCATATAGCACTGGCTCCCTGGGCACCGCGATGGCCACCGTGTTGTACGCCTTGCACCTGCGGAGAGCGGGGTGAGGCGAGCCCCGGTGGGGCCGAGGCGGGGGCCGGTCCCCACGGCGGGGGGCACTCACCAGACGTAGAGGTAGGGCTCCACACACTCCTCCTTGTAGGCGAACTCGAAGCAGGGCGCCTGGATGACGTTGAAGAAGGCCTGGCCCACCACGCGCGAGGCCGTGTCGTTCACCCGCTGCAGGCACTCCTTCAACCTGCCGTGGGGCACAGCTGGGGTGAGGCGGACCTGGGAGGGGGGGGGCTGCCAGAGGGGCTGGAACCCCCCCCCCCCAGGATGTAGGGATGCTGTGGGGCACAGCCCGGTGCTGGGCCACCCACCTGCGGTCGCAGTCGCAGTGGCTGATGGTGTGCCAGCGCAGGTTGCGGTACCCGTAGCGGGCGGTGAAGGGGTGGATGACGTGCTGGCAGTGGTCATGGTCCCGGCAGCACCGGTCCGTGTCCCGGTGTTCCCCTGCAGGGACGGCACGGGGTGCAGGCAGGGCTTGGGGGGCCCGCACGCATGGGCTGGGGCTAGATGGGGTTGGGATCAGGGCTGGGCTGGGACTGCACTGGGCTAAGATTGGGATCAGAATTGGATCGGACTGGGATTGGGCTGGGACTGGACTGGCACTTGGATGGGGACAAGACTGGCACTGGGATGGGGACTGGGGCGGCACCAGCACCACAGTGGGGATGAGACTGGGACTAGGCTGGGATCAGGATGGGGACCAGGTCTGGACCAGGACCAAGAGAGGGACTGGGAGAGGACCAGGTTGGACCAGCAGCGGGATGGAGACCAGAATGGGAGCAGGATGGACCAGGGATCAGGCTGGGGACAGAGGGTGGATCAGGACTGGACCAGCACCAGGATGGGGACAATGATGGGACCAGTGTGGGGACCAGGATGGACCAGCCCTGTGATGGGGACTGGACAGAGGTGAACTGGGACTGGCCTGGCACTGGGGTGGGGACTGAACGGGGACAGACAAGGACAGAACTAGCACTGGGATGGGGACTGGAGTGGGCCAGCACTGGGACTGGGGTGGAGCAGCATCGGGCTGAGGATGGGAAGGGATGGGATGGGATTGGATGAGAAGGGAAGGGATGGGAAAATGCCAGGGCTCAGAGCTGGAAAGAGTTTTTTTCTACAAACCAGAAAAATTAAGCAAC
>JAVKLA010000084.1:5858277-5871510 GCA_034782735.1 Sagittarius serpentarius | reverse complement strand
CTCTTAAGTGGATAGCAGCAAAATTAGAGGTAATCTGTGTATGTGCAAGGGAGGTCACTGGAAAGGCAAATCCTCGTGTTTTTTACTGAGGTTGTCAGGCAGATATTGCCACCAGGGAACAAAAGCCCCCGCTCCACTAAGCTTTGGCTGGTGGTGCTCTAGCCAGCCTGCGCGCTGGGCGCTAAACTGAGCGTTTCTCTTTCTGCCTCGCGGCCCCAGTTTCACAGCAGCATGGTAAAATTCTTTGTCTCTTCTAGGTTGTGGGAACTCCGTGCTACATCTCCCCAGAGCTCTGTGAAGGGAAGCCTTACAACCAGAAGAGTGATATCTGGGCTTTGGGCTGTGTGCTGTATGAACTCGCCAGCCTCAAGAGGGCTTTCGAAGCTGCGGTAAGAGGGGTGTGGTTTACATGTAGTGCAGGGAGCTGTGGCCTCTTACAGAGGTGAAAATTTATGCTTGGATCGCTCTTCTGAGCCTGGAGGTGTGAAGGCAGAGGGCAGTGCTGAGAAATTCTTGCTTCTTGGCCTCACCTCTAAACTGCCCAGCCACTGTATGTCTCTCTCTTGTTTTCTCTCCAGAATCTTCCTGCCTTAGTATTGAAGATCATGAGCGGGACGTTTGCCCCAATATCGGATAGATACAGCCCCGACCTGCGCCAGCTCATCCTTAGCATGCTGAACCTGGATCCTTCCAAGCGGCCCCAGCTGAATGAGATCATGGCCCAGGCCATCTGCATTCGGCCCCTTCTGAACCTCTACACTGATGTGGGCAGTGTGAAAATGAGAAGGCAAGTGATACTGCCACCCTAGTGTCCCTTGGGAGGGGCTGCCACAGGCCACAACGTATGTGACTGGCTCACTGTCTCTGTTAGGAGCTCCGAAGAGAGCGTTGTCCCCATACGGCTCTGCTGTTACCCAACGTGCTGCAGGCCAAGGCTGGCCCAGTGGCTTGGGGCCACGGCAGGTGCCATGGCAGGTGGGGGCTTGTCATTGCAGTAAGAGTGAACAGAGAGTTGTGAGCTCAGGGGGAAACAAACTGATGCCAACTGCCCTCTCTCAGGTGGTTTAAAGCACCTACCGAGGCAATTCTGCGAGCTATTCAGCTGTCGCTTATGCTGTAGCTCTGCCCAGACCTTCTGTGATCCAGGGCTCTGCAGGACCTCTGGGGCCAAGCTGACATTAAGGACTGGATTTTGGTTTGGCAGGCCTGAAAAACCCTTGGCTCCAGTGCCGACGGTGACCCACAGCCGGACGGGGGGACGAGTGAGCAGTGCCAGGCCGAGGGGTGAGTCCTGGCACGGTGTGCTCAATACAGCTCAATTTGGAAGGACCCTTTCCTTTGGGTGACAGAGGGTCAGAGAGGCACTTGAGCTTCTGGAGAGAGAAAATTAAGAGATGTCATCCTCCCTGAGCCCTGGAGGAGCCCACGGGCACCTCGGCTCTGGGGACCAAGCAGTGCTCTTTCTTCAGCTGTCTCTTCTAGGTTTTGAACACTTGAATCAAGTTTCTGCTGTTCCCAGCAAAGACTGGGAACCAGCCAGAGGTGCTGAAGGGAGGGATGTGTCCCAGTGCAGCTCAGTGCAGCTGGCACTGGTAACAATTAGCTAGAGCTGTTGTGGTGTCGCTTCCCTCAATTCTGGGATAAAATACAAGGAGCTGTTCCCATGTGTTTCTTTCAGCCCTGGCTGGGATCTCCCCAGCAGCCCCTTGCCAGCCTTGGACCGGTGCTGGTCTGGCTCCGCTAGCTGGCAGGCAGCTCTGCTGGTGTCAGACTGGCTGGTGTCATTTCTTTTCCTGTGGGAGGAGAGTCAGGGATCTGCGCTGATGATTTCTCTTTGACCCATAGGTGTTCGAGGTGGTTCAGCCAAGACAGGAATCCCTCCTCCACTGTCATCCATCTATACCTGGGGGAGTGGGATCACCACCCCCCTCCGCCTGCCCATGCTTAACACCGAAGTGGTGCAGGTGTCTGCCGGCAGGACGCAGAAGGCCGGAGTAACCAAGTCGGGGCGGCTCATCATGTGGGAGGTGAGTGACGGGGAACCCGGGGTGGGCAGTGGCCATGGAAGCCTCGGATGTGCGATTTCTGAGGGGGAGACGTTTCTGCTCAATGCGTAGGCCCTGGCACTGCGTCGCCCAGGACCGCGGTCCAGTCCAGGGTGCGGGTAACACTGCTAAGCCTGTGGGAAGGGGCTCTTCTGAGTTCTCCAAACCAGCTCTTGCTGCATGGAGCTGCAGCAGCTGACATGGCTTGTCTCTGCCAGGCTCCCCCGATGGGTGCTGCGGGAGGCCCCTCCCTCCCAGGAGCCACCGAGCAGCTCCAGCCTCAGTTTGTGTCCCGCTTTCTAGAGGGCCAGTCTGGCGTGACCATCAAACACGTGTCCTGCGGTGATCTCTTCACAGCCTGCCTCACAGGTGAGCTGCCGCCTCCTGCCTTCGCCTGGCTGAGTCCCAGACCTCTCTGCGTGGCGGCTGGCTTGCAAATGCGGCGTGACTGCCTGGGGCGCCTGCTCAGAGAGGAACTCGAGAGAGGCACTGGGTTGGGGTAACACGAAGGCCTCTGTGGCCTCTCATGTAACATCAGGTGGAGGTCAGAAATAGCAGGCACGGTCCTCCTGTGATGCCACACTGGTCAACTTGGTCCCAAAGGTCTGTCTGGTGTGGGGAGGGCCACAAATTTGTTGTCCTGGCGGCACTGGTGTCACCTGAAGCCAGAACTGGCCCGTACAGCCGGGACTGCAGTGTGAGGAGTGTCTGGGAAGTTCAGCCTTTCTCTGTCACGTACTCTGTGAGCGTGACACAGACACAAGCAGTGACCAGCGGTGACTGGTGTTGCAACGAGAAGTCAGTGTGAGCTCCTGCAGGGCCAGTTGCCCTCAGCCGCAGGAAGGCAGGGTCTGAAGCCCCCTTAGAGCGGAACAGGAGGCATTCTGGCTGGGAGGGGACGGTGCACACCAGCCCAAGACCGTGTTTGTGGAGGAAAGCCCTCCCGGTGGTCCTCTGGGGCCCCTGTTTGCACTTCTGCTGGGGATCAGGGCAGCAAACAAAAGATATGCAACTGGCAGACCTCGTAGGCATGGGTTTGTCCTACCTCTCCATGGCGTTTCCTGCCACCCCTCTGCTGGGCGGCTGCTCGGTCAGTGCCTCCGTGTATTTAACGCCTTGACAGACCATGGAGTTAGCAGCTCCTGCGTACACAGCTGCAATAATGTTATCTCAGCACTCTCCTATCATCTGCTGTTTGTTTGGCGAGTTGTCGCAGCACATTGAGGCTGCTGCTCTCTGGAAGCTCGCTGAAGGGTTCTGGCCCCTGCAGCAAGTTATGAGTCAGAGTGGGTCCAAGCAGAGCCGCTGTCCTGGGAGCCACGGCCAGCCCCACGGGCTGCGTGTGCCTTGCAGGACCTCACGTGTACCAGTAACACGACTTCTTTCTGCTTTACCAGACAGAGGGATAATCATGACTTTCGGCAGCGGCAGCAATGGCTGTTTGGGGCACGGAAACTTCACGGACGTAAGCCAGGTTTGTTGTGAGGGTGCTGGGTGTGCTGCTCCCCCAGGGTAGAGGATGGATCGTGCCTTCTGCGCCACATGAGAGGGCTCATCCCAGCTCCAGGGATGTGCATCCCAGGCGTGCTGTGGCATCCGACCCCCTCCCCCTCCTCTCCCTGTCACTGTGGGTTTTAAAAGACCCAACCTGCCTCTCTCTTTCTCTCTCCCCCCCTACACAATGATCCCTTTGAGCGTGGGGGAAGTCAAGAGCTGCCTTGTGGTTGCTGTTGGCAGGCTCCCAGCTTGGAGGCTGCCTCCAATCACACACCTGCCTGCTTCACTCTTGGCCTGCAGCTGCCAGGGTTCACTGAGAAAAGTTATTTTTCAAAAGAGCCAGTATTTAAAGAAGGGCTGTGTGTTTCCGATTGGCTCGGAACGCTAGGGCTGAGGGCCCGTCGCTCCCTTCCAGCTTCTTCCTCGCCTGCCCTCGGATGTGGCAGCAGCCGATGGCATCCAGCCGAGCCTGGGGACTGGTGCCATTTGTCACCGTGGTCAGCTGGCTCGTTCGTTCCTGCTCTGTCTGGAGCTGAGCTGCTCAGTGGTTATTGCTGGGGAGGGGAGACCAGTTGGAAGCAGCAGCCAGATCCGAACAAATGGTGCTTTTCACTTGAAGAAGATAATGAGAATGAGGCTGGCTGTGGCAAGGTGTCAGGTCTAACAGCAGGTCACAGCAGGGGCTAGGCGAAATGTGGAGATCCTGGTCTCTCCACACCCTAACGAATATGTAGCTGATAGCTCGCAGCTCCTCTGCACAAGAGCCTTTCAGCCAACGCATCCTGCACCAAGCCCCTGCCTGCTCAGAGCGTGCGTTAACAGCCCCTGGCACTCCCCACATGGGCAGGGGGGCGAATCCCAACCCTTCGGCTGAACCTATTCCCTCTCCAAACCGTTGTGCTGGCTGCTTTCTTCTGCCCCAGAGATGTTTGCATTATCTTCTGTGCTGTGTGCACGTAGTTTCTAAACCCTTTGAAGACTGTTTGGAACAAAAAAATTCTCTTGGTGTTTGTGTTGGATGAAAACTGGGATGCTGCCAGCACTGTGTTGAGGCTGGGGGGGCCGGGTGGGAGGGATGGGAGCAGCCGGGCAGGCTGGGAGGTCTCGGCTGACGGCTGCTGCTCTTCCCCTGCCAGCCCAAGATCGTGGAGGCCCTGCTGGGCTACGAGATGGTGCAGGTGGCCTGTGGTGCGTCTCATGTCCTGGCGGTTTCCAACGAACGGGAAGCGTTTGCCTGGGGCAGGGGGGATAATGGTAAGAGATGTCTGCTTTGCGAAACAGGGCTTGTGCCTTCCATTGCCTGTTCCCACTCCCCTCGCTGGCCCTGCTTGCCCGCAGCCCTCTCCAGATATGCCAGGCTAAGGTGGGTGTGAAAGAGTTGCAGCTGCTTCACCGCATACGAGGGCCCCCGTGCTTTGGGTTTCACTGCCTTCTGTGGGCGACAGGTCCCAAGCTGGGCTCTTGCCGCAGGTATGTCAGTGCTGTTGTTCACGGGGCTGTGCTCAGGTTGTGTGTCGCCATCAGCCGTGCCCTGCTCTGTTTCTCCTGCCAGGCCGGCTTGGGCTGGGTACCCTGGAGTGCCACAACTCCCCCCAGCAGGTCGCAGTCCCGACGGAGCATGAGGCTCAGAGGGTCATCTGTGGCATCGATTCCTCCATGGTCCTTACAGTGAAGAACCAGATTCTTGCTTGTGGGAGCAACAGGTAAGAGAGGCAAGGGTCTGTGCTCCAGAGCTTGTCTACAGCCTCCTGGGCCTGTCCGTCTGTGTCCAGGCCAGGCAGAGGGAGCAAGGCGCTCTAGAAGACACCTCTGTGTGATCCTACTCCCCAGCACCACGCGGCTGGTGGTGCGGTTGTGCTAGGGCAGGATTTATCTCTGGGGTGTCTGTGCCTGGCTGCATTCAGCCGGCTCTGAACTGTGCTTTTCCCCGTGCAGGTGTAACAAGCTGGGCCTAGATCGGATCAGCTCAGCAGAGGAGCCTTCCCCAGAGGACCAAGTGGAAGAGGCCACCGTGTTCATGTGTGCCCAGTCGGCCCCCTTGAACCAAGAGCCGATTGTATGTGCTGACATTGGTACAGCGCACTCGGCTGCAGTCACAGGTGAGGAGTGTGTGCCCAAATCCCCGACGGGGGACCTGCATTTTCGCTGTCTTCCTCCTGCCTCCATTTCCTGTGGGCAGAGGCCTCAGAGAGGCTCAAGAGACACCCTGCTCCTGATGTTGGAGCTCTGTGGAGCAGGATGCTCAGCATGGTAGAGAGCAAAGAGCTTCAGGGGCTTCAGTGCATCCTTGGGTGACACCCAGTTGTTTCTCTCATCTCTGTTGTCAGCTTCTGGCCGGTGTTACACCTTTGGGAGCAACCAGCACGGGCAGCTGGGCACCAACTCTGCTCGCAACAGCCGCGTACCCCACCTGGTTGTGGGGCTCCAGGCAATGAAGGTCACCGTGGTGGCTTGTGGAGATGCCTTCACTGTGGCCATCGGAGCAGGTGAGGCTGAAGGCCCTGTGTCCTGGGCAGCAGCAGGCCCTGGCTTTCTTGCCTGCAGTCCACGCTGCGGCCAAGGCAGGCCCTGGAGATAGCCCAGGGCGGTACGGGGGAGGTGGGAGGCCTGTTTGCTGGTGAGCGCTGCGTGCAGCAAGGTGAGTGTATCCCTCTGCAGACGGCGAGGTGTGCACGTGGGGGAAAGGAGCCAGGGGACGCCTGGGCAGGAAGGACGAGGAAACGGGAGTGCCGAGGCCGGTGCAGCTGGAGGAGACGCATCCGTACCTGGTGACCTCCGTAGCCTGCTGCCACGGGAATACGCTGCTGGCAGTAAAGCGTGAGTAGAGGCTTCGTTACCGTGATTCCTGCCGTGAGGGCCCAGCCAGACACAACGCCTTGTGACCGGAGCTGTACCAAGTAACTCTGGCACGTAAGCTCTGTGTTATTCTAGTCCCTGTAGAGCTGTAGATGAACAGAAGTAACTTGAAGCCCATAAAAATTCCCCTTCTGCTATGCCGCAGTGTGACGCTGCCGCTTCCGCTGGGCTAGGGGAGCAAAGGGACGGCAGAGGCGGTCTCGTGCACGCCCAGCTGGCCAAGCCGCGCCCGGTGGGGAGCTGGTGTGCTGGCGGTCCACCGAGGATCCAAAAAGAGCAGCGCTCTAATTGACGCTGCTGAAATAGAAGCTGAGATTTGAGGCGTCATTTTGGCTGCTGGCTTTCCATTGTGGTTTGGAAAAGATAGCGATGGTTTTGTGGTTCTTTTCTGCTGGGGCCAAAGGCAGCATCGTTGCACGGTTAAAACGTGCCCATGGTGTGACCTGCCCTTCCGTTGCCTGGGTGTACGATGGGAGCCTGGCCCAGACCGCTGGAGGGGCCTTTCTTCCTCCTCGGCTGGGCTGATTATGGCCTCAGCGCTGGGCTGATGGATTCCAGTCTCAGCCCACTTCAAGGAAGCTAATTACACCCTGGAGGGGAGGAGGCCCGGCTGACTGCCCCAGCGCAGCAGTATTGGCCGTGGCTCTCGTTCCTCCCCTGCCAGCGCTGAGCTCTCACGTGATGCGTGCTGCCACGTGAAGGGGACAGGGAATGGCCGAGTCCCCAGGCTTGGGAACAAATAGGGCATTTGTCACGGGAGTAAAAGGGTTTTGTCTCTGCAGGAAGGCTGCAGGCTGGTCTCCCCTTCCGCTGCTGGAGTCGCCCTGCACTCTGTGGCAGCTGGTTTGTGGGCTCCCACCTGCAGCACCGTAAGAGCAGGAACTGAGCATGTAGCCCCACTGCTGTCCCTCTGCACTGCCCGGTCCGAAACCTCGACCCGCCTGTTCTGGTACTGGAAGTAAAAACTCAGCAGCAGCGGTGTCAGGGCAGCAGCCTTGCCTGCTCCAGCCTCCCTCCATAACCAGGGTGCAAAAAGCATCGAGAGCTCTGTAAAAAGCTGAGATCTAACTTTTGGCTTTCATGCAGCTCAGACTGCCTGGAAACCTCTCCAGAGAGAACATGAGGACCAGTGACACGTGTGATGTCATTGCTGCTGTCAGCTCTAGCTGTGATCGGGCCCGGAGAGGGTGCTGGCACAGGCGAGCAGTTCTCTACCTTTGGGGCCGCAGTTCTGCACCGCTCTGCAGTTTCCTCCCATGTGGCCAACACCATTTTTGACCAGCTTGGGCTTCTGCCCACTTTATCATGAGGCCGCTGCTGCGCCCTTCTCTCAATCCCACTGCAAACACAGGCATAACTGGGAGAAGCCAGGCGTGCTGGAGAGGAGGAGGAGGAGGGCGCAAGCCTCAAGAGACTGCACTTCCTCCTGTTTGGGCTCTGTGTGCTGGGCATTGCCTCCTGCTTGTGCCACTGCTGAGGCCTTGCAGTGGCTTCCTGGGGTACCGGGACGGGGATTGCGGTGCCCATCTGTTGGGTAGCTGGCCTGTGTGGGGCAGGGCACTGCTCCCTGTAGCTTCATCAAGATAGCGGCTTACGGTTTATTCTTGGTCCTTGCCTTTTGTGTTTCAGCTGCCGTGGAGGAGTTGCCTTCCCAGTGAGTTTGAGTTGAGAGGGGCCCCATCCAGCCTCGTCGTACAGATGCTGGGGCTCCCCCCAGCCGCCCGGCGTGCTTGTCCTCTCGCTGCTGCCACTACGGCCTGGCTCGGATCTGCGTCCCCGGGCTCGGGAGCTCCTCAGCCGCACTTCGAAGGCAGAGGTCTGGAAACAGGGAGCTCCTAACGATGGTTCCCACGGAACCGGAGCTGGTCTCACTTACCGAATCAACGAGGGTCACTGTCAGCCTCCAGAGCCTGAGAGCTGCTGCCCTAGACATGCCGTGGGGCAGCCGTCCCCGGACCTCCGGCGCTGCGTTCAGGGGGTCGCGCTGGGGCTCTGCCCCTCCCTGCTGGAAGTGCCTGTGTAGAAGGGTGAGGAGCACAGGGGTGGTTTTCCCCTGTGGAAGCTGTCTCTGGTGACAAAGCCCAGGCTGACAGCTTGGTGTCTGAGAGAGCTGTCAGCCTCTGCACAGCAGCGTCTGGAGTTAGGGCCCCAGGCGCTACACTGGGTGACTAAGTGCAAACCTCTTTTCTAATTAGAGAAGTCTGTCCTTTCCCATCCCCCCCCCCAAAAAGGTTTCACCCGTTAGTTGAGCTGTTCATCACGCTTTCGAGGGTCCTGGCCTGCACGGCTGGCCGAACCTGGCGCGAGCAGCCTCTCTGGGCAGCACAGCTCGCCTCGCTCTCCTGAAACGCTGCCTGGAGCTTTCCAATTACAGCCTCCCCTGCTCCAGGAGCTCACTGGAGGATCCTCCAGCTGACATTTGTCCTCAGGCCCCTAAATCCTGCTGCTGACCATCTCACTGGCTCCCAGCTGAGCTAGCAGAAGGCAGCGAAACACAGCAAGTGATTGTCAGTAATTGAAGTTTTTTAACCCAGATCTCTCCAGGGAGATGATGAGTTTTCACCAGGGATCCTTTCTGCAGGCAGGAGGGGGCATATCACCATGTCACAGACGGGAGTTACGTTTTTTATCTCCAGAAGGGTCGTTTCCTTTCCTTTTTTTTTTTTTCCTCCTCTTTTCTTTTTTTAACTTACATCTGCCCAGGGCCATTTTTTGATGAGCTTCTGTCTCTGATCTGTCTGACATTGCAAATGCTCTTGCCTTTCACATCCGTCTTTGTGCTGTTGCCAATCTGTTGTGTATAAAGTCAGTGCTTTCATAAGCTGGCTGAGATGAAATCTCTCTAATTATTTTTGTGATTCTTTCCTGTTTTCAATGAGGGAAGCCTCGCCGAGCTCTGGTAGAAGCCGACTGATCCCTCTGTCATGTGAAAGGTAATGAATTTCTCCAGGTCTCCTGCTCTTTCCTCCCTCGCCTCCCAGGCTCCAGCCGGGGAAGGGAGCAGGTCCCGTCCGGCCGGGAGAGGCGTGCGCAGCCCTCACTGCCGACGCGGACTCCCTCTTTGGCTCCTGGCAGGGTGGGTGCCTGGGTTTTTCCCTGCCGTTTTTGTTTCTTGTGGAGCTGCCTTTTCGGGCGGTTACACCCTGCTATCCCAGGAAGCTGACTTGTGTTCAAAGGCTCTGCCAGTCCCTCGGCGCTCGCCTTGTGCTGCGGGTTACAGGGAGGGCTCCGGCAGCCTGGTGTTGGCAGAGGGGAAGGTGTTCGCTCCCAGACTGACCTGGGCACCAAAATAATTGCAGGGTGGGGTTAAATTGCCTCGAAGCCCCTCTGGGCCGCTGCCTGTCCTCCCTGCCCTGAGCTGCCGGCAGCACCAGCTCCTACAGCAACAGATTTCTCTTGGCTGGGTTGTGCTCAGCTCTCGGGGCTCCCCTCGCCCCGCACCACAGGCAAACACATCCCGTAAGAAGGGGCTGGTGTTTCTGCTACAGCCTGGCCAGGGCTGAGGGCTGGCTGTGACGGCAGGCAGGCAGGACAGAGGTCTCTGCCACCCTTTGTCTTGGCAGTGGTGGCACCAAAATGCCACCGCTCCAGGGACGGGCTCTCCCCGCTCCAGCCGGGCTGCCAAATCCAGGGGTGAGCCCCCTGGGAGCCCCCCTGTTCCCACGGATGTGCTGGTGATAGGTGGTTTGTTTTATGGCTTAATGATGCCTTTGCACGGCAGTGCTGGGGCTGGAGGTGTCACGAGCTCAAATATCGGGACCCTTGGCTCCAGGCAGGGGGAACCAGTACGGACCAGCACGCTTGGTGCTGGGCCAGGGGGAACCAGTATGGACCAGCGTGCTTTGTGCTGGGCCAGGGGCTCGCGGCGAGGGCTGGAGCCCTCGGGATTTCGCAGCCTGTGCGCTCCATGCAGGAGTTCAGCTGTGAAGCCCAGCGAGATGATTTGAATAATTTAATACTAGGCTGTGACCAAGCCTGGCGAAAGGGTAAAGGAAACAAAGAGGCCCCCAGCCCGGAGCAACAATAGCTCTTGAAACGGCAAGCCGAGGCATGTCCGCGCTGCCGGAGGCAGAGAGCAGCCCGGGCAAATAGGCCAGTTGCATTCCTCACGTCTGCTGCTTTGTTTCCCTGCAGAACTCCCGGTGAAAACTGCAGGTCTCAGGGCTTCTCCCTTTCTCCTTGTTTTGTTCCCGCGTTCTGCGGAGCTGGTGGTGGATCCACCACATCCCCGTGGCTCTTCCTGCTAAGGAAGGCAGGGCCAGGAGGGAGCGGGTAGGGAGATGATGCAGGGATGAGGCTGCCAGGTCCCGTCTTGTGCATCCCAGCCCGTGTCCTTGTCACCCAGGAAAAGCCCATCCCCATTCCCGTGCTCGATAAGATCCCGCTGACCTGGGGCCATCGCTGTCAGCAGGACACAGGCCGAACCGCCTGCTGATCCCAGAGCTGATTTGATTTGATCCCGGCACCTCTGTCGTGGTCGTATCCCTGTTCCCATGAGGCTTGGCAGAGGGCGCGGGTGCCGTCCGCCTGTCCAGCCACCTCGCTCCCCTTATCCCTGCCTTCCCTGGGTGCGAGTCCCCAGAAGAAGGGAGAGGACTCTCCCCGCTCCTTTCCCCGGGGCAAAATGCTCCACCTTAACTTCTTTGGAAGCCGGAGCGTAGGTTTTCTGTCCCTCCAGTTTAAGTTAAATACAAGGCAGAGGGATGGAGCAGGGGTGCAGGGCAGGGAGAGGCTGGGGGGAAGAAGGCAGGAGGCCTCCCCGAGCCCAGATGGGTTCAAGGACTGACCCGTCACAGGGGGGGGACGGAGAACATATCGCCTCCACAAAGGGAATTGCCCTGCCCGGAGGCTGAGTGTCGCCTTTGTGTGAGACAAACGCCTGGCTGTGATGTTGAGTGCGGGGAGGGCTTTCGTTAGGGAGAGGGGATCTTTGTTTGCAGGGTCTGACACCTCCCAGCCGTCCTGCCAGCACAGCCAGCGCCTTCTGATGGCTTTGTCAGCTCCTGGCTAATTAGCAGAGATGCTCTTCAGTGAGGTTAGGAAAGAAAAAATTTTAAAACATCAAAGAGAAGCAGTAAATAGTGATAAAACTTGGCTCTTGTTTCATGCCTGTCATCGCAGACGCAGGCTTTCGAAGCGCGCGGGAGTGGTGTGTCCCATGCCTTCTGCGGGGGAGGCACGGGGAGTCCCATCGCCCCGCGGGATGCCGACACACGGGGCCGAGGGCCCATCCGTTTGGCCTGAACCTGGTCCCGTAGCGGTGTCCAGGGACGGTTTTTAGACAGGGCCAGGTCGCCGCTTGTTGGGGCGGGTGTCTGGGGTCGTGTTTTTCTCTTGTTGGGAGGCGAGCCTGGCTCCAGGGCGTGCTGTGACTTGGTGCCAGAACCCAACGGACCCGGGGCAGGGGGTGGGGGGGGGTGCTTGTAGGTCCTGCCCCGAGGGGATCGCAGCTCTGAGCAAACACAGCCCGGGAGCACCTCAACCCCAGGCTGCCAGCCCCATGACAGCCCGGCGGTGCCCAGTGCACCCCGCTGCTCTCTGTACGGTGGCCCACTGTCATTTGTTTTCACGTGTTGGGTTTCCCGGCTCTCCGGGAGCTGGTTAAAGTTTAGCTCGGTGCTCTCTGCCGTCCGAGCAGGCTGCCAGCTAGTCACGGCCCTCAGAAAGGACACTGCGGTGGCTGTTCACGCTCGATGTACGTCAGTACAAGCTTCCCCGCTATTTGGGTATTGGGAGCTAAAGCCCTGTTGCAGCTCCGGCCGTGGCAGCGTAACCTGTTTGTTATCCCTCAGGGTAACCCCAGAAATCAGCCGCCCATCCCCTTCTTGGCGGCTCCGGCAGTGAGAGCAGGCAGGCTGCCTGCCTGCCTTCCCCCGGGCTGCTGGAGGATTTTATTTTAAGCTGAGCCTCTCGGGGAGAAGGGTAACGTGAGCTCCTTGAGTGACAAGTGATAGAGCTTGACTTGCTTAGCGTGTCCCCCAGGAATCCCTCTCCTCTGCCATTTGCTAATTGAAAACTGCTAACATTTGGGTCTGGAGCAACTGCCGCCCTTAATGGGAAGCTGGCTGGAGCGTGCGTTGGTGGGACTAACACATGCTCGCAGCCTGTCATCTGCTCGTCTCCATCTCTAGGGAAAGGGGCAAATACTCCCATATGCTGCTCTGGTTTCTGACAGAGTGAAGTGGGGGCTGGAGCCAGACAGATTTGCTTTTATTCTCCCTCCTCCTCCAAGCCCTTGCTAGGAGGTTAGACACCGCGGGCTGGAAGGGCTGCTGGCGGCCGCAGCCTGGGGCATGAGCTTCCAGCGAGATGAAGCCACAGGAGCTTGTGTTCCCCTTCCCCATAGCATTCGGGGGGGGGCGGGGGGGGGCGCTCAGGGCAGCCCCTCCACGTCCTGCTCTGCTGTTGCCCAGCTCAGACCCTGCTGCGGGTGATGGCGGGGACACGGGTCGCTCGCTGCAGCCAGAGCGGGTATGGGAGTCGTGTCTGTCCCCCCCCCTCCCTCCCGTCCCGCCTCGCTTTAGGCCTCGCTCAAGGGGCTCGCCCAGTAGCTCGGGGCTCCCTGCGGAAGCGTGGTTGTGCGTGTCCCCCCCCCGCCGGGGCACCCCGGGCTGAGCCAGCACCGCCGCGGAGGGGACGCGGGGTCAGCGAGGAGAGCAGGGTGCCCGTCCCCAGCCCCTGGGCCTGGGGGGGAGGCTGCGGCCGGGCGAGGGCTGGGGGTGGCGGCGGGGGGGGGGGGACACACACCCTCTGCAGGTTGTGCACGTGTGTGTGTGATGCGATGCTCCCCAAACTACTGGGGTGGCTGTCCCCGGTGCGGTGGGTGTCGTGTGCG
>JAVKLA010000084.1:5807728-5839297 GCA_034782735.1 Sagittarius serpentarius | reverse complement strand
TTGCTTAATTTCCGTCTGTCCCCCACCCCCCCACCCCCCGCCGCCGCCAACCTTGCAAACAGTTTGCTGGAAAAAAACACCCATCCTTCTTTGCTAAAATTTTCAGCATTCCCATGCCATCTGCTGCTGTGCTGAAAGACTGGGAAACGCGGCAGCCAGCTCCCCCAGAGCCCAAGAGCACCCCAGCCCTACACCTGGCCCTCTGACCCAAGGAAATCTAATGTTCCAGTAAAGAGCTTGATACTCCCAGGCAAACAGCCCTTCAGCTTGAAAATCCACCTCTGCTTCTTTTAAGCAAATTGACTCCAAAAGACCCCTGAATACACGAGTACCAGCCATCTCTCCATCTCCTTGCATCCTGCAGCTTCCAGTCTTCACAGGTGAGGGAGAGTAGCACTGCTCTAAGAGAACTCACTTTCAGAAAGTAAGGGTCAGAAAATGGAAAACAGGATGGATACCAAAAGAAAGGATAATTATAGAAATATTAAAAATACCTTTTTTGAAACAAGAAGCTTTGCAAGCAGGTTGTCTTGCATCTCTAGCACAGCACGTACCACAGCACCGGTTATGCTCTTACTCCCTGTGCTGTCCAAACACTGGCATGTACCACCCTTTCTCTTCATCAAAGGAAATGCCCATTTGATATTAACCCGAACATCCTCTCTGTTCATACCCCTGTACCTGCCTGCTGCAGGCAGGTGGTTTATATCCAGCCTTTTCAGCAAGCTGCTATGCTCCTCATGGAGAGAAGACCCTCTGAATGGCATCTGCCAGTACTACCTTGCCTCAACAGCCAAGGCCTTCATGAACTCCCAACCTTTATTTTTAGCATTGCCCACGCTCATTAAGTTCTGTTTCTTCCCCAAGAGATGACCCTTGCAACTCACCATGAAGCACAGAAGAATCATCAACAACAGACAAAGGAACTCACACCTGTCTGTATTGTGGTTTATGTTATGCTTACGGCCATTGTCACATAAAGCTTTTATTTTCAGATGAAAAATTTAAGTAGATACTTTAAGACACCTTTACCATCAAAATTTCCCAGTGTGGTTTACATTTCTATAGGCGTATCAGCAAATTAGGTGGTAAACATAAACACTGAACAGATACACTAAATCTTCTTTTACCCAGGCATCTATTTTTCTGTAATACGGGAACTGCGATGGAAGCTTTTAGAAAGCAGTTAAAACACTAATGTTTGAACAGGCTGCAGCTATCAGTTACAACACATCTGTAACCTCGAATCTGGAAGAACTCCCTCCTCTGATGAGAGAAAATAACCCCTCAGTTAAACCTTAAATGACGCACCAACATCAAGTTTGGCACCCTACCAAATGGCAAACCATTTTTTAAATCCATTGGACAGGATCTTCTGAAACCAACCACCATTTCAAACAGCGCCTATTTTGCGTACAACTAAGATTCTGCTCCTTTTACTATGGACTAACTCAGCCATTCTACTTAGGCCTGAAGGTGATGTATTTCTGAGTGCCCCAATGTGCTGCTTAAAATGCACTTTGCTAGTAGTTCCATAGGCAAGACTCGATGACTGTAATAATTAAGACAGCAAAAAGTCCGGAGAAAGGAGAAGGGCATTATGGGGGGAGCAAGAGTCTGAATATCCCACACAAATACCCTACAAACCAGTAAAGAACAATTAGGTCTGGTAAGTAAGTGAACGGAAAACCAGCTAGACTAGACTGAAAGAAAATGCTGATATTAGAATACGCTCATCGTTCGTGTGCAACTGCAAGAATTCTGGATCAGGCCATAAAATGATGAGGCAGATGAACAAGCTACATTAAAAAAACAATGAGATGAGCTCCACAAAGCTACCTAATGGTAAATGCAAGGCAGAATACTTTTGTTGAAAAGTAATTATTTCATGTTTACTATAAGGTGAAACTGCATATGAGCAATTACCCCAATAAATCGGTGAGCTGCAAGTTCACACTCCCGCTAATCCCGTGGCAACCGATTCATCTGGTCACATTCCTGTGCGTGTCTCACCGCTGGAGCTATTTTTATCATGAAATGAGACATATTTCTCTGCCTCACCTCAGCACTAATGTAACATCTTTTAAGTGCATTTCACATTAAGGCTTTAAAACCCATTGCTTTTAAAACTGCCTATGGTTAAATTTTCATTAACATTAAACAAAATACAAACAGGCTTTCAGGATTCCTACCCTAATGAGAGCATCCGCATTGGGACAAGTGAAAAACAGCTGTGCCCATCTTCTGCATAAAAATCTCAATTGCAGCATTTTCTCTACAGGCTTTACGGAAAGTGCCCTCACCCCTAGAAAGGACTCGATTTAGCTGATGACCCCATATACAGTCCCAACCTGCTCTTTGCTCTTTTGTTCCCCCTGTCCCCCAACAAAACCTCTCCAAGAAGCACCTTTCACCTTGACTTTGCACCACTGTCACGAAAAATCACCCTTTTTTCCCCAGGTCTTGCAGCGCTGCCCGTTATGTCCAACAGCGGCTGCGGACACTGCTCAAACAATCTTGCCTCAAGTATCCTGACTGACTGGTCAGGTTTATACTGGAGTCACTGCGAGGAAGGAGAGAGTATCAATATGGAGTCAGCGAGAAATCCCCTGCGTGGATAAGGATGAATTTCAGGGTTAGCCTTTCCTGTGATGCAGGCTGGAATTCAGAGAAATATACTGAAATTGGAAGTCCTGTAGTGAGCAGTTTCTAAAGGAAAAAATATGTGCATATTAATCTACAAAACTCCTACCGCACACACCACCTTTAAGAAAAAAGCCTCTTATTTGAAAGTGAATAAGAAAAAAAAAAGATAATTGAGCTAATGTGGATATTTAAGCTTTAATAAAAAGCCTGATCCAGAAAACTATACTTAAAAAATTACTAATACAAACATTATAAGTCTGAATAAAGGCTGTCATGTGGAGTTCTGTGCCTTTTATAAAAGCAATAGCACTATTATTAAAGCCCGCTTCCAGCCCCCCATCAAAAGTCACAAGTCACCGTTCATTAAAAATGCTCATTAACTCAGCTTTCCTTTGGCCAGGGGCTAGACTACTTGTGCATATACAGTATGGAGAGAAATGCACCAATTAATCTTACACACATCTGCAGCAGGGGTGAGCAAGGTCTGTACGAGCAGTTTCATTTTCCATATAAATCAGAACAAACTGGAACAGCTGAGCATTACCACTGCCAGCCAGTGCCTGCCAGCTACTTTATGTCCTAAATTCTTTTAAACGCAGTACCCGGAGCTCTTCAGTAAGCAGGATACAGCAATTCTTTTCAGCACAGGGATAAGCAGTTCTCAGAAACAGCATCAGGTACCATCCAGTTAAGAAACTGCCCACATTCCAGCATGTTGCCTCGTAATGTGTAATTAGCAAATACCTGATTTATGCACAGCTACCCTCACATGAACCTCAGCAATTTGCTTTCAGAACTAAGCTTTCCGATCCACCAAAGAAACTTCACGTAATGCAAGGACCTAGGCACATTCTCGCCGCAACAGCGTGTCTTTTGAATAAGCATGTTTTGGTCAGCAAAGCTCGAACTGGAAACGGAAAAGAGAAAGGAGGGGAATGCCCATTTTCATGCCATCTAAGGAAGTCCTTTGGCGAGTAAAGATTTCTACTGTTGCCGAAAGTGTCATTACAATTACCAAGCCCGTGGAGTCGGCATAAATGCTATGCAAGTGCTGTGGGGGAGCACACATGTGTACGTGAACAGTGTCATTCACTTCTGGCAGGACCAGGACTTTGAGCACGTCACCTTTAATTACAAAATTATCTTACTTATTTTCAGTAGCATCACAAGCCTTAACATATTAACAATTTAGCTACAACTGGACTGTAAATTACTTGGTTTTAAAGAGCAACGAATCCATCAGCAAACCAAGGGTACAGAGATCTCCCAATGCACCTTTCAAATACAAGAGACAGGTAACAGCCCTAAGAACCAAGTACACAGATCTTACGTAGAAACCTTGGTATTTCTGAAATTTCAGCTGAACAATCAATGTGCAACTTCAGTGATTAAAAGGAGAGACAGAGTAAGATTTTAAAAAATCTGCAGCCAGAAAACTTACATTCCCAAGCGTAAGCTGTTCTTAAAAATACTAGTACAAGTTATCAAAAAAAATGACTGAAGTTATCAAAAAAGAATTACCAGAGTATCCTGCAGATATATTTTCAGAGGCACCAAAGAGCCATCAGAAAGAAGATGGAAACTTTGAACTTTAGTAATTTGGGCTAGATCGCTAATATTTGCAGTTTATGCCCCAGGTATGTAGAACAACAGAGTTGCTGACCTCAAAAGGTTTGTGTTAGCCTGATCCAACTTTTATTGGTGTCTACGAGTAATTAAACAAATGGAAGTGAAAAAGAGTCAGGAAAAAGTTGTGTTAAGAAGCAAGTCAGCTGGCATACTTTTAGGACAAAGTGTTTTCGGCAAAGAGGCAGGAATCTCACAGAAACCTTACTTGCATTTCATCTTGCTGTGGTTAAAATTAACCTTTATAAAGCCAGGAAGGGGGGAGAGCTTGCTGCACACACGTGAACCTCCACAGCGATTTCTCAGAGCCATTATTGATGGATGCCTTGAAGGCATAACAAAAGAAAGACTAATATTAAATAGTTTTTCTACTATATCCTAAACGTTTATGTCACAGCTGTACCAGAGCCAGATTTAACAGTTAACCACATCCTGCAGACAAAACGTCACTCACATTTCTGAAGTCCAGTGTTCATCTGCGTGTAAGAAAGAAGCTGAAAGGAGAGGTCACCTGGTCCTGGCAGACAGGCCAGCATGGCAGACAGGCACTAACACAACATGGGGCATTCACTCCTCTGCACACTGCAACAACAGAGAGACAATTCAAAGTTATAATACAAGGAGGAACAGAGAAAAGAAAGTGGCAAAGAGCCATCCCTGGGTGAAGGCCTGACCAAGCACAGATGCGCAACCACCGCTCTGGCCCTTACTGCATCTCAGAACGGCAACGGAAATACTTCAAGAAGTGGGTCATCTGCAGAGTTAAAACTAAAATAGCCATCTCGCTCTCCTCTGCCGTTTGACAGGCAGAGGATAATCCATAACTCTACCCTCAAATTTCAAAGGTGGTTGTTATGAATGGTAACGAAACCACCATCATTCATTTTACTATATATTGAAATGTGCTGGCTATCTACCAGGTATAGCCAGAGCAAGTCCTCTGGAGAAATCCTGTCAACTGCTCTTTTACATTTAATAAAAAGGCACGGCATGCATAAATTGAAGGCAAAGTATGCAGCACTCTGCCTTGTGGCAAGATTAAGCTGCATGCTACAGCTTGTAATTTCTGTGGTCCATTAGGCTGAAAGATGAATGGCTACAACTTCCTTCATTTCATAGGAGACTTGCTGACCCGCACGGCTCTGGGTTAGACAAACAGCAAGACGTGCCTTCTGCACAAAGGAGCTGCAGAGGTGCCACCATCCTCCGCTGCAGAGGTTCAGCATTTCGGAAATCAAACCTTGAAATGAATGCACAGAGCACTAAAGCTCTTTATATACAAACGCTGCACAGCTACCCTCCAATCTCATCATCGGCACACAAAGCGGGGGATCCCGGCAACAAAGGTAACTCAGGCTCAAAGTCTCCCAACGTTACTAGAATTATGGAGAGAAATTTAAGTTGCAACAAGGTCCCTAGAAACCACCTGGGCCAAGCCCCTGCTCAAATCCCCCCTGCTGCAGCTACTGGGACAAGCCACAGCCAGCCATGAGCACTTTAGAAAGCTCTGGGAAACAGGCTGGCTGAGCCAAGCTGGAGAAGTCAGTTGACTTCTCCTCCTTGCCCAGATCTCCGCAAGCATCAGTGCCGCTATACAGGGAGTGCTTTTGCCAGAACACTTGAGGAGCAGCTAGAAAGGCCTAGGGGCTTGTTATATGACTCCCAAAACATGGAAAGAACTGAAGGCTTCAAAAGTTATAGGCTGATTTAATTTCATTGTTTCACAAACCCCAATTAAAACGACTGGGGAGGCATTCAAAGATCAAAAGAGGCGAAGCAGAAAGCTCAAGACCGACAGGAGAGGCCATGGCTGCAGAAACCCTGCAGAGGCCACTTCTGAAAGAGTCGTACTGCCGAGGACTGCATAAGCGATGTGAATGAAACCTCTGGATGACACCTTACGCAGCAACGTCAGCGCTGCATCCTGGATAGCACCACCGCCTTCGTGCTCCAGAAAGCTCCGAAAGCCGATTTCTGCAGGGACGTTTTAAAGACTTTCATGTGAAACCTAACCTCAGACCACCATCCTAAGTCAGACCGCCCAAGGAATACTTGCACTGGTACAGCAAACAGCGTGGACTTAAAGCTTTCCCATAGCACAGCAATTACTCACTGTGTAGAATTCATTAGCTCCGTGTTTATATGCATCTCCTCAGTTCAACATGCAAAGGCTGATTAAACCACCAGCCAAGAAACCTCATACAAATATTAATTTACGGAAACTTCTGCATCTTCACTGTGCGGGTACTCTCAAAAGCTGACCGAGTGCTGCTGAGCAAGCCCGTTGGGTGGCACTGTGACTAACAATTAAAAATAGTTTTGGGCACTGAATGTCAGCTTGACAACTCCACGCTATTGCCCATTCACCCTACCCACTCAGAGTAACAGTGACTCAGTGCCGTGAGAAACAAACACACAATCTCACCAAGCTGCAGGGCCAACAGCACAACCGCCAACAGAACAAGTTTACATCATTTTCCATTTCATCCCTAGGAGACAGTAACGATCCGCACTACCAGAAGTCCAAGATACGTAGTTGTAAAACTTTGTGAAATTAATCTAAACCTGGATTTTCTTCTCACCCTCTGTAGGGGGTGGAGTTCTTGGAGTCTTTCAGAAGGTGTTCAGATGACTGAAGACCTGTCACATGCACAACTTAAAGGAACTGCTTCAGGAACTGAAAAGTTGCTCGACCTTTACAGATGAGATTCATTCATGACTGTAAGTATGCAATGTTCAGTGAAACTTTGCAAACAGCCTGTGGGCAGCAGTTTCTTGCCCCAAATTATGCCCAGCAAGACCAGAAAGACAAAACAAGAATCCAGCTCCTTTCAATCAGAAGACAAAACCACTGCGAGTTGCCAGAGCTTTACCTGAGTAAGCAGCAGAAACACTCACAGTCAGCAAGAAAAAATAATAATCGTGTTTTCCTGTTTTCCTCATTTCATGAACTTCAGAAGACTGGCAAAAACAAGACCTGTTTCTTAGTGAAAAGCAGACAAACAAAATTAAGAGACTTCACCACAGTCAGAAAATCATCAGATCACACCAGTCCCATATTCACCTAAGCATCTACCTTTTACTCCAGTAAAATCTGACGCCAGCCCAGGATTACTTCCCAACCCTGCACAGCCAAAGGAGCTCGGTGTCTAAAAGATTACTTAACCGATGGCAAGTCTGTGTGCAGCCCCGAGAGAGAGAGAAAAGCGCTCTGCAGCGCAGCACTGCACTCAACATCCTCTTTGACTGAACAAGTAGCATTTCTGACAGCAAGATAGGCAGAGGGTTTGCTCACCTGCTCCATCATTAACGTTCATTATAGCCTGAACGCTGTGACTCTTTGAGTAAGCCTCTTGCTGAAGTGCCACAGAGAGGCTCAGCACCATGCACGCAGCAATAAACAGGATAATGGCACATTAGAAGAGAGAACAAGTGATTAAGAGCGGTCACCGCATTCAACTCAGAATAGCCAGACTTCTGCGATAAGACAGCAATATTTCCTTGAAGGTCAAAACACGTATTTACAGAAGCTTTAGCTCCCATACAGAGAGTAATGTTTCAGAGAGGGCTATAAAGGCAAGTTGTTCCCGCAGGCAGATAATCATTTTAGGCAGTGCCAAAGGTTCATAAAAGACTGGGGTGGCAATAATAATTTTAAAGGAAATATTGGACTTACAAAAATCATTTTAAGTAGAAGCATAAAATCATTCTTTTAGCTTGATTTGCAATAACCAAATTGATGCCATCTAGGTCACTGCTGAGCATTAAAAAAAGAAATTCAGACTTCTATAGAAGTGCTGACCATAACTCCATTGTTGAATTCCATATTATAATTAAAATCCTGCTCTGATTTTTGTTCTCTATGAAATTAATACACTTTTTCAAAACCCAGATCTCAATATTTGAAAACAAATGCATTTGAAATAGCTTTACAAAAAAGCCCGTTCATTTTTTTTGTTAGAAATTAATTAACATTTATTCCCTTTGAGATACTCAGCACCTGACTACTACTTTCTGACCTGACTCTTCTTCAGCACGAGCTAGCACAGACAACTCCAACATACCACCCAGCTAAAACGAACCAAGATCCCCCTCATGGACTGTATTTGGGACGGAGGCGAGCACTAATGGCCGTCGTGAACCGTTGTTACGCACGGTCTCAGGTCGGCAGCGCAGCGTCTTGACACAAAGGCAGCTGGGCCCATCATCCCCTCCTGCGCTCGGCTTTATTGCTTCTAATTAGTCCAGAGCAGGAGGTAAACTGAACTTGGCACGTCAAGATTTCTCACTAGCAGACTTGGCTCCATGGTGGCAACTTGTGTGGGCACCAGCACCTGCAAAGCTCCCCACAGGGCTGCTGCCCCAGCCCCTCCGAGGATGCCAGTGTGTTACTGGGGGAACTGGAATGGACACAGTGAATCAGGAACCAAGGGGTTTTTGCACTGTACCAGGCTCAATAACACTGTCATCTAAACCAGCCAACTGCACACTGCAGAACAAGCTGACCAGTAGGCTTTGGCACCTGGCAATGGACAGCAGCTGTAAAACCCTTACCTTTACAGTTTTTAAATTGTATTTTAAACTGATTCTGTATACTGCCAAAAACAGCATAACAAGCTTTGTCTTGAAAATATATATAAAAAGATAAAGTACATTCCTAGAGGAAAACAATCTTTAGATTGGAATAAATAAATAAATACCCTTCTTTGAAGTGATTTTAATCTAATCTGGCTGCAGGATATAATCTTAACAGCACACTTACTGCAGGACGGTCTACGAAACAGCAGGTTTAGACACATGAACAGATTTTTTTTTTTCTCCTAAGAGTTATTAATAATTAAATCAAAGCATCTTAAGCTTAAAAAGAGATTTGCGGTGCTTGGGATTTGGGGGTAGTTGTCATATCCCCACAATGACTGTTACGTTCAGCCTTACCTGCACATCAGGGTGTTTTTTGGTCCAGGCAGCACAGTGTCCCCCGCACTGATTTTCAGAGTAAGTCCTGTCACCACCAAGGCTCACCAGAGAGGATGGAAGAACTCACCTCCACCCACTGCCCAGGGACACCCTCCCTGTAGAGCTAAGAATCAGTTCCAGTAAAACCTACCATGATATTGCCTTTCTGGACTAAAACAATAGGTTATTTTCTGGCTGATATTCAAAGTTTAGTATTGCCTCTGCCAGACCCAGTGCTCCTCAGGCTAATGAGTACTTTTACAAGCTAGAGTAAAACCTAGGTGTAAAGCAACTTGGTACTACTAGGAAATTTCTAATACTCTAACTCAGCTTTATCATTATATAAACAGACCACATATGCAGAGTTATTGCCAAGTTTTTAAATATGCCAGTCTCTGAAGCTCCCAAGAGGCCTTACAGGGTAGCACACAAAGGAAACACTCCCCACAAACCATCCCTGGCCAGTGAAATATGGGAAACTGAGCTGCTTTAGACGAAAGCAAGCTGGTGAAGTCTAAAGCTAGGTTCCTGAAAGTAAACACGCATGTTTGAAATTCCATGATTAACTGCGGGCTTGTTCACAAAGCCTGGGGCCTGGAGGAAGCAGGAGCATCCACCCACACACAAAAGAAAAGCTCCAAACTATTCCAAGTTTCCAGCACCCTGGGGTCCCATAAGCTGTGTGAGGGTTGTTAAGCGCTTGTGGCTGGCTGATACATTTTGCTTCTCCTCGCTGTTCACAAGGTAGCCCTGTGAAGTTCCGTAACTGCTGGTGGGATTTACGGCAACCCCCAAGTGCATGCGGCACATTCCAAGTTCAGCATATATAAATGCTGCAAACAAAAACAAAAACTAACTCGGGCTGTGAAGTTTCTTTGGTACACATATCTGTTAACAGCTTGCCAGGAAACATAATTGAATCCGGGCCAATTTTCATGCTCCAAGGGAAACTCAGTGTCTCATTTACCCCCCAGCAAGCTGCTCAAGACCAAATGAGACTCATTCCTTTTTCCTCTCCCAAAGTAACCTAAAATCTAGGGGTTTCAAAAATTTGTTCATGTCAACTGCAGACACTGAACCCCCCGCCAACCTCCGTGTTCAGTATGATTCCTTCCAGTCAGCCATGCCTCACATGACGGTGTCTAGACTGATCCTGCAGGCTTCCTGCCTTTCTCCAGCCCTAAAACTACCCTTTATTCTGGGCAGTTACCAGGATGGCCCTTTCCCAGGACTGCTGAAAAGCCAGAGATAAATCTTACCGTTTCCTGGAACAAAATTACCAAACTAGCACTGTATTCATCGCCGGCCGGTATCACATCCTCTTAATGTTTTATAAATGGAAAACTGCAAAATAATGCGCAGAGAGGTAGTCTTTTGAAATGGCAATAAATCACAATAGCATTGAGTGTACTTGGGGATAAATAAATAGGAAGACTGAACAATAGAAAGTCGCCTTTTGTAACAAGCGGAGTGCACTGTCAGCATCTGCCAGCACAGGATCTTTTGGCTTTCTGCATTCAGGTGGACCTTTTGTAGAGCCCTGCAACAGTTTCCATCAAAATCAATTTTCGCTTCTTGCAGTTTAATTAACTATGATTTTGCTTGTGAACCATTTCACCTTTTAGGCTGACCTCCGTTTATAATGTTACTCAGGGAACAAAATTAAATGGTTTGGAGGGGAAGGCAGAGAAAATTTAAATGTATGTGGGGTACTTTGGGAGAGGGGAGGTACGTGCTGCAGCACAGCTCTGCTCCTCTCCCAGAGCAACGCTTGGCAAGGAAGAAAATGAAGAAGCTTTGGGGTAACAGCATTTAAATGGAATATTGTTCATATCACACTCCTCATGCCCAAGGGTTACCACTAAAGGCTTCTAGGTGAGCAATTTTGAACAGGATGTAGTGCAGTAAAAAAAGCCAAGGCAGCAGCTCTCGGCTCCAGGCAGGCAGGTACTGCCACGCGTGACATCAGCTCCATCAAATTCACTCTTTGAATAAAGCAGGAACGAGCTCAAGGTTATGATCTTAGAATTTAAAAAGTCTTTTTTTTAGGTCGGTCCCAAGAGATTATTTTAAAACACAGTACTACACATCTGCTGAAGAGTAGAACAGTTGGCTTTAATTGTAAGACGGATTTTTACATAGCTTCTGACCTTTCATCTAATTGAGGCCTAAAGAAGAAAAAAAGAGGAAAAGCTATACGTCCCTTCAGTTATTAAAATCCATCAAGCTCAGACTTTAGCCTTGGGATAACCACAGCCAAAAAATTGACTTGCAAGTAATTATCACTGCTATCTGCAATAAAAGTTAATTGGACATAATTGAACTAAAGCCCTAATCTGAATGAAGCTGTTGCTGGCAAGAAGCCTGCTCCTGCCTGCACTCTGCAAATGAAACTCCTAGCAGTAAAATGGACAAACACAAGGCTGCTTTTACAGTCTGCCCGCTGCAAATCACAGTGCAATTCTGCAAATAGCTCGTTAGCTGGGCCAAGATAAAGCCATTAGGAGGGCCTGTCCTCACCAAACACACCCTTCCTTCGACAATACCCAAACACAGCGAAGGCGTAGAGTTTCAAAAACAAGTTTCAGTTTTACTGACCTCTCAATTACATGGACTGAAACATAAGATTCATGTCACAAGATGCTGGTTTCATCAGCCCTCGAACGCTGTAAATACCAGTACAAATACTGTACTTTTTGAGCACGTAAAGATACCAACTGAAAAGGTTTTCAGTGCTGGTAATTTACCACCTTCATGCAGTTCAATAGCCTTTCCTGTCGTAGGACCAGCTTCTTTCAACTCCACAGCAAAGCAGACAATTAGCTGCTTTTTGTGCTCAGCCCATGCAGGTGGCTGGGGGAAGGGAGCATTAAACTAAATTCCTGCTGATTCGTCCATTTATATTTTGTATTTTTGTTAACTAACAGACCAGAAAGCAGTCGTCATCCCCCATACTACTTTAGAACTTCCTTCCAGTTTTAATTATTAACACTCTGCCCTTCACCAAAGCATATCGAAGCACTTAACAAACATTACTGAAGCCACATAACCACTCCGAAACAGGCAAAAACTGCACACGACTCCTTTTACAGTGGCCTAAGGTTTTTTGACCAGATTTATGTTAGAAGACTGGTCTCCTGATTATGGGCTAGCCTATGACAAAAGAGATCGGGGCGGGGGGGAAGTATCCGCCTCACCACAGGTTCCTGATGTAATTTTGGATGAAGCATTTAATCACCTGATGCCGCGGTTGCTCCTTGTTAAAAGGACAGCAGTGGGTGACAAGTTTTCTACCACTGAAGAGGACCGTGAAGACAAATGAAACTGCGGAGCATTCAATACCACCTTGACTTCTCATGTCAGGCTTACAAGGTCATGGTCCGGGCAGTCTCCCGGGGAGAACTGAAAGCAGACCACCCTTCCCTCTCCTGAGCGCCATTTGCTCACCACTGCTCCTCCGCATTTTCGTGGCTGACAACAGGACTTCTTAACTCAAGAAAGCTGCATCGGAGAACCAGTGACATCAATTCCCTTTCATGACCCAAATCAGTGGCTTATTTTACTTTGCTCAAAGCCCTCACCTCTTTTTAAGCCTATTTTTAGATTTAACTCCATATTCTGCAATGTGGCAGGAGCTGACAGACAACACAGACGTAAGTAGGTCTTGCCAGGTGTTGCAGGCCGCTTCTAAGGTGAAGGAAAGATGTAGAAAAGACAAGTCAGGACGATTGTAGGGCCTGGCCAAAGCTTCAAAGGAGTATTTCTGGCTGTGCTTGAAACACATACGCTAGTGGTCAGTTATGAAACAGATGAGATACTACTTTTACCATGGGAACATATGCAAGAAATAGGAAAATCGACCTGCCTGAAGTCAAAAGCGATTTGAATAACTTTGGATCTGCCTCCTCTGAGTTTTCACTACACTAAAGCACTCTGACCTTTAATTAATTTTCTTTCTCCTTTTATATGGTAACTTCCAAGTTTTTAATGCTGTATTAGTGGGAAACAGGGATGAAGAAACAGTCTGGGATGTATCTTAGTTATGTTTCACAGTGCATAAATCTGCACATCCATTTAGGAGAGGGAGGAAAGGATGCTACAGTTGAACGGCAGCAGTTAAGAGCAGAGGCCAGGTAAATGCAGTGTTGTCATCAAAATCATAACTTGCCCAGGATATTAGGCTTACATTTGTATTTTCAAAATGCAAAACAGACTTCCTACCCATCACTGTAACAATCACAGAAGATACCATCTTCTTCATCAAGATACTGAGAGGCACAAACAAACATTCCTTCCTCCAAAGCATCCATTATCCTCAGGGCACACTAAACTCACCTTCTTCCTATGTGCTCGAGCAGCATCTATAGTATCACAGCAGCTACTATAAAATACAGAACAGGCTTACAGATACGAGTGTGCATGTTTTCATGTGAACATGATGGTATTGACGTTAGCTGAGATGACTTCCATCCAAAGCAAACCCAGAACAGCCCAGTGACTACCAAACTAAAGGATGCTGCTAACACAGACCGCAATGGAAGCACCACGCATTCCCACCAACAGACATTCTCCATCCTCGTATGCGACCTCCTTCTGCCTTCAAGTGATAAGAAACCAAAATACACATTGACCCCTTTGCCATAGCGGAGAGTCTGCAGTTATAACCTCAAGATCAATAGCAAGAAAGTGTACTGTGTCGGTGTTATGTGCAGCTTTCCTACATGTTCAATATCTGGGAGAAACATAAGGTTGTAATTCTTGGGTTTACTCTACAAAGGACATGCAAGAGCTGTGAGCTTCCTCATGCCACTCTCTGCCAGAATTCCTCCCTCTCAACTTTCTTGCCTTCCCAGATCTGAAAAGGAAGCTTTTCGTAAGTACAACAAACAGCTGCCTAGGTGAAGGGGAAAGGAAACATGAAATAGTTCCCTCTCCAGTGGCTGCTTCGCACAAATCACCATTCATTATCATCTCCCATTCCACACTTACTCTATAAAAGCTCAGAATTAAAGTCTTAAGCTTGACTTACAGAAATCCTTGTGGCTGCACATGACAGAAAGATGACAGTTTTTCCTTCTAAAATATCGTTAGAAGTTACAGATTATGACAGTTCCCCAAGTAGGAAAGTAGCTATCTTCCCCTGTTTATTACAAGCTGATTATGTCAAAAAAACATCTTTTCAGAGCTAACTTTGAACAAATTTTACCTCCATGCAACACACTAACAACAAACCAGACATTTGTTAGATATTGAAAAATATGCAAGTCCTGTTTTAAAAATATTCACTTGAAAATGAGAAGTATTTGCAAATAAGATGAGGCAGAATGAATTAGACTTCATGCAAAACAAAAAACTGAACTCGCACAGTAAGAAAAAAAACCAAAAGTGACTCACTTGTGCACCAGGTGTGCCGGTGCTATGTGAACACAGGCAGGCAGGCTGGCTCACGGTGCAGGTGGATTTCAGTTTGCACTGGTTATGCATGTGTACCATTTCGACCTGTACAATTACACTGACAGTTGTTTGGTTTGATATTTAGCTCTTTGGATACTGAATTAAGGTCCCACCTATGGCGAAATTTTAACAGCCTATTCACAAAGCAAGCGGGGAAATATACGGCAGATTTTTATTCAAGATGTAAAACTGGAGATCTCGTAACTGCACACAGTGCCAGAGCTTCCTGCTGGACCACGAACACTTCAGCTCTTAGATACGCATTTTACCATTTGTAAGGGCAAGATAAGACCTTCTTCTGTAGCTGGAGATATTGTGCAGCCTACTGTAAAGATGAAAAGCATTCTAAGGACCTCAAACAGAAGCTGCAACACAAGTACAAAACACTCACCAGCAGAAAATACAAGCCATCAGGTGAATACCAAAGAGCTGGACCAGACACTGGGATGGTGTTTTCCCATCAACCTTCAGAATGAGGTGCTGGTGCCCCGCTGGCTTGTCCTGACACAGACCTAGTGTCCTTATCAGTCTTCCAAGAAACTCGAAGGCCATCTCACAACAACTCAACAGAAGAAAGGACAAGAAATACATTAATTGTTGAGCTACTGTAAAACATCTCTGCTATTCTCAGTGCTTTCCTGAGAAGCATGAAAACCAGCCAGTTCCATGGCTGGCAGTTCAGAACAGCCACAGAGAAAGGAACATGAGTACGCAAGATGTTTTCAAAACCTCTGCACGCCACAAGCACCAAGGATTTTTGCCTTCAGGCCTGATAAAAAGCTTCAGCACAATCTCACCCGATTCCTTCAGCAGCCGCCAACACATCGCTTTTATCCAAAGTTTACATTCACAAAAGTTTCTTTTTTCACAGTTTTACTGACTACAGGTGAGCAGGAGATTTTTGTTTGCTTTTGTGCATCCTTCCTCCTCTGCACTTGCCTTTTTCTTTTAAAAAAAAGAAAACAACCCAACACACAGAGAGCAATAAATAAATTGTACGGACAGGACACAGAGGCAGTTGTAATTGTACTACAATCAGTGAGACATCCCTTTGCATGGTAAACACAACCTGGCTGCGTGGGCAAGAAGAGAACAAATACTGCTACCGCAGCCCGTACGACCGTACCTCAACGGCAACCACAGCACAAACCCACCTGCACGAATGCTGAGCTCCTGATAACCTGGACTGTAAGAGCCATGGGCAGCCCTGACCTCCACAGTGCATCTTGCGCTAAAAGGCGGCACACCCCCTCCGAACACCATGCGAGGGCCTGGTCAAGTGTATACCCGAGACAGTTACTCAGGCAATCCCCAAAGTATCGCGTGATTTTAATTTCCAGACAATTTGTCTTTCCAGCCATGGAATTGCTACAGTCAACAAATTCAAAAGGTAAATTTTTCTACCTTCAATTAACCGCATTAGTACTGTTTATAACTGTATGATTGATAAATGCTCTACAGAAGCTGTAATTAATGTATTTTTTCGGTGGAACACATACTGAACCCCTTGGCGCTCAGACACTTAATGAAAAGCAATTTATCAACTTGCTTTGAACAGCTGAATCTGACTCCTTAATGCAGAGAGAAACACACTTTGCTTTAAGCACTACTACTCTGAAAAAGTAATGTGCACCGTGACATTACGAATGCCATCAGACACGGTTCGGATTTTGATCAGGATGACAGTGACCAGAGTGCTCATCTTGCCGAGAAACTGGGTATGATTTAGCATGGCTTAGCTGGGATCCTCTCCCCCGGGATCCAGTCGAGCAGCAGATTTGCAGATGTGCTCTTCCAGGATGGAGGTCAGGAGTGCCTTTTCAGGACACCGGACAAAGTTCCAAATTCTCCTGTGTCTGTGTGGCCGGGAGCCCTCTCACCGCTCCTCGTGCCAAGCGGAACTGGCATGCTCGCCAGGAAGCAGCAGCTCAGCGTATTTCAGCCTGGACATGTGTTCAGCCGCTCAGAAAGCAGACAAAAATAAAGTGCTTAGAGTGTTTGAATGCTAATTTCTCAAATTAGTGTTGCTTTCTATAGTTGACATATTAAAAAAAAAAACACCCAGCATTTAGAAGGAAAGGTTTGACATCACAGAAAATCTTATGTTGGTATTAACCGCTGGGGGAATTAACCAACCTTCAAAGCCTAAATCTAAACTCACATTTCGGGAGTATAGGCTACAGATTTCCAATAGAGAAACTGGTCTGCACTCCTTGTGGGAGACTGAACGCAAGGATTACATATTTCAATTGCACATGTAAGTGTTTCCCATTCCTGCAGTGTCTTGCTCTCCTCCATTTGTCTTTTGATGCAGATAAAAGCCAATGCAGATCGCAACTGCTGATACAGAGAAAGGCGCAAGACACAGTGTGCCTTTGGACTAAGGAGAAAAAAAAAGACTGGGGTCCAGACCGCTAGAGCATGTCCAGAGATTGTCTTTGAAACTACAAAACTAGAAATGAAAGCATTGCGTTTTTATTTGATTTGATCAAAGTGGCCGAAGGGGAGGGGGAGAAATCACATCCTACAGATGCAGGCTACAATTTAACTACTTCTCACATAATGTGGGACCAGCTGATCCCATACGGACATAAATAAAGAGAGAAAACAAAGAGGTAAAATCACTCTTGCTCTAAATACACTGCTTCCACAGATCGCTGCTTCAGGGTCTGCCAAAGAGCAACAGGAACCCATTTCAAAGCCAGAAGACAGAGGAAGCACATACCCAGCACTCTCACCACGGGCAAACATTTTCAGCCACCAGAGAAGAGCAGAGGAGCAAGCTCCTGTCAAATCAAATAAAACATACTCCAAAGGTAATGGCTATTTGAATAAATAACTGATTACTCCCTATGTGACACTGTTCCACCGATCTGACTGCATGATACCGGCAAACCGTGGCAATCTTCTGGAAGAGGGCTTTGTACTGCAAGCCGCAAAGGACCAAAACTGTAACTCTCCTTGAACGGAGCATCCGCTCCAACACATGCTCAGCACTGGGAGAATGAGGCTTTGCAGAAGTACAAATCACACTACAGGTCGCAGCCCCGCAGATCCCAAAGTGCAGCACAGAAGAAACAGATACCTTCTGCTGCCATGCTCCCCAAGAAAAAGGATTTTAAATATCTGCCAGATAGGCTGTGTGCTCGTGGAAATTTCTAACTGCAGACAGTAAAACCATTGTGATCGCCTCTGGGCTGAAATGATCTAGGTCTTTGCCTTTCACTAAAAATTAAGCAGAAGTCATTTTAACGAGTGAGGCAGACAACAGTCTTGCACAGGAGATCAAAAAGCTCTCCAGATGTTTATTTTAAATGAAATTCAGAAGCCAGTATAAACCAGATTTTAAACACTGAATAATCCTTACCATAATCTGCAAGAGAAAAACGGGAAAAAGGTTCTGTCCTACTGCTCTGAAACTCTCCAAGAATATGCAAGGTTAGACTCTGTTCCTAGACTCTTCAGATGAGAATCTGAAATATGAACAGCCCCACACTGCAATCTGATGGCTGTTAAGCATGTTTCTCCCCTGCGCTATACGCTCCGACGGATGCTCAACACACACATATGGGAGCATCCCAGTGAAGGAAGCCTTTGACCTTCCTCACCAAGACTATTCAAAATTATGGACTGAAGTGTCTAAAAATGTCAGTCCTAAATCTTACACTTCTTGTCATCTTGCTACTTCATTGAATGCCTCCTGATTGTGCAAAAGCATAACATTAAGGCGTCAATCTAAGTGGCTTGGGTGTTATGCTGACAATGTCTCTGGAGAGAGGAAGAGAAGAGAGGACAGATTTCCAATAGCTCAGATGCTTCCCTGTAAGGAAAGCTGCTCCATAGCAAGGGAGATAAATAAAGAGGGAAAGTAACACGCTGGAAAACTTTTGCCAAGGTCACATCAGGATGCTGAACGCCACTCATCTGCAGGGGAAGATTTAGATGCCTGTTCCACTACACATACCCATTCGCTTGTTGGCAACAAGTCCTCGTTAAACCAAACCGGTTCTAACCATGAAAGAAGGACATTGGGAAGACTGTATTAAGTAATATCAATATAAAAGGAAAACCAACAGAGCCAGTCCTAGATGGGTGCCCTCTGCAGCAACACACAGCCCCATGGCATGTACAGAGCCCCTGCATGACTTAGGAACAGGCAACACAGGCTATCCCAGCCAAAAGGATGGACAACTCTGCTCTACCCAATGCTAATGGCTCCTAGCTTGCAGCAGAGAGGAGATTCTGTACCCATTCAGGCAAGAGGAGATCCGGGATCCCATCAGGAATGGGAGCTTTTATGACTTTACTGCTGTGCAGGGTCACCTACACATTGCAGTTCCTCACTGCTTTGAAATGAGGGCTGTAGACACATGGCAGATCACTGCAGACAGACCGCACCATGAAGAAAAAGCCCTGTCCCCAAAATATTATATCAGTTACTGCTATGCCCTTAACAAGTGTGTTTCTTGCCCGTTTCAGCAATCTGAAAGACACGCTGGGCAAAATTTCAAGCTATGACAAAGTGATCTTATCACTTCTGTGCTGTTCTCGCTACACAAGCCCCTGATTCAGCAGCATGTAATAAAATCTTCATTTGCATGAAAAGCACTCTCTGATCACAAAGTCTTCTGTTCGACAGTCCTCTTCCCCTCTACAGCATAAAGATGCAAGCACCACTGTCGTTTTGCTGGTGACTAAGGTGGAATATTTTATTTATGCTTTATTTGGAGAGGCTCTCAATGTTTTAATACAATCTTTTCCTAATATTCTAACAGTATTTTTGAATAACACAAAAGCTGCACACATCCAAACTATGCAAGCACTGCAAAGTTCACACACTACGCTTTCACCTGCACTTTTAATAATCATGCCACATGAAGGACATTTCATATCAGCACACGGTGACCATAAACAGTTCTAAAATGTCTTTAGCATTCAACAAGTCCAGTCTTTTCCAGTTTGCATTTACAGTGTTCGATGTCATGACATACAGCACTCACAGAGGATATATTTCAAAAGGAAAGGAAGGTGTAGCCATGCAAAGAACAATGCTCCGGCTGCAGTAAGATTAATCACTGTCATGGGAAACCAATAAAAACAAGTACCTCGTTATCTTTCTTTACAAAGAGACTGTTAAAGCTTAACTACGTTAGGAAACTTTTTCCTTTGGACTAAATCATGAGCCTAATGTATGTGGGCAACACACACACACCAGCATATGCAATTAATTGGCTCTCTCCTCATGCTGTGGGAGAAAGTCCACTGTTTCAGAGGCAGGTTGAAGCCTTCATTCGACGAGCCTGTGCCCTCTACAGATTAGAGATCTCTCACCAAGGCCAGCCCCAGCTTCCTGCCCCATGCCAGGTAACACCACCTCCCACTTTCAATTGTTTGCCAAAGTTAATCATGTTCCACCTACACACCCCGAAATCACACCAGGCTCTGAGCAAACTCAGTCAAAACAGAAATACCTTTCACCACATCAGCAGTGCAGTCCCCATTTAGAAACGTTTTCTTTCACATTAATCCAGTGCTAAAACATTATGATGTATGCTGTGCTGATCCAGAAACGGTGCTAATGATGATGCTGCCTCCTGTCTATCACCGAACATCTAATCTAGCACATGGCCATGCAACGATGGCCCTTTGACAACAGGCACTTTAAATTGGGCAGCTCAGCAACACATGTACGCTGAATTTTTGAACAAGCTATTCTAAGCTGCTTTGCTAGCAATTTCTGGCCTGTACAGTTTGAAAGCACACAGTTCTGGCCCTCACAAAGAGCAGACCTGTAAATGACATCTTGAGGATTAAGCTGATTGAGATGCAATTTGCCTAGCAACCATTCATTAAGCAGAGTTCAGAAACAGGCCAGCAATCTATTCCACCTCCTTATCTGAGCAGTAAACAGATAACAGTCTCTACTGTGTCCTCTATCCTCTGGTTCAGACACATTGTAAACAGATTTTTCAGAAGTTTAAACTCCTACGGTAAATCTCTGAGAACAATCCTGCTCTCCAAACACAAGGGATTCGGTTTCACCGAGTGCCTTACAAGCGTGAAACAGCTCTAGAACAAGGATAATGCAAATTGAATTGTGAATGCGTTTGCAGTTCTGTGCCTCCAATATTTTCTCATGTCAAGGACTAAGAGCCCATCCTAGTCATTAAAAAAACCCAACCTTAAATCACACAAGCATTTGGCATTGCTATTCTGATCACTGAAAAAAACTCAATAAAAATCTTATTCCCTTCCTTCATCTTCTGGAAGGAATCGATTGACACTTCCAAAGTCTTTGATAGAGGTTCCCCCCTTCAGAGAAAAAAACCAAAAGTCACGTCCTCCCTCCCATTAAGCACTCTTTCCTCATAAAAAAGCAAGACAACGTAAACGTCATCAGTGAAAAATCAAACCAGCTATTTCAGCTTGAAGATTTTAGCTAAAAAGAGTAAGTGAAATCATGATTTTATATAATTGTTTCCCTGCAAGAAACATCTGATAATATCCCATTCTGCTCCAAAATTAAACAACAAAGATTAGCACAGACATATTTAAGACTATATACCTGAATGGTTTTCCTTTGGTGTATGGTTCTTCTGGGAAATCACTGTGACATACAGCATGCTATTACAATTAAATATGCAAGAAAGAAGAATTAAACTGACTATGAATAATTAATACCCTATAATACTACTTCATAAGGAAAGTCTGGCTGGATATTCACGCAGATGAGATATACCTAAATACAAGGCATATCAGAGCTGGTAGCTTTACTTTTATGATGGAGTCTAACACACCAAGTAACTTTATGGCTGCTACTCAATCCAAGAGAAGGTGCCAAGCCATCCGTACCTCCCTTCTCCTGCTTGCTGCCTGTTGAGCTCCAGAAAAGCTGGGAGAAACGCACATGTTGCAATAGCCGCTACACTGCTCATCTACATCTTAGAGGTAACAGGCTTCCCAAACACTTCCCATTACAAAGTATAAAGCAATTATCTGACTTCCCAATAGAGAGAATAAAGCAAATATGATGCAACAATTACTTACACGATAAGATCTGGCTAAGGTTATGAGAAAAAACAATTAAAAAGCTTTGCAAGAGCTAAGGAATGCAGCTTACTTTCCCAGAATCTACCTTAACGCGAAAGATACCATCAACTCACAGAACAGACCTTCTTGTTTCAGGTTTACTGTTTTGGAGGCTGCAGAACGTCAACTGTAGCAAAGCCACAGCTGGGTAGCTGGGGTACAAGCTCTCCATCTCCAGCACAACTCTCCTTTATTAGCTCCTAGTGAAAACAGCAATTAAAAATATGCTTTCTTTTCACCAACGGAAACCTTAAATCGCTTAAATTAGTATTTACTGAAGTCCTCATAAAATTGGTATTCAACTCCTGGCATTTTCCACTAGACACCGGGCAGGTCAGCTCTGTGCTAATTGACACATGATACACTTGTTGCACACATTTAGCTGGAAATCCCTTGCTCCCCTCAGTTTATCCAAGCAGCACGGCATACAAACAACACCCCACAGCAGAGCGCTACTTTTAGAGATACACATTTGAAACCCAACCAACATTTGAGATTGCTGAAGCAGAACAGGGCACTACTACTGTATTTACTGAAAGGGACAGCCCTACAAAGATGCGTCCCCCAGCAAAAAGCCCCACGCTGCTCCGGCTGCCGTCTCCGCCACGAGGGTCTCGCTCCTGCAGGATCCAACACCCTTCTCCTCCAAAGCAAACACAAACCGGGGGTCTTTCTGCGCACAAAGTCACGTTAGAAGTATGCTAGCTTAATATTAATTTTCTATTAAAAATTAATAGGATTAAATGAAGCTTGCGAGCCAGCAGGCACCAAGACAGTTATTTTGCTGACGCACTAGATGCCCGGAGGAGCGGGATGCAAAGGACAGGCTGCAGCTTTTCTGCAGGACGGTGGCCACGGGGTCCATGTGCTGAGCAGGAGCGGTAGCGGGGGGCTCTTCCCCACACCCACAGCGGCCCCCCATGTTCCACCAGTGCTGTGCTACTCTGCTGGCAAGCAGCTCGTCCCCCCAGTCAGAAATTGATGGGGAAGGCAGAGCCCAGAGGGATAATCCTGGTGAAAACCCCAGCGTCTTCTCGCTTGAGATCCAGTCTGCTGGGCACGAGCTCTGATCCTCGCCCATTTGCATGCGTGCCTCTCTCTCGCTGGTGGAATGAATCCCCTTGCCAATAAGCATCCTGCAAACACCCAGAGTTTACATAAGCCAAGTTTAACCTTCAGTCCCTATTAATGTTAACAGAATAGAAAAAATTAACTATGGTGCAACACAAAAAGTCTGTATCTGCACTTCTAATTATACATCAAAACACACCATGTGGCAATATTTCCAAGAACCTTGCTGGGAATAAAATAGCCAACAGACTATGTCTTCCATTTTGAGCAGTAGATGCAAGAGCAACTGGCATTGAGGTTGTCAGCGTTAAGGGATGAGGACGTGAGAATCAAGGAAAATGAAGTGACATACGTAAACGATGATAACAAAATTGTTAATAATTAGGAAAAAAAAGCCACCTTAAAAATTTAAAATTTCATGATCTCTCCTACTTTTTAATGGCTTAGCCTACTTTTTCCAACCTAATTTGCATGATCAAAATAGGCCTCCTGCCAGGAAGCATTAAAATGGCAGCCCCCCATTGAGACAAAACTCTCTTCACCATACAAGACTGAAGGACTAATAACCATTCCTAAAAACATTTTAAATCCATTAATGTTGTTTAGTAAATATTTATTTAGAATTAGTGCAACTATCACCATTTTCTTTATCACGCTCTACCAAAGTGTTTTATAAAAGCCTTTGACGGAGGAGCAGGTACCCCCCCTCCAACACTTGTATCATCTCCAACTCTCTCCAAAAAGCCAAGCATCCTCACGCTCCTGCTCTGCGCTGCTGTGAACATTTTCCATCCAAAACCCCCAACGCATTCTCCAACATCAACGAGAATTCCCAACAGCGTCAGGGTACCAGGCTGGGCAGCTGGAAGCACCCCACCAAGATGCACGGAGCAGCCAGACTGGAGCACACCAACCCCACTGACCTCTACATGCGGCAATTAATTCTATCTGCTGAAAAAACCCAGGCTAGTACGATAGTAGTATAAATCTCAATATTACTGATGTACTGAAGATTTGGATTCTGGTACAAATATACGGTGCTTTATACAGATTTTGTCTGAGCTATGTGTTATCCTTTCAGTGCCATCTGCACAAAACCAGAGTTTTATCTAAGCGTTGGAAACTAAAATAAATCATTTTCTCCATATCTGTGATCTTGTCGGGAGACAGACGCCACAAACCTGAGAGCTGGCTAGTGCTAGTGCAGGCTTGTCTAGTTAGAAATAAAATTATATCCGCATCAATATGATTTATTTTTAATAAAAAATAAAGCAAACCAGACCCTTAGTATCCAAATAGTCTCAGCGAGCACCCTCCCAGCCCGTAGAAGATATAATGTAGGGTGTTAAATTGTCAAAACAAAACTGGGATTGGCATTGTCACTTCCCCTAATAAATGCCACAATCAAGAGGTACATTTTAATTGCCACACACAATGAAAAGCACCTGCTCATTCTCCACTTGCTGTATTTATTGCTAACACAACTCAGGACTGTAAGGCTCAGTAGGGTATTTTTTTGGTACTGTTAGCTTTTTGGCATATCCACGCCCCACCAGATTGTTAAGAGTGAACTCGTCTCCCCAACCCCACCCAACAAATGACGCGTCTCTGTCCATCCTGCACAAACCGCTTGAGGTTCCTGGGGCTGCGTTTCTGGAAGCATCTCGTCCTGAGCATCCCCTGTGAGCAGGGGACCTCACAGTAATTAGTCCATTCTGATACTGGAAACTCAACGAATATAAACGTTGTTCCCTCAAGACAGTACAGCCCATGATTTGAGAAATGCGAGTCCCAGAAGACCCGTTGTTTCTACCTTTAAAAGTCACCAAAGGCTAGGAAATAAATTATATTCTCCAAAAGCACTGCAAACAAGAGAAATTCACTTCTCCTGGTTGAATAAATTCTTCAACCAGCAGCCACCAATAAAGGTTCATATAGGACCACTGAAAACACCAAAACTGTTTTCTTTTCTTATATAGAGCAACCTCTAACATCTGAATTCACTGCTGTGAGATTGCAATGGATTGTATTTGGCAAGTCAAGCTGTCTAAAGCACAGATTATAAAAAATAAACACTAAACATTTTTAGATCTAACTTTCCTCCACAGACTGCGTTTTACGCACTTTCATTGGAAATGTTACATCAGAATAAAATCAGATTTAATTGGCTCTTAAATAACTGAACAGCCACTTTAATTTTATTTCAATAGCAGTAATTCATAAATCAAGCAGCTGAAATTCTAGCACAGAATGACAAGTAAATAGAGCAGAACACACTGAAGGAGAGTATGAACGCCACACGGTGAAAGGTGATTTTTCTTTAAAAATGGTGCGTCGCCATTTCATGGACATCGCAAAGCTACTGCCACATAAATACTTAGAGCTAAAATCTAGCCCTGGGATGCTACACAGTTTACCAGCAGTAACTGCTTAACAAAGACCAGCAGATGAGATGATCCTTGCCCAACTGGAACTGCCAGGAGAATGGCCAGGATTTTAACTGTAGATGCAATTTCCCTCACACACACTAGATGGAAGCATGTAAAATCTTCTTTCCTGCCTCGACTTAAATGTAAGTGGTTGAAATGTTATGTCGTACTATCACATTTTGAGAAGCCTTTTTCTGGTTCTTCATCAGCAACTTCACTCATTGATAATCTGTAAGTAAGAAGACACCCTGAAATATTTAACTAAGCTGTGTTGGAAATGAATAGTAAATACAAGAGAATATACATCAGAAATACTAAAGATATTATTCTGGCTAATTTCTAACGTACCTGCATTCCATTTCTAGAGTATTTAAATAATAATCACTAATGAGATCCTTCAGAGAAACAGAAGTTACATTTTTTAAGCATTCAGGCTATTTTAACAAAATAACAATTCTAAAAATACCACCTTGTCAATGAATAGAAACAGGGAATAGAAAAAGTATAAAAGGTTTCATAAATGCTGTTGCTGTTTTGACTGGAAAAAAAACAAACATATTTCCAGAAAATACTGGGAGAGGTATAGGGAGAAAGAGCAACCTGAAGTCTCGCAGAACAAGCTAAACACAGATCAGAGCAGCAGAGCAGCAAACCTGAATGGGATTAAATTACACACAAATCTTCTGGAAACTATCTTAAAAGTGACTTGTTCCAAAACAAGCCATTTCTAAATTTAAACGCTGAAGAGTTCACAAGACATGAAAACTAAAAATCAGGCAATGGTGTGACCAGGAAAAAGGCGCTGGAAGAGCTGTTTTCCCTTGCCTGCTCTGGCCGTTTCATATATTGATTTTCCTCCACACTCATTCACAAATGCTCAGCATAGTTGTGAACAATTTAAAGTCAAAGGATGCATGAATTACCAGCTCTAGGAACACATTACCCATTCTAGGCAAAAGCTGAGAACCTTTCAGTAGCCGAAGAAAAAACCCAACCCAGAATCAGAAGAGGCTGATGAGCTGGAAGAGAAGGGCAAGCAAATACCTAACTTTCCCTGTTCACAATGAAGCCAAAGCACACAACATTCCTCTAGCTTCGAAGACAAAAAACTAAGAAAGCCAGTGACAGAATAGAAGGATGAATCAAGAGCAATGCTGGATAGAAGAATAAAAAAGTAGGCATGAAGGGCTCCCCTTTCCAGATGTTAAAAGTGTATGCTTTTTCCATTCCAGATTTAAAAAAAGATTAGCAGAGGAGGAAGTTTACTTTGGAGAGTGGGAGCATCTGCATAATTTTTTTTTAAAAAAGGCTCATACAATGCTATTTCCATCCAACTATATATGTACATGGTATTGGCTCAAGACAGTAATCGTACGACATTTTTCAAAGCGTTCTGCATGCAGAAACTGCCTACAGAGGAACAAAATGAGTGACAAGGCAACAGCCACAGGAAAGGGCAGGACTGCGATACGCAAGTCCTGTAAAATGCATGCTCGAAGTTTAACAATGTGAAGGCGAGAAGAGCGATAGTAGGATACAGCAAAGGATACGCTGGGGTCAGGAAATGAAAAAAAAACCACCTACAGCACTGAACACTGACTTATGCAATATTTTACCAAGTAAAAACATGCATGACTTTTTTTTTTTTTTTTTTTTTCCCACTGCCCTGTGCTCTCCTATAGCAGCAAATCATTTTTCTCTGCCAGGAACCCCACGCCCACCATTTAGGAAGAAATCACCTGGGAAGGCTGTGCGTTGGTCACCATCTCAGCTGCGAAGCACAGGACAGAGAGATTGCCCAAGTATAAGAAGTGAAATTACAGAAAACAACTGGATGCTAGATCCACTCCAAAGAGCAAAGCATGTTGTTTCACCTATTTTGACTTGCTCTCACATGGTTCCCGAATTAGAAACAATCAGAATCCTGCTGGAAACAATATACGGCACCTTAATTGGGTTGGCTGCACTACAGACGTCAGCAACGTATCACTTGGTAGATCATTTTTTGTCTTTTTTTTTTTTAATATGCTAAAAATAGCTTCACTTTCATGGTTCACCTTTTCTGCATCACATTACTACAGACACAGTAAGAAATTAAAAAACCTTCTTGCTCATTGCACACTGAAGATGCTACACAGCCCACTCCCGTTGGAGGCAGGGTCTGTCACCTAATTCAACAGTATTTTACTTAAAGGTTTGTCTCAGATGTGTTGCATTTACAGAAAACCTGTTTTCCAGCACATTTCCCTATAGTATAGGGATAGTGTAGTATAGGGATATAGACATCGATGCATCTATTTAAAAGCCTGGAGCAGCTCAGTTATCTCTATGTACATCAATAATCCAGATGTTCAACTCAACTGCTCCATGCATTCCATGCACAACACTGTCCAGCAGACCAGAATCACTGCACAAGACTTGAAAACTTACATTAAAAATCCCTCCCAGTTTTCATCCCAGCACACCCCAAGTACTACACCCCTGCTATTCCATACCAAAGCCAGACTGCAGCCAAACTACATTCTTGTGTAATTATTCCAATAACGAAATATCACCATTTTCTTCACAAAGCCTGAAAACTTGAGACTAATCCTTCAAACACAGTATAAACAAGTTAAGCAATGGGAATACGTAAACTATGCATAATTCCTGAACACAACGGGAGAATAATTACAGCAACAATATACCAAATACAAAATGAGCAGGGAGGCATGAAGAGACACCCGGATGGAACGTACCACATTAAGGAAAAGAGGTCTATAGGGTCTATGAAGCCGGATCAGCCACGGGTCACAGTAGTCGTCGTCTTTTTAAGTGCCCATTTAAATCAAATTACTAAAACCACAGAAACCAGCAGCTGATGAACACACCAGTCTCCATCAGCTCCAGGTGTAGACAAGACCAAGGCCAAGCTATGCCTATTTCAGATAGCAAGCTTAGCTTTTGAGGAATACAACCCATTGGAAAAACATCTTTGGGTGAAGTTAAAAACAACTTTTCTGGATGCCAGTCACCAGAAAGCCTTTTCAGGAACTCTGATTCTCAGCAGCTGAAGCAGTATTTGGAAAGCAATTTTTTTTAGAAAGAAAAAAGATGAATAGTGTGACAAACTCATTTTAGCATTCATATTCAAACTAACGATCTGCAATTAAAAGAAAAATTGCTCAAAGACCATTACGGTTAAGATTTTAATACAAGTCACAAAATACAATGGGAAAATGGGAATATGGCATACCAGGCAAAGAATAAAAATTTACATTATTCACTTAATTTCCCAGTTTGAAAACGTTTAAAATGCTGAAAATGGTGGGGTGATACACTCCATTACAGATGCAGGAAACTGTGAAACCTTTACGCATCTTCAGGAGCATCTCACCCCATAAGCAGCCTTGGAGGAGTCAGCAGGCCCCAGTTACAGTCTACAGCACAACAGAGTGACCTGTTACTCAACTGTTGGGTGTAGTATTTCAGTGAACTACATGTTCTTAAAGCAATTATTTAAAAGTTCTGACCATCTGTTAAATAAATCAAGCAAGTCAGTTTGTGGCTATGTTCTCAGTGGTGTATTCAATAATTCCGTAAATCTCAGAATCCTGGAAGTTACCAAGCTTTAGAGAAATACAGAACGGACATTACTTCATCTCCCATCTTCATAAATCAGTAACCCCCCACACTATTACCTCGCTGAAGATGGACAAGCCAGCAATATATAGCATACAAAATGTTTCAGCGATGGAGGCTTTGGGGTGGGGGCAGTCAGAGCAACCACCTCTACCTCCTCCTCTCCCCATCTCTGTGTGCCGGCCAGTAACGAGTTGAGGTCAAAATAGAAGAAGAATAAAGACGAATGGACAAATCAAGGTGAAAAAGAAAAGTATTGCACTGGGGAGGAAACACCTATAGAAGTTTCTATCCCATGTCCAGGCATCTCCGCGAGTGCAGGTGAGGATACACGCTAAGGCTCCTGTACATCGTATAGTAGTCTGTGTTTCTGGGAAATACAGATACTTCAGTCCTTGACAAAAATCCTTACTTCGCCTCTTGATCTGGTAACAGTTCCCAGAAGCAAACGCAGATATAAAAGCTTACCTATCAGAGGATAACTTGAAAAAAATACAAATAAAGACTTAAATGAAGGCAAATATCAAAGTTACAGAGAACATAATTTTACATTTGGAGAAAAAAACAATACTATGTGGACATTCTCCAACATATTTTTTAATGTTAACAGAAATAGCACCCCAGGCTGCACTCAAGCAGAAAAAGTGTGAATCTGTTTGCAATGTGAAGTGAAAGGGGGATCAAAAATACCATCTTATTAAAGGTAATTATTTGGTGCTAAGCACGTTATTTATTCTATTGAGAAATTCACAAAGTGACAAAGGGGTAACTGTAAGTAAGGTCACTACTTAATGTCAGTATCAAAGCTGATCCTTAACAGAATTTAAGCACCTGCCTTTTCCTTTATCTCAGCACAAAATGAGGTTTTTTCTTTTCTTTTTTTATACTTCAAAAGACATATAACATAACAAAATATACACCAAGCATGAAGGAACAGAGAGCATGCCAGCATCTTTCAGCAATCATCTTTCCCTTGTCATCCATTATGTCAGATTTATCTATTTTTGCTTAATTCTTGTTCCAGCAATACACATCCTTCCTCTCTCTAGACTATCAGGCTGGCTGGGCTTGAACTCAATATGGCTTCTTAAAATAGCTGAAAAATATTGAAAATATTTGAAGCGATGCTTGTAAATTACAGCCTATTCATCAACCCAGCTTCTAGCTCCAGCTCAACCTGCGACTCCCCCAGAAAAGGGTCAATCTCCGATTTCTTCACCTCAGAAATTCTACCCAACTGCACGGTATAAATATAATTTGAAAAATAAACAGCCTTTCTTTTATGGAAGTATTTTTCCCCAAAAGCTTAGATTGTGTATTTATTGCAAATCTTACCCTCTGTTTGTTCTGACTCTTTCTTGCTTTTTTTCTAGACCTTCCTCTGCTAAAAACTACCCACCAGTTAATTCACCGCTGCTTGCTTTCTGTTGTTGCTGCTGTTTCCCCCAGAGTTTTCAGACCCTCTGGACTAGCTTTACAGGGCACCAGACCCACCTGCATGCTCTCCCTGCATCCTTCACTCCCCAGACGGCTGGCTGTGCAAGCCTGCTCTCTCCACCTCTAATATCTGTAATATGCTTCAACAGTGTCTTTCCCCACTGCTTTGTGAATTTACTTAAACGAATGGCCTCTAACAAGTTCAAATTCTTTAGGTGAAAGAAGACCTGATCAGAAATACATGTGCTGAAAAAAAAAAAAGCAACTGTCATCACTATATCCCCGTACCGCCTACATAGCACCGATCACGGAATTTTCTCAGTGGCTGCTGAATCAGATGAAGTTTCTACAACGCGCACACACAAAATCACGAAGCCCGACACGTCCAGTAAGATTTATTCAATCACAAAGTCATCACCGTTGCTCCAGCACAAATGACATCACTCGGGAATCCAACCTCATCTACTGAGAGCGTGCTCTCCTGCGGCTACCAGTGCAACAAAGAACTAGGTTTGTGCAATAAAGAGATAAAAGTATCGTTGCAAAAAGTTCTCCAAATAAACTTATGTTTTCTTGAGATGTTAGATGTGATTAAAGAAAAAAAAATTAAGGACTATGGTAAGAAGCGAGCACAATGAATTATTACTGAACTTACTAACCTGCATCTGCAATTAATCCTAAAACTTGTCCCTAACAATTAGAGGCAATACCAAGAGGAGGATAAAACACGTCCACAAGCCCTCGCAGGTGCTGCTCTGGGAAGATCATACGCTGCATAATCAAAAGCATTTAAGTACTTTGCTTGCACGAGTGGACTGAAAGCAGATAAGTCAAGCTCTGCAGTTTTCTCCACGCTTGCGTTAAGATGCTTGAAAAACGGTTGGTAGGAAATAAAAACGACGAGCAATTTGTTAACGATACCTCTTGCAAAAAGACACTTTTCTTGGGAAAGAATTACACAAAGGGTTTGCACACATCGCAACCGCAATCCCCCCTTTTTCCTGAAGGCACTTCTCCGTCGCGACGCTGACGTATTATCGCGATTCCCGCTGTGCACCTGATATCAAGGGAAAGGTAACCGAAGCTCCAGGTGCCGGGGCTGCGGAGGGGCCTAGGCGGGCTGCCTGCTCCCCCCCCGTCTCCTCACAAGGACGAGCCGGGGAGCTCCGGAGTGAGGGGAGGAGGCCCCCGGGGAGGCTGCTCAGGGCAATCAAGGCCTGTGAGTGTCCTAGCCAGCCTT
>JAVKLA010000084.1:5773560-5798088 GCA_034782735.1 Sagittarius serpentarius | reverse complement strand
AAGTAGGACAGCAGCTCCCCAGGAGGTGGCACCTACCTATGGGGGTGGCACTGGGGCTTTGTGGGGTGCTGGGTGTGCACCCGCCTTATAAAACCTGCTCTGCCTCATCTGCATATCTCACATCTGCACTGCACAGCTGGATGGGGACACTTAACCCCTTCATGCCTGGGGAGGGGCACAACCCCAAGCAGCTCCCCCCCAGCCTGGCACAGGGGGTGGCCCCCCGCAAACCCCCTGTCCTCCTGCCTTGTCCCTTGTGGTCACCAGGATGGCCCATCCCCATAGGTGGGGGGACCCCAAACTGGGAGCTACCAATTGCAGGCCGGTTCCCAGTTGCTGCACAGAGACTTTGGACATGGCAGGGTGGCAGCCCCATGGGGACAGGACCCGGTGTGGTGGTGGGGGGACATGTGGATGCAGGGGGTCACCCTGCACAGGCACCCCAGGTGAGGTACATGCATGTGGGTGTAGGGAGCCTGTGTCCCCCTGGGGTGGGTGGCCTCCAAAGCGCTGTGTCCCCTGGCCACATATGCTCCCCTGAGGGACATGTCGCCTAGCAGTCTTTCCTCCCAAAAAAGACGTGCCCCCCAGCCTGCAGGGACTTGTCCCCTGGGAGTACGTCCCCTGCCTGTATGTGCCCTCTCTCAGGGGGATGTGTCCCCTGGAGGGATGTATCCCCCAGTTGTGTGTCTCCGAAGGACATGTCCCCCTGGCCATGTGTGTCCCCAAGAGGGCTGTGTCACCTCATTGCGCATGACCCTGGTCATACTTGTCCCCTGGCCACCTGTGTCCCCAGATGGCTGCAGCCCCTGGCCATGAGTGTCACCTGCCTGTGCATGACCCTGGTCATATATGTCTCCCAGCCATGCGTGTCCCTAGCCCCATCTGTCCCCACAGGGCCACATCCTGCAGCAAGAACCGTGCCTTTGCGCCCAGTTGTTTGCGCCAGGACACGCCGGCATTCCTGGAAGTCGCCTGCACGGAGGTGATAATCCCCCACCGGGACCGTCTGCGCGGGGGCCCCGATAAGCAGCAGCGTCCGGCTATCGGGGTCCCTGCCCTGCCATGCGAGGTGTCCCCAGACCCACTGTCACTCTGGGTGACTGGAACAGGGGCAGCATCGCCCACACTCCCCCCAGCCTGGCCCAGCCCTGGCAGAAGGTGGCACAGGGTCAAGCCCTGGCACCAGCCTGTCCCCAGGCACGAAGATTCTAGGGCTTGGGGGCTGCAAGGGACCGTCCCCTCCTGTCTTTGGCCCCTGCTGTGACCCTGAGGTGTGCTGGGGTGGCCTGTAGTGCTCCCCAAACTGTGGCACAGGCACCTCAGCACCTAGAGCAGGGACATAGGCAAAGTGTCCCCGAGCCCTGCCTGCGACAGGTGAGCCCCACGGGATTATCCCCGTGCCAGCCCCACTGCCTTCTCAGCAGCCACAGCACCTGAGGGAAGCCCTACCTTGTGGCCCTGCACCCCGCAGGGCAGAGGGGGCCCAAGTGTCCCCCAGTCAGACACCACAGAGCTGGTGTGGGGACCCCCAGGTGCCACAGGGGACCCCCGGGTGCTGCAGCCCTCCCGCCAGCCCTGCTGCTCCGGGGCAGCGTGTCTGGCTGCAGATAAAGAGCTGCTAGGGGCTGCCGAGCCATCCCCACCCGCCATATCTGCAGGGCCACCCTGCTGCAGGGTGCATGGGATGGGGCCCTTCGCCCTGCCCGTGCCCCTGCCCAGCCTGGGGGGACACAGGAAAGGTCTTGAGGGTGCGAGGGAATCGCCTTGGCCCCCGGGAGGGCAATGCAGCAAAGCCCCCCGCGCGAGCACCAGCGCTGGCTGTCACTGCTCCCGCTTGCAGGCTGACCCCGAGAAGGACAGGTACCCCCAGAGCCACCCTGCTGTCCCCCAGTGCAGGGAAGGGCGCGTGGGGCTGGGACAGGACTCCGATGGCAGGGCAAGGGCACGGGCTGCGCCCAGCCGGCAGCAGAGCAGGGGGTGACGGTGGCAGCACCAGCTGCTGCCACCAGCCTGGCTGCTGGGACAGGACAGAGCCTTGGACCCAACATCAGCCCTGCTCTGAATCCTGGGGTGCCACTGGCTGGGGTGCCCCCACAGTGATCAGCTCCCTAGGTTAACGAGGGCGATGCACCCGGAGCTCCCCAGCCACCCTCGGTGGCTCCCGGCCCCACACTCACCCGTGGGGGAGCAGGACAAGGCTCTGCCCCCACCTAGGGCAGGCTGGGAGCAGCCCCAGGGACAGGGCAAGGAGCCCACGGGGACATGGCCACCACGGGGAGGCCACGAGCTCCCAGCAGCTTTGCAGGAGCAGCATGAGCCGGGACTTTACTTCCACGCACCCCTTCTTCCCCCATCCCCGTGGGAATACCTGCCGGCTCCGGGGCCGGCAGCCCCCAGCCAGCCCATGCCACGGCCGGTCAAGCCCCGGCTCTGGCACTGCCCCGGGGTGCCGCAGCAGGGCAGATGGGTGCAGAAGGCACAAGACGAGAGCGGAGGCACGTGGTGACAAGGCTTTATTATCGTACAGCAGCGACGGTCGCAGGGACGCAGGCATGCACACGCACATGCAGATAGGGCGCCTCGCCCGGCACACCCGCCAGCGAGCGCCAGATCTGTACCGGGGCGGCACGAGCACAAGCGGGGGCTGATAACGCCGGTCCTCCCCACCCCTGCGGCTGGGAGGGGGATGGGGGTGCCGCCGGCCCCACAGCACCCATCCACCCCCACAGCGGGTCACTCCTGGCACAGGGACTGGGCAGTAGCGGGGAGGGCACTGCCACGGGGGTGGAGGGGGACCCGGGTCCCTGCACCCACCCTACAGCAACGGGGTGGGGTGGCACCAAGCTGTGGGTGAAGGAGCCAGGAGAGGGACCCCCAGCGCACCCCGTGGTGCCTGTGCAGGTCACCAGCCCACAGCAGTGCCAGGCTGTTTTCACATGTGGGTTTGGCTGCTACAGCCACACTGAACACAGGCGTCAAGACAGGCGGGGAAGGGGCACAGGCCAGCGCAGGGCCCCGGCGGCACTGCAGGGAGTACAGGACACACACGGGGGACAACCTCTTTCACATTGTCACTCAGGGCAGCAAAGCCACTGGCCATAAGAGGCAGGGGGACTGAGCGAGGTAGGGGGCTTCTGCCGCTGCCTGTCGGGCCATCCCCCCGCCACCACTCAGGACCGTGGTACCAGCCCCAGGAGCGCTGGTCCCCGGCCAGCTGGGCAAGCCACAGTGCTGGAGGAGCCTGTCCCCACCGCAGCGCCCTGCCTGGTCCCCCACCTCCCTCTGACCCACGGCTTTAGTAGTTGTGGGGGTCGAGATGTATCACGGCACTCGGAGACAGCAGCCTCGGTGGTTTTGCCTCCCTCCCGGAGGATGGGGTGGCTTTGGCACAGCGCTACTTTTTGGCATTCCTGGTGGCAGGACCTTGCCAAGCCTGGCTCAGACCAGGGCCGAGTTGGGCTCCCTCCACTAACGCTCCGTCAGCTCCCCCGAGCTCTCCTCTCTCTCCAGATCCCAGGAGGAAACTTTCCCAAGGGAAGGCAGCATGGGAGCGGGCAGCACCCCCTGGCAGTGCCTGCTTGTCACCCTCCCCGGGGGGGTGACTGCCACCCCCAGGAAGCCCAGCCTGGGCAGGACTGCTAGCACTGCGGGGGCCCTGCGGGTGAGACGCTCAAGATGGGGAAAGCCAGCCACAAAAACAGCTTGTGGGCAGAGGCAGGGGTTGGGCAGTGCTCAGGAGGGTCGCTGCGGGAGGGCAGGGAGCCCGGGGGAGGTGGGTCCTGGCTGTTCTCTTCCTGCAGCTCCACACTCCACGCTCCGTGTCCCACCAAGCCTCGGCTCCGAGCTCTGGGTGGCCACCCGAGGACAGAGAACAGCAAGGCACCGGGACTGCAACGCCAGACAAGCTGCCAGTCATAACTGGGGATCAGCTCTAAACCCCGGCCTGATACAATGTACAGTTAATTACAAAATAAATCCCCTCCCATCCTTTGTAATAAAAAGAGCAGCTAATTGGACATGCATCTTTCTGGCCCTACAAAATAAGGCACCAGAGCTTAAAAATGAAACTCCAATTGTCTTTGATATAAAAGGAATTCCCACGTGTTGAAGGCAGTTGATGTCTGAGTGCATAACAGGGAGTGATCTTCACTAGCTTTGGGTTGGCCAGCCTCATGCCTGGGCCCCGGTGGCTTTCTGGATCAGGGGAATCTGTAGGAGGGGAAGAGAGAAGCTGTTAGGGCTGGAGGAGGGGGAGGCAGGGAGCTGCCTGCACTCTGTGGCTGGGCAGGGCCGGGGAAGGAGAGGCTCCCTAGGAGTCTGAAAGTCTTCAAGCAAGTCTCTGTGCCCTATGAGCTGCAGAAATTGCCAGCTGCCGGCACCCAGCTCACCTTTGTGAGATCCACGCCAGTGATGGCACGCACGGAGGCGGGGATCTCGGCCAGCAGACGGTTCACCTCGGACGTTGTGTTGCTGCTCTCTCCGCTGAGAATAACGATCTCGTCCACTTTGGAGAGGGGAGCAGCCACTTTGGCAGCGATCTGGGGAAGCACGGAAGGAGGGTGGGACGAGCAGAGAGTCAAGGAGCTGCTCACCAGCCTGCTGGGCAAGGTCCCTACACACCACATGGGGCCTCGCTGTGCCCCCAGGAGATCTGGCCCAGCCTGGGAACTACCCACCACTTACTTGCCCGGAGCAGGGGAAAGCTGCTCCCTCCTCACCTCAGGCAGAGCATCCAGCACTAGAGCCAGCTGGGCAGCCTCTCCATACTGCTGGAGTGCTTCAGCTTTCAGCTTCATCCTCTCGGCCTCTGCCATCCCGATGGCCTCAATTACAAAAGCCTCTGCTTCTCCGATCTTGCGGATCTTTTCTGCCTCCGCCTGAGCAAGGAGGACTTGCTTCACCCTGGAAAGGGAAACCCAGCCCTCCAGCAGCCCAGATCCCCCCCAGCGTACCCAGCACTGCTTCCCTCTCTCCGCCAGCCACGTGCCCGCCCTGCAGAGAGCCCGCGAGCTGGGTCCCAGAGCAGCACCCGCCACACTTTGCTCCCACCTCACCCCAGCCCAGCATGCAGCCGGGCTCAGGGCTAGACCAGGTCACGGGCTCACTCACTTCTCGCCCTCGGCAATCTGCTGGATACGGTAGGCTTCGGCCTCGGCCGGCCGCTTCACAGTGGCTATCAGCTCCTTTTCCATCCGGATGATCTCCTTCTCTTCAACATCGATCTGCTTCTTGCGCTGCACCACCTCGATTTCAATTTCCTCCTGGCGGATCTTCTGCTGCTCCCGGGCGCTCTGGAGCTCATAGGCCAGCTGGGCCTCCGCAGTCTGCACACAGGAGAGATGAGAAGAGGGGTCTTGGCCACGATCTCCTGTGCGCAGACATAAGGACCCTTTGACAGGCCCTGAAACCAGACACGACTCCTGCTCCCAAACCTACCCAGGGGTGACATCCCAATCCTCAGAGCTGCACTTGCCGTCCTTCCCTGTGCGCTCTTCCCACAGCACTTGAGTGCAACTAGCTCCAGGTTCAGCTCGGATGACCCTCCCCACCCTTTCCTCTCCTCCTAGTCCCACCCAGCTGTTGCAAACAGCAGAGGAATCTGCTGCAAGGAGCTCACATGCTGACATAGGAACCTGGGTTCTCCACTTCCAGCTCTCCTAACACATGCAGGAGGAGAGGAAGCTGGTAAGTCCCAGAGCTACCAATACCATCACAAACCAGCCAGGGAACAGGGGTGGGCTGTCAGATACCTCTCACCTTAATGTTGACCTCCTCACTGAAGGCAGCTTTCTGCAATTCAAAAGCCCGTCTAGAATCTGCTATTTTGGTATCTGCCATGAACTTGACATCCAGCATTTCTTTCTTGCACTCTGCCTCCTGCAGAGAGGAAACAGAGAGCAGAGGTCCAGGGTGTGCAGCTGGAGCAAACCAGGCTGCTCCAGGGAAGCCCAGCACATCTCCGGACTCACCCGAATGCCAGCGTCTCGCTCGGCTTCTGCCACACCGATGTCTGCATCCCTTCGAACAGCCGCAGTCTGAGTCTTTCCCAGGGAGCTCAGGTAATCCACTTTATCATAGACATCCTGGAGAGGGGAAGATAAGTCACAACCACTTCAAATGAGTGACTCCATCTTGCTCTCTTCCCATTGAAGCTCAGAGCAACCACGCGTGCGGTGAGGCTAGGGTAAGAACAAGCCATGTCAGCCTGCTGCCAAACAGAAACAGGCGTGGCAGGGAGAGGCAGGCTCTCCCGACATCTTCCCTCCAGCTCCCTGGAAGCTCGGTTATCAGCGAGCTCTCTCCACGAGCCACGTTTACAGAGGCAGCTACCGGGTGCTCTTTGCCCAGCCGCCTGGGTACAGGACATGCTGCGGCGGCTGTCACGGAAACTCCCGGAGGGCTGGGGTAGGCTGTCAGCCGGAGCCTTTCAGCCAGCTGCAGCAGAGGAGGCAGGGCCAGGCTCTGTTGTGCTGCTTCTACAGCGCTGCCGGGAGCCCCACAGCGCAGCACCCTACGCCTGGGCGTACCTTGATGGTGAAGCTCAGGATCTCGATACCCATGCGACCCACATCAGGAGCTGCCACCTCCCGCACCAGCTTGGCAAACTGGTCCCTGTCCTGGTAGATCTGCTCCACTGTCAGGGTACCTGCAGGGGGAAGGAAGGCGAAGCGCTTTATCTGGAGCAGGTAACACACAACGTCACGGGTCTAAGCTCAGCAACATCCTCGTTGCCCCTAATCTCTTCAGGGCTGGGCACGAGGGCCTAATCCTCTGCCCAGAGCCTGCAGTGCAGACCGAAAACTCAGTCTCACAAGTGCAACCACCACACACACCTGCAACCTATGGGGACTCGGACATCTCTCCAATGCACGCACTGAAAACTCACTTATCACAACACCCAGCAACACAGCAGGAGCTGCTGTAAGGGAGGAACAATCTAAGATGCCTCCTCCGCAGTCAGCAGAGGCTGAGCCACCCGTTGTGGCTGCTGCGGTGGCAGCACTACTGCCGGGACCAGCCAGCAGAGAAGGGAGAAAGCTACTCAAGACGCCTTCAAGAGCATGAGCCCCTCCGCACCTAGGATGGAACGCAGATGCCCCTCCAGTGTCTGAAGGACCACGTTCTTCACATCCTGCACGTTCTTGCCCAAGAACTGCTCACAGGCCACAGCCAGGAGCTCCTTCTCAGTCATTATCTTCACCTAGAGACAGGAGATAAAACCGAAGGGACTGAAGGCGCCTGCCCAAAGAGGGACAGGCACCCAACAGCAGCAGCAGCAGCAGAAGCAGCGGTACCACCACCAGGCTGCCAGGCCCCCGTGCTACCGATGCTCCAAGGGATCATGCTGAGCTGTCACCACACTGAGCCGGGCCACCAGCCCGGCCAGCGAGCCCCCGCTCACTGCTGCTGGGGTGAGCCCTGCTGCAGGCACATGCAGCAGCGCCAGTGTCCGGGGCAGCCACCTCTCCAAACCCTGACTGCAGCTCAGCATGGAGGGCTGCTCCCTGCAGCCATCTGCCCCACAGCAGCAGCTGCTGGGTGATGTGGGGACAGAGCCTGGCCCTCCAAGTCCCACCTGATGAAAACTCTACCAAAGAGCCCTGAACTACCAGTTCAGCCACTGCACTAAAACCAGACCCAGGAGGAGAGGGCTTTCTGTTACTACCCCTGGCCAAAAGCCATTTTGTTACCTTTCTCTTCCTCCTCCTTCACTAGAATTAATTTTTCTGACACAGGAAAGGCAGAGAACAAGGAAGAGTCTGACACGCCCAAGGAGCAGCTTGGGAACAGGGGCTCCATTCAGCGTTCCCTGCAAGGAGAGATGAGATGGCCATAGCACACTGGTTTGTCCTGCTCCTGGCTGGGAGCTCCCAGCCGTCCTTTGAGGTGACCCCAATGTGCCACGGCCAGGACCCAGTTGTCCCGCTTCACACGATCAGTCTGGTTAACGATCCCCAGAGGTGGGACCCAGCCGCCCCAGTGCCACTGTCAGAGCCAGACATAAAAGCATCCCCAGGTCCAGACAAGCCAGGGTCTTACAGCAGTCCTGCTGGTGACAGGGCTGCTTTTTAAAGGCAAAGTGGGTTAAAAATCCCTATGGGGTATGTTTGGCAGTGGCGATATGTGCTCATGGAGTTCTATAGGACCCAGCGATGAGGAGCTACAACCCCTCAAGGTGACAGCTCCTGGTGGCCAGATCCAGTCTGAGGGTTCAGGCAAAGCCTGGACACAGGGACGTGTCTCTTATCTGGCAGCACCAGAGAAGGAAGCAGGGCCATACGAGCCACACAGCTCTGCTGGGACCTCTGGGCGCTGAGCGGGTCCCACAGCACCCTCTCATGGAGACATCTGGGCTGGGCAGTGCCTCCTGCCCCACGAGATGCTGGTGGCACCCTGCGTCCTGCCCCGAGGGCCCTGGCTGGACCAGCTGCTACCTGCGATGCCAGAATGGTCCTGGCTCAGAGATCTCCGAAGCTCCAGGTGCTGCGCAGGGGCCCTCCGAGAGCACCAATGCACTCTGCTGATGGGTTCACGGCCTATAGACCTCATCCCGACACTTTTCAGGGTCAAACTGCTGGCAAAAGCAACACAACTATTTCTTGAGAAAGCCTGGTTTGATAGCCTGGGAGTCCAAAACGATCCCGCAGCCTAACCTCCGGAGCCGAACAGTAGCACCTGGCCCTGGCACTGCCAGAGAGCAGGACAACTGGGACTAGCCACCACCTTCTAATGGGATGAGAGATGGACCACGGTAGACGCAGTGAGCTGATCAGGACTCAGCTGCCACAACCCTACCCCTAGTAACATGAAGAAACACCAATCTGGGCTCAGCCCATTTCCTACTTTTCTTCTCAGGCTGAATCTTGGGCAAGCGTGGCAATCCTCTTCTGCTTTCTCCCCAAAACCTCTGGGCTCCTTACAGGGCGAGACCACAGCAGTTTCTTGTCCCTCGGCCAGCAGTGTGTACTTTCTACACAAGGGGGAGTTGGGAGAGCTGCTTATGGAGCTGCACCCGGGAGTGTGGGCCCTGCACAAGGCTCATCTCTCACAAAACGGGAGGTTTTTGCAAATACCAAAACCAATTAGCCTCAGCAGCAGCATTTATGGTGTGCATCTGCCAGCAACTCCACCTCTCTAAACAATCCCCACCCTTCAGGAGTTACGGAGAGGACAGTTAGAGCACGGAGCGGGATGTTCATTAAGAGAGTCCCCGCGGTACTTAACAGGAGCAAGGAACGATTCGGCCTCTGTGCATAAAGCCAGCCAGCAGCCTGCCTGCGCCGGTAAAGCCCGGACAGCCCGAACGATCCCGGCTATCCACTGAACACAGATGTCAACCTACAAAGCAAAGGCTGCACACAACAAAACAGAGTTGAGCAATGTGCGCTCAGCTTGTTTCCAGTATTTCAGACAGGGCACTGCGACACTCGGTGTTTCTTCAAATGTCATTCACATCAGAGAGAGAGTTTAGCTGGCAGGAAATCAGAGAGCCTCCATAAAACAACCCCATCTGGAGTATCAATACTGCCGCACCCAGCTCCAGCCAGCTGCAATCACAGCGAGGGGTGAGCAGAGACAATCCAATTAGCCTGAGGCTCAGAAATATGGTACAGAAGGATACGAAGCCCAGCGTGGCCCAAGGCAGCAGCAGCACCCTCACGCACCCCAAGCACCCGGCCAACACAGGAAGGAGGCTACTGGTGAGTACTCATTACACCCCTCTTCAAAAAAAGAGCAGCATCCTTATGCACATTAAGCACTTCTTCTATTACATCAAACATTTTAAAAGGTGTTTCTCTAGTAATAATTTTTTGCTTTTTTCCTTTTTTGCACAAGCCCTTAAAAGAAAAATGTTTGCCTCAGAAGTACTTCTGCAAAATTAAGGTAACCTCTGCCACTCAAGTCCTCAACTGCGTTAAGCCTGCTTTCTGCATGGCAATTCCTTGCACCTCACAAGCCTAAACCTTTAAAATTAATTGACAGTGGAAAAAATGAACAGTGAGAAGAGAGAATAACATGAATGAGATGAATTGGGAGCTGCATTTTTAAATCAAGGCACCTGGTGATCCAGCTTTCTGCTACCATGCGCCGCCCAGCCTAGACCATTTTGCAGGCAATGGAAGGATGTCCCAAAACTCCGTCAAAAAGGAATGCTGGCTTCACAGGGATACTGTTTCCAAATACAGAAGGAAAACTGAAAACAAGGACGCTGGTTCACATCATTAGAACCAGGATGAGCCCAAGATGCTGGCTCCCGTGCTGGTGCTCTTGCACGTTGCCCCGTTCCCCAACAGCAGCGGGGTGACGGATTATCCGCTGTTGAGTCACGGTCGTGCCCAGCCCTTCTGCCATGTGCGATAATCCAGAAACTGCTCCTGGCTGAATTCATATCCTCACTTACGCACAGGCACAGCACGCAGCTCCTCTGCAACGTCAGTTCAGAGCAAACCAACGAACCCAGGGAGGAATCCGCTGCTCTGGAAAGCACTGGGTGAAATTTGTCAAGCACTTGGTCTTAAAAGGGCTGCAGCAGCCACGGTGCTTTTCCCTGGGGGAGCCTGTTGACGCACGTGGGATTTTGGTCACATCACTGCGTCACTCATTAGCTCCCCTTGGCTCCACTGCTCACCGCAGCAAATGTGGTGGTCACCTCTCCTGCAACAACAGACCTGGACACGCCTTGGGACACACGGTGACCACAGCCTTTTGTGCACCGAAAACCACTGTCTTGGTTTTAAACACCCAGAATGAGCTGTCGGGAGCAATTTTAAATCAAAGCATCCAGCTACCTATTCAGGGAGTCAAATTCTGTCGAAAGCTAACAACGAGTTCCTCCCAGCATCCTCCCCAAGGCAGGACCTGGTCACAAGGACCTTCTGTATCAGGGCAGCAGATCCTGGAGTCTAAGACATGCAGGTGTTGAAGTGCACTATCACAAGCAGCAAGAGCCATTTTTCACATATGAAGAAGGCTTGAGAGAATCAAAATTCAATTCAAGCCAGAAATTTTACACACAAATTGTAGTGCCTGGAGGCACTAAGTTCTTTCTTTAAGCTTTAACTCACCATGAAGAATTACAAGGTCCATATGCTCGTAATAATAATCCAAAGCAACATAATGCTCAGTACCGTCTCAGGAGTGAATGGCTCAGTCCTGCAGGGTCACACCCAGCTCCAAGGGCATTGTGGTACATCGGCGTTTCACAAACAGGTCAAGTCACCCACACACACCTCATTTGCCATGTGGACAAATGAGACACCAGAAAGAGGAATGATTGTGGGGAGAAGAGGAGAGGTCACAACCCCCTTCACGACATGGGACATGCTGTAGTGTGTTTGAACCAACAAAGACAGTGTGGTTTTGTACGAAAATTTGTTTCAGGGCAGTTGGCTTCTGTTCCTGGACAACAGTAACCTCTTAAGGGGAAAACCAGACGTAAGTTAGAGACATGCATTCCTGAAATGATGTTTTGGAGTTACTGTACCTGTGCCACACCTGTGACAGTTAAAGCTACCCCCTCCGCCGTCTCTACGTCCTCACACCTGGGCTGTAACGTCATTATCTCTAGGGAAATCCTGCCAAAAAACGTAAAATATTTGCACGTTTCCAGGTAACACACACTCAGCTCTTCCCTTTGCATCTCCTGCCCCAGGCTACCTGCCGCACTCATCACAGGTAATGCAAGACAGGCGCAGAATGCAGCCAAGGGGCTGCATCTGTGACTGGAGACAGACAAGTCTCTTTGGCCAAGAAACAGGTTTTCAGATAACGCTTAAAGTCAATTTATCAGCAGAGAAAGGCCGGATGCCAGACTGGAAATGATACCGTGACCCTTCCCCTTCTGCTGGGCTAGAAGGTGGCCAGAAGGTAGCAGCTTTGAGAGCCCAAAGGGCCCTCTGCCAGAGGCTCGCTGTGCCACGCTGCCCAACACCGGGGCAGCGCGTGCTCGTGTCACTGGTTCAAAAGCACAGCATGGACCCGGGATGCCCCCGCCCCGCCACCCCCGCAGGAGCCCTGGTGCTTGGCAAAATCTGGCGCTGATGCTGCAAGAAGCAGCCCTGCTTTTGCCCTCACTGGGTTAGCATTAACACAGACCTACCCTCCGATCTGGTTCACCTCTCCCTCTATTTTTCCTGTGTCCCACGGCCCAAAGGCAGATAGAAGTGAATCTCCAGCTCTTTAGGGTCATGCCTGTATAGTATCAGGCACCCAGGAACAGATCCTGCAGCTCCAGAGCTTTCTCAGTCACCCAAGGTGGCCTCAAGGTACTTTGGCCAGACTCAGCAATCTGCAAGTCATGATTTGGTAAAATAAGAAACATGCTTGGCCGTGGCAGGTTCTGCTTCAGGAAGCAAAGCCCGGCTCTCGTGTTGGCCGTAACAAGCCGGATAGGCGTTCGGAGTCAGGACAGGGAGCCACAGGGCAGAGAGCTTGTGTCACTGAACATTAGGTCAAACATCTGAACCATGAAGGGGCTGCATTGGGCTGCTGTGTGCACGCCGCATCGCTCCAGGACTGGCTGGAAGTGCCAAAACGTATCTCTGCAAGTTCATGCCTGCCTTGGCCACTGTCCTAATTAAACTGGCATGCAAGCCGGGAGCTGGTAAAACAGATCCCACTGTCCAGGACACGAACAGGCATTTTTTGCCATATGCGTTCACAGCTTTAATCAGCTAGTGCAGGATTTTACCCTTCTGAAGACCTGATCTGTACTTTGAATTTAATTTCAATACTATGCTGCTTCTTAGCCAGCAAGTCACAGGGATGTTTGGTAATTACTGTTACACTGGTTCGTAACTGCTGACAGTGCAAACGCTAGTCCTGTATGTTGCAACTCATCCGAGGTCTCTATGCTGTACTTTCAAAAGTGACAACATCCAAAATGGGCACCGTCTCCATGCGGAGGAAGAAGGGCTGAGTGGAAACCCATATCCAAAACTACAGAGCCAGGTACGGTTGCAATTTCCCCACACATGTACAGGTTTCCTTTTGAAACGGCACAAAACCTGCCTTCCCACCTGCCCCAAACCCCAAACCCAAGTCTGGCCTGCTTGCGGCTCCACACAAAAGCAGGATGCCCTTCTGCTGCCCGTCAAGCACACAATGGAAATGGTGCTGTCGAGGAAAGGGTTACAGCTGGAGCACACGTCTGCAGCGTTATCAGAAGGAGCCAGTACAGCAATGCTGAATTTGGAATTTGCCAAATATGCATCTGTCTGCATTACCTATAAACTGTGGAGTGCGCCCCAGGGCAAGTGCCGGAGAAGGGGAAGGAGAGGAGGGTATTGAGATTTCAACTGTCCCATTAGAAACCCGTTAGTTTTTATGTTACCCTGCTGCTGCTGCTGCTGTTGCTGCTGCTCATAACAGAGGGATAGAGAGTTAGACACGATGTTAGGAAGCTGGTGGATTATTACCTGTGCAACCCCTGTTACGTACAGTGGGACCCCCTCCGACGTCTCAATATTCTCACAGCGACAGAGGATGGTCATAACCTCCAAAGACAGTCTGAGCAGCGAGGAATAAGGGTAGGACAGCAAATATACAAAGCAGTTATCAGAGAGTAAGACACTCATTGCAAAGGACAGACGAGACTTTCAGGTTTCAGCTTTTCCCTGTTCAGTTTGCCTTTCTCCCACTGCCCGCTCCCAGGGCTGCGTAACGCTGGGCCAAAGCAGGTTCCCTAGTCACAGCAGGGAGTTTACAGCATCTAGCTGCTTCTTTTAATGAGGATAAACAGGCTGGGGGCTCATCTCCACCCTGCGTCCCGTAAGTCACCACAGATGAAAATGAACCGTTTATTCCACCTCGACCGCCATCCTGGAGTCAGCTGGAATTCTCTGTTGGGGTAATCTCCACACACAGAAAATTCCTTTTCGTAATAATTTAGATGCTTCTATCCCAACATTTAAGAGGGGTCAGAAAAATGAAAATGCCAGGGACCTGGCTACCCACCCCTGGCTAAGGCATTGATGAGAGAAGGTGCTTCCAAGTGCTGTTTGGAGAAACTGAATAATACCATTTGGTTCCCCCAGAGGCATGTGAGACCGTGCTGCCTCTCTCACTGCTTTTATTTCTGACCCTTAAACAGGGACAGGATTTTTTTTAATTTTTTTTCCAGTCCTCAAGGTTGCAGCAGGATAAGAGCCCAGCACCCTGCCAGCTCTAACTGTTCCTTTTGTTCCCAGGTTAGTGCTACCTGGCAGGATGCCGCTGACAGCAACACAATTGCTGCTGTCTCTCTTGCTTTCAGCACTGGCAGTTCCAGAAAAGATGTCCTAATTTTGGAGGAGGAAATGTCTCACTCTTCTTGTTAATGCAGCAGGTTCCATCTGTGGCACAGCTTATGGTATTTGGGAAAGGCTCTGTTTTCAAAAGGAGAATTAAGCCCCATATCCCATGGCATGAACTGGAGGCATACATTTTAAAGTAAAAGTTTTGTTTGGGTGCTGGCATTCCTGTCAAGAGCCCTGTTTGCTAACTAATGCACAGACCTCTATCATATGACAGCTCACTCCTGGCAAGCAGTTCTTGGCCCTGGACTCAGCCTTTGCTTAACTTAATAAGTCAGCCTCCCGAATGCATCTGTTATCTCCTGCACACGGCAGGTCAAGGTCCTGGGCTGTTCTCTGGGCTTCTCACACAAGAGGAGGAGCAGAAACCATTTGTTCAAATCAACAGTTCTCCCAACGAGATGCCTCCCAAAAATCCATGCGGAATGAAGCCTGTCTGAATCAAACGCAGTTCGTGAGCATTGAGCCCGCAAGCTGGGCCTTTCCTTCCCCTCCCACCTCTTCCGAGCATCACTGGAGAGCCCGGGCTAAAGCAGCAGGTGTTAGCTGAGACCTCTTCATGCAGCCGGAGCCCTGTGGTGGGCTCTCGTAGCAATCCTGAGTACCAGCCACCTGGGAGAGGTCCCAAGAGCTGTCGTGAGTCAGTTGTCAGCAGCAGCCAGGATGCCTTTGAACAAGGCAAGCTGCCTGGCCCCCAGGTGAACAGCAGCTACGGTAGTGTATCATCTCCAGAGCAAGGGCAGCAACACGCTCACTTTGTCTGCTGGTGGCAACACATGAACAGGGAAAAGAGGTGGCCAGATCAGGCAGTAAGGGTTAACTACAACCTCTGGCTGTCACTCAGTGCAAAAACCCCAAAGTCACGTCTTTACCCTTTTTCCCTATTATCTTTTACACAGACGGAGGAAACCTGCATTGGTGAGCATAAGGGAAGTGTTAGGAGAGAGTAACGTTCCCACGGATCCTGAAGACCAAGAGCTACGTTAGCAGGACAGCAGCACTATCACAGCATGTTAGTTCAGAGCCCAGCACAGTAAGAAGCAGCAAGCAAAATCCACAACCGAGGAAAGGGAGAGAAAGGAAATCCCGTGGTTTTAAATAGGAACACAGCCTGCTCCCAAGGTGACAGCAGTCAGCATATCTTTAGAAAAGGAGACTTGAGGAGCAGGAGGGGGCACTGGCCCACTGCATGCCACAAACATGTTTGTTACTGGGTGAGGGTTTGGGCCATACTGGGCAGAACTCAGCTCCTCTTGTGAACTCAGGGATGAGCCAGCCCGGTGGCTCCGCTGCCCAGCACCTTTGCGAGAGCCTCATAGCTGTGGAGTGCTGCAAAAGGCAGCAGCAGAGGAGAGCAGGGCTCTCGCCTTCCTCTGCACTCACTGCACCAGCACAGGAAGAAACACACTGACCAGCCAGGCTACGGCCCTCTCAGCTTGGTGGTTTTATATAAATAAAAAACAACCAACCAAAAAGGAAAAAAAAACCAAACCAACAAAAAACCCCAAACCAAAAATCTGATTGCCTTGGGTTTAAGAGGAGGCGTGGACAGAGAGGCCATTTGAAAAGTACTTCAGCTGAAAGCATGGGATTTCTTTTCTTTTTTTTGTCTTTTGCACTGTGATACCCAGCAGTCCCCATGCAAATAGTCAGCAGAGAACTCCCCCATCCTGTGATTTTATTTTGCACATCATCGTTTACTGTCAGGTAAGCCTGAAATGACAGGATGACCTCCTGCAGGGCCCCGGACAACCTCAGCCTCCACCACTCAAAGCAAAGGATGGCCAGAAGCTGTGCGGTTGGGAGTGACCCTACGTTCTGCACGCTTCAAGGCACTACACAGGGCATATATTGCTCCTTTCAGCTACTTACAGTGCTGTACGCAAGGCAGCCTTCCTTCGAAGGACCAGGAGCTGGTCACAGCCAAAGGCAGCGGGCTGGGCTGACGCTCATCCACGGTTTCATATGCAGTGCCCAGTCCCGTGTTTCTAAAGATACTGCTGACAGCCCCACTGGGATGGCTTTGCCTAACTCCTACTCCAAAACCACAAATAACAGGGGTCTCCTTACCTTTGGGTGTCAGTAATGCACCACCAAGCCCAGGCCCAGCCTCCGTATACATACTGCTTTACATCAGAGCCACAACAGCCACCTGCAGCACAGCAGAAAGCACAGAGATGTAGGGATTACACACACACACTTTGCTCTCAGCCCGGGAAAAACCTGCACCCAGACCGAGTCACGAGCAGAACAACTTCCCAACAAGCTTGCCCAGCCTCTGGGTGCTGAGGAAAGGGCACTCTGGGGGGGGTCATCCGTTCCCCCAGCCCCTTGGAGCAGTGTTACAGCAACCAGTGCTACCAAGCTGAGATCTGCAGCATGACCCAGAAGAACCTAGGCATGCCTGCAGTGTCTGATAAGTAATGAACACAGAAAACTCTTTCTAAGATTCACAGCAGCTCTGGAACACCCTTCGGTCAGCCATAACGCAGCCACTGCGGACCCCCACGCTCTTCCTCACCTCCATGGGCTTAACACGGCAATTTTCCAAAGGCAACCTTGTCTTAGAATTGCTTATAAAATTGGAAAATAGTATTTGCAATAATTCAGTATGATGAACAATAATACACAAAAAGCAACTGTATTTCAAACCAGGATTTTAGTTTTGTTAAGCAGTTTAAGCACTTTTAGCAACCAGAATAGTTGTAAGTACATGCTTCAGTATCTTTAACCATGATGTACCAGTTCTGTTATGGAAAGTCATGTAAGAAATCCATCTCCTTTCCCTCACCCCACTGCAAACCACCCTTAAACCCATCAAAAAGTAGGTCAGTGCTGGCGGAAGGAAGAACCCTTGAGCTCCCCAAAGGTATCTCCTAGTTCTGGCTCGTGCAAGTACTACAGTGCCTGAGGCTTGGATGGTCCATCACAGAGCTGGCTGTGGCCAGAGTTTGGGCAGCCTCCACAACTCTTCTGACACATTTAAGATTTGACCCCAGCGAAGCTGGAAGATGCTGTCTGGATTTTCATACCTTTGATGCAAGGAATAAGACACCTGTTACCTTTCAAGAGAGCACCCTGCCAGTGACCAGCCCTAGGTTTCATGCCCGGCAAGGGAGGAGCTCTGCAGCTCCCCGGCTCGGACCAGGGCTGCGAGCTGCCGTCTCTCAGGCAGATCAAGCCAACAGTCCCTCCCTAGTTTGTGATCCATAATCACACTTACTACAGCAGCGCCCGAGGGCCTCAGCGGGGCAAGCGCTGTACCAACAGAGGAACAGACAGTTTCAGCCCTGCGGGACTTATCTACGCAGGCAAGACGGAGCCAGCGCAGAGGAAGAGCAGGCACGCAGGGAAAACAGCTTCGCACTGTGGGAGGGGAATGGGAGAACTGTGAAGCCAGCACACGGCAGCCACAGAAGACAGCCCCTTCAAGGAAGACGACGGTTATTAAGTTTGCTGCAATAGGTCAAAATGAAGAAGCAAAGGCAGTACATATCCAGGCCAGCGTGCCAGCAGGACCCTCTGCACCCTAGGAGGGGACTCTGTCGTTGTCGTCGTCGTCGTCCTCCTCCTCCCCATCCTCAGGTGTTTGGCCATCTTCTGCCGCCAGCTAAAGACACCACCTGCTTCACTGGCTCCCATGCAACGGTTGATAAACCAGCACATTGGCCGCATCTACAATTCTTTACCCTCTGATTTCAGCAGGAAGTAAACACAAACGCGAGATGGATTTACACACTTTTTCAGGTCTCCTGTGCTCCACAGCTTGGAGGTGACGGGAGAATATTCCTCTGAGGTGGCCTCAGGATAGCTTCTTCCTGTAGCTGGAAGGCTATTTCAGCCAGGCAAGGAGTTACAGAAGCTGATGATACAATATCCTGCATTGTATTAACCGCAACGCCTTTTAACATTTCTTGGAGGACGTCAGCCCGGTTAGCTCGGCCTTTTAGCCAGGCTCTTGTTTTCCAAGAACAGGAAGGGATGCGTTCCTGGCAGTCGGGAAAAGCAGCTCCACATGGAAAGGTATTTTATTTTACAGGGTCTATGTGGTCTTCACCAAACCTCTGGTAATCGTTTCATAATAATGTTCTGAGAAAACTCTGCACCCTAAACCCATTGTTCTTACAAGAATGTGCCTCTCCACACAGACATTTCTTTTCTTCTGCAGGCAGTGCAAGGAAATACCCTGTTTAGTATCACATCCAAAAGCAAGCCCCGTGTTCGCTTCCCAGGGCTACACAACATTGCTGCACAGCACAGTTTACTAAGCTACATTATATAAGTCAAAAAGTGTTCAAAGCATTAAGAAGAACAGGGAAAACTAACACGTCAAACAGGAGCAGGATGCCAGCTGGTTGCTTTCATGCAAGCCGGACATCTGAGCGCAGCAGAGCTCCGTCCTGGTAACACAAGTCAGATGAGCTGAACGCTCATTTTCCATTGCAGCCCTGCAGCCTCTTTCCCAAGTCTCAGAAAGCAAGTGAAAAAGGAACCAACAAAGCGAAATCTTTGCAAGGCTAAAGAATAAACCCTCTTGCACAACGAGATTTGGCAGAGAAGTTGCCTTTTCCAGCTATAATACGCCCACTGTTCTAGCAGCCCGGGTCTCACAGCCACTTGGCCACTGCTTCCACAAACATCCACCGTCCCTCTTCCGGGGCAGTGTACGGTGGCCAGGCGCACTACAAACGGAGGATTCATAGCCGGGAAGCTGCCATCCAGTTTGGCCTTTTCCCAAACGAAGGGGTCCCATGTTCAAGCAAGAATTCCCAGAGACAGGAGAAAGCACGTCATCTGTTCGGGGGGTTTTGTTATTGTTGTTTTCTTTTTTTTTTTTTATGAAATGAGATTAATCACTTGGGAGTTTGTAGATAAAAGGAGCTCTCGGCAGATGCAGGAAGCTGCTGCCCTGATGGATGGAACGCAACAAAGAACAGGAGCCTCAGCAGTTATGGGGACACAGGGCTCAAAACATCAAAGCTGGGACAATCTGAGGTCGCGAACAAGCCCTGTGTTGTTTGCTCTCCCAAGGTAACTCCAGGCAACGCGCTTGTATTCTGGCAGGAAGCGGTGAGTGTTCAGAAATCAGGTTGTGGTAAACAGGCTGCTACAATGACTCGATAACTCCATTCCTTCCCGGAGACTGTCGCGGGCTGAAGACAAGAACGGAGCAGACACCGCTGCCTTCACCTGCACAGAGAGCGCTGCCATCTTCTCGCCTCGGTTCAGGGCAATCTGGTGCTGGAGCCTCCTCCTCCAGGAGGACCCACCGTCAAAGTCGGGAATAAACAGCTCGGTCCAGTCGGACAGAAGCCGAGCTTGTTAAACGGCCCTGTGCTGGGAAATGTCATGGGGTGTTAACAAGCAAGTGCAGAAAGACAGGGAAAAAAACCTGATAATTGAAAACAGTTACTGACAAAAGACATAGTGCAGAGGAGAGGAAAAGGCAAAGACATACATGAAGGAAATCCCATAGTAAAGCAGGGTCTAGACTAAAGTCAGTGTCTGGTTCTTAGGCCCTGCTGTGCATATAAATTAGGCTTTGTCCACATGCAGAAATGGTACAAGGTTAAAAAAAATTAATTTTAAAAGATACAGGGTTCTGAGTTGAATCCATAAAATCCTTTGACAGTCACCACAGCAGATGAAAGCAGATTGTGCTGGCTAGCTTGTTTTGGACGTAATCTATATGAAAATGACTTGTTTTAAGCTATGAGTATCAATGCTATGAAGTGAGTTTAAAAAACACACGTTGAGTTTAACTCATCTTGTAAACAGAATCTCAGAGAAGACAAACCACAATGAAGTCACACAACAAAACTACAGAGATACTACCCCAGAATTCCTCTTGGAAACGAAAAGGAAAGCCCCAAGGCTATTCTGTCCACCTCTTTCTCCTGCTATGCCTTCTGAAGAGTAATTTGCAAGTCTTGGGAGATTTAACAAGCACCTCACGAGGCAAACCTTGAGCCCCAGCACCTGCAAAAAGCTGAAGAACTACCTGCTTGCTGAGAAGGAAACACCGCAGAGGGGCTGTTTAAGTTGCCTTTTGTGCAGGAAGGGCTTGCAGAGCCTCAAGAAGCATTTATTTCAGGCTTTCAAAACTTAGAGAACTACCATAAAAACGGCAGTCACACTGGCTCAAAATCATGACCAGTTCCTCTTGCAGGAATAAGAAGGATGCGGTAACAGGATGCAAGAGCTTACAGCACCTCCAGAAGGGTTAACTACCCCGACTGCTGGGGTGCGGCAGGAAATGTTTACACAAAACTGGAATAACTGCTAGCTCTTCTTTTACTTTGAGAGAGATCGAGTAGCCCCAAATGGCGCCACACTAAAGTAAAGTTTGAGAAACTGGGCTGGACTGTATTTCTCAGGCTGACTTCTGAGAAATCGTAGGAGTGTAACCAGCCTTAGTAAAGGCGAGGTGTACAGTAACTGCTGCTTCTCCTCATTCCCTAGAGTGCTAACCCACCTGAGAGGGAAGTCAGATCAGCCAGGCGCCGCTCATACGTGTGGTTGTTTTCTTCTAGGCATTTATGAGCAGTTATTTGTTTCAGTAACCTCCCAGGAAATAAAGCTAGCTTGACTGGGCTGCAACTGTCCTGGCTTTTTTTTCCACCTTTCACACGCTGAACTTTTGATGAAAGAGCAGTTTATTCTGACCCAGAAACACAGCGGGGCTGTGCCAACCTTCCCCTGTCACGTATCTCCAGGTGCTCACCCGGAGGCTCCTCTGGCTGCTGGACCACTGCTGCGTGGTGCCACCCCGCTGCCCTCGACAGCCAGAAGGAAAATGCCCCAACTGCAGAGATTCGGGCAACAGTATTTACTTATGGTAACTGTAAGATGAACACGGCCACTAGAAATTACATCTCCTTATTATGAGACTCTGCAGAAATATTATAGCGTTGTATTTCAAAATTAGCAGATCGATCCTTAGCCACAAAAGCTACATTCAACCGGACTGTAACCCAAACCCAGCATTACACATCTGCGACAACCTATTTAGCTGGTGGGAACATCTGGATGGATATCAGGATGAACAGGTACTTTGTGTATCTCCCTGAAAACTCAACTGGCTCCAGCTGCGCTTGGAGAGGTCCCACTCGTCAGTGGCATCTGCCAAAGCCTCCTCAGAGCTTGCATCAAACCTCACCGGGAGGCTCCCAGCACCACTACCCTCCAGCAAAGTTAGACCCACATTCCGTAGGGACCATCATGGCCTCTGCAGGGCTTTGTGAAGCATTCTTACAAAGCCTGGGCTCTACGTTTCACGGACGGATTGGCTAACCAAGTGCAATTTCTTAGAAGGAGATCAGTGTTGCTCAACAGGGGAAGGACGCGAGTGCCAGAGGGAATGCTGACCCGTGCCCAGCAGCAGCTTCCCAAATAAGGCTACGAAGCTCCTGCACACACAGATGTTCCCAAGGCACAGCTGGCTGCTCCTTGAGCACTGGAGGAACTCAAGTGTCTCACAAGAAAGTGAAAAGAAAGAACACCACTCATCAGAAAAAACCCACATGCCAGGGGAGGCACATGACCAACCTTCCTTCAAGAGGCGCTGGCTAAATAAAGACGACTTTCCAATCAGCTTCGTGATTTGGAGGTGCCTTCCTGCAAAGTGAAGTCTTTCAAATAACAATTGTATGACAATTCAAGACTGCAAGCCAAAAGCCTACTTTTAATATTATTTGTTGTTAGTTTATTCATCCCTTCCCCCTCTCTCCCCAAATCCAACCTAACATCACACAAATAAATGCTGGACCCCAAGGCCCTCTCTGCTTTTCCCCAGAGAGACCCAGCTCAGGTTCCTGGAACTACAACTGCTTGTAGTTACACGCCTCCCACTAATGCCTTGGCATTCACTCCGCACATAACCGCGGAGCTGCGGGGCTCTGCAGAGCTCCCACAACCTCTTGGGCTGCCCCTGAAGCTCACAGCCGGTGCTCTCAGGAGACAGCAAGCGTTTGCAGACCACACTGGGCAGCAGCAGAGGAAAACCACGTCTGGCGGCAGCACTGAAGCCAATTCTGACTCGCAGAGCCGGGCATGATTTACGCTCCCTTCCCAGAACGTGGCTGTACATCTAGGAGCGTCCCCGGCTCGCTGCTCCCAGCTGTGGGAAAGCGTAACACTTGGAACTGCAAGCAGCTGCCACAAATTCCTGCTGGTTCATCCTGCAAGCTGTGTTTTGTAAACTTCAGAGCTGAACAGAAGCGAAACCAAGCTCTGAAGACTGAAGGGCATCCTGGCACATCTGGAGCACAGCTTCCTGATTCCTCCCGCAGGACATAGCATTTCACCAAGCAGCGCTGATTTTGACGGGGGTCTCTTCGGAGGGAAGCGCAGCATCAGCTCTAAGTCCCAGCTGGGAACTGCAGAGATGTGCAGAAAACGAAGAAAACGGCAAGAAATACCGCTACTCCAGGCAGCCATTGGGTGCGGTTTGTAACTCCTTAGAAGCAGCCGCCACAGCGGGCATATTTGTTTCCAAAACTGCAGCCTGCTTCTGGCATCTCCTCAGTAATTCCCGTAACTGGTCTGTTATCCAGGAGAGATGAGCTGATAACAGACCAGCCAGAGAAGCAAGTGCCACAGCCCGCCGGAGGCTTTGGCTCCGAGAAACATAACATAGTTTCACATGCAGGGCTGAGCTATGATTGTAGCACATGCTTGACGTTCATGCGCATTTTCTCCCAAGTGAGTTTAGGTCTGAGCATCACAGTGCCTGCCACAAAACTAGTCCAGCATTGACAGAAAGGATGTAACATGACTGAGGACACAGGAAGTGACCAACATCTGTGTCTAACCTGGTTATTACCTTGCACTTGGCCCCAGCCTGTCACAGAAGAGCAGAGTATCCAGCCCTTACAGCAAGCTGTTTGTCGTGGTTTAACCCCAGCCAGCAACTAAGCACCACGCAGCTGCTCACTTCCCCCCCACCCAGTGGGATGGGGGAAAGAATCGGAAAAAAGGTAAAACTCGTGGGTTGAGATAAGAACAGTTTAATAGAACAGAAAGGAACAAAATAATAATGACAATAATAAGAATAAAGTGACAATAATAAAAGGATTGGAATACACAAAACAAGTGATGCAGAATGCAATTGCTCACCACTTGCCAACCGATGCCCCAGCAGCAATCCATCCCCCAGGCCAACTCCCCCAGTTTATACACTGGGCGTGACGTCCCATGGTATGGAACACCCCTCTGGCCAGTTTGGGTCAGCTGTCCGGGCTGTGTCCCCTCCTCCCAACGATCTTGTGCCCCTCCAGCCTTCTTGCTGGCTGGGCAGGAGAAGCTGAAAAGTCCTTGACTTAGTCTAAACATGACTTAGCAACAACTGAAAACAGCAGGGTGTTATCAACATTCTTCTCATACTAAACCCAAAACACAGCGCTGTACCAGCTACCAGGAAGACCGTTAACTCTGTCCCAGCTGAAACCAGAACACTGTTACATCACCTAACGGTAATTAAGTCCTGACCGCATGCAGCCTGGTCTATGCCAAAGTGCAGTGTGAAGCTTCGGCAGAGTATTGGAGCAGCTACAGGTTGAATCAGACACAGGGGGTTTCACTGCTGGTTTATTTAACCCTAACCAGCTCACCTGAAGAGAAAACTGTAAGTATCTGGTGGGCACCAACTGCGTCCAGTGTCAGCACCACCGACAGGCCAGGTGACGTGCTGGTAACGAAGCAGCAGTAGGACAGGATGGATGAGAAAGGCAACCCAGGGGTCGGCCCCATGGTGCCCTGCCCCGAGCTGCCCTCTCTGCCCCAGCAGGATGCTCACAGCCGGCTCCCCCTCCCCAGGAAAGGCAACCTGCCCCCGAGGAACAGGACAGTTTCTTGGTAATCCATGCTAAGGGCTGCTGGCAGCGGCCCAGAGCCCGGCAGCCTTGCTGGTGCCACGGCCTGACATCATCTGAAAGCAGCAGCAGCAGCAGCAGCACCGGGGCGTGCCGCTGGCACCAGGACCTCGGTCCCCGCTCTCTGCGCTGCAGGGACCCCACCCCAGGGCCCTGGGGTCCACGCGGCAGGGAGCTGCCCACCACCCCAGGGCACCCACTTGGCAGGGACACCCCCAGTGCCCCAGTGCCCACCCACAGCAGGACACCCCCCAAGCAACACGGCAATGTCCCCTCATGACAGGGACCCCCCCAGTGCCCCCTCCAAGGAAGAATCTCCCCCCACAACATCCCAGTGCTCCTTCAGGGGATTCCCCCCC
>JAVKLA010000084.1:5737525-5770111 GCA_034782735.1 Sagittarius serpentarius | reverse complement strand
CTTTCGCAAGGGAAGCGCGGGGTTATCGGTTTGCAAAAGGGCCTTTGTCCGCGGGGGAGATGAGCTGGCGCGGCCCCGGGTGGGAGCAGAGACCCGGAGAGGCGGCGGCGGAGCAGCCCCCCCCCGCCGGCAAAGCGCAAGCTGCCGCCTCGGGCGCGAAGGCCCAGCAGGGAGGGAGGCGGGTGCTGCTGCACGGCCCCCTGCCCCGAGGGAGAGGGCGGGGGGGCCGCGGTCACCCCTCCACCCCGACCCCACCTCTCGCGCCCGGAGAGGAGGTAGATGCCCCAATCCCCGGCAAGGTTCAAGGTCAGGCTGGACCTGACGGGAGGCGAAGATGTCCCTGCTCACGGCGTTGGACGAGATGAGCTTCAAAGGTCCCTTCCAACCCAAAACCGTTCTGTGACCTTCCCCCGTCCCCATCCTGGACCACCAGCATCCTCCCACATCCCCAGGCAGGGGCAGGGGCAGGCACAGCCCCTTCCTTCCTTCCTTCCTTCCCAAAGCCCGGGCTCCTCTGCCGCTGTCCGACACTCCGGAGAAGCTCCAGGTTGTGGTGACAAGAGTTCAGACAGACAGTCAGAAAACAGAATGTGAAGTATTTTTTTTTTATATACAGAATACAGGAAAGTTTCTGTAAAGTCTAAAACGTTACAATTACTATGTACAGTGGAACTAGCTGTTCTGCTGCGGGGAGGTGGCATATAAACAAAAGAGACAGACAGGTTACGACAAACGATCTGCTACAATAGACAATTTGAGGAACGTTATACCACATGTAGCACTGTACACAGCTTTAAAACATTGAAAAATGCCATCACTGATGTATTTACACAGAATCCAACACTTTTCCTTATTTGAAATAAAAATAGGATGGACACCAGGAAAAGAACTCATTTCTCACTGCCCGTAATACACAGTAGCTACTTGTAGTGCAACCATAGCAGGGAGGGATGGGAAAAATAACTGTGGGAAGAAGAGCTCTTCTTTACATTAAATAAAACAATGATATTGTATAGATTTGCTGTATGAAAACTGTATTTCTCTTTTAATATAAAACTATTGTCACTGGCACAAAATAGAACAAGTTTCTGATTATTTTACAACTGCGTGGGAACTATCTGTCAGAGAGAGTCCTCGAGTCAGACAGCGGTCGCCCCTCGCTCTGACACGTCCTGCTCTCACTGCAGTTTTCCTTTTAAAATGAAATGTATAGTACAAATATATGTGCAAATGCCCCTAAAACTTGAGCAAAAAAGAAAAATTAAAAAAAGTTAAACGTTCTTCATTTCATGCAAACGGCGTGTGAACAGTCTCTGGGCCGACACAGAAAATCCCACCTCGGTTTGTACATTTTTGCATTGCAAGAGTCTGAGGGTGTTTTCTTTACTCCAAAGCTCTCTTCCTAAAATTCCTAGGGAACTGAGTTGGACCGCAGCACGGGCACCTGGTGGGGTTTGAGAGAAAGCTTCTCCTCCAAGTCCATGTCTTGTACTAAGGCAGTGTCCCCCTTGGGCTGTTTGGTCGCAAATTCAGTAATGCTGAAAACAAACTGCAGGCAGCCCAGCTTGATGTAACTGCCATGGTGGAGCAGGGCTGTCCCCTCCCAGCCAGCCCCGCTGCCTCCTATTAAGCTGGAGCTGCTGGCTTTGCAGTTACAGGGTTTCCGATGCTGCCCTTGTGCCTGCGAATTCATCACAGCGGCTTCTTCATGTGGCTCCTCTTCTTGTTTTCTGCTTTTATGTCGTTCTGGAAAAGAAAGAACACATGCAAGGTTCGGGCAGGCCAGCGGCAGCTTGTTTTCATCAACAGGGGTTACTGCCCCTGAGGTGCCTCGGGGTAAGATCCTCCAGCCACGACTGAGGCATTTCAGTCGCTGTCTGCAGCGAGCGGCTGACAAAAGGGAAACGGGATCGGCAGCCAAAAAAAGAGGAAGCTGGTCAGGTGGCGAGCAGGAGTAAGCCATGCAGGGATGGGATGCCTGTAGCACCACCCAGATCGCTTACTCGCAGCCTGGGAAGGGAGGACATGCATGGGGAAACCCCTCAGTCCAGCTCTGAACTGGAGTTCATCAGCCAGAGCTGATGTCAGGCAGGGACCTGGAGCTTGGTTAACTCCAGCACCAGAGGCAGGAATTACCAGGGGTTAACAGCGGAGCACTCCGCAGGCTGAGGCACTCCCCAGGCCCGCAGCAGCGGAAGGTCTTGTGTAACCCAGGCTGAGGCCGGTGGAGAGGCCCCCGCCTTTTGCAAGAGGTGCCACCAACCACCGCAGAACAAGGGGCACCAACAAGGAATCGATTTGCACCCGCTCCTGTCCCCCTGTGGCATTACGTGGGGCTGGCGCTGTCACAACACTCACTTATCACACTCTGCACTTTGGCAACAATACTGCTGGGAGGAGTGGGCGTCATCTTCTCTGAGAAGTCACACGAATACAGAACGTTGTCCACGGTCGTCCCATGCTCACTGTAGTTCAACAGCTCGTAATGTTTCGTATTCTGAAAAAAAGGGAAGAGGAGGCAATCGAGACATAAGGTCAGAAGGGCTTCTGCCCGTCTATCTCTCTGGAGCACCGAAAACACAACCCCTCTCTCCTTACCGCTGTCGATGGTTAAATAAGAGCAGTTAAATATCCTCCAGCTTCAGAGACCACCAACCCGACCCTCGCACGTGGCTCATGCTCACAGAACAGCTGGCTTTCCAGCAAGAGCTGCTTCCCGGCAGGAAAGGAGGGCCAAAGCAGCTTTGAAGAGAAGCAGGTTTTACCCACTGCACTCGGTCTGACAGATCTTTAGGCAACAGCGATTCAAGCTGATTCTCACAACGCGAGCACACCATTTTAACAGGCACACTAGATGCAAACTTGGCCCGAGACCTTGCCTAGCAGGGAAGAGGTGTGCTTTGGAAAGCAGCCACAAGATGGTAAGAGGGATGCCAACGTGCTGCAGCAGCCACAAGACAGAGACAGTCTGGTATTTACAGGCCTTTTGCAGATGCTGAAATGCCAGGAGACGTTACTGTGACACAAAGCATTACACAAACAGCATCACACTCAACTGAGCTTTGCAGAGGATGTTGACAGAGTGGAGGAGATTGCAGGTTAGCTCACAGGAATCATGTGAGGGCTGAATGAGGGCTGAAGACCTTGTCCCCCAGGGACTACAGAGCTTTAATCAAGTTACAAAAATTCCCCATGCACAGGGGAGGAAGTTCTCAAGTAACCTGCTAGACTGCAGAGACCAAGGCCAAGCATGAGCTGCCCACGGCCAGAAGCAGAAACAGCAGACAGAGCTAAGGAGGGGGAATTCTCCCGCTAGAGCGACCACAGCCATAGGAGGCCTGCCGGCGTATGGAAGAAGTTCAGTGCCTAGAGCCTGATTTAGGATTGACCACTGTGAGGAGATGCTTCAACATAGATTTAAGGTCTGGATCCCATTACCGAGTGTGTTCGGTAGCTTGTAGCGCACTGGAGGAACGGCTAAAGCCGGCTCTGGGTTAATCCTGGATCCTGCTCAGTTGCTGGTTGACAAATGGTGATATAAAAGACTATCGTGCTTCAAAGACTGTTTCCATGCTAAGAGACATCTCCAGCGGTGCTTTTATGGCAGACCCGCCAGTCTATTTACTTCAAGAACAAACTATCTCTGGACTGTAGCTAAGGAGAAACTGTAGACCGCTGTTTATGCCGAGAACTTAACTGAAATTTTAGTTACATGAATAGTTTATAGACTACTGCAAATGGCACGAACACTATGCACGACCATCACACCTGAAAGCAAGAGACTCGGAGCAGTTCCCTGTTTTGTTCCAGCTGAGGTTTGATGTCGACATGTAAAGTTTAGCTTTTATTAACAGTGCAGCTGGATCAAAAAGTATTGAACCATTTCTATGACTTTCTTTCCCCAGACACCAGCACTGACAGTGCTTACTTGTGGTCAGTCTTTGTCCACAAGCAGTTAGCTCAGAGAAATCACGCTGGCAGAGCTCTGTGCTTCCGAAAAGGGTTTGACAGAAAATGCTGACGCAGCCTTCACTGGAGTGAAACCATTCACAGCCCTGGCTCTTACTTTGTAGTCCACAAAGGAGCACCACACAAAGACAACCTGCTGCCTGCATCTCCAGCTCCCACTGCCATGCATGCCAAATAATAAAAACAAAATAATAAAAAAAAAAAACAACCCAACAACAAACAACCCAACAAAAACACTCAGGCACTCACCTCATCATAGAATATGCAGGCATGTTTGCCAGACACATAGTTACAGTGACCATAGCTTGTAAGGCACACATCCATATCAGCTCCTGTCAATGGGGAGGACAAAACAGGCTCAGTTCATTTCAGAAAAAACCGTCAGGCAGCAGAGAACAACAGACAGAATTAAACTTCAATTAGCAAAACAACAGGGGAGCAACTGCCTTTGTTCCCGCTCCCAGGACTGCATGAATAATGCTGCGATAAGCTGCCGAACAAAGTTTCGGTGGGGGAAGGGGAGGCTAGCAGCTCCATGAAGGTTGAAGAGCGTTTCACAGTTACTGGGTCTATCCAGCGCACCAGAAGAATCCAGCAGAAAGAAATGAAACCTGCAAGCAAACTGTAACTCTTCTCTCCATCAGTCAGGCATTAAATCTCCAGGACAGCCATTCCACGAATTCCGATACCAGCCAGGTTACTAAGGCGCAGCCCCACAAAGATTCCAGTGGATGGGGAATTCCCATGTTTCTTGGTAGGGAAGAATCCCAGTACAAGCGGCCACAATGCATCTGTTTTCTTCTTCGACACCCACTTGGCAAACACTTAGGGAGGGTCAGGGAGAACCACCCTGACTCTGAAAGGTCAGGGCAGAAAAAGCTACTCACCTGTCCCAATGTAGAGGGTTCGATAGCACATATTGACTGCACCCCCTAAGCCCATCAGAGGATAGAACACTGCCCGGGCTTGCACTTCCTTTCTTTGCGCTGCAAGATAAAAAGAAATTACTTGAACAATGTTATCAGCTACGAAGGCTGCTTGACCCCAGTGCCCCCAGCACTAGACTCTCCAGAAAGCACAGATCCCAGGGAGGACGCAGTCAGCTTTGGCCTCAACTCCAATTCCCAACCCTCTCGGAATGTTTGTGCATTAAACATCTTTTTGCCAGTCATCAGAGAAAATTGCTCTCTCCAGTAACCCACACAAGCCATGCAATTGGGGGAACGTTAATACCAAGTGTGCACAATGGAGCCACACTGAGGAAAACACAAGCCTCCTACCACTAGTTCCTTTCTTAAGCTTTTCCACTTTGGGTAATCAAAGAGCTGAGTCTTGCTGTCAAAGTGCCACTTAAAAAAAATTGGTGCTGGTGAATGTCACCAACTTGACAGCTGCAATTTCACTTCTAGTGAAGCTGCAGGAAAAACACACAGGTTGAAAAGGGCTTGTCCAGGGACCAACCCCGCTCCCAGGACAGGATGATTTACCAAGGGGACTCCCTTTACCCTCAGGTTGGTCCCTATGGCACACTGGACAAGGGCTGCTCCAGGGCTGAGCCTCCACTGCAGCTCCCTGGCAGCCAAGTCCAAATGGCACATTCTCACATGCCCACGTTAACTGGACAGAAAATCATCTCCTGTGGAACAGATATCAAACTCTGGACCACACAGGCCTAGCCAGGATTTGTGCAGCTGTCTTTTGGAGATAAGCTGCTTACGTGCAGAGTTTAGGCCCCTCCTGATACCACATCTGCATGACAGTTTTACACCAGGAGTGTAAAATCAAAGAACAGAACATGAGGATTACAAGAGACTGTTTGCAGAGTCAGCAACATCAAGAACATTGGCCACACTGTGTGGCATCACTGGACTTGCAGCACTCAGCGCAGCTGAAATGCACAGGTTTCCACCTCTGCCCAGCTGCCCTGCACAAGTCCTTTCAGCTGTCTGGTTCTGCTGGCTCAACGGGGCTCGCTAAAGGCTTTGGATCTAATATTTAATCAGCAATGCTAAACAGTCAGCTGGATGCATCGTTCCTGCCCAAAAAGGGTGATGGGTTAAAACTTTTGAAAGGCAGACTGCTGAAGAATTTCCAGAACTCGTCTGTTACAAGCAGCACAGGAACGCAGCTCATGTCACAACCTGGTGCTGTGTCTTACAGCAGTGTTCAAAAGAAGACCGACAAAGCATTTAGAGAATGCTGTGATGGTACAGCAGCAAGCAAGCAGGCAAGCATGGAGTTTCAGAAGGTTACTGACAGCTAGCAGACTTCCAAAGATCTTGGGTATTTACCCCCAAGCCTAGCAGAAGGGGACCAGACAACTGCTCCCACAACAAGGCTGTCCAGTTAGTGCTTGAAAGCAGATTAAATGGACTGGCTGCACACGGAGGAACATGAAGCCATGCTCCCCCTGCAGCTTTAGGTGTTAGCATGCCGATACCAGCGACCATAAACAAGGCCCATGCTGAACTCGGGAATCTGGAGGTTTCCAACAGAAGCGCAAGTTGTTTTCCATTATTTGCATGAGTTGCATTTAGTGTTTCAGCTTGACAGTGACATTATTCTGAACGGGCAATGACAACATCACATGTATATTCTGTGCCCCAGATCCTCCTGTTCGTGCGCTTGCCTCACAAGCAACGTCTCCAGAAAGACAGAGCAGGAATTCACATACCTCTCTTGCCCATCTCAAAGGTGAGGGGATAAAAACAAAAGCAGCTGAACCTTCCCATCTCTTGCTAATTCTAAGATGAATAAAACACAACTTCACTAAAGATTTCCAGCAGAAAAATCAGAAGTTACTGAAGGTGTTGTCATTGCCATAATTTGTAAATAATTAAGTAGAGGGACCTGAAGCAGTTTCTGGCCAGTGGATATCCAGAGCGGGGGGATGAGAGGAAAGAAACGTGAAAGGCAGCATCAGACAGATACCAGAAGAAGAGGGAGACCTCCTTCAGTGAATAGGCAAGGGAGTGCCAAAAAGCTATGGCTCAACATAAACCAGCTATTCTAGGGCTGCTCTTACCTTCAATGTGGTTTCCCACAGGAGATTGCTGATGGGAACTGACAGTGCTCGCTAGAGACTGAGCTTTGGAAGGAAAGAGCTGATGTATTCTCTGCAAGGCCAGAAACTTGATCAGCTGCTCATCCAGCATATTTATCTCAATCTCTGTTAATAAACAAAAAGCAATTAGTAAGTTATTCATGGAAAGGGTGCAATCTGAGCTGCAGTGGATTTAACTGTCCCACTTTCACACTAAACTTGCCATTTGCTTCAACAGCAAAGACTTGACAAATTTTGCAGTATCAAGAACCTTACATATAGGTGATCTATCACTTCACATCATCTCCTGCGAGAAGCATGCGAGGAGAGTGCCAGTGATGGCCAGAGAGCTACAATTGAGGCAGCAAGCAGAAGTTTAGGGGAATGAGGACTGACAAAAATTGAAAATCTGCTGTTTTGGCTCAGAATCAACTGGTCTGCAGAGGTGGACATCAACGCCCCTTTGGGCAGCAGGTTGGGTCCTTCTTGTGAAGCTCTATTATCTAGTTAGAAAGCCTAACCCTGCATTACAGAGGAAAGCTGTAACCACTTTTGAAGCTGCTACAGGCTCTCTCGAGTCACACGCTTTCGTAGCAGGGTCAATTAAACCAAATAGGGCAATTCAGACAATATTATTAACAAGCTTTAAAGCAGATCTGTTGCTGATAGCTTTGAAGTATTTATATTCGTAAAGCCCTACAGAGGTCTGCTTTCTGGCAGCAAGCAGACTGGCTAACCTCTTCTTCCAAGAGCTTTCTCCACATCAACGACAGTTAAAACAGCAAGCAGAAGAAGGAGAGCTATAACAGCCTTTCCCCGATAGCAGAGAGGTAGTCTGGGCAGGCTGAGCAGCTGGGGTTCACCCAAGGAAAGAGGGTCACACTGGCAACACCAGAAAGGCTGTTCTTCAGATGTAAAAGTCGTCTCTGGCAACAGCCTCGCTATGCTACTGATGATTGCTGTTCAGCGATCTCCTCCTCCTCCTGAAGTCACTCCACTAAGGTTTGGCATTTCTTGCCAAGTACAACAAAAGAAAAATAAAAAATGGGCCAGTCTAGGAGAAGCCTGACAGAAGCAGAAATAAATCAGAAAATTAACTGACCCATTAGAGCATCACCACTCAGGTGACTGCTCGACTACAAGATCTATTGCTGCTGGACTTTACGCCCGTCGGGAACAGCTCTGGATTGCAGCTAGCACCCCAACATGGCAGGGCTGCAGGTTTCTGCATGTGAATTCCACCTGGAAAGCCGCCGATGATCGTTCCTCACAAAAGCTTCAGGCAGAAACACCTCATTGGCCTTGCTGCCTTGGCAACACTACAAGTAGGGAAGCATGTGACATATTTAAGGTAATGTATACCCAGCCCTGCCCTCACCTGACTGCAACCCTTCTTTATCTCTGGAACTTTTCCTTAAGCAGAGACAGAATGCTTTAGGGAAGCAAACACACAGGGCTAGTAGAGACTGATAACAAACTAAATACTCACCGCCATCCATAAATGCTTTCAGGGAACTGGTGAGGTCCAACATAGCTGCAGAGTTTGAAGTGAGCGATGAGGGTAGAGTTAAAGCGCTTCCTATGGATAAGATGCTGGGACTGACCTTACCATCTACAGAGAAAGATGGTGCAGAGAAGATATGTCACTGTGACGTTCGTGAGACATGCACCCAGCCCTCAGGCTGCACATTGCTTCCAAGCTGCTCAGAATGATTAATTTTGCTCGTAGTCATGCTTTGAAAAAGGCCTGAATTAAGAGGCCATTGGCTTTCTTCTCCTCACAGGACTAGCATGTGCCTCCAACACAGAGCCAACTGCTGGCTTCCGCCTCTCACCTCCAGTTGTTGGAGGAGTTCTGGACCTATACATTTAAGCTCCTACTGCCTGTTCGAAGCAGCAGCAATGACAGACTGTAAGTGATGTCCTACAGAGTCTGGAAAGATGAGCACCAAGTCCCCAGGAGCTTGAAGAGCCTACTAAACCTACAGACATTTGCCAGGTAGCTTGTCTAGGTCTAAACATGCATAAAAAGTACGATTGCCACATTTTTATTTCTGCATGATTATTAAGTCAGGGGTGCACTTCATTGCCCAGTAAGAGTGTGACAGTTATAACCACATTTTATTATTTACAAAATAAAATCCTACTGCTTTGGTAGTGACCATGCAAGCTGGAAGAGATAATGGCAAATGCCAGGAAACAAAATCCCCCTTTAATGCATTGGTGATACCAGATCTTCTTGAGCTGGTTTGCTTAGAGGTAAAACTACTATATGCCTGAAATTTATGGCCAAAAAAAAGGTCATGGATGATTTATATTTTTGTACTTGGCAATCAAATTTGCACACCATAAGTTAAGATTTGTTATAAACATATACATGCGTCGTGTTAGATGGAACATGTAAATATTTACACCTTTCCCAAGAGACACTGCACCAAAATGATGTTTTAACATGCATTTTGTAGAATGCAAGCTTTGCACCAAAAGCAATTATTTAACATCTTAAGTAACTGCAAAATTACGTAGGGTTTCTAGCGCTCTTCAAACCGCAAGCAAAAAGTTTTCTATAGTATGGTCTCATTTCCTCTACCAAAACTTCTCCCAGCCTCGCATTTCTAAGCAGGGCATGGTCAAACTAGCAGCCTCAGATTAACGAAGTTTGTTCAGCAAGAAGCAAGGAGGCCCAATACTCTGAGGACTGCTTCCAAGCACAAGGTAAAGCTCAGAAGTAGTTACTCATTAAGGAATTTTAAAAAGAATAACATAAAGAAGTTGCCTCTGTTGCTTGCAATCACCAGATCTGAGCCACTCCATGCAAGCTTGCCATGGAGCAGCAAGGAACTGCAAGAGAAGTGACAGCTTGTCACATGCTTTTCAGCGACTGCTTCAACCCACCCTGTACAAAGGGTTTACCAGTTTGAGTGCTGAGCTGGTGTGGGGAAGGGGAGGAGGAGAATGCTTTAAGTGAAAGCTTAATTCTAGCAGAATTTGCGTTACAGGCAGTTACTCTGACTTCAACATCTATCAACAGCTACCAACATCTTGGACTAGATGTTTTTATACTGAAGAATGGGTATACACACTTGAACAGCAAGGTTTTTGGGTACAACTCAGGACAGAGATCGTATATCCAAGTCCGTAACTACCCTGTATTAACAGACTAGCAGACACTAAACAGACCACAGGTTCCCAAGTCTGCACGTCTCTAACATCAAGGCTGTGCAGCTGAAGACTTCAAACACATCTGTACTAGGGGACACAAGCATCGCCAGAACTGTTACCGTGTAGAGGGATCACAGGATCAGATGGCAGACAGCCGCTCTTGTGAGAAGGACTACCTTGCACTTAAACTAGCGCTTTAAAACAAAACGGTAGTTTTAAAGCAGCACTGGAGTGGCCAGTTGTTCAAACAGTGAGACAGCAGCCAACTGATTTAAAACCACTGTTGCTTTCCAGAATTAAACTGATTTATTATCCTGCTTCTCAGGACAGCTCCCAGGTATACACAGCCAGCAAAAATACATCCCATGGCTCCTATGAAGGGACCTAAGACAGAGGAGACTTGAGAAACTTCTCCCAGCTCTCCACAGAAAGCCCAGTTCCCAGTTAAATGAGGGCATACTGCTAGAGCCTTGAGGTTCAGAGTAACATTTAGCCTGAACACTTTCTCAGCCCCAGGGGCCAAGATCAGCTGTTTGGCACATACCTGAAGGTGGTGCTGGTGAACAGAATCTGTTTGTGGACCCAACAGCAGAGATCCCATCTCCTGTAGCCTGCGGAGGGGTGAGAGCCCTCGTGGCGGTCAGAGGGGAGCCCATAGATCGCAGGTCTGCCGTCAGCGGCGGTCCTATCTGTGTCTGCACATTCTTCTTTTGCAAAGTGCTGGTGGTCTCCAGGCTGGCACAGGAGCTCGATATGGACGTAGGCATACTTGTGACCGGCACAGAACCCCTTTGTGCACAAGAAACGGGTCCTGCCATGTTCTCCGTTTTGACAATGGTTCCAATGGTGTGATTGAGAAGTCCACAAGTCGCTGGGGGCGTGAGGGGCCGAGGCCACGTTTGCCGATGAGACAAAACAGGTATTGTGTTACCAGATCCAATTAGCCTCTGGGAGTCAGTCAACTGTGCTGAAGATTCAGATGAAACGCCATAGAAATGAGGACCATTTACTTTAATGTCAGAGGCTGTCGGCCCATTCGAAGTCCCGCAAGAAGACACCTTCTTCGATTTATCTATACAAGAGCTGCAGTTGACATCTTCCTGTGACAAAGTCTGCTGGGATTGCGAGGAGCTCAAGGAATTCTGGGTGGTAATCCCTGAGGTGCAGGATGACATGGAATAGAGGGAAGGTGTGGGTGCCTTGTCAGCTGCCTGGTGAGGGTTGGCGAGTGAGCCGTCTGCCACAATAACAGGCTTAATATCAGCCTTCTCTGTTTGTTCAGAGTCCCAAAGCGAAGTCATCTGCTTAGCAGATAAATGTTTCAATATGCTGCACTGGAGCGCAACAACACTACAGAGCCACTGGGAGGAAGAAAAAAGTGCAGGTTAGCTCCACAGGCAGACAGCGCTCCAAACCTCAACAGTTACTCTCCATCGTTCACCCAGCTCGAAGAAATTCAGCTGCTGACCACTCTGATGCAGCCTGAAACTACAGCATCTGCTCTGATGCTCATCTAGAATCAGAAAACGTCCAGAGGTACAAAAGCGCAACCAAAATTACGTACTGTTTATCTCTGTGCTGGGGGCAGTACAGAGAGGAGCCGAGACTAAAGAAGGAAGCAGATGCACTTCCTCACCCCCAAACTTTCCTCGCTTCCCCCGTTAAGCACTGCAACTCTTCAACTAGTTACAAACACATCTTTCACTACTACGGGCTTCTGTCCAAACACAATCCTCCAACTTACGCTGTTAGCATGCTGGAAAGAAATGCTGATCTACCTCACTCTGTAGGGAGTCACCTGCCAAAGCTGGGGTGGAGAGCACCTTTCCTTTTACACAAGGTAGAGGAAGACCAAAAGATTTATTCCAAGTTTTAAGCTCCATGGTGAACGTGCACCTGCCACATAGAAGAACCCTGCCTGAGCTAACAGAAGGACTTGACTACACCACTGATTGCAAAGTAACATGCCTTCACGTTGTGGAATCTGGCAAGAAGCTTCGTACAAGATTTAAACACTCATTTGACCTTGATTTAAAAGTTAAATTCTATCAGCAATAAAAAGCAGCCCAGAAATGTGATGTTAACATACAAATAAACATGTCAGAGAACAGCCTTACATAATCAAAGTGGGAAGTACTTCCCCTCTGCCAGGAAATAAAAATGACATCTAGACAGAAAGCCCTCAACTCCACTCAAAGCCAGATGACTATTTCACCACTTCCCTGAAGTGTCAAACAAGGAGTTTTACATTTCACCTGGAAAGCCAAAATGAAGGTTTAATGGGCAAGGGTGTCGGAGAGAAGACAAGCCATCACCTTCAGACATGATTTTGAGACTGGTTTCCTAGACAACTGCTCTGATCATGACTGAAATGGAAGAGATCTTTGTACCAAAGCAACTAGAGACATAGAGTCCAAGCATTTGACTTCATTTACCTCCTGTTGTTCTGTCTGGCTGGCTAAGTGCTCAGTGTTCAAAAGGTGCTTCTGCAAGGGTTCCTCAGGGATCCCGTTACAGATCAGCTCGCCGTCTCTAATTGCTGCAGGCGCAAGTAACGGGGGTGGAAGCCGGTATTGGGACTTTATAGCATCAGGAACCTACATTGTAGAGAAAGAAGATCACGCATGAGAAAAATTACTGAAGAATGACTAGTTAAACAAAGTGCCTAACCAGTACTATGCTTCGCGTTTGCTGCTTTCTGACCCAAAGGAACCCTGCAGACCATACATTAGAAATTTCAAGCACTATGTACTTCAAATTGACGCAGCTAGGCTGAAATTAATAGGTTTTATTCCCTTAGGTCAGGCATGACTTCAGCACAACGTGGTGGCTACAGCATAAAACAAGTCATGCAAAAAAGGCCAAGTAAGAAGGAAAACCTGTATGGCATTTTTCAGGCATTCTGGCAGCAAATACTCTTCGGGTTTTAACAGAGAACATGTAGCAGCCCCAATTCTGACCGCAGGGCCACCTTCAGGAGGTTCTGTGTTGTACTTTCTATGCTGGTGCTAGATTTAAAGGCTTACTTGTAATAGCTGAGCCTTATGGTTGGCAGAAAAAAACCTTCTTAAATACTACACCTAGTGAAAAGTAACTGCTGACTTCCAGACCTCTCACCAACACATTCATTCAGACCCCACCCTCTTCCTCCTGCCCCATAAGGCTATCCCTACAGGCCGTGCTGGTTTCCCTTCAAACTACAATACACATACAGGGACAGTCACTGACACCTACTTGTTTACACATACCTTCAAACCTTTTCTCTTTACTGATTGAAGAACTCTGCGATTCGGAGGATGTTTCTTATGGATTCGGTTTAAGAAATCCACTTTGACAACATGCTGAGATATGGTGTCCTGGAACCGGTCAAATACTCGGCACCGATTACTCAGGGTCAAGTTCTTCTGGTTCAGCTGGGTGATCAGATAATGCCACAGGAGTTAGGGATCTGCGGGTCACTCTAATGTACCCTAAGACTTTCATAACGCCTTGTAGCACTGGCAGTACAGCATCAGCTCAGCTTTAGACTATTCGTTTCCTGCAGCACTAACCACTTCTGTTAAAGGGCACATTGCTGGAGATGAATACAAAAGCATTTAGAGGCCTACTAAGCAGCATCAATGCTCTCAGAAGCAGTTTGTCTGGGCACAAGCCCTTTGTTTCAGCCCCCTGTTTCCTGAGTATTTAGTCTCAAGTACACTGCTTTTCCACAAATGAAAACTCCCTCTTGGAATGAAAGGTTTTTGGGTTAGGCATGCAAAGAATTACTTCCCCTATTTGTAGCACTGTGCTGCTTTGTATCACAGTTCTGGAAGCTCATCTAGATCTTAAGGAGTCCAATACGAAAACTAGACAAGCTGTCAGTAAGCCACAATTTGAGCTGTCAGCTTCAGTTACAGGAAGGAGTTCCCCCATCTTTGTATTTTATTGCAGATAGCAGCATCATATTCCTTTGGAGAGTGCGTTGCTTACAGCAGGAGCTTTACAAGCGTTACAGGGAGCAATAAGAGCTCAGAAGCTGTTTTACATTTGTTGTACTTTGTCCTTTAATGGACCTGCCAGGTTCCACTCCAGCATCCGGTTACCATACTGCAATCATAGTCCTGCTTACCACCACATGTTCTATGTGATTTGGGCACATCCATCTACCCAGAGGCATGGCAGTAAGCGGTGGCTCCAGACAATCCATGTGGAACAGGAGTGGGCAATAGTCACACTGAATTAGAGGTGCCACTCTGCAACTCCTGCAAAGAGAGCACCATATCTTATTGCCCATACGGAATATACACTGAACACGCAGGCAAGCTTGGCTAACCACTTCAGCTTACCTTTCCCCACCAATTCCCCTACATTATGTTACTTGCATCTAAAATTAGGCTTCTGATTTGTAACTTGATCTATATGGACCTTCTGCAAGAGCCGCTCAAGGCAAAAGGACTTGCCCATGCAGATGAGGGTTTCTTGGTGCGGAACAGGTCCTCTGGCAGGAAGAGATGCTGTTGCTGGAATACTGTAAGCACCTGTCAGACTCACATAAGCAACTTTTCAAGTTGACCTTGTGCATTAGTTCTGAGTGGCTTCATTTAGAGCAAAATTCAGAAATCAAAAGGAAATCTCAGATTTAGGTTATTACAATTTTCCTCAGATGAATTGTGTGTGAAGTTGGGACATTTACTTCAACAAGATGTTTTCAGAACAAGTCTCAAACTCCAGAAAGCTACTACATCTGATTCCCTGGGCTTTAAAGAAGTCTTCATTCTATGACAAAATCATCAGCTATTCTTCACAAAAGCCCACCTGAGTCTCCAGCCCACTTCTAGAAGCTCACTCTGACTGGGTTCCTGAAATAAAGTTTTTCGTTTTCACTGACATTTTGAATTGGGATTCATCTGTGCATTTTTAGATGCAGTTATTAAAAACTGCAGTATTTTGTACTGGTTTTCAGATTTACTATTTCAGCACAATATTCCTATTCGTCTTGGGCTTATATCTCTCTCAGTAGATGCCTATTTCCTAAATGTCACCTCCTCACATACTTCCTTCACGAACCATAAACGAATATGTCCGTTTTCTAAACCATCACTTTAGAATTTGTCTTAGAAAATACTGAAGACAAGATGGCTCAACTCTCTTCAGGCTACATTTTAAAACCCTTTACAGCCACGCAAGGCTGCAGAAGCCACACCTACACTTGCCACGGTTAAGCATCTGTTATTCAGCAAAGACAACTATTCCCCCATTTGTTTAGAGAATTGCGAGCAAGTTAACGAAGGAGGATGGGAAAGAAAAAAGGTCATCTTTTTTCAGCAAGAACTTTGCTGCTGTGAAGGGCGCAGCTACACTGAACAGCCTCCCTGGAAGAGTCAAGTACCTGTTGCATGTGAAGCAGACTTTCACTGGCAAGGGAACCAAACCATTGTGGTCTAACTCGTGTTGTGCTTTCTTGACATTCTTTCCTGTGGTTTCTTCCTTTCTCCTCCTCTTACTAGTACCTGAAAGCAAATTTTAAAAGGCTTTGGGTTACCCACATAGCAGAGGTTTGCTTTCTGGTAGATACGCATAATCATCTCAGGCAGAGGCAAACAGAAAAGGCAAAGAGAGCTGCTTAAGGAATCCTTATCAACCACTAAATCTAGCCTTAAGTGACAGAGATTGGCTTTAAAGGCAGGCATATTTTACACCTGATTTCAGTTACATCCTATACACTAAGTCATTACTTTGTTACTAGATTATCATATCATAAATCAAAACCAAGTATTTTGACTACTGGAATTCTTTTCTTCAAACTGATGATCTAGACTAAGGTGACAACGTAAAGCATCTCTCACAAGTGCCGATGGAGGTGTAGTGTGTAGTCGCAGTGGCCCCACAGCTCACACCTGAAAGGCCACCTACTGTTGGACAGCTGGAGGAGGACCACAGGTACTGCTGTACCCTCTGCTTTCACCAGTGAGCATCACTGGAGCCACAACGACCAAGGAGCCAAGAGGGAAAAGGGGAAAGATGGCAGCAGGATGCAACTACAGACATCTTCACCAGCATTAGACAAGCCATCACTCACCTGGAAGTGCTGTGGTGCAGGTCAGTTCATTCGGCAACTGGAACTGCGTTGGGTTCCTTTCCATGGCAGCAGCAATAAGAAGCTCAAAGGGTCGCTTCAGCTGGGGCTGCCCACAGTCCATTTCTGCAATGGCAGAGTCATCATCCACGTCAATTATGTCCTCATCGACATCATTCTGCTCTGAGTTGGGGGTCTCGGTGCTGGCATTGGATGTGGGAGTGCCAGGCCGGCTTGCTCTCCTTTCCAAGATCCTGGCATGCGCATTAGCCCTGATGCTGCTGCTAGACCTGTCCAACAGGTCTGCGTCACTGGTGGGGGAGGTGGTCCTTTTCCCAGATTTGTCCACCAATCCATTTACCTGCCCCAGCTCTTTCTTCTGTTCTCGCTTCTGCACGACATGAATAGGCAGGCTTATCATGGAGGCCACAAACAAAGTACATCAACCTTGACAAATATGCAATCAAAGACAAAGAGCATCTGAAAAGGCTTGAGCCACTTACTACAACTTCCCCTGTGAAGTCATTAAAGCCTTGACCTAGCAAAACCAATTTGATTGCAGCTAACGTACAGATGACAACAGCTGAAGGGACGAAGCATGGGGAAGGAAATTAGCGTGTCTCTCTCCTTTCAGGATAGTCGCATTTGAGTCCAGATCAGGACAACGTTTCACAGCATCTAGTCCTAAATACTTGACAAACCAGACAACTGTTTACTTTGCTAGCCAACACTCAAACTCCACAGTAGACCGTTCATTGTCGATGCAGTGTATTAACCCTGGCAGTGCATCCAAACGCATTATGGAACAAGAAGGTCAACTGGAGAATACAAGCACAGTATACAAACACCACTCTGCTAGGAATCTTGAACAAGGTGGGCAGGGAGAACTGCAGCAGAGGAAAACCATACATTGCAATCACTGCGAGATCCATTTTGCAACAGGAGGGGATGCTGCATGGCCTAGTACGGGCAACTGTGCACTGCTCCAGTGCCTGACAGCATCAACAATATGGATGAACCAACCTACTTTATCACTAAAACGGTCTATAAAAGGAGCAGAGTGTTATCAGGCAATTTTTAATAAAGAAAAGTTGGGGTTTTTTTTTTCTTTTTTCTCTCTTTTTTATTTACTTTATTATTTTTTTTTAAGTTGCCGACATTCATTTTTACTGTTGGCAGATGGCTGAACAGTACCCTGGAAATATGACAAGGCAATCACTTCAGGAACAAAAGACTGAGTACACAGTTTTCTTCCAATCTGTTTTTGGGTGTCACTTCAAGGGACGAGTCGCTAGGTAGTTTGGTGCAGCTTCTAAACGCTCAGCTACGCAGTCTTACGTAGTCAAGTGATAAGATGTTTACATTGTGCAAGATAGCTTCCTGGAGAAAGAGCATCAAGGGAAAAAAAACAAGACAAGCCACAATCTTGCCCAATCATCTCCTCCCCATCCTGTTCAACAGCCCAGGAAATCGTAACATCACCCTCTGCTGATGTGCAACTGCTGTGAAGTCACACTTCTAAAAAACACAGATTAACCAGAATCACAGCCCTGATGCCAAAGCTGCATTAACCTGACTCCTGCTTCGCCTACAGACAGCTCACTCCTCAAGCATGGCTCCCGTTCCCCATGTCTTCTTGTGCCTCAGCTCTCCCTCCTTGTCAGAAGGGGCAGGGGAAACAGTTTAAAAGGCACAGCTTAACAAGAACATAGCAGGCACTTCAGTTTTGGTTCCTAGTAGCAAGGTTAAAAATACCAGGAGGGTCTCATCAAGACCCCTTAGTTTTCTTTAAGCCTGTTCCTAACAAAGCCCTTTGCAACTGCGAGCGCAAAGAGCAACTGGTGGTATATACGTACACGTTAAGGGGAGAGGAAGGTATAAAACACAGGGTTCACATTTCAAATGGACAGTTGGCAGGGCCAGGGATTGCGTCTGTTACGAGAGGCTTTACCTTGCGGCGTACAGTGCAGCGGTGACACATCCACTCCCCCGGAGGCAGCATCTCCTCACTGAGCGGAGGGTTGCTACAAGAGAAATACAAAGCAACACTTTACTGTTATTTCTGGAATGCTTATTCTCACATACATGCAGCCCCAGTCAGAGTAGCTCTGCAGGTTCCACTCCCAGGCACTTCCTCCTTTTCTTTACAGTAGTGCTTCCCAGTTTCGCTCCACCATACATCCACTTAGCAAGACACCTCTAAGAAGCTCGTCTTCCGTGACACCCATCTCATCTCCACAATGCAGCATGCTCCACGGTTTCAGAGGAGAGTCTTAGAATTGAATAGCAAAGATAAATGGAAGATTCACTTGCGTGCAACACACATACCTCCCCCGTAACACCAACGCCTCCTTAAATAACTTGTAAGGCTACACAGTTTCCTATGCAGCAAGCACAGTCATACCTAGGTATTTCCATCCTTTGAATTTGCAGTCTGAGGACAACTGAACAGGCTGCCATGAAGTCTGCCCACTGCTTCCCATGTACTCCATCCCTGGGCACACTTCCTTAATGGTGGAAACCGCTTTCTATCTTAAGACGACCCAAATACTTTTAAAAGTGTCGCCATATACAGCTTGCCTTGGCTATGAAGCGCAAGATACATCCTACTCACATGGATCTGCACTTACTATAAAAGCTGTATCATATCAAAATCACATTCTCATTTTGATGCTAGAAATAAACCAAAGAAAATTAGATGAAGGAGTAAGGAGGACTATTTTGAGAAACATTTTTCCTCAGTTAAAGGCAGAGCAGCATATGTTAGATGATACGCTTTCCTTACAAATCCTACTACTAGCTCAAGTACTTTCCAACACCTTTTTATCATTAAGATTTGTTATTTCAGCAAACTGCTGACTTGCAGGAAAAGCATACATGCTGTCAGATAAACAGCCAGTTACCATGCAGTGCGGCTTTAAGATACGCATTTAAAAGTTCTGCCTACCGATGCTAGAGACAGCTGCATAGCAAGTCTACTCTATTGTGCTGAACACTCAACACAGACGCACTATCGCAGGACCTGGAAGCTCCATTTCCCACTTACTGGGAAAAGGGTTACAAGGGATCCAACTGGGACTGACGGGGTTACAAGGCGATCAAGCAGTAGTGCAGCCGCACTAGCAAGAGCTTGCAAGACCGGCCCAAGAAGCCACGTGGGCATGGGCAGCCAGACTGCTGCTTACTTCACGAGTCTCTATACTGTTTATTGCACCTACAGACAAATATCAAACCAAATCCAAGTTAAGCTGTAAGAACTCTCCAGCACTGACAAGCCAGAGAGGGTAAGATGTGTATTTGCTGGCCAGTAAGAGCTGTGCTTTGCAGCAAAGGGAGAGGCTGTCTTCCTCGAGAATCTTGCTCCTAGGACAGGGAAATGGCACAGGATCCCAGCCCAGGCTCCCAAGCTTGAGCTGTAAAAACAAACGTGCTTCCTGTGTTTAAACAGAGTCCCAGCGAGCCTTGCCCTGAGCATGCCAGCATGCCAACAGAAAGCCTCTGCAGGTACTGCAGCCATCCAGGGTCACACTCCGTCTTGCAACACTGTGCCTGGAAGACTGAAGGAAGAACACAGCAAGAACCAAACTGGTAATAACCTCAGAATTTCTGGTGTCAGGCCCCAGGGAATTCAGTAGAGCCAACACATCTGGCAGCCATTTTGAGGAGGAGTGCAGGGTTTCAGAGGCCTCCGTGTTCCAGGCGCTCCAGAAACACAGCGCTCTGCATATATGCTCAAACATACCTGCAGCTTATGTTTCTCATTTCCTGGAGGACTTGGATGAACAAGAGATCAGGCTCTAGACGAGAGCACCAAAGCCTAACTACTGGCTGCATTACATGAGGCTTCAAATGTTTGGCTGAAGCAGTAACTCCCCCCTGCCCCAAACTAATCTTTTGCTAATGGAAGCGGGGAAGGGGGGTGGAAGGAGGAGAGTAACAAATGATCCTCGTGTGCTTGCTGCAGTGTAAATCCATTCTGAGTCCTAAGGTGGATCCTGCAAGTCCCGGTTTTACTCCTGCTGGAAATCGAGCTCTTAGATCTGCAGCTACAGCGAGTACGGATTCATCTGGTCTATTCCCTCCTCCCTTCCCAGCACCCCAAGGGAAAAAAACCCCACACACTTTGATTTGTTCGTAGTGAATTTTCGCCCTCTGAAGCTACCGACGAGCGTGCCTGAACTGCTGGAAACACGTCTGCCCCATTCCAATGGATGTACGGCGTGCCAGGGATCCACGCACTGCCAGATGCCTCCGGTTATTTGTTTTAACTGTTACCTCAATCTTACGCATTTTACAATGAAACAATTAATACCACAGTGAATCTTGAGAGATGCCTAGAAGAGTTAGAACAGGTTTCTTCTTAAGTGTTTATGTTATTGCCCCATTTGTTATGTTTGAACTATCTGCTCAACAACCATGAGCTCCTACACACACACTACTCCTAAATGACAGCTTAGAGAAGCAGTTTAATGAATGCTGCTACCCCAAGGCATGTGGAAGGAGGGGGAGAGATTCGTTTCAGACCAGCAGCAAGGTTTTAGCTCTGACTAGCCTCCTGAGTTTTTCTGCTCACTGTCAGGGCCTAACTGCTATAGCAAGTGTATTAAAAGACTGATCTGCTTCTCCTGGTTAATGAACTGCTCATCAAGGCAGCTCACTGCACTAACAAAGACCGATGAATGCTGTTCCTGCACTGCTGGCCTCTCTGCAAGCAGAGAGCATTTCCTGGGTCTCAGCATAAAGCCAGGGAAGTGCTAAAGAATGCCGTTTTAATTGACTAGTTATGGCCACATTCTTCAACCTTTCACTGTAAGCATAAGAGAAACTGATTTTTAAATCTGAACAAGATACTTGATCTTCATAACCAAGGTAAGAATTAGCACTTTGGCAGGAGCACCATGGCTGTTTTCTCCCTATCTTTCATAGATTCATTAGCATGCAGATCTCCAGCCGTTAGCGTTTGCTGCCAACAGGACCTGGAATTGTACAGCACCAACTTTATCTTCAGTTACAACATACCTCCTTTCAACTACACGCCAATCAGTTGTACTGTTCTGTACAATTTCACTGAACCTTTGTTTCAGAAAGTTTCCCCTTTTGTCATCACAGGCAAGAGTGGTGGCCAGCGCTATTTCACCTGCAAGGTTTGGTGTTACCCCAATCAAATCTGCTCAGCAAAACATACTTCTGAATTTAAGACAAAGACAACTCTGAAAAACTAAGGCTGACTTTCAAAGTTAGTATCTACACAAACACCTGGAAGACCAACTCGTACAAAGCCTCTGAAAATTAAAGGAGATGTTTATCACTGCTTGTTCAAAAGCCACTACACTGATACAAAGTCACTTGCCGTAATACTAGTCTCATGGCTTTTTCTAAAAAAGTTAAGTAGCATCTCCTGAAATTCATACCAGATTCGCGTTGTCAAGACTTGCTCTTGTAAACTTTTGGACTAGCTCCTACGGTCAGAACATTAAGCAAAGCCTCCCTTAAATAAAATTTAAATGGCTATGATGAAATAAAAAAAAAAATCTTCAAGAGTCATACGTATATTAGGAGTTTTTATCAAGCAAAAAATAGCATGAAGCCACTTAGCTTTTCAATTTCACACTCTGGAGCTCTCATACATCAGATGCCTGTTGTTAGTCTAAATCCCGTAATTACTCTTCACTTTGCTGACCTCAATAAATAAGTAAACAAACGCTCAAAGGAATGGCACCTTCTTCAATACAAACTGGGCCATAGTTCTCAAAGGAACCAGTTATAAGCAAACCTGAAGTTATTTATACTCAGCATTCCTGGTGGCCATCTTGCGTCAAAGGCACGTTGACACTACTGAGAGCAGGCTCTGGACCCACCCGGCTGCAGCCAGCTATCAGGCTGGGATAATGGTGGCAGGAAAACAAACCAGCGTCTGGCGAAGCTTTCTCAAATAACTTGTCTTTGATGTCAGCTGTTTTCAACAATCGGACTTAGGTATTTTTTTCTGTGCAGGGGGAAACATTAACCCCATGAAAAAATGTAGGCAAGAACATTTTTCCTTCTCAGAAATCTTCTAATTAACTTACCAAGACTCAACGACAGGCTTATAATGAAGGATGCTGGCTACGTTTGCCAGTTAGATAAAGGAAGAAGGCTTCTGGCTGTTCTACTGGACTCCTATTTATCCCAATGATGGATAGAGCTACAGCTGTTCTACCAGCTTCATAAAGAACAAGGCTCCCTGGCTTCCTACACCAGGGCCTCAATGGCAGCAGTAACTAAAACAAACCAGGAAACCAACCTCACTGTCAGTGCATCACAAGAGCCCCATTGAGAAACAGAGAAAGTTGCATCATTTACAAATTCAGTTCTTTGAAACAGTTTTACTGCGCCCAAGTTACACACTCCTGTTCACAGCTGCTCCAAAACCCTGCAGGAGCAGGACACCTGGAACCCAGCGCTCGGAGCCTTATACGTAATAAAAACACACACGAAACAAGCTAACAGCTGCAGCCTATTTCAAGTTCCTCCCCATTGCAACTCTCTTACCTTCCTATTGCAACTCTTGGATCAACTAAGAGTTTACTATTTTCTGAAGAGAGAAGTCGGACTCCATTACCTTAAAGATGGTTATTAGGAATACTGTCAGCTCTCTCCTCTATTCCAGTAGTGTCAGGATTATTCCTCAGCACAAACTACTCACTGAAGGTCTACAAGTTCTCATTAACACGGGTAAAGTCATGACACTCAGGAGTATGAGAAACAACCTTCCTGATGAAGCCAAAGATTTCTCAAGCACCAACGCAGAGACCACCAAAACTTCAGACAAGCCAGGCATAATTTCTCTTCTTTACAGACCTCTAAGCATGACCCGATCACAATAAAACTAACAGAGTTTCATGAACTTTCTGGTCTCAATTAGGCTCACATACCTTGAAGTTATACCTACTTGAAGCCAGTAGTGCAATTCACATTAACTACAGAGCATCAGCCGCTATACTTTTATCTGCGTTGCAAGGCCTCCTGAGGGAACTAGTGAAAAAAGCTTGATAGCAGCCAGCATAACTTTGTTTACATTGAAGTGAAAGTCTTGAGCATGCATATAAAAAGTTTTAAATTAGTAACATCCAGCAAGGAGACCTGGACATCACTGGACAGTTCAGTACATGATTATTTTGGCTGCCACTATGCAAGGAAGGGAACGAAAATGACCGTTTCACAGGTCACCAATTATCCCATCATCTGGAACACTGCATCTGCTTAGCATGCATCTTTCCAGCCGCATGGCCAGAGTTGGAAATAAGGATTCAGCAACAGACAGAGAACAGAAGCAGGATTAAAACACCATTATATGGCCAAACAGCGAGAAACAAGATGCATGCAAGGAAAAAATAAAGGTACACTAACATAACCTGTCCACATGCCAGTACAAGAGCAGAGGAAGACTCGAACTCTTCAGAGTTTGAGAAGTAGTATCACCAGGTATGCTAGATCCCAAAATTTCATTCACTGTGTGCTTATTTCTACCTTCTGACACAGCCAGTGTTCAACATTGCAAGGGTAGAGCACTTTGCTGACTAGCGGTTCAAGACTCCGGCAGCAGTACTACCACGCTGCTAAGAACCAGGTACTGTTTCACAAGCCAAAGCACTAGTGTATTGTGAATTAGAGTGTTTTGTGAATTTTGAAGCCAGTGAAGTAATTTACTCGTATCCTTCCTCAAACCACTCCTGCTAGTCTCATCCTGGGAAGAGAGCGCCAAGTACAACCTCATGGAAGCACATGTTATCTACCTTACCTCGCTTCCCTTCCCACTCGTCACCAGGGGTCCAACCTCCTGCCCGTGCACTCCTGCGCAGGCAATCCTGAGACTCACGGGACATCAGAGAAGTTCCCCCCTCCAACATGATGAACCAGAACTTTTTTGTCTCAGACCCAACAAGCAGGAGAGTCCAATAAACTGGATAAGCTGCATGTAAACATGTGACCGCCTGATGTAATTAGTTACCTTTATTTACAGAAAGAACCTGGCCCACAGAGACCATTCTCTAGATAACCCATTAGTTATTACCGTCATTAACAGCTGACAAAAAAATTAAAGGAAGTATTGTTTTTTAAGGTATTAAATTTCCATATATATATATTAAAAACCAAAGTATATATCTATATAAATAAATAAGCATTAAAAAGTGTATAATGCCACCTGTACCGCACTGAGGGTTTTTTTTGGTGGTTGTTTAAATTGGTTGGTTTATGAACTCTGATATTTGGGACATATCTGCTAGGGAACCGTCCATCTTTGTATTTATAAGCAGAAATCATGGAAGTCAATAGGAAGACTTGTTGACTTTGGAAAATTTGGGTCAGACCCAGAAATTCAGGCATTCTGCACACCCTGACTCCTGTTTCTTTCCCATGCATCACTCGTGCCTGTACCGCAGACAATAGTAACAATAGCCTGAATTCAATGTCCAGATTCATTATTAAGTGTTCAGATCTTTATAGCACCAGCTTCTTAACAGACTGGAAGTCACCTTCTCAAAGCAGGATGACACACAGGGCAGCATCAGGGAAAAGAAAGAGGGCTGAGGAACAACACAGCTCTAGTGAGAATCACTTCATCCAGTTTTGTCTTTAAAGAACAATAAATGAAGAGACATCTCTGGTGGAGGGAAAAAAAAAAATAATCAAAACACAGGTCTGAGAGGTTTCTGAAAAGTGAACACATTCAGCCCTAGCCATACTGAATGCGTTCAAAGGAGACAGGGGTGAAAGGACAGAAGCCATAAGGTGGAAAAAAGGAAAGCAGCACATCAGAAGAGGATGAAGGACAGACCCATAAAAGCAAAAGTAGGAATTTGTCTTCACACAGGCACAAGTGAAGTATAATTCTGACACCTACATGTGGACTAGGCTTTCCCAAGAACACTGAAGAGAGGGAAAAGAGCAGCAATAGAAATACCCACCAAAAAAACCCAACCCTAAAGCAGGGTATACATTCTCTTCTGCCTTTTCCGGATCACCTTCATATGCTGCTCCTGTTGCTATTCTAGATGGAGATCACTGGGAAGTTCACATGATGCCTTGCCCAAAGTCAGAGGCTGTACAGGCAGGTGTTTCACACCAATCACTAGTGCTTGCCAGAAATTCAGCATGGGGTTTTCAGCCTGCTAAATTGCATCCTCAGGCCACTGCTTTCTGCAGGGTTCAAAGTCAGTAATCTCCAGCTCCATCTAGTATAATTCAAGTGACTCGTGCAGAGCAGACGTCAGCAGAAATAGGTTAGAGCTGGGTTCAGGCGCTAGATTTCCCCCAGCTGGCCAAGATGCTCTTTGCCTTTTGTACTCAAGATCTGATACAACAACTGGAAGAATGATTTATACTATTTCTTCTTTATTTTTGGCTATAGGGAGCATTTACTCCATACCCTAAAAAGGTATGTAATTGCATTACAACTGATATCTGTCAACCCCTTTATTAAAGAGAAGGTACAACACTATTTTTACTTAGCTTACAGAGCTACTAGATACTGCAGCATTCAAGGAAGCTGGGTAGACGTCTAGCAAGTGGTGGAGTTGGAGGCAGCGTAAATCGACTACTATAAGAAGAAAAAGCCAGCTCTGACAATCTGACTGCGTCACAAAAATCACAAGTTTAGCCAGTAACCTGACACGGCAAGATGCTTTTTGCTTACGTTCACTTCTTCCAAATCCAGTACTTCATACCCCTATAACAAACCCATTATTATATTCTCAGATACATTAGCATTTTCACAAGTCCAAGCTTACTTCCTGACTGGTTACAAAAACCCAGGTACATCCTTCTCACATGTGACTTACACTGCAAGAGGCAACACTCTCTAAATATTCAGACTTCATAACACTTGCTTTCAGGAAGATACACCTCTTTCCTACTCTGGAAGTAACTGCTTGCTTTCTTCACAGCAGATTCCTGCTACTTGCTACTGACTCAAGGATTAATAAAGGGCTCCAGAGCACAGGAAACACTCAAGAACCTGACACATACTAGTGACTCACAGTCTAGCAACAAAAACAGTTTAACATCCACTTGTGTGGGTCAATAAACAGAAGATTTGATGTTAGTGCTTTTACTATGTAGAAAAACTGTTTCAGTATCGATGCTACAACTGAAATCTCCGATTGACTCAGTCTGTCCTGCACAGAGAGAGCCAGGAGCCCTGCCCTCCACACAGGTGTTCTTCACACCATCACAACAGCACTTACAACCCAAGTCAAAAAGGTCAGTTTCAGGAGGAAAAAAAAAGCATGTTTGGTCCTGACTCTTACTATAAATACACAGTTCTGTCCTGACAACAGTATGGGGGCACTCCCCATCCAAGATGTCCTTCATATCTGCTGCAAGAGAAGTACAGCCAGAGGTTAGACATGTTAATTACTGCTTCCCATTTACTATCCCCACCTAAAGCAACACTGAGAAATGGAAAGAGGGGAGAATTATGAGAGCATTATACGATTGTGTGTAACACACACTGTAGTCCTCCCATTCCCACCTATAAGATCCGCAGGCAGCTGTACAATCTTAACAGCACTAAGCTTGTATGTGATAAAAAGACAGAAGGCAAGCTAACCGAAGGTGAATATATTTACAAGATAGTGCTAAGATCTCCATAACAAACAGTCATTAGCAGATTAGTATTATGAATCTAATCCAATTAAGAATTTCCTTTGCAAATGCCTGGAGGAGCTGGAATTCCTCTGGGAAGACCTTTCCACGTTTTGAAAGGCTCCCGTGAGTCATGCCTGCAGGTCTGACGTACCAGGAAAGACCAGCTCCAGAGCAGCACGAACAAAGCCGTGGGTGAACCCCACCTTCAAGCAAGGCACTGCATCCTACTGAACTTGAGGAGTCAAATAAAAAATGGACCCTGCAGCAGCACAAATTAAAAAAAAAAAAAAAAAAAAAAAAAAAAAGAGACTTCTCAGTTCCACAAGTCCCAGTCAACATAAAACTGGCACTTTCCCAAGGAAAGGGACAAAACAGCAGAGAACTTTCCTTATTAACAGTCTCATACCGTGCCCTTTTAAACAGCTTCAATCATTGTAGATGTTTGAGATAATGCTAGTCCATAAAGCAGCCTGCCTGAAGACAAAGCAGAAGTTAAGCAGTTAAACATCCCCCCCTCCTTGACTTCTGTCAGAATCCTAATGCCTTGCTCCTACCCCTTTAGGCTGATGTTGAGAATAGCAGCAGCAATCCACAGCTTGATCTGAATGCCCAGCTCTTGCCCACACTGTAAAATCTGCCCACACTCAGTTTAACACGAGCAACATGCATGCACACACAGGTGAGAAATGTGGTTTGCAAGTCCCAAAATTAGGTTAGTTCATCAAATTCTTACTGCGAATAGTTTTCTGGTGCCCTCAGCTTAAGTTCATAGATTTAAGTTGACCTTATCTGCCTTTGCATCGAGATATTTAGGACAAAATAAGGAGAGCGCAAGATCTCATTGGTACAACTTTGCTGAACAGAACTGCCAAGACTGATCATGTTACCACATCTGCAGACACATGCGCAGTGACCCTCCGCATCGAGAAACCAAGCCAGTACAGTCGCTTCCTTCTGGTTTAGGATCAAGGCTACGCTGGCCCCAACACTACCAAAATATCATAAACAAAGATACATAAAACCAAAAGTTGTTGTTTTTTTAAAAAAAAGTACATACTTAAAACAATATTGTTTTAACAAACTATTAGTTAAGATAGATACATTTAAATTAATGTTTGGAACACAACAGCTTACTCCCATCTTCAAAATGCAATTACATAAACACTAAAGTATTTTTTTGCCAGTCATTTAATATTAAAAAAAAAACCAAAAAAATGGAATCTTCAAAATAAAAACTACAAGGTTTTTTGAAGCTGTCTGAAGTGCCAGTGACACATGTACTGAAACCCTGCTCCTCTGTAGTTCACTGTTAGGCATGAAGTTAGCCCCTCCAGCACCTGCCTGGACATCCGACTACTCCTTGCAGCAGCAGATGCTTCAGACCATTCAAAGTTTCCAAAGTTTCACCTGAAACCCCCGAGGCACCCAAAGATGCCCAGTAAGGGAAGGATTAGCTAAGACAATTGACAGGCTAATGTTCCCACACACAGAGAATGGATATTTATGTAAAACACCCAAAGCGAGACCAAATGCCAAGATAAGGCAGGACATTTCAGACTTGAATAAGGTGGGGAAAGAGTCATCGATGTCCTACCAGTTAAACACAACTTTTTTCCATTCTTTGTGCAAAGCACTTAACCGACGTGACTCATAGAAAACACGCAAGGTCTACTTCTCTTTGCAGTTCTGTTACTCCAGTTCTTCGACAACAGCGCTTTGGCGAAAACGGCCAAATCAGAGCGGAAATGGAGCCAAACGCCCCAAATATACACACGAAGAGGCAAGTGTTGCAAAAAGTCTGATGGAGCTAGCAGGCCCCAGTACGGATGCAGCGTACCTCTCCCAGCACAGCTGCGGGGGGATCCAGCAGCTAAGGGAAGCCTTTTGCATGGCAGTGCCACAAAAACTGGTACTGTCTGTTTACCGTAATGGGCAGCTGGTCAGCTTTGGACAACTCAGGTCACTTTGCCATGCTAGCAGTGCTTCACAGCCAGCAGCATGCGATTTATAAGAGGGACCTGAAGAGCAGCATTCAGCGAGGTTAGTGATTTTGAGCTCCTCCAACCAGAAACTTGAGCAGTGAGACTTTAAAAAAAAAAAAGAGAGAGAGAGAAAAAACAAACACGAAACTGTTCTCTGTTATTCTCCCTCCTGTTGTCACTCCCCTCCCCCAGCTCGTTAACTAAACTTTTCCTCTCCCAGGGATCTTTCTAATCCTTCAGTGAAGCTGGAATGAATTTGCAACATCAGTCACTTTGCAAACCAATTTCAACGTGAATCAAGTTTATCGTGAGCTCAAGAAAATACAGGGAATTCTAACAATCACATAGCCAGGAGGAGGATATAAACGGGGAAGAATAGTAGTAGTACTGGAAAATTGGTTTTCAATCATGTAAAGAAGGAGCGTACACCATTCCCAGGGGCCTGGGTTAAGGAAGAACATCAGAATGAAAATGCATGCTGCACCATCACCCAAAGCAGCAGGTTACGGGCAAACAGCGTAACCAAAAGCAGACTTAAGAGCTAAAAATCCTATGTCCTGTTTTCAAGAATTATTAAAGACAGAAAAAAACCTCTCTGTAAATTCAAACCTGAAAACAGTCACCTGACTAATATTAATCCAAGTATGCTGCTGAAACTAAGTATCTGGAAGGGATTTTACACTTTCCTGCATCCCTCCCACCAAGCCAGTTTATCTGCAGCCAGGCTGGTAACTCTCCCAGTCCACGGACTCTTACAGTACCTGTAGGAGTTTTACACTGAACTGGCGATTCTGAAACGGAGTTGTGAGAAGAGCTGACACCCTGACAGATGAACTGGGAAGCCACTTCCACCCACACCAATTCAGGAGAGCAGTCGTTCTCACAGTGTATCAACGAAACTTTGTTATTTACCATCAGAGACACGTAATACTATTAGACTTGGAAAGTTTTGGGGGTTTTGGCCGAGCGCCTTCTGTTTTCTGCAGAGGACAACAGGTTTAGAGACAAACTGAAGTTAAGGCAAACTGCTGGAGTTTGAGAACCACACACTTACCTAATGAAACCAACTTGCTCGCTAAAGGTTTAAACAGCATGGTACAGAAGAGCCTTCCCTACACAGGGAGAAACAAAACTAGTTTATGGGCCGCTGAGCTGGGTTAACTCCCGGGTTTGCCTCCAGCCTACTGCGTGACTTGGGCTGATCACGCCCTTGCCATTCATTTTCTTTTATAATATGGCCTCTCCTATACAGCTTTAATCAAGTGATTACAAATCCTAGACCAATTAAGAGCGGCCCTCTTTTCTTTTTTTAATTTCTTTTTTTTTGCTATATTGATAATAAATGCAACCTAGTACTAAAGCTTACAATCAATATTTAAAGAACAGGTAAGCTGTCGACACAATTCAGCTAGTATGCCCCAGCAGTATATTTAAAGTGCTATTCAAATGACTTAGAACAAGCATTGCGTTACAGCTGCTATTCTTTAAATAAAAAAAGGAGGCAGAAAGGAAGTTGCAAGTGCTGCCTTTATGCTCAAGTTTATATCCAGAACGGAAGTTTACTTTAAGCAAGATGTAGGAGGTAAAGGGAAAAAACAGAAAAACAAAACCTGAGCATCCCTTTGAAACAACCTGGTTCACTTGAAGGCCTTGGCCAAGCAACAGACAGAGGTCCACGAGCAGGAAGGCAGAACCGGGCCCAAGCCGGAGGCTTTTAGGCAAATCCTACCCAGCAGCGCGCAGCAGGCCCGCTGCGCCACTCCAGACCATGCCACCTCCTGCAGCAGGGTTTGGGCTACTGTCAAAACCATCGCCTGAGAGATACCCCAGGAAAAGCAACAAATGAAGCAAGAAGGTGTAATCAGAATTGCCCCTTCCATTTCTGTTGTGAAGGGTGACTAGTTAGCCAAAGATTTTTTTTTTTTTTAGAATTATAATGCAACTAACTCAAGTACAGCCAAAGCTTTATAAATATCTGATTTACATGACCATTTCTCACCCACTAACTACAAGAAACTTGCCAAAATAAGCCATGAAATTTAGCCAGATTCAGCCACGCACAAAGTGGTCCTATTTACGGTTAGGTTTAACTAGGATTCAGAGTCAACCAGGAAACTCTACAGCATTAGTCACAGCTCTTCCATCTCAAAATATGAAGTTTTAGCCATTGCTCCAGCCTCACTAAGAGAGGGCTCAGGATGTGTTCAGCAGCATCTGAAAGCAAACACCGAGTTTTAAGCAACTACGCCAGATAAAAAGAAAAAAAACAACCTTACATTAAAGCTCACCAAGAAGGCTGGAAAATAAAAAAAATAAAAGTATCCTCCTAGTAAATATCAGAGGACCTGCACCACCACCAGTAGCACTTCCTCAGGGTAGGAGGGATGACGTCATGGCTGCACGCTACAGCATTGTCGGGTTCGTCTGGCTACATGCTGCTAACGGGACACTCCCTACAGAACTGTGACCGCACAGTCAGTTTTCCTGGTATCAGCAATCAGTTTAATAAATGTTCAGAGACCTGTAATTAGCATATAAACACAGTATAACCACCAAGCAAAAGAATGAAAAAAAAAAAACCAACCGGAAAAAAAAAAAAGCAAAGAGGAGACAGCTGTAACAGGATGGCAAACAAAGCTCCAAAGCATGAAAGACAGAAAGGAATGTGGCTAAAAAATCTCCCCTAAGGAAGAATACTCTGTACACCCGAGCTCCAGCTGTTTGACTTGCCCCACTCCCTCCACCACTCCATTATCCACTCTGGCTGCGCTAATTTAACACAAACCGCCCGGCTGTGTCAACTGTTGAAGGGGAGATTCGGGTAAGGCAGCCTCGGATGCATCTGGGCTCCCGGTACAAAAAGGAAAAAACTTTGGGGCATAAAGCTCAGGTGCCTTTGGCGGGTCGCTTTGTGCCGAGAGCTTAGGAAGCTGTGAGGGAAGGCAGCAAGAGTCCTTCCCTGCTGCAGCCTCTACCGACTAGAGCTTTGCCACTGCCTCCATGCGCACCTCAACTCTCACACGGCACCCAGATTTGCATGCAGGAAGATCTGCCTTCATCAACAAAGCCACACAACTCCCAGCAAGAGGACCCGACTGCCCCCAATTCACGGCAGTCACTCCCACCGATGAGACAAGCAGGTCCAAAGAGTCAGGAGGAAGGGAAAAAAGGAGGGAAAGGAATAAACCCGGCCAATTTTAAAGTCTGGAGGCCTGTGTTTCCACAGGGAAGGTATTTTCACATTTGAGATACTGGGGGAGCGCTGCGAGGGTTTGGAAGTCATATATGCAGCCAAAATGGCGCTGAGAATAAAAATATAATTTAAAGGAAGGTCGCCATATTGTAAACAGTGAGGCAGGGAGACACAGAGACAGCAACCTCCATTATTCCCAGCAGCTGCAGCAGCACGGAAGCGCTGGGAACGTCAAGGCCTGGTGCAGAGACGCCACCACTGCTTCCCCGCCTCCAGCCAGGACCCTCCGGAGGCCCCCCCGCCCCAAGCAACGCACCCTTAAAGGGGGGCGAGGAGGGGAAGTTATCCGCTCCGGCGGGGTGGCTGTGGAAGGCCGGGTAGGGGCAGCGCCAAAGCAGCCAGGCCGTGCAGCCATCGGCCTCGCTCCTCCTCTAGGCCTCTCGGCCGCTGCTCAGCACAAAAAGAAAGGAGGGTGGTGGACCCCCACCCCCACGCCCCAGAGAAAGCAGCCAGGGGGCTATTCACCTCGGCCGCTGTGGATTAGTCTCGG
>JAVKLA010000084.1:5693488-5705685 GCA_034782735.1 Sagittarius serpentarius | reverse complement strand
AGTGGCGGACTTGGCAGCGTTGGGTTAACGGTTGGACTCGATGATCTTAAGGGTCTTTTCCAACCTAAACAATTCTGTGATTCTATGATTCTGTCCTGGGCTGGGCTGGATCCCACCGTCCTGGGCTGGGCTGGATCCCAGCGTCCTGGGCTGGGCTGGATCCCAGCGTCCCAGACCGCCTGCCAGCCTGCGCTTTCCTGCCTCCTGGGGCTCCCCGGGCTGTTTCCAGCACGGGCCTGGCTGCGTTTCAGGCACCTCCGCAAGTGGGTGAAGCTGCACAGGGGCTGCGGGCGGAGGGAGGGATGGATGCACAGATGCACGGACTGATGCACGTGTGCACAATGCATGGATGGAGAGATGCACGGGTGCATGGACAGATGCACGGGTGCATGACGCGTGGATGGCTGGTATTTCAGAAGTGGCGAGGAGAAGCGGTAAGCCCTGGTGAGGTGCCTCGCGCCGGAGCCAGGCCCAGGCACTCTCACCTGTTGATGAGGTCCTCGTTGCTGTCACTCTCCATCTCATCCTCGATGGCCGCCTGCAGGTCCCCGATGCGCTTGAAGGCCAGCTTCAGGTCCGACTGCAGGCTCTGGTTGGCGGCTTCCAGGCTCTCCAGGTCCATCTCCTGCGGGGAGGGAGCGGGGTGAGCCAGGTACCCCACGGAACCCCCCCCCCATCGCCCTGCCTGGCCCCACCGTGGGTGCCTCACCAGTTCGTGCTTCTTGCGGCTGGCCTCTGCCTCCTTCTTGGCCAGCTCGCCCATCTCCTCCTTGACATCGCGGAGCTGTCGCTGCAGCCGCTTGTTCTGCTCCTTCTCCCGGTTCTCGGCGGCTGCGCGCTGATCCCGCTCCTCCGTCAGCTTCTCCATGTTCTCCTTCAGCCGTGTGGCCAGGCTCTGCGGAACAGCGGGCGCGGGGTCACCCCAGATCCCCCCATGGACCCCTCACCCTGCAGCAACACCACCAAGGGCTCACGCGAGGACAGATCCCATCCCCATGAATTTACATAAGAAGATGGAGGATAAAACCCCTCCAGGGCCAGGGAAGGGGCAAAACAACCGCAGGGGCTTTGTCAAATTGGAAAAATAGATTTAACTGTGTGTGAAGTAATTACAGCGTGTTACGTAGGGAAAAAATAGCTCCCATTCTCCCCCAGCCGCTGAGCCAGCCGCTGCATATTTATGGCCCCGGCAGAGAGAGCAGGGAAGGGAAATAACAGCTAGGAAAATATTAAGAGGAGAGCTAAGCTGCTCCGCTCCCCCGGCAGAGCTGCAAAGGCAGAATATAAAGCAGGCTGCGTTTAGCGGGGCCGGGAGAGTCCATAATTTCCCTAAGTCAATGCAGGCAAAGAGCGGCACGCTGCCGGGCTGGGTGGTGGATTACTGTTATCGGCGCTTGCAGGGAGCTTTCCCTGTGGGGACGGGCTGCCGGCAGGGGAGGGCTGCAGCGTGGGGGGTCCCAGGGAGGGGATATTGGGGATACGCTCGGCGGACCCCCCCGGGCAGCTTCGCATCATGGTCCCGTTGCATCCCGGTCCCAGCTGGAGCGGAGGGAGAGCCCAGCGCCTACCTCCAGGCGCTTGACCTGCGTCCGCTCAAACTCCAGCCTGGTCTCCAGCTCACGGATCTTGGCCTCTTGCCGGCTCACCAGCGACTTGTCCACCATGGATTGCTCCAGGAACTCCAGCTGGCTCTGCAGGCCTTGCAGCTGCAGGGGGGGCACAGCCTCAGCCTCGACCACAACCCTCCTGGCCCCCCGCCACACCGCCCCGGAGCAGAGCCGCCAGCCACACTGCACCCACCCCAGTGGGGAGCTCCCCATGGGACTGCCCTGCAACCCCCAGGGCGCAGGGGGTCCCCCCCATAGTGTGGGCAGCGGGGCTCTGCATGCCGCCCTGTCCCCCTGGCTTCGCTCAGGGTGCCCGCCTGTGCCCGGTGTCGGTGCTCCCCACCTTCTCCTGCAGCTCCTGCTTCTCCTTGCTGACCTCCTCCAGCTGCGCCTGGAGGTCATTCATCTGCGCCAGGTCCCGGGACGCCTGCGTGACACACCGGGGCCATCAGTGGGGACCCCACTGCGCCAGCTCCGAGAGGGGCATTACGGGGGGGGGAAGGGGTGCCGTGGCTGCTGTTCCCCCCTCACCTGGGCCACAGCCGCCTTGTGCTTCTTCATCAGCTCGTTCATGTCCTCTTGGTCCTCCTCCAGCCGACTCTGCACCTCGTTCTTCTCCCGCTGCAGCCGGCTCAGCTGCTCCTCCAGCTGGGGGGAGCCGCTTGCATCTCCCGCTGCACCCCGGGAGCAGGGCACCCACCCCCCAAAACCACGCCGAACGGCACGGGGTCACCCTGCCGGCACGCGCTGTGCCGGTGGGGGTCTCCTCCCAGGTACAGGTGGGGCACAGCCCCATCATGGCGCCTCGCACCCCAAAACCACTTACTGCTGCCTTGGCCTTGGCGAGGTCGTCGATCTGCAGGTGGAGGTCTTCAATCTCCACCTCCATGGACTTGCGGGCCTTGACGGCGGCCGCGCAGGTGAACTCTGATTCCTCCAGCTGCGGGGACACGGCTCAGTGCCCGGCTGGGGGATGGGGACACCCCGTGTCCCTCAAGGGCTGTGGTTTGGGGGGGGGAGGGGGGGGCTGGATGCACACCTGGTTCTTGAGCTGGGCGATCTCCCTCTTGCTGGGCGCGTTGTTCTTCAGGTGGTCCAGCATGATCTGTGCATCGGCCAGTAGCGCCTTCGTCCTCTTCAGGTCCCGGCGCAGGCGTTTCTCCGTCTCAAAGTCCCGCTGGTTGGCCTGCGGCAGGGAGGGACCGTGTCAGGGCACCGTGCCGGCGGGGTGCCCACCCCTCCATGGCCATCTCGGGGTCTCCAAAGCGAGGCACATGCCCGGCTGCCCTCCACCCTACCTGCTCGCTGACGGCAGATAACTTGCTCTCCAGCTCCCGTTTCTCTCTCAGCACCTTCTGCTTGTCCTCGTACTCCTCCTCCAGCTGCACCTCCATCTGCTTCAGCTGGGGGACGGCAAGGACAACCCGGTCAGGGCGGCGGGAAGGGGCCGGGACCCCCCTCTCGTGTGTTCCCACATACTGGGGATGCCAGGTGACCCCACCAGCCAGGTGTTTGCGCAACCAGAGGCACAAAGCCCAGCGCACGCTGGCCAGGGCAGCGGAGGGACCGGTTGGACCTGCTGGGCCAGCGGAGCCAGGGCTGCGGCCGCATGGGAGCCGGGCGCTGCGCGACAGTGCCCGGCTGGCGGCACCCGGCTGGGGCACGGGGACACATCCTGGCCCACCCTGGGCAGGGAAGCCACAGCTGAACCCTACCTTCTTCTGGCACGACTGCCGAATCTCCTCCACCTCCTCGTCGCGGCTCTCCACCTCCTTGGCATGAGTCTGCCGCAGCCGCTCCATCTCCATCTCCAGCCGCAGCTTGGCCTGCAAATGGCGGGGATGTGGTCAGAGCAAAGGGGACATGGGGACCCCTCCACCACTCCCTGGGTGCCACTCACCCGGAAAACCCCCCGGTCCAAGGCCGGCCGGGCTGCCCGCCCCATAGCGACCTGCCGGGCCATGGCACAGAGGGCCCGGAGCCGCGTCGGCAGCCGCGATGCCTGGCCCGACGCCGGGCTGAGGGCAACCGCCTCCTCTTCCCGGGCAAGCCCGGCCCAGGTAATAACAGCCCTGCATGAAACCACCCCGCCCAGAAACCTCACCCCTCCCCGCCGTACCTGCTCCAGCATCTGGATGGTCCCAGCCTGCTCGTCCAGTTCCTCCTCCTGGTCCTTGACCTTCGCCTCCAGGTCCCTCAGCTGCTTCTTCACCTTGGCCAGGGAGGCCTCGTCCTTTGACTCCTGGGAGGAGATGTCCTGCAGCTCGGCCTCCAGCGCCTCCGCCTTCTGCGTCAGCCCCGTGATGTCCGAGTCCTTGTCCTGCCGAGAGAGGGGGTCACCGTGAGCCCGGGGCACCCGCCGGTTGGGAGACTGCGGAGAGGACCGGGGGCCGCGCACCTCCAGCAGCTGCTTGAGGCCGAAGACCTCGGCCACCAACACGTCCTTCTCGCGGCTCAGCTTCTCCCGCTGCAGCCTCTCCCGCTGCGCCTCCTCGTGTGCCTGCGAGAGCTCGCTGTCGAACCTGCGCGGGGAGAGCGGGGCGGGCACTCAGCGCCCCGCGCCACCGGCATCGTGCCCAGCATCCGCATCCCGTGGCAGCAGGCACCGGGAAGGGCGGCGTGCCGCCGAGTGCTCCTTCGAAACATGCCGTTGATGAGCCTTTAATTGCCAGCACAGCGGCACGGAACCACTTGGAGAAACTCCTCCCGACGCCTTCGCTCAGCGGCTAATGGAGAGCGCAGCGCCCACAGCACAGACCCCAGCAGCCGCCCCGTGGGGCCGGCACACGCCAGCGGGGACTGCGGCTGCTAACGGCGGGGGCTTGGCTACGCGGAGGCAGCCGGGGACACCGCACCCTCCAAGCAGGACCCAGAGGGGCTGCAGTGCATGGGGCGGGGGTCTCCAGCAGGGACGGGCTCTTCCGGCAGCTCGGCTCCCCCAGCCGCAGCCTGGTGCCGCGGTCCCCACGCGAGACGGTACCGGTCCCAAGCCCGGAGGGGACACGAGCCCCCGTCGGGGGAGTGCTCAGCATAGCCTGGAGCCAGGCAGCGCCGGGGCAGCCTCTCCCAATGCCCCCGGGATGGGATCAGCCGGGTTTGCTCCGAAATCGCTGCCTTTGGGGCTTGGAAAACAACCCTGCGCTTGAGTTTGTGACCTGCGTTAAACACCTCGGCAGCTAATCCCCATTTTTCCTCGCACTGGGTAATAAACAGCTGCATTAGCACAGACTCCAATCCGCGGAAATTGAAATTAATTAGATTGGATTCTCTCGCTGTATTTGTGTGTGTGATCATTACCATAATGAGATGAAAGCGTCCCTGCTGCTTAATAACGTTAGCAAACTTTGGGGCTGGGAGAGGGGATGGGATGAGAGCGAGTGCCGAGCAGAGCCGCGGGGCACGAGCAGCCTCCACCATGGGGCACAGCCCCACACGGGGGGATCACTTGGCTCTGGGGCCCCCAGAAGGGCATCAGGGTCCCCCCCCCGCCCAATGAAAACATCCACCCCGGGCAGCCCCGTCCTGCTGGAGACACCTCGGCCAAGTGGGAGCTGGTAAAGTGCCCAAATCCCCGCTAAAATAGTAATGCCACTTTGCAAGAGGCTCGCCAGGCGGCGAGGATGCCGTGCCCGCCCCCCCCCCGCCGTGTCCGCCCCCACGGCCAGCGCGCAGTCCCCACCTCCGCTGCTTCTTCTCCAGGTCGTGGTTGCGCCCTTGCTGGCCCTCGAGGTGCAGTTTGGTGTCCTGCAGCTCCGCGGCCAGGCGCTGGCACTTCTTCTTCAGCTGCTGCAGCGCCCGCTGGCTCTCCTCGCTGTCTGCCTGCAGGTCTGCCAGCTGCGGGCAGGAGCAGGCGGGGTGGTGAGGCCTCCGGGAAGCCACCGCGTCCCCGCTGCCCTGGCCACATGCTCCCTCAGCTCCGAGCCGGCAGCTGCTGCCCACCCCCTGCCCGTCCCCATGCTGAGGGGACGTGGGAGTCCCCGGGGCCAAGCCCTACTCACCCTCCGCTCGAGCTGCCGCTTGCCCTGCTGCTCCACCTCCAGCTTGTCCTCCAGCTCCTGCTGCAGCCGTTTCTTGGTGAAGTCGATCTCCCGCACTGCCCGCTCGTATTTCAGCCGCCATTCGCCGCCTGCGCGGGGAAACGGGGTCACCGAGGGGCTGCGTGGGGTGGTACGGGGCCACCGTGGAGAGGGGGGCATGGTGCTGCGACTACGGGGCACCCAAGGTGTGCCGGCTGCGAGCACTGGAGGCGGGACGGTACCTGAATCATCGTCGTCGAGCTCCCCGTTGAGCTCGGCCGCCCGGATGAGCCGAGCCTCCATCACCTCCATCTCCATTGACTCCATCTGCTTCTTCAGAGCATCGTACTTGGCCTGGGAGGGAACACGGCTGCGGTGAGCGCCGGGGGCGGGGGCTGCCGGCAGATGCCGTGAGGCTGGGGAGAGGCGCGTTTACCTGCAGGTCCTTCATCTCCTTCTCGGCCCGCAGCCTCTCGGCTGTCTCAGCGTCCAGCAGCTGGGAAGCCGACTCGCCGGTGTTCCGCTCGTCCGTCAGCTCCGACGTCAGCTCTGTGATCTGGGGGAAGGCGGGGGGAGCGGAACCATGGGCCGGGGCAGGCCGGCACAGCACCGCACCCCCTCCCGGTGCCGGCAAGGACCTACCCTGCTCTCCAGGCGGTCGCTGTTGAGCCGGAGCTCGTTACGCTCCTTCTCCACCTTCTCGAGTTTGCTCTTCAGCTGCTGGATCTCTTCCTGCAACAGAGCGGGTGGTGAGGGGGGGGCAGGCGCAAGGGGAAGAGGTTGGCAGGCAGGAGCCTGGCAGGTCTCTGCACTCCCCCAGCACCCCCCCCCTTCCCAGCACTGGGTGGGCAGGGTGGGGGCTCCCCGGGGCGGGGGCCGCTCTCCCCTGCCAAGGGCTGGGCAGGGACTTTCCCCAACCCGCTCCACCGCCGTGCTGACTCCAACCCCATAAATGGTGTCGAAAACACCAGGCAGCCCTGGCAAAGCTGGGGAGGGGTCACCGCACCCCCCCACCCCCACCCCGGGAGAGGGGGTGGGAGCAAACCCACCCATCGGCAGCTCGCCAAAGGGTTTGGGTGCACCCAGCCCACGCGGGGAGGGAGGGGGCCCACCGGGATGCCCAGGGGCCACCAGCCAGCGCCGGGGAGGCATGCCCGGCTGCCAGCTTCAAGCACATCTTTCTCTCCCCTCCTCTGGTCCCAGCACAGGCGGAGGTGGGCTGGAGGGGGCCCAGGTGCCCCCAACCCGGGTGCCCGTCCTCAGCAGGTTGGGGTGAAAGCTGAGCCAGGCAGCGTCTCCATGCGGGGCGGGCTCGGCGGAGGCAGGAGTGTCTGGTTGCCAGCGCGGCACAGAGCCCCGCATATGCCTCTCGGCACACGGTTTCATTTCCATTCTCCACGCCTTGTAATTGGGCCCATGCAACAGCCGGCTCTCGGGATGCTAATGACATGCTGATTCGCAAATTACGGAGCAATTCGAGCCTGGCGCCGATGGTGCGCGGGGCAGCCGCAGTCCTGCATCTCAACCCATCGTGGGCTCCTGCATCTCACCCTACCACGGGGTCCTGCATCCCACCCTTCCCTCGGCTCCTGCATCCCACCCCGCCACGGGATCCTGCATCCCACCCCGCTGCGGGGCCCTGCCCGGGACCAACGCTCCCCTGAGCCCACCCTGCCCCATCCAGCGTCCCCCGGCACAGAGATACCCACGTCTTTGCCGCGGATCTGGTCCTCGGTGAGCTGCACCTCGATGAGGGGCCGCACGGTGGTGAAGAGCTTCCACCAGGGCCAGCCCTTCACCCCCTTGTTCTTCTTGATGTTCTTCTGCACGCACCGGATGGCCAAATCCTGGATCTGCGCGGGGCACGGTATCAGCACAGGGAACAGTGTCAGCACGGGGTGCTGCCGGCAGGGCGAAGTGGGGCGGGCGGGCGCTCAGCACCCCTGCCGGCACCCCGGCCTGCTCCCCTTCGTCAGCATTCGGGCTAATTGCACCCGGCTTATCTGCTGTTTGATTCTCTCCGGCCCCTCCAAACAATAATCTAGCGGAAGGCAGGGCGCTGCCGAGATGCCTATTTTACGCCCTCTTCAATAATAAAAGTAGGAGCCGATACACCACTTCATCCCGCCGCGGCGATGCCCAGCGCCCTCCCCGCCGGTTCCCCGCGGCCCCCCAGTTCTCCCCGGCCCCCCCACGGCTCCCCACGGCTGGGCGGGCGCAGGGGGAGGCGGGAGGAGGAGGTGCTGGCCCAGGCGGCGGCAGAAAGGCTGCGCTGCCCATTTTAGGCGAAATTGTGCAGCGGAGCGGGGAGGGGAGAGCTGCTGGGACGAACCTTCCTCTTCTTGAACTGCTGCCGTGCCAGGAAGCCCCTGCACGCTGCCTGGAAGAGGGTGATGTTCCTGCTGGTCTGCGCATCCCGCTGCTCCTCCAGCTTGGCCAGCGACCCGGCCCGGAAAAACACCTGCAGGAGGGGAGCGGGGTGAGATGCCGACGGGTGCCGGCATCCCTCCGGTCACGCCGTGCCACCCTCCCGCTGCACCGGCTGGTGGGGACGCGGCTCTTCCCTCTGCAGCCACTGGTCCTGGCCCGCTGTGGGGGTTTTATTCCCCAGGCACGAGGAATGCCGTAGGTGGGAGCAAACAGTGCTGCCCCTGTGCTGCCCCGCCGTGCCGTGCCGTGCCGTGCCGTGCCGAGCCGAGCCGAGCTATGCCGCCCACCCTTGCCTGCGCCACCGCCGGTACCCGCAGCCAGTGTCGGGCATCGTACCCGGCTCAAGCCCATGTGGTAGCTGCTCTTTTCCAGGTCCAGCGACTCCAGGAGCTCCTCCACTGCCTGCGGGGAGGGAGAGGTGTCAGGGCTGGCTGGCGGCACTCTGGGGTGCAGGGGACCCCAGACCACCATGCTGGCCCCGGCACGGGGCACGTACCCGCTTCTCGTCCACCACGATGTAGTTGCGCCCGTGCTTCTTGGTCAGGTGCGGGGCCAGGACGTCAAAGCGTCGCCTGAACTCCGCAAACACCATGTGGTCGGGGTACCCTGGGGGGAGCAAGGGAGAGCGGGGCTGCGGGGGCAGCCAGGACGCCCGGGGGATGGCCGGGGACAGCCCTGCGCGCCCTGACTTGCCGGGGCCCGTCTTTTGGGAGAGCTGACGGAGTCACCCCACGTGGCACAAGCTCCCCACGGGGCCAGGCACCGCCAGAGTGCCCTGACCCTCCCCGGGAGGTTTTCTTTGGCTGTGTCCTCCAGCAACTTTGGCCGGGATCTGGGGAGAAAGTGGCCAGATGCCACCTTGGTGGGAGCGCAGGGACACACGTGTCGCCTGTGAAAGCAAACAGGCCCCGCTCTGGCTCCGCTCTGAGCCGCAGCCAACTTCTGCATCAGGCTCACAGTGCTGAGCCTCCACATCTTAATTAACGATGGGGTATTGACGGGGACGTTGACCCCGGCACAGCCGGCTGCCCGCAGCCGTCGATCCAGGACGGTGTGCGGGCAGCATCGATTTCCGATCGTGGCAGGAAGGGTCCGGCCTCCAGGCAGTAACACCTCGGCTGGGCAGCCGGCCACGCATATCGATAAATGCTTTGCTGAGCACAACTCGGAGTCCCTCGCCCCAGCGGGACAGGGGCCGGCTGCCAGCAGGAGAGCTGCCAGGAGCCGGCGGCACCAGTGGAGACACCCAATTAAGGCCATGCCTGTCCCCGGCGCAGATAACGGCCCGGAGCGGGAGCGGGGACAGGGACAGGGCCGCCCTGGGGCCACGGCTGGCAGCCGCGGGGGCTCGGAGCAAGTGCATGTGCCAAAGGGGTTCCCTGAGGGGACTTTGGCTCCCCAAGGAGGAGACGCAGCCAAGACCCCCCACGGCATCCATACCCGCAGCGGGACACAAGCCGCAGCCCTGGCATCCCCCCGCCCCGGGTGCCGGGGGTGCCGGCGGCGCGGCTCACCTTGGCGGTACATGCGGAGGGCGTCGAGCAGGCGGGAGCCGCGGAGCTGGGCGCGCAGGAGGGGCACGTCCAGCTGCATGAGCCCGGCCTCGCAGTGCTCCGCCGGCAGCTCCAGCTCGCTGCCGCTCACCCGCCGGCACGGCAGAGCCCGGGGGTCCCCGCCACCCCCCGCCGCCTTGGGCAGGAAGCAATGCACAAAGTGGAGCTTGGACTTCTTGATGCTGTCGATGAGGGCATCCTGCAAGCACGGGAGAGCGGGGTGAGCGGTGACACGCAGCGGTGCCCCAGCCGGACCTGGGGACCCCCTCCTTAGCACCCCTTCACTCACCACTTGCAGCTTGATCTGGATGCAGAGGGATTTCTTCTTGACGGCGGCCACGCCGGTGGTGAAGGTCTTGCGCATGCTGGTGGCCCGGCGCAGGGCCAGCTGGGAGCCCCCCTCCAGCCCTGCCACCGAGCCCGACAGCACCAGCGCCGACCCGCCACGGCCGGCAAAGAGGCTGCTGATGACCTTCCTGTGGGGCACAGAGGGGACGTCACCCCCCAAAATCACCTCTCCCCTCCGCTGTGCTCCCCCTCCTGCCCTGGAACCCCACTCACTTCTGCGACTCCTGCAGCAGGACGGAGGCATTTTGGGAGGCCGGGTTGTGCTTGACGTGGTTGAGCCAGCCCGTGGCATCGTACTCCACCCAGTTGGTCCCTGAGCTGTGACCCAGGAGGAAGTGTCGGGGCTTGTCACTGGGGAGCAGCGGGTTGTGCCCTGTGGGGAGACACGACACCGATGGGCACGGGACCGGTGCTTGGCCAACGCACGGCCCTGCGGTGCCGGGCCCCGTCTGACCTTTCTTGCCCCCTTCCTGGGGGCCGTAGTAAGAGAAGAGCCGCTCCAGCAAGGTGTCCTCGTTGCCGCCCGGCTGCAGCGCCTCCTCCTCCAGCAGCCACAGCAGCCCCCGCGCCTCGTCCGTGCGGGCCAGCGACCGGACCTGCGGGCAACACTGTGCTTGCAGCTGGTCCGGCATGCCGGTGACCGCCGGAGCCGGGGTGGGAGGACACAGGGGACCCGGGCCACCCAGGGAGCACGCAACCTCCGCCGCTGTCAGCAGCAAGGCAAAGCGGCACCACGCGGGAGGGCCCCTGCTTAACGGAGAGCCAGCAGGGAAAGAGTCAGCACGCAGAACTCGGGGCAGTGAGATGCTCACGGGGGTGGGAAACGCTGCGCTCAGGCACCCGCGGGATGAAACCCAGCACGGGGCTGGTGCTAGCAGCTCCCCTCGGTCTCTGCAGCCTCCTCCAGCAGGAACCGGAGCTCCCCAGGGACTGGTGCACCTTGGGGACCTCTGCACCCTGAGGACCAGAGCACCCCAGGGACCGGAGAACCCTGGGGACCCATGCACCCTGGGGACCTGAGCACCTCGGGGGACCAGAGCACCCTGAGGACCGGAGAACCCTGGGGACCGGTGCACCCCAGGGACTGGAGCACCCTGGGCATCGCCCAAAGGCTCCTCGCCCTCCTGCCTGTGGCACAGGCAGCTCCCGGGACAAGTAGGGGACACCATACCGGGGGATGCACCAGGGATGTGGGCTGCACAGGGGCTCGCAGCCGCGCTCTCGTGGCCAAGCATTCAGGACAGCCCCTCTCCTTCCCCTCACGAACTACTGCCAAAGGGCCACGAAAGCCGCCCGGCCGCTGCCTCACGCTACAAAACCGCCGTGTTGCGGCCACGAGGAAGCGCGGCGGGCGCTTACCAGTGCTTGGTGCGAGGGCTGGTCTACAGCAGCTACAGAGCCAGAGGAGCCGGGCTCGGCGTCAGCCAGGGCAAGCTCTATGTTCTCCTGGCGAGGGGGGAGAGAGGTGCGGTTAGTGCCCGCGCAGCGCGGGAGCAGCGATAGGGATTCGGCAGCCGGTCAGGACGTTGGTGTCAGTGGGGTCTGGGCAGGAGGCAGGGCTTTCCCGGCGTCCCACTGCCCCACCGTGCTGGCGTGGCACAGGGCGATGCCAGGTGCCAAGGCGGGGGAACCAGGACCCGTGGATGGGTTCCCCCTGGGCTGTCGGTGCCGAGACGGAGCAGCAGCAGCGATCTTCCCCGCTACCACCACCCACAGCCACCCCACCGCCTCCCAGCCTAGCGCGTTGGCAGGCAAAGCTGCCCGGCTGGGGCCGGAGCTGCCGGCGAAGGCTCCGCCGGCGGTGGGAGCCCTGGCGAAACTCCTGCCGCGTCGGAGCTGCTTTGGCTGCACGCAGTCCAGTGCGACTGTGGGATAAGAAATTGGGGGCACGCGGTAGGAGATGCTTGCGCAGAGAGGGGAGGGAAAGGGCAGGAGGGGAGGAGGCGATGGCAGCCCTGGGCGTCCCCGCTACCTCCTTGTAGCGCTCCAGCTCGCGGGCGAAGGTGCGCTGGTGGAAGAGGAGCTGCAGGCGCTCCTGGGCGTAGTTGTGGCAGAGCTCCTCGAAGGTGGCCCCCCGGCTCTGCCCCGCCAGCTCGGGGTTTTGCGCCCCGGGGGTGTCCACCACTGTCACCGAGCACACCGAGTGCTGGCTTGACTTCAGCGCCCTGTGGGGACAAAGGGACACAGCGGGGTGAGCAGGTGCTGCCAGGCCTGGGGGGGGGGGGGGGGGGGGGGGGGGGGGG
>JAVKLA010000084.1:5672824-5693425 GCA_034782735.1 Sagittarius serpentarius | reverse complement strand
GCCCTCCAGGCACTCCAGCGCCGTCAGCTTGGGACCTGGCCGAGGCAAATCTGAGTGTCCCCAGCCTGACCTCCCCCGGGGCCACCCACTGTCCCCACCGTCCCTCACCCTCACCTGTGCTGCTATCGCCCAGGGGGGGCTCGTCGGGGCCCTGCCGGAAGGAGGTGGATCGCTGCAGGGTGCCCTTGGGCTGGTGCTTGAAGATGGAGGAGGAGAGCTCCTCCAGGCTGCAGCCCAGCAGGTAGGCGGCTTTCTGAGCCCACTCGTGCCGTGCAAACTGCTTCCTCCCGCCTGGAGGGTGGAGAAGGGGGCTCAGCACCGGTCGGCCGGGACATCCCCCCAAACGGGGGGCCTTTCCAGCTAGACCTGGGATGGTCTCAGGGTCCCCCAGAGTAGGCTGGGGATGCCGCGCACAGTGGGAGCACATGGCCGGCACCAGAGGGCCAGGTAGTGTGTTTTAGGGGCTGATTTAGGGTCTGATTAGAAGAGACGGTGGGCGGGAGGGCGGGGGGGCGTGAACAGCTTCGTGCCTCTACAGGGCTGAGCCCAGAGCCACCCCGTGGGGCAGGGAGTGGGGGTCACCCCTTGCCACCGCTGCCCGGGAACCCCTGGGGCCTGCGACGGTGCAGGACTCTGAGCCGCCCCAGCACGGGGACACGTCCCTGCTCGGCCGCATGCACCGAGCAGCCCCACCGCGACGCGGCAGGACAGACCGCAGCTGCCGGACACAAGCACACGGATGCCGGGTGAGGGCAGGGGAGGCGGGGGCAGGTTAATGGTGACACGCAGGGACACGACAGTGGGAAGGCGGTGGCACGTGGGAGGGGGAAGCCAGAGACACGCGCGGAGAACAAGACTTTACCTTCGTCGGCGTCTGCATTGCAAAAGGGCAGCATGCACCATGCGAACAGAGACAGGGGTTAGAAACAACAGCACACGACAGCGCGGACACGCGGCACGGGGACGCCCTCCTGCCAAAACATGCCACGCGCAGGCACCACCACGCCACGCACATGCCAAGCCTGCTCTCCCCCCAGGCGTCGTTGCAGTGAGGTGCTGCGACCCGGCGTGGGGCCCCTTTGCCTGTGAGCCCCAGCTGCACCGTGGGCACTGGCGGGGAGCAGCTCAGCTCTGCCCTGCAGCATGGGGAGCCGCTGTCGGATCCGGCCCGGTACAAGTGTGAAGGGGCCAAGGAAAGGGGGGCTGGTGCAGCTGAGCTCGCTCGGAGCATCCCCAGTGTCCACGAGATGCAGGGGAGGCTCCAGAAGCGGCACAGAGCTGGGGCTGGGATGCTCACCCCGAGCAGGATGAGGGGATGCTCCCCTCGAGCAGGATCTGGGGTTCCTCCCCACCCCGAGCAGGACCCTAAGAAGAGGCTCCTGAGCCACCGGAGCATCTTGCCGCGGTGGCTGCAGCGCGGCCCTGCTGCCCTCTAGTGCCTCGAAGCACCCCATGGGCCAGCACTGCACCCCGCTGTGCCCCCCAAGACCCCTCCGGTCTCTCCTTCCCCACCCCCAACTCATCTTTTCCCCCGGGGCTGCAAACTCCCTCGGTGCAGCAGCCAGCGCCAGGTGCCCATTTTGGGTGTGCCATGCCCAGGCCCCCCCGCCAGCGTGCAACACCAGGGGGGGCCTCCAGCACCGCGGGGCAAAGGCGGAAGGCCCAGGGGGAGAAGAGCAGCCCCACGAAGCCGAAATCACCACCCCCAGGGACGAAGAGTGAAGCCGGTGCCCATCAGAGCGAGCCCTGCAGCTCACGGTGAGCTCCGGGTGCCGGGGCAGCCCTACCCCACGCCACCAACGGTGTCAAGAAGACCGGGTGGGGGGTCCTGATGGGCAGCAGCCAAATTTGGCGCTGCCAGGACCCATCCGGGGGTCGGGGTTGGTGCCGGCACACCAGCAGCATCCCAAGCCCCCATTTCAGCCCCAAAACCAGCACCGCGCGGCACCACCCGGAGCAGAGCCCCACGGCTCCAATTACCGGCTCCGTCTGCCAGCGGCTCTGCGGGGAGGACCGGGAAGAGGTGTTACATGGGGACAGAGGACACACGCACCCCCCTGACTCCCTCAACCCCAGCCAGGCCCCCCGGTCCCCCAAGGTGGCAGGGGCCAGCCCAGGGTCTGGAGGTGTTCGACTCCCACCAGCCAGCGGGACCACCCCGACGGCGGGGGCAAAGCCAGGTGCCCCGGCGCACCCAGGGTGGCAGGGCACTGCCCCGAACACCCCTGTCAGCTGACACAGCCCCAAACATCCCCCCAGGGCTCGATCACACCAGGGGGGGCCGTTTGAAAGGTGCCGATCCCTCCAGGACCCCATGCAGCCATCAGCCCCGAGCCTCGGCTCCTTAATGCCTCTCAGCCCTGAGCAGCTCATTACCTTTCGTGGCCCCGGCGGCCCCCAGGTGATAAATGGCCCCCAGGACGAGCCAGGCGGCTTTCTGCTCGTCGCTGGAGATGCCCATCACCTTCATGGCAGCCTGGAGCTTGTTGAACTGCTGGGTCGCCTTCTGCTTTTCCTCTGGCTGTGGAGAGCAACGGGAGCCGTCGGTGCGGGAGCCGTCGGTGTGGGAGCCCGGCTCTGCCTCCCCCTGTACCCGAGTGGGCCAGGGAACCCCATTCCCCCCCCACCCCGCAGCCACCCCACCCAGCCCTACAGCAGTGACCTTGGAGAGGGGCGCGATGCCAAAGACGTTGTTCTCTGCCAGGTGGTTGAAGTGAAGCTCAGTCCTGCGGGGATAAACACCGAGATTGGCCCCACGTGGGAGACCCCGGAGACCTCCCGGGCCAGGGGCTATGCCCTCGCCCCCCCCAGCTCACCGCAGGGCGCTGTCGGAGCAGGCCAGCAGGTAATAGAAGACGTTGAAGGTGGCCTCGTTGGCCGGGCGCTTGGCGACGCGCAGCTTCTCCAGCAGCAGTGTCTGATGGAGGTGGGAGGGTTGGGAACCATCTCCGAGGGCCCTGCTCTCCCTAAGACCCCCCCCCACTGCCCACCCCGGGCCTCATCCTTGCTGCCTGCCCAGGGTCCCCACAGAGACATGAAGGTCTCCCCCCGGCACCGCAGGGCATCGTATGAATGCAAACGTCATTCAAGCAACCCGTGAGCATCTCCTCTCCCGGGTTGTCTGCGTCTACAGGAGCACAAAGCGGCTCTCTTGAATTTTAAGGGCTCTGCTGTTACCAGACTGGGGTGGTGGCTGGAAGAAAGACACCCCGATATCGGGGCTGAGTCAGCAAGGACGGGGAGTCGATCTGATCTGTGCATATCTGGGTGCGAACAAAGACGAGAGCAGGATGCCCAGCTGCTAAGCGCTGCGAGCACGGCCGGGCAGCCGGCGGCGGTCCGCGGCAGAGCTCGCGGGCTAGCGCACAGCCGGGCTGCCGGGAGGAAACACCCTGGCGAGGACGGACGGGCTCCCATGCCGGGTGGGGGGCGGGGGGGGGGCCACCCTGGCCCCCTCACCTGTACGGAGGCAGACGCCACCTGCCCAGCCTGGTCGAAGTCCAGAGAGATGATCTGGGAGAAGCGGGTGGCGTTGCTGTTCATGCCGGTGCTGCTATTGCCAAAAGCCTCCAGGACGGTGTAGAGAGCCTGCCACTTCTCCGCTGCAGGAAGAGAAGTGGGGCGGTGGGGTGCAGGGGCTGTGCGGCAGGCGGCCAGAGCTGGCACCGCTGGCCGGGCAAGCGCTGCTGCTCCTGTGCCGTGCTCCACGCCGCGGCAGCCCTCGAGAGCGCGGTAAAGGGACCGGCGTGAGAAAGTGAAAGCGCGCCGCGTGGCGTGTGTCTGGCCGCTGCCGGGTGTGGGAGGCTGCGGAGGGCTGTGACCGCCAAGCAAGGGGCGTGCGCAGGTGGCACGGGGACCCCGCACCCCGCCGGGGACTCACCGGAGAAGACCTTGCCGGTGCTGCCGGCGATGGTGGCGAGGTACTGGACAAGGTGCTGGCAGTTGGTGGTTTTGCCGCTGCCGCTGGCGCCCAGCAGCACGACCGCCTGGTCCTGGCGGCTCATCAGCATGCTGCGGTAGGCGGCCTGGGCCACCGCGTAGATATGCGGGGACGTGTCCTCTCTGCGGCACCCTTTGAACATGTGCATGACCTGGCGGGCGGGGAGCAGGCGAGGGTCAGCACCCTGCCACCCCCACCGGCTCCCTCTGCACGGTGGCATGGCTCCCAGCCGCCCGTCCCCTCCGGTCCCCGCCCCGGGCAGCAGGGTCACCTTCTCAGAGTACATGGAGGGGGAGCTCAGCGGGTTGATGATGACCATGGTGGGGCCGGCGTAGGTGTGCAGGAGGTTGCCGCCGTAGCGCTGCCGCAGCGTGTGCAGCACGCTGGACTCGTTGAGGTAAAGGAGGCTGGCGAGGTCTTCCACGCGGTCGCAGGAGGGGGGGTTCGCCTGGCAGCGAGGTGGGGGTGGGCATCAGGCGGGGAACGGGGGTCTGCCTCGCCGTCCCCCACCCCGCGGCCCTACCTTCTCCACATCATCCTCCTCCACCTCCAGGACAGCTCCGTCATGGTCCAGCTTCACCTTCACCCTGCCCTCGGGCAGGGGGCTGCCCTGCTCCGGCCGCAGCTGGCTGCCTGCAAGGGGCACGAGGCGCTCAGGCATGCCGGCAGCCCCCTGGGGACACCGGGGGGGGCTTGCTGTGCCACAGCAAGGACGGGCCACCCCATGTCCCGGCGGTGCCAGGCTGACCCCTGACTCACCCAAGGAGAAGCCATCCCTGTGCACCAGCCACACCTTCTCGGTCTCGTACCAGGCCTCCTCGGCCGCTATCTGCTCCTCTGTCTTGGCCTGTGGGACAGCGGGACGTGGGGCAGTCGTGGTCACCTGCCTCCCCACCCCATCTCGCCCCCTCCCCACGTCCCTGGGGCTGGAGGGAGCAGGGCTGCCTGGCCACGGGGCCACGTGCCAGGCAGCCCCGGCCACCCAACGCAAGCCCCAAGCCCTCCCAGCACGTGTCCCCAGCTCGCCCCGGGGACTCCAGCGGGCTTGGGGCTGCAGAGACCACCAGGGCCCTGCCACGGGTTCGGGGCAGACATGAAGTCTGCCACGACCGCATTCACCATGGCCACCTCGGGCAAGCCTGGAGGGGCCGAGCTCCCAAACCGCAGCCCAGAGAGCGGGCACCCATGCCAGCCACACACTGGGATGCAGGGACACTGGGCATGCTGTGGGGACATGGGACATGCTGCAGGGACACGGGGGAGGGACACGCTGTGGGGACACAGGACACACTGCAGGGACATAATGGAGGAACACAGAACATGGCACAGTGACGGCAGAGTACCGCGGCACGGGAAATGCCAGGCTGGCACGGCTGGCACAGCGGGGACGTCCCCGCCACCCAGGAGCAGGGCGAGCCCGAAAGCCAAACCTGAGCTGCAGCAGGGACGGGGCCAAAGGGGGCTGCTGGGGCATCGTCCGCTTGACCCTGGCGAGGCCGAGAGATCGGGTGTGAAGGCGAGGAGGGTTAATCTCTGCCCCACAGACAGCACAGAGAGCGGCGGGGGAGAAGCGAGCGGGGGCAAAGTGCCACCGTCCCAAACCCCATGGGCATTCCTGGCGAGGGCCACCACTGCGGCCAGCGGAGCGGCAGGTCCAGCGCAGCGCTGGGGACGCACGGAGCCAGGAAGGACGTCGGCCACGAGGCCCTGCCACCAAAGCCCCCAGAGCTGGGGGGGGTGGGGGGGGGGGCCACCGTGCCAACCCGCTGCAAGCCCAGCCAGCGCTGCACGCCACGGCTGCTCCGGCACGAGCCATGCATCCTGCCTATACCAGGTGCTCTGCCCCTTTCTGTCCTGCTCCACACCCCCGCCCACCCCAGCCGTGCCACCTCCACCAAGAGCACCCTCCCGGGACGCCCAGCTCCTCGGCACAGCCCCGCTGGGGAGAGGCACCCAACGCCGGGCCCCCCCCGGCACCCTCCGGCCCCATGGGTGACACGGCAGCCCACGGAGCAGAGCGGGACGGGGAAAGCCTTACGCTCCAGCACGAGGCGCGGGCGCAGACGCCAGCCCAGCGGCAAACAGAGGACGGCGGGGGGTCACCGGCGGAGGCAGAGGGCTCCTGAGGACGGGGGTACGGTACCTGGCTGGGTGCGGAGGCGGAGGCGGCGGGGTCCAGCTAACAGCAGCGAGGAAGGAGGAGAGAAAGGAGAAGAGAAGGGGTGAGAGGCAGAGAGCAGCAGCGGCACCGCCACGCGCCGCGGGGGCCCGGGCGTGGCCACAACCCCCATGGCACCGCCTGGGCATCGCCCCAGCCACGGGCAGCCGTGCCCAGGCTGCCGCGGGGATGGCACCAGCAGGGGCTGCTGGGCATCACAGCTCCCCACGGCCGGGCGTGACCCCAAATCCACTGGCATCCCTGGTCATCCGTCCCCCGCTGCGGGTGCCACCCAGAGAGGGACCACGCGGCTGGCGGCCAGGCACAGGGGTACAATCACCCCGGGCGGAGCACACGGCGCGGCCAGGGCAGCCGCGCGCTGCCCACGTGTCCCCATCCCCGGGCAGGCGGGACGCGAGCGCCAACGCCCCCGGAATTACAGAAGCGGTGAAGATCCTCTCCAGCCGGCGCTGCGCCTCCTCCGACGGGCTCAGCCGGGACGAGGGGCTGGGGGCGGCCTGGAGGCAGAGCACCATTAGCACCGGGCCGGCCACCCCGCCGCCCCCGCCAGCCCCGCGCTCGCAGCACACAGGCACCAGCGGGGCTATTGCAGAGGCTTTCCCAGCCCCGCAGCCCACCGGCACTCAGGGGAGGTACCGGGCTGAAGGCTGGCGCAGACCTGCGAGCGCCGAGGCCGGCACAGCCGGGGTACTGGCGGGTACCCCACAACGCCCAAGGACCTGGGTCCCTGCTCCCACACACCTGCTGGGGGGGTGCTGGGGCGGTTTTCACAGGGGTCGACCGCTTCTCGCCGGGCTGCAGCTTCTTCTCCACACGAGCCGGGGAGGGGGGAGACAAGGGGCAGCGTGACGAGGCAGCCACAGTGCACACAACTGCCCCGAAAAGTGACCCCCGCCCAGCACCGCACGCCCCAAAACCACTGCAAACCATGCGGGTGAGCTCACACCACGCCGCGCCGGGCAGCACAGCCCTGCCGCCATGTTAGAGCGTCCCCCGCCGTGCACACACCGGTACCTTGTGCCTCTCCAGGGCGGTGGGTTTTGGAGCGGACGCCTTTGCCGGCTCCGCTTTCCCTCCTGAAGGCTGCACCAGTGGCTTGGCTTCGGCGCCCGGGGACAGGGACGGCTTCGCGTCCCCCCCAGCCGGCTCGGGGGACTTCTCCTCCCGCCTGTCCCCCGGCCGGAGCCGCGGCCGGTGCTCTTTGGTTTTGCCCTTTGCCATGAGGGTTTTGAGCCCCGCCGAGATCTCATCCTTGGGCTCTGGCTTGGCGGGGGCTGCCGGCGGCACAGCGGGGGGAGGCGGCGCGGCGGGGGGAGCTGGGACGGCAGGACGGCCCGTCTCCTCCTTCCTGGGGGGCGGCACCGGCTCGGGAGACTTGGCATCTCGCCCCGGCTCCTTGGCACTGCCAGCATCCTCCCCTGGCAGGACTTTGCGGACCACCTTGCGCACCACCCGGACCACCCTGCGGCGGGACAGCCCCTGACCGTTGTCCCCCTGCGCCTCGGCAGCCGGGCCCTCCAGCCCATTCACGGCCGCCCCGTTCAGCACCGGCTCCGGGCTCTTCTCTCGCCCGGGGGGTGGCTCGGGGCTCTTCGGGGGCTCAGGATTTGGGGGCGCAGATGCCGCATCCTTCGGGCTCTCTGACTGCAGCCACAACAACACCGGTGTGAGTGGAGGTCCGACGGCGTGGCGCCTGCCATCGCAAGCACCCGCTGCTTGGGACATGGGGGTGCCCGGGGCTGCACGCCCTGCCATGGGAGCACAGCTCCCGGCCAGACCCCCGCGCCGAGGGACACAGCACCCCGTCCCCTTCTCCAGCCAACCTACAGCCCCCCACCGGACCCCAGGGCAGGGAGCGATGCTGACCTCCCCAACCCTGCACGCAGGGACCCATCGACCCTCAGGCTGCCAGTACGGGGCTAAAACTCAGTGCCCAGGGCACCGGCAACCCCTCTGCAACGCACAGGGCAAGCCGCAAGATTTTCTCCACCAACAGCTTTGGTGGGCAGCGCAGGAGCCGGCGCCGGCATCGTAACCGTGGGGCGGGCACCGACCCGCTGTCCTGCTGCGGTGTGCAGGGCAGGGACAAGCCCCAGGGAGGCGGAGGGGGAGAGGTCGCTGCGCGCCAACAGCCGGGCATCCCTGCCAAAAACACCCACCACCCTACATGCGCTGCCCTGGAGCAGCCACTGACGCTCCCCAGGGACCAGGACGGGTGCGGGGTGGGGGGGATGCTGAGCCCACGACCCTCTGTGATGTCCCCAAGCCCTGGCACAGGGTCCGTCCCCACCAAGGGCGAGCCCCATCCCCGACACAGCTCCCCCCTGCCCATGCCCTGTGACACTTACAGCCCCATCCTCCTTCCCGGGTCTTTTCACAGCTAGGGATTTGTCCTCGTCCTTGACCTGAGGGCCAGACAAACAAAAGGAGCGTGTTTCAGCCCGCTGTGGGGCCTCGCTGACGGAAAAGCCACAGGGACTGGGAAACGCCACCGGGAGACCATTTCTCCATGCCAGGGGGGGCAGGAGGCTGCTGCATCAAACAGCCCAAACTTGCAGCCCGTTGCAGCCCCAAGGACAAGGACGTGTGTCCTTCCAGGCTTCCCAGGGGCCGAAAAAGTGGGGGGAAGCGCAGAGATGCACCCTGGTTATGGCAAACCCCAAAGGTGGGAAAGGCAAGCGCCCTGCCCGCCCGGCCCGGGCCCCCTCCTCGCACGCAGCCAGTGAGTGAGCTGGTACCCAGAGCCCCGTCGCCGCTCCCCACGGGGGCTCTGCCCTTCTGCATGTCACTCCGCCGGGCGTCACAGCGCGTTTTAAGTGTCACCAGCTAATCTCTGCGGCAGCCGCACCGTGGGACGTGCCAGCTCCCTGGTGAGCAGGGTGACCAGGGGTCTCTGGGGGCGGGGGCGGGGGGGTGGGGTGGTGGCAGCCAAACCCTCCCCTGCTCTGAGCTGTGCCTCTTGAGATCCAGGGCTCGGCCGCGGCACCGTGGCAGCAGCACATGGTGTATCCCGCGGGCAACGGTCCCCTGCTCGCCATCACGCAGCTCCTGCAAGCGCGCGGGGCTGGCCGGCAGCACCAAGGTGGCTCGCGCCGCGTTAGGGGCTTCACCAGCCACTCGCAAAGCGGTTATTAGTGATAGCGTTAGTAATCGCATGCGTAGCCGCATCGGTGACCGCAGCCGCGCTGCGGTGGGGCGCAGGGAAGCTCCCCGTTTGCTCGGCGCAGCCCTCGGCATGGCAGCGCAGCGAGAGGCTGGGACCACCGCTCCAAACACGGTGCTGGCACTGGGCAAACTGGGGGAGCTGGTCGGCAGCGTGCGGCAGCATGACCCGAATGTGGGGTGCGGGCAAACGTGCGAGAGACTTCCCTTCTGCTCCCAGAACGCAAACCGGGATGAAAACGCCATGGCGATGTCTCATGGAGCCGCAGCCCTGGCTGGGGAGAGAGGGAGAGGTGAGACGGGCTGGGGCCGGCACGGGGGACGCTGAACCATGGCACAGCGTACGAGCACGTGCCCTTCCCTGCCGGCCCTGGGAGCCCAGGACCCTCAGGAATGGGGGGCTGAGCCCACCTGAGCTCAGCGTACAAACAGGCAGTGCCCATAGGAAGGGCTCCGGGGACAGGCAGGTGGCCAGGCTGAGACCCGGTAAAACTCATTGTGCAAAAAAACCCCCTTTAGTCAGGCTGCAGGACCGTGCCCCAGTTTCCCCCCCCGGGCGGGCCAGCCCGCTGCGGTAAGCAAATGCCAGGGTGAGGGAAGGGATATTTTCTGCCCCGGGCGTCCTGCTCGCCCTGACAGCCGGGGTTTATTCTGAGCCTGACCCTGTGCCAGCGGCCGGGCAGCCCCGGTGGGGACCCGCCGCCCCGGCTAGCGCCGCGCTCTGAAAGCCAGGGGGGTCGCGCCCGGGGCTGTCGGGGAGAACTCCCTCTCCCAGGGCCAGGGACGGTGTGGCGGAGTACCCGGCTACGAAACCAACCCGCCTGCCTGGGGGTACGTCACCCCGGCCCCGAGGGGTCCCCTCTACCCCCATCACCGCAGCGTGAAATGCCAGCACCCAGAGCACAGGCTGGGCACTGGGGTCCCGAGACAAACCTGTCCGTGGGTCAGAGCCCCCAGACCCTCTGCCCACAGTGCTCCCACCTCCATGCAGCCTGGCACCACCGCAAAGGTCCCTGGAGAGCACAGGCACCGGGGCCCCCGGGGGGGGGCTGCATGAAATGGTGCCCCAGGGGCGAGTGCAGCCTCGCGGCCCCCAACCCCGGTGCCGGGACTGGCTCCCACGTGCCCCCCTCATGCTGGTCACGCTGGGGTTCCCCACCTTACCACAGGGTCGTGGCGAGCCGGGAGCGGGGTTTCCGCCGGGGCGAGCGCGGCGCAGCGCGGTGGGAGAGGCACTAACGGGGCGGCAGCCGGCGGCGCGGGGACAGCTGGGCTGATAGGGCCACCCTAAAAATAGCCGAGGAATGCGAGGGCCCCGTCGGCGCGCGCAGCAGCCGGAGGGAGCGCCGGGGGGGACACGCGGGCAGCGAGGCCTGGCCTCGCCGCCACCGCCACCGCCGCCGCCGCCGCGCCGGAGGAAGTGATGTGGGCTCGCAGCAGCCCAGCTCCGCAGGGGGAACGGCCTGGCCTCCGTCCCACTGCCCGCCCCGGGGCGAGCGGGGAAAGACGCCCCAAGGCCGAGCGCAGCTGCAGGGCTGGGGGGAACCAGCGAGGGTCCTGCGCCGCGAGGGACGGGTCTGCACGCTCTTGCACCCAGGGGTCCCACAGCAGGGTGCCCGGTGTCGGAGCGGGGTGCCCAGCGTCACAGCGGGGTGTCCGGCATCGTGCCGGGCGGTGCAGCCCTGACACCGCTTGCTCCTCCCTTTGCTTTCCCATGAACACAACAGCCCCCCCAAAATGCTCCCGGGACCACACAGCCTCCCACCCCGCGGCACGGGCCGGCACCACGGCCGTGGGCCGGCCCAGCAGCCCCCCAGCACGGCGTGCCAACCCACAGTAAAGCCGCTTTTGTGGCAAAGCTGCCTCCGGAGGTCCAAGGTCTCCCTGGAAACAGTGGGAGCGGGATGGCGGGCGAGGGGCCGGGGGCCTCCCCGCGCGGGGCCTGCCGGGAGGAGGCCGGCGGCAGGGAGCCAGGCACGCCGGCGGCGTGGAGGAGCGGCGGTGACCGCCCGGGCTCGGGCATGGCGGGGACTCCAGCCGGCGCCTGAGCAGGTCCCTGCCCAACCCCAGGGACACAGACGTGCTCCGAGCCAAAAACCGCTCCCGCAGGGAGCCGGGGGTCCTGGCCTGACCAGGAGGGCTGTGCCGATGGCGGGCTGGAAATCCCCCGTGCCGGAGGCAGCCAGCACCGTTCCGTCCGGCCCTCGTTAACTCCAGGTTTTGCAGCACTGCCCTGGGGCTGGCACCGCACGGCAGCCCTGGCCCGTCTCCGCACCGGGCACACGCCGGGGAGAGGCCACGGCAAACACCCTTGGCAAGGCTGGCACAGCGTGGCGGAGGGTGCCCACCATGTCCCCAGGTACTGCCGGCAGCAGCCACTGGGTTATTAGCAAAAAGTTGCAGTCACATCCCCTGACAGCAGGAACACGAGGCTTTGGCGAGGGCGCTGGCCCAGCCCTGGCACACAGAGCCACCGCAGCCCCCTCCATGGCGGGCCAAACCCGTAGAGACCCGGGTGATGCAACACGGTCCTGCCTTCCCGGGGGGTCCTGAGCATCCCCGCGGCAGGGGACGGAGCCACTCGCCAGGGAGAAGCCCGGCTCCCGCAGGCCATCTCCACCGGGACCCCCAGCCTGGCCGCGCAGCCTCGGCAGTGTTTCTGCCCAGCCAGCAGATTCCCCTCGTTCCTTCACCAGGAACTTCGGCAGAGATGCACCGACCCCACAGACGAGCCTGCCGGACACAAGCCCCCTCCCCAGGGCCCCTTGGGGACCCCCACGCTGGGGATGCCCTGGCAGCACCATCCCTGCGGTGAGGGCAGAAGAAGAGCCAACCCAAGAGCTTTCCCTGGAGGAACTGTGGACAAAGGGAGAAATCACCTCCGGCACAACGCGAGTCCCCCAGCCCCCACATCCCATGTCCCCGCACCTCCCCACGGAGTCCCCTGGGTGGGACATGGGGCACGGCAAAGAGCCGGCACCCAGCCATGCTGTGGCACGGTCGCCTTGCACCCTGGGGACAGTGACCTCCGGGGACCAGGGCGCCTGTGGCCAGCGAGTGAGCACGGTACGTGGGGTCTGCCGGCACGGCCGCCGAATGCCTGTGGTCCCACCGAAGCGCTAGAACAGTCGGAGGCGTTTCTGGAATATTTCTGCCCGGCCGGCGCATGCCTGGGCCCTGCCAGAGGAATTTCGCTGGTAAATAAATAAATACAAGCGTGGAGCCGAGCCAGTCCGGCTGCCCTGCGCCGGGAGCAAGGCTGGGACACGGAGGGGGTGGTTTCACCCGGTCCCCGATGTCTGGCCATGCCATACTGCCGGCCAACTCCCCGCAGACCCCACGGCAACCGAGAGCCCCCCCCAGACACGGTGGGTGCTGCCCCTGCCTGGCTGAGGCATGGGTCCGCGGGGGAGAAGGGTGGCTCAGCATGGCCCCCGCCGAGGGGGTGAAACCCCCCGCAGTACGCAGGGAGCCCGGCACCATCCCCGCTCCAGCCAGGGAGGGGCTTCCAGAGCAACAGCCCAAAATATGTCTATAATTTCCTGTTTCAAAAAGGATCATTTTTATTTAAATTAGGACCAGAAACATTCCAGGGAGCTTAGCGGGGCCTGGGGGAGAGCTGGGCCTCCCTGTGCGCCGGCACCTTGCGTGGCCCCGCCGGGTGAGGGACACCCGACCGTACCCTGCACCACAGCCCCGGCTCCCCAGCACCGGCAAAGCCGCGGCGCATGTCCCCGGTGCACTCCTGCACCACGCGGGAGGAGGACATCATCCTGCGCCGCGAGGTGCCCGCGCCGCAGTGGCACCCAAAGATGCCACGGACACAGTCACTGCCACCCCTCTGGCCGGTTTCCTCCAGCTGATGCCGTCTAACCGCACCGGGACCCGGCGCAAGGCCGTACGCTGCAGCCTCTCCCCCGCAGCCCCAAGGGCACCAGCGTCTCCTCTTCCCCCTTCCCAGCCGCAGCACCGCGCTCTTGGCGGGCACAAGCACCTCGCCGGCCCCCGCACGCTGGCATCGAACGCGCACCTGCCCCCACGCCGGCGCACCGCAGCGAGGGCAGCAGCCGTGCCCCCCAGCCCTGCAGGGTTATCCAGCCAGGGGTTATCCCGGCGGCACAGCCGGCATTGCCCGGTGACGCCTGCCGGGCTCCGGGGAGGAGCTGCCGGGAAGCCAGTGCCCCGCTCGGCACAGACTCCACCCTGCAGCACCGGTGCCTGCTCGGGGGGCACATGGAGCCCCGTGGCCACCGCCCCATGGTCTCACTGTGGCCACTCTCGCTCCATCCCAGCCACGACCCCACGGGGATGGGGCCCCGCCATGCTCAGCATGGCTCTCCCCATTGCAGGCAACCTGCTCTGTGGGCACGGGCACCCTCCTCTCCCTAAGGAAGGCTTAAAAATACACTAAATAAGCCCAGTTATAAACCAAACCAACGCCACGCTGCTGCACGCCCCTGCCGCCATGGAGGGGGTCCAGCCCTGCAGGCTGTCGGCATTTGGGGGGGCCTCGGCCGGGACGCCAGCCGGCCAGGACGCTGTTTAGCCCGCGGCAGGGTCAGCAGAGCTGGGCGGCTCGCACAAGAGATGTGGGTCACCCAGCCATTAAGTTTCTATTTATACAGCACCAGCCGCAGGCGCAGGGCTGCGCACGCTGTCGGCAGCTCCCGTACCCCAGCACGCGGCACTGCCCGCCCCAGTCCCCAGGGAGGGATCCCAGCTCCGGGAGGCCGATGCGGGCAGCGGGGTAGGCAGCAGGGCAGGCAACGTCCCTCCTGCAAAGCAGGGTTAGGGATTTCCTGGCAGCAAGGAGCAAAGCTCCTTTCCCTGCCGAACGGCGCTCCCTCAGCGAAGGGATGGGGACAGACTTCCCCCGGGCAACGCAGAGCTGGGCTCTCCCAGAGCCCCTCTGGCAGGAGGAAGACCAAACCCAATAGCACACTGAGCTTTTTGGGGGGCAAAACCTACCAGTGCCAGTTTGCAAGCCTGATGCAAACCTACCCTTGCAGCCACTCCGCTGCCCCAGGGCATGGGCAGGCATCGCCCCTGCATCCCAGCCACAGCGTCCCGCTCCTCCCCGTGCATCGCTCCCAGCCAGAGCAGCCCCGGCGCCTGCCGGTTCCCACGGCCCCTGCCAACGCAAACACCCGCTGCGAGGACGCTGGTGGCCGGCAGAAACCCAGGGCACTGGCCACACGGCAGGGACGGTGTTACTCACATCCCAGGTAGCGCGGCGCATCCCCTGGCCGCCCCGCAGCCAGCAGCGGCTCAGCTCGCTCAGCTCCAGGATGGGCTGCACCTTCAGCTGCACTGTCTCCCCTGACTGCCGGATCATCTCCACGATCTCATCCCGGGATTTGTTCTCCACGTTTCGTCCATTGATCTCCACCAGCCGGTCACCCGGCACCAAGCCTAACGCCAAGTCTTTGGTGCCGGCTCCAGGTTCGGCAAAGTGCACAACACGCCGGTACACCTGCCCGTCGGGCGCCCGGTCCAGCATGGTGGTGCGGCGTAGGGAGAAGCCAAAATCGCCAGTGTTGCGCCTCTGCAGCTCCAGCTGCCGCAGGGTGGGGGGTTGTGGGGGCACCAAGGCGGGCAGCCGCAGCTCGGCAGGAAACCTCTTGCTGACAAGCTCCGGCACCCGGGCACGCAGGGAGGCGGTGGGAGGGGTGCAAGGGTGTCCCAGGGGGACCCCTTGCTTGGCGAGCTGGGTCTCCAGCGCGCGCACCTCCACCTGCGGGGAGGGGGCCGCCGAGTGTTCGGAGGGGGTGGACGTCTCCGAGGTGCTCTCGTCCCGGCTCTTCTGGGAGAAGGAGAAGCGTTTGACGATCATCTGGGAGTTCTGCTTGGCTAACGAGCCGAACTTGGCCGCCCGCTGCAGCACCGAGCCCTTGAAGTTGGCATCATCCACCTTGAGATCGTCGCTGGAGCTGGCCGTGCTCAGGTGGCCCGAGTCCAAGATAACGCTGCCCCGGTTGCTGTCGGAGTCAATGTCCGTGAGATGCAGGTCAGAGCCGCTGGCCACCTTGATGGGGATGGGGTTGGAGATCTCCAGGCGGGTCTTGGAGTCCCGTTTGGAGGCACGGTTGAGGTTGAAGAAGCCCCGGCGCATGCTCATCTCCTCCAGGCTCTTGAGCTCAGCCGCAGACATCCGCTCCTTCTTCTCCTTCTTTTCCTTCTTCTCCTTTCGGGCCCCATCCTTCTCTTTGTCCTTCTTCATCAGGTTGAACATGGTGGAGGGGGGGCTCGGGGCACGCTCACCCCCGCGGCAGGGCGCTGGGTCGCGTCACCGGTCACGGCACGGCCGCCTGCCTGCAGAAGGACAGACAGGCATGGGTGCCATCAGACAGCGGCATGGCCAATACCCACCCCATCGCCTGTCGCTCCCCCCCACTGGTCACCCCAGCTGCCACCCCCAGCCCCGGACCACGTCCCAGCATCCCCACCCTCCCCGGGGACAGCAGCACCATGGGGCCCTGAAACTGCCCCAGTCATCGTGTCCTTGCCCTGGCTGGGCACCAAGCCCCAGGGGTGCAACAAGGGTGGCCCTGCACCCCCAGGGGTGCCCCGAAAGAAGCCCAGAAACCTGGCACCCCCATGTGTCCCCACGCCAGCGCCGGGGCTGACCGCAGGTAAGACCCCCAGCGTCTTTCACAGCTCAGGAGCCGTTTCAGAGCAGCACAGGCAGGAAGGGGAGGAAGGCGTCCTGGTTGCGCTTGCAGGGGTTACTGCCGGCACGGATGCTCCCCGGGCAAAACCGCCTATCCCTGCCGGCTGCGGCACCACGGGCGTTTCGCCCGCCAGTTCAAAAGCCCCTTGTCGAAGAAACAGAGGCCTCTCTGCCGCTCGTCCTGGCCCTGGCCACCGCAAAGCCGCAGGGGAGAGCCACGGGCAGTTTCCCCAGCGAGGAGGGAGCCGGAAACACAGCCCTAAGTGAAGGCTGCTCTAATAAACAGGAACCTGTAAAATCACATCCCTCCCGAACACTGATAAGTGTCTAATTTTAGCCGGGGCGACGTAGAAACTCATGACGCTGCCGGCAACCTCCAGGAACAGTCGCTCTTTCATTCGGGCATCCTGCACAGCGGCGGGGGGGAGCACCCAGCCAGTGGCAAAACCATGGCCCAGCAGAAACCCCGGCCCCCCCCCGCCCCGAAAATCCCACATGCACCCAGAGCCTGGGGGCACCCACAGCCTCACCCTGCATGGGGCTGCTATGGGACCCGTCTGCCCCTGGGGCAACTGGTGCCCACCAGCCCCCCTCAACTTGCATCGAGCACTTGGGCTGTGGATAAACAACTCCAAACTGGAGCAGCCGGCTGGCAGCGCCGCGCGGGACGGGCTGACAGCTATATATAACGGGGCAGGAAGCCGCGCAGGAACTTAACCTCTGCACAAAGGACAACAGGAAAACTCCCCGCATTTGAAGCATCTGCTTTAGAGCTCTCAGATGGGTGCGGGGACAAGGTTTGGGCAACCCGTGGGGCCAGACGGTGCTGCCCGTGCTGTTAGTGCGGGCACTGTGGGCACCCTGGGGTGCATGGATGCCATGCTGTGCCACGCCATGCCATGCCAAGCTGCACCTTGGCTCCAGTGCAGCATCAGTGCTGCATGACCACAGCTGCCTGGGCCACCCCTCTGCAAGGGCGCGTGGTCCCCGTTGCCCCTGAACGCACCCAGTGGGACGTGGAGAAACCAGCCTCCCCTTGGCAAAGCCACAGGGGTTTAGGGGACGGCAGGGGACTGCCCGAACCCCGCCGCTCCTCGGGGCCAGGGCAGGAGCACGTGTGCCCAGGAGAGGTCCGGCCACAGGGCAGGCAAGGGCAGAGCTCCGGGAGCCACGGCACGGCGCCGGCCCCGGGGCGCGTGATACAGCCGAGGCGGTGAAGGGAAGCAGTCGGAAGGACAAGGTCGGGCACGCAGTGTGGCCGGGCCGGTGCATTCGCCAGCTCCGAGCCTCCTGCCCACGGCCCGAGGGGCTGCCATGGCTCTGCCCACACCACTCAGCCCCGGGGCTCTGCCTGTTCCGCCCTCCCCTGCAGCACCCGGGGCTTTGCCTGGACCCACAGCCAGGAGCTGGGCTGGGCAGGACCCCAAAACCCCTTGAAAACAAGCCAGCTCCTTTCTCCTCTCCCAGAAACGCCAGCTGCGGAGTGACGGCTGACCTGGGCCTGGGGACGGCACAGCTCCTTCCCGTGACCCGCAGCAGGCACTGCCGGCAAAGGGCCCCATGGCCACGCTGTCACGGGGGCTGCTCTCCGCCAGCTCCTCCGCGGTGGTGACGGGGCCTCGGCGCAGACAATGGCAGGGGGGGAACCACCTGCACCCATCCCTGTCCCCTCCCCGTCGTGACATGTGCCACCGGTACCCCAGCTGCCCGGGCATCCCCGAAGCGGCGTGGCCGGGGGGGATGCTGAAAGGGCTGCACCCCCAGGAGCACCCTGCACTCACCCCATGGCAGGGAGGGGGCTGCCAGGACCCCTTCCCGGCTCCGCGGCGGGGGGGCCCTCGGGAGCAGAGCTGCTCGCCGGGCAGGTGCAGGCTAGAGCCAAGGCGCCGGGACGCAGGCGGCCGGCGCGCTCTTTGTCCTTGGTGGTTTCTCTCCCCTGCACGCACGCTCCCTCCCAGCCTTTGTACGCTCAACAAAAAGGGGGAACAAGCGTTACCATCTGCATCGCTAATCAGGCAACGCCGGCAGCCGGCAGCCTGGCCACGTGTGCCCCACACAAGGCCACCACTGGCAGGAGCAGGGCAGGGGGGACGGGAGCTTCACGGGCTGGGGCGAAGACCCCAGCACCTCCCATGCACCGGCGTCCCCGGCCCACGTGGGATGCCATTGCGGTTTACTCCTTTTTCACCGAGGAGGTTCCCGCCATCGGCACGCACACACCGGGGATGCTGGATGGGTGCAGCCCCGCGCTGCGAGCAAGAAGCAGCTGCTGAGCGTCTCTCCGCTCCTGAATCAGACCCAACGTGCCTTCCCTGACTCAGCCTGGGCTCGCTCCGGGATTACCCATCGCCAGGCGTGTTCGGGGCAGCGGCGTGCATGAGCCATGACGGGGAGGGAGAGGCGCCCGTGGGCGCCGGCTGTGCCTGGGGATCACACGCAAGGACGCTGCTGTGACACCTGAGCTGGCAGGGACAGTGGATGTCACCCTGGAAGGGCCAGGTGGCAGAAAGGGAGACCCAGCTCAAGGCCCCCAAATCCAAAACCCCTCCCTGAGCCCCCCAAGTAGGAATGAGGGGGATGCAACTTCGTCCTTGTCCCCCCCCCGATCACGGCCACCAGCCCCCGCGTCCCCGCCAGGACGCCGGGGGAGTTTCAGGCAGGGAGGAAGGCGTTCACTGAAACTCTGGGCCACTCCTTCCCTCCCCGAGACGCAATCTCGTCCGACACGCTCCCTGCGCCGGGACCTGCAGTGCAAGTTTCCCGGTTGCCTGCCCTCCCCGCTCCGCTCACCGCGCCGCGATGCCGGCGGTAGGGCCACGCTCGCCCACCGCTTCGGCAGAGGAGCTGGTGGCTGTCACCTCCTTGGGCACATCATGTTGGGGCACCCCACAGGTTTTCCCAGCCAAGCAGGGACGATGCTGTGCCAGGGAGCAGGTGCTGCCAGCAGCGATGCCGGCGGCCGGCCCAGCTCCCCACACGGCAAAGGGGGCTGACCTGCGCGATGGCTCCTCGCCTCCTTGCCAGACACAGGTTTTCCACAGAACAGGGAAATTTAGGGGATTTCCATATCCCTCTGCACTGCCTGCCCTTACGGACAGCGCTGGGATGCATCAGGAGGAAAACAATCCCGGATTTACCCGAGTCACAGCCAGGATGTGCCGTCAGGCTGTCTCCCAAGCGGGATTTGGGGTCCTCCTGCCACAGGAACCCCACGCGTATCAGCAAAAGGGACCCAGCCTGGCCTTGAAACGTCACCCCAGGCCAGCGGCGGAGGCCAGGAGGGTGCACAGGGTGTGGGCGTGGGGCGCAGGCACCCGCCTCGCCCCAAAGCCGGGCAACAAAACAGCCCAAGAGTCCTTAAAAAACAGAGGTGGCGGGGCGGTGACTGCTGCCAGGCTCTGCTGGGTGGAAGCGAAAGCGGGAAACGACTTAGTGACCAGCTGGGGGGAGGACAGGTAGGTCACAGCCCCGTTGCCACTGGGCACATGCCTCCCCCCCTACCCGTTTCTGGCCCCAAATTTTCAGCCTGACGCCCCGCATGGCCCAGCCTACAGCAAAGGTGAAGGGCTGAACGGCAGCTTGTCAGTGAGCAAAGTTCACGGCTGGCGCAGCCGCTGTGGGAGTGCTCGGCTCCCCATGGGGGACGGGGCTGTGGGTGCTGCCGGGTGGGGGTCCCCGGTGCCAGGGTGCCAGGGCCAGCCCGGGGTGCGGGAACACCGGCCGCCGCACACCCTTGCACACCCGCCGTGGGCCCACACTTTTCTGTAATTGCCCTAAGTTTAGCTCCGACGCCCGTTGACCAGAGGATTTGCATCTCACAGGCCGGCTGGAAACCACACTATTTCTGGACGCGCGTCCCAGCCCTCACCCGCCGCTCTATATATTCCTCCCCGGGCAAATTAACGTGCAGGCAGGCGCCGTGGCGGCCGCAGGCCCCACGGGCTCCCGCCGCCCCCGGCACAGCGGCTTGCTGCAAGGCCACTCACCCTCCTTGTGTCACCCCAAAAAGGGACCCAGGTGCCAGTGCCGCCGGTGACGCGGTTAACGGCGAGCCGGGCTAACGGCTCCGGACTCCGTTCCCCAGAGGTGCGGGAAAGACCCAGGCCAGCGCTTTCTCCCTGGAAGCGGGGTGGCCCCGAGGAGCCCTGCTGTGGGTGCTGGGGCACCCAACATGGGGCACCCTGCAGGGACAGGCTGGCTGTCCCCTCGCGGAGGGTGCGCGCCCACCCTGGGGACACAGCTGCCCCCACAGCCGCCCCCCGAGGGGTGCACACCCCTCCAGCACCCCACAGCGTGCGTGGTAAACACAGACACAGGTGCTGCAACGCAACGCGGCGGGGGGTAGGGGGTGTCACGCACAAACACACCCCGCAGCGCAATGGGGGGGGGGGGCGGGCAGGCACAAGGTGACACAATGCGGGCCGCCCCCCCCACACACACACGCACACACACACGCACACACACGCGCTGCAAGACACCGGGGGATGCACACGCACAGGCGTTGCAAGACAACAGCGGGCCACGCGCATACACACGCCCCGCAACGGCACCGGGGGTGGGGGGTGGGAGGGGGTGGGCACGCGCGCACACGCCGCTTGTGCAACGCCGCGGGGGCACGGGCACGCGCACGGGCACACGCACACAGGCACA
>JAVKLA010000084.1:5657446-5669065 GCA_034782735.1 Sagittarius serpentarius | reverse complement strand
CGCAGCGCCCAGGCTCCGGTGCAGCGCACAGCAGCAGCCGGCGAGGGCAAAAGCCCCGCAAGCCCTGGCTTCCCCCTGCCACGGCGGACCCCTGCCCGCAGGAGGGGTCCCCCAAGACCCCGCTGGGCCCCCTCGGGCTGGGCTGGGCGGGTGCCATCCCTGCAGCATGGCCCCGCCAGGGTCCCCTGGGCCGGGCGCCAGGCCGTGCCGCGGGCAGCGCTGACGGGGCGCTTTGTTTTGTGCCGGCCGCCCGGCGGGGAGACAAAAGGGGCAGTCAGACGCGGGCGGTGCATTGTGCCGGCAGCCATGCGCTGAGGCAGCAGCCCGCGCCGCCGCGCTCGCCTCGTGACCCCCAACGGCCCGGGCCCGCGCCCGCCATGGCACCCTGGGGCCTGCAGCGCCCGTCCTGCCAGGGCCCTGAGGGAGCCATGCTGCGGGGAAGGGGGAGCGGGACCTGGTTGCCGCGGTTACGGCGAGGCCTGAGGCCTAGGGGTGCCTCGTTGCCGTGGTTACCGCAGGCCTGAGGCCGCCCAGGCCCATGGTGGCTCCCCCCCGCCCCGAGGAAGAGGGCCAGGGTGATGGCAGCAGTGGGGTGTGGAGCCGGGGAGGCGAGCGCCGGCACTCGGTGCGGCCGTGGGGCCATGGCTGCCGGGCCGGTGAATGGGAGGCCCCACACCAGCTCCCACCGAGCGGGGAGGCGCAGCCTCGCGGGCCCCCTCGCCCACCATGAGGCCGCGGTGGGAGGAGGGTGGCCACACCGACATGAAGACAGGGACCCGGCATGGCCGGCGGAGCAGGGCAATGGCGGTGCCTGGTAGGCACCCAGCTGAGCCCACCACCCGCGGGGTCTCACCGGGAGGGTGCCGTGCCATCCCCACTGTGCCAACCGGCGCCAGGGCCGGGCCAGCCCCCGCGCTTGCCCCGTGACGGCGCGGTGCATTGCCCCTGGAAAATGCCAGAGCGGTCAAAACGTTGAGTCATTTGTGCCCAAGATTATCTGTGCAAACAGCCGCCCCGATTATTTTTTTTTTTTATTATCAAATTTTTTTTTTTTCTTTTTCCCTAAGAATGTGGCTCAGACCATGGGGATGAGCAGCTGAAATCTCCGGGGATCAGCGGGACAATGCCAGAGCAAGCATTGTGCTGACGGCTCTGCAAACACTGGCACCGGCTCCCGGCCAGCAGCACCCTATAAAAGCCGAGCCGCTGAAGTAGGCAAACATTACATGGGCGAAGCAGCAGTAACCGCCTGAGCTAGGTGAGTCCTGGGACCGATTCGCACCTCTCCCACCTCGCCCCCTGCTCACCCCTGCCGCTGCCGCCGGCCGGGCGGGCAGACACCTTTCCTCCTGCCTGGTGGCAAAAGACACCTAGAGGGACCGTCGCCATTTCCCGTGGCATAAGATAGGCTCACATGTCCCCGCTGGCAGCCAGGGTGGCTGACGGCCCCTCTACTGCGGGGCATCCCACTCCTGGCACCCACCTGGCCCTGGTCCCCGGCCCGGCACACCGGTTGGCATCTCCCACCATTAGCCGGGGCCATCCATGGGAGCCCACCGCGCCTCCCAAGGGAGGCATAGCCAGGGTGCCAGGGCAGGGAGAGGGGCGCAGACGGGTCTGCTGGACACCGTCAGGTACCGGGCAGTCTGTGCCCACCACCGCAGCTCCTCACTCCAGCTCAGGGGTGTTTTTCCTAGCAATGGCGGGGCCTCGGGGAAGGAGAAGGGGGAGCCGGGCACTGTGCCCCGGCACATGCACAGGCTCCGTGCCATGGCTGGGGGGAGAAAAGGGGCACCACGCGGTGAGAAGGGAGTCCCCCTGGCATGCCCCCCACCCCATCCTGCGGCTAGCAAGAGGGTCTCGCTGCGACTGGCGTGGCTTGTCCCCAGCAGCAGGGCAGCTGCCTTCGAACAGGCGCCGTGGGCAGCGGGCACAGAGCCGTCCTCTGGCCCCACGAGCCGGCAGCAGGGATGCGCAGGGGCACGCTGCAGTACAAATGGCTTTTCCTTCCTTCTCCAGACACCGTTCCAGCAGCAAAGATGGCTCAGACAAACCCTCTGCCTGTCCCCATGGGCCCGTGGAAGGTACGTCTTCGCACCCGCTGTATCTTGCCTTTCCTGGTATGCAGGTGGGACACAGGGAGAGGGGCAAAGCCAGCCCTCCTGGGCCAGGGAAGCTGCACAGCGGGCAGCGAGGCAGGCAGGAGCACAGGGAGCAAGGTACCCCTGTTCTCTGCCCACAGGAGCTTGCCTCTCGCCTGCTCAGGCACCTCCTGGGTGTTTTTCATAAGCCTCTTTGCAGCACCGTGGGCCAGCCGTGCCCTGCTCTAACCAGCTGTCCTGTGCCAGGCAGTTACAGCAGTCCCCGAAAGCCGCACGCTGTTCTTTTCCCTCCCCTGTCAGTGCAGGCAGGCAGGCAGGGTGGGCAGGGGCCAGCCAGGCACTAGGGCTGCAAAGGGGGTGGCGGGAAAGGTGGGGAGCAGCCCTAGGGGTCTGGCAATAGCTCCAAGAGGAGGGAGCCGAGAGGGAGAGCAGAAGGATGTGCACAAGCGGGGTGCACCCCGCCGAAGCCTGGAGCTGTCATGGGAGAGGAGAGCATCAGCCACAGCCCACCGGGGAGTTCCCCCTCGCCCTTTCCCCCGTTAATCCTCTTTGCCCTAGAGCGTTCGGAGCAGAGGCCGGGAGAACCGCCAGCCACAGCCCTGCCACCAGCCTGTCCCAGAACGGCTCCGCTCCTCTCTCCAGACGGCACCGCTGCCCCGGGAACTGATCTCCGCAGGGGTGAGCAGGAGAGCGGAGCGGGGGCCAGCATGCAGCTCCCCCGACACCAAGGCAGGGCGCCGCGGGGCCAGCAGTGCAGGGATGTGCGGAGGCGTGTGGGGCTGCACCCCAGCCCAGAGGGGCACCCGGTGCATCCTCCACCGGCTCTTCCCCGGACGGAGCGTGACCCTCCGTCTCTCTCGAAGAGGCGCTGAATTGCCTGGGGCCGCTGCCGGGCAGTACCCAACTTGGCAGCTCACTCTCCGTTCCAGATCACTGTGTACGACCAAGAAAACTTCCAGGGCAAGAGGATGGAGTTCACTTCGGCCTGTCCAAACATCATGGAGTGCGGCTTCGACAACATCCGCTCCCTGAAGGTGGAGTGCGGCGCGTGAGTACCTGGCTGCCAGCGGTGGGGACGCGTTCCCAGGCGGGCTGGCGGGACGAGGGCTGCCTGTGCGTGGAGCGGGGCTGGCTGTCCTCGCTCTGCCCAGCTGGGGGAAGCCAGGCACGAGGGAACCCACCCTGCCCTGGGCAGCACTGACACAGGCAGAGGGCCAGAGGACGGCAGCAGCACCTTTGGCATCAACCCAAACTGCCTCCCGCAGTCTGGGAGCAGCCAGGTTGGGAGCTCCCCGGTGCCCAAGGATGCAGTGAAGATCAGTACTCAGGGAGCGGCTCCTGAGCTCAGCCCAGTCCCCATCCTGCCTGTGCAACCCCACGAAGCACCGTGCCTAAGAACCACTTTTCGTGCCCCAGGGCCCAGCCCTGCTCTGCCCCATGCTCTCCCCACACGGTGCAGCTCCCCAGGGCCAGAGCAGGGCCTTCTCGCAGCCGGCGCCGGGCTGCCCCAGCCGCTGACAGGGGTAGGGAGCAGAGCCGGGCTTCTCCCTGCGCACGGGAATCTTCCCTGGCACAGGCAAGACATCTCCCGAGCTGCCCCGAGACGCCGTGTGTAAGGAGGGGTCCCCACGGCAAGCACCCCGCTGGGGCCGGGGAAGCAGACAGGATAGATTTGCACTGCTATATTTAGGATTTGTAATGCTAATGGGATTACAGCGGCATGCGTGCTCACGCTGTAATCAGCTCACTGCTCCAGTTGACGTGTTCCTAATCAGGCTGTTCACCTTGCACGCGGGGGGAGGCCGCCTGCGAGACACGGGATCGGGGCTCAGCTTTGGTCAGTGGCAAGAGGCCCTCGACCCCCCCCAGCTCAGCGTGCCCCTCGGCACCCCACGTACCACAAAAGCAGGGGGTCTGTGGGCTGCACAGCCTGTGCCACCTTCCTTCCAGTCCCCAGCCCAGCCTCTGCCTCCCTGCTTGGCCGCGGCTGTCCTGTCCCCAGTCTCTGTAAGGGGACATGCCCAGGAGAGGTCCCCACCCTGGGGACAGGCAGGCTTTTGTGTGGGCGGCACCAGGGCTTGCAAAATGTGTCCTGCAGGGTGGAGGCATCCCTCTCACCTCTCCTTGCTCGTTTTCAGCAAAGAGGGGGACCCACAAAGGGGAAAGGCAACGGCTGCTTGCCCGCACCACAGCCAGATGGGTTCTGCCTGGTTTGGGCATTAGGAATTGAGGTCTTTCCAGCTGTGCCAGGTTGTAATTGGGAAACAAGTAAGAAATGAGGCCTTTGGGAGAGGAGGGCAGCCGGGGGTGTCCTGTGGCATCCTGACGCGATGCCGATCTGTGTAAATAACGACGGAGCAGTTAGGGGAAAGCGAGCCACCCTCGCGGGCTGGGCCCCTTGAGCGAGGGACCCCATCACCCACCTCAGCCGGGGGATGCTGGTGCTGCCATGCAGCAGCCTCCCAGGCACCAGGCACGGTTACACATCCAGCCCCGCTTCCTTCCCTCCCGGACTTGTGGGCAGAGGCCAGACCCCAACCTCCTCCTCGCACCGACATCTGCGCCCCGGTGCCAGCCCCGAGCAGGAGGCCCGGAGCTGCCACAGGAAGCCCTGGCAGCCCTTGCTCTGTTTTTGCAGCTGGGTCGGTTACGAACACACCGGCTTCTGCGGGCAGCAGTTCATCCTGGAGAGGGGAGAGTACCCACGCTGGGACGCCTGGAGCGGCAGCAACGCCTACCACATCGAGCGCCTGATGTCCTTCCGCCCCGTCTGCTCCGCTGTGAGTGTCCTGGCTCCCACAGAGCTCTCACGTCTGATCCCATTAAAATGTCCCAGGCAATAGCAGAAGGCCAAGGGAGTGAGATTAGGAAGGGCAAAAACAACTATGCCAGGGGCTCTGTGGGTGGCAGCGGGTCCTTGCGGGGGGCTCATCTCTTCCCCCCCATGCCCAGTAGGATTTGCTCTTTCTGTCCCGTTTTTTAAAAACTTTTAAGGGAACTTCTGGGCCAGCTGTACATGACCAGAGCTGGGGGACAGCCAGCCTTGAGACGGTAGCTGTGGCATGGCTGTCACTGACACCTCCCAGGCCAACCCCCGCCCTGTCCTGGCCCAGCACCACCGTGCTGAGCACCTCCACACATCTGGGTTTTGGGAAAACCAGCCCAGGGTCTGAACACCTCCCTCTCCAGGAAACCCTCCGAGCAATGCCAAAGGGAGGGATAGCCATTGCCCCGCCGTTCCCATCCACGCTGGGGAGGGAGCCCTGCCTCCCCCTCACTCCCTGCTCTTCCCCCCCCCCAGAATCACAAGGAATCCAAGATCACCATCTTTGAGAAAGACAACTTCATCGGCCGCCAGTGGGAGATAGGCGATGACTACCCCTCGCTGCAGGCCATGGGCTGGGCCAACAACGAAGTGGGCTCCATGAAGATCCAGTGCGGCGCGTAAGTGACGGGCAAAGGACAACGAGCAGCGGGGACAAACCGCTGCCATCGCTGTGCTACCACAGCTGCGGGGGGGACACCTCGTAACCCCTCGGCTTACCTCTTGTCCCCCTTACGGCTGCCTGACGACTCCTTTTCTTCCAGCTGGGTTTGCTACCAGTATCCTGGGTACCGTGGCTACCAGTACGTCCTGGAGTCCGACCACCACGGAGGAGACTACAAGCACTGGAGAGAGTGGGGTTCGCACGCCCAGACCTCCCAGATCCAATCCATCAGGCGTGTCCAGCAGTAACTCCTCACTTTCCAGTACATCGTTGCACGGTTTCTAAAGCTCACTGGCCCCCTTTTGGTGCTAATACTCCCCTCCCGAAGTAACCACCCCTTCTTGTACTGCAACTGCTTATGGAACAACACTCCCAAACGGTACCAACTGCCACAATTGCCAATAAATGTGACTGAAAGAAAAAGATAAACCAGCTTGGTGAGTGTTTGCTGTTGAGTGTTTGGGATTGAAGTCACACATCCCCATCCCAGTAGCAGGGACCAGACTCTTCCCTGCCTATTTTTAGCAAGGCTGAAGCCCGGTGGGGTTCACACCAAGGCAAGTTCGTCCCCCAGCTGCTGCCTCGCACACACAAACACAGCAGCCAAACCCCTGCTCGCTGCAGCTCTGAAGCCGTGTGGCTTCCTTTCTTCCCTGCCCTCCCCTGCCGTCGGGGTAAAGGACGCTCCCGGCCCCCTGCCCCACCGAGCCACGCCAGCACCAGGCACCCACGTACACACAGCCACCTGCGCCGCGCTGCTCGTGGGCTTTGGGGCCAGCGCCGCCAGGCCTGAGGGAACAAAGGTCGAGTCGTCAGCCACGCAGCATCTCCGGGGCTAAGGGATGCTCCCTGAGAGCGCAAAAAAGAAAGTCACACTGACACCCACAAACTTTAAAATTTTTATTCAACAATTTACATCACTTATTGTCTGTCTTAACGTATTTGATCTACACAAATTTCTTTTTTTTCCTGATAAAATAATAAAATTTGGATAAATTTTGAAGACCTGTTGGTGCAGAATAAACAAAATTTCAGGTAACTTTTTTTTTTTAAAACATTTAGTGTGAAGTATGACATCATTGGTAAAGATACATCATGCCATTACAGCTCATGGACATTACCTATCCTTACAGTCCGTGACATCACCCATACCAGCGCAAGGGGCTGCGCCAGACACAGCTACAGCAGGTATTACACTAACTCTTCTAGCCACCCTCTCACGACCGGGAAAACGCCTACGTTTCCAGCTGGGCACACAGAGTGCATTAACCTAATCGGAAATACCGGGGAGGGGAGAAGAAAACAAAGACTACCTTTACCGATTCGTGTGGTCGCACGCTACGACATCGACAACAAAGAGGGGCTGCCCCTCTCCGCAGGTCAGAGGTAATTCAGCTCCTGAGCAGGTAGAGCACAACCCCTCGCGGCGATTTTAATACACACCAGGAAACCGAACGAAATGAGAACTTCTCGACGCGGGGGTGGGGGGGGGGGGGAGGGGGCCAGGACAGGAGATGGCTCCGCCGGCTCCGCCTGGAAGGACCTCTCCAGCCCCAGCTCGCAGTCGAAGCGCGCGGTTGTGTTTCGCACCGCCCTTAACACTGAAATATTCAGGGGAGGGGGGAGAGAGGGGCATCCGTCCCCCCAGTAAACAAGTTGAGGACCTTCAGAGGCTCGCAAGCCACTGAAGGTGTGTAAGTACACGTGTGATGGTAGATAGAAAAGCAGCCCTGTTCTGTATGAAAAAAAGCTGTCAAGTTAGTACAAATTTCTGCCGTGGCGAAGGGAACACAAGGAGAAAGCTGTCTGGGTCCTTCTCCCGTCACAAAATCCCGACTCTCCTGCACAAAGGCTCTGGGCTAAGCAACGAGTTTCCAAAGGTGGTACCTGCAACTCAACGCACCCAACTCACAAAAACAAAACCAAAATAAAGCTCTCGCCCCAGAGACCGGCGGGAGCCCACCCTCTGCTCCAGCGGGCCATGGACTACAGCCCCCGTCGTGGGGACAGCGAGGAAGCCTGTCCCTCCCACCTCACAGTGGGAATACGCAAGGGTAGGGCTTCTCTTCGGTTAATTTTGTCATTAGAAGCCTCAAGTTTACCCATGCCACCAGCCTGCAACGCAGCAGACGGATCTCCATCCCCTCCTCAAAGCCGCTTTGCGTGGGGCCCAGCCACGCGCTCCCCGTTCCCATCGCCGCCCGCACACCCGGCGGGACGCCGGCGGGTACCACCGCCACGCTCTCGACCAGAGGAAAAAAGGGCACTCGTTCATCCGACAGTATGAAGAGTATCTGAAACACAAGCCAGCACACCCCGCTCCCTCCAATTCAATTACTAAAGTAGGCTCTTTAAAATAAAAAAATAATATATATATTTATATAGCTATACAGAGAGATACAGAGAAAGCAAAGGAGAGAGAGAGGCTACTAAAATAATCAAGAAGCGCCAGTTTTCTGCTACGGCTGTCAGCAAAGAACTGTCACCTTACATCATACCCTCCGAGATGGTGAAGATAATGCAGGCAATGACAGCACAGGAATGCAAAAGAGGGCAGATAAGTCACTTCTGGTAATGAGACACAAATTAAACTTTCAAAACATGTGCATAGCTTTATTCATCTGCTTCAAACTAACCTTTTCACGGAGCTTCAGCGAAACCCGAGTGTGCAAAATGCATTTCTAAAAAATAATGCAAGCAAGCTTTCACATTTACAGTGGCAGAAGTACAGAAAGACTCGGACAGAAATCACACGTTGGGCGAGTGAGTCGGGAGAGAGATGAAGAAACAAGAATTGCACAGCTTCGTATTCTGAGTCACTGACTGCAAACTTAAGCATTTCTATTTTGTTAACTTTAAGCAAGGCGTGTTTACTTCTCCTTTACAAAAAAACTGAAAAAACCCCACAGTAACAAGAACCACAACCTGGAAGGGAATAAATCCCCTGGGTAACGGGATCCCCGGGGCGGCAGAAAGCCCTAACTCCAGAGCAAAGCCGGTTCCAGACCTTCACTTGTTTTGGCTTTGCAGGCAAAGCATGACAATGCTTATTTTTGTCCGCAGAGGAACAGCAAAGCAGCTTCTCTTTCTCTCCCCGCCGTCGCTCCCCTCCAGAGTCACAGAAAACGGCATGTGTTAGGAAAGGTGCCACCCCACAGGACATCGTCCCCAAACTGTAAGACAGCCACTACGCAGGCTCGAGTCCCAAGTCTCATTTTGAACCGATGGGTCGCCGGGACATTAACGAACCCTCGACTGTAGATGGGGCACGGTCATTGTGCTGCCCGCCGGGAGCCCGGCCGTCCCACGCCACGTCCCAGCAGCTCACACACCACTACAAACTCTCTTCAGAAAGACTAAGCACGCATGCAAGGCACATTTAGTCAGATGCACACACACACGTGTGTAAAAGAGCAAATGCTGGCCCAAAAAAAAAAAAATTGATCCTGAATAAACTAATTAAACAGGCAGAGAGTTCTGGCCTATGGTATTCATGTACTATTTTCCAGGTAGTTGCAATCCCCAAGCATTTTTCCTACACGACTTTAGACCTTTCTTACTCTTCCCTCACTTTACAGAGGTACTTGTATTTTCCTAAAGAATCTTCTATAAATAGTCAAGTAAATTCCCTTTTTTCCCCTCCAGTAAGCTCCTCCTTCACGGTACGCGTCCCCCCCGCAGCGGTCCCGGAGTGACCCATGAAGACAAGACGTTCTGGACCTGTCCGTGCCCCGCGGCAGCACCTCGATACAGCAGGACCTCTCTCTGCTACTCCCTAAGCCCCGGGCTTTCGTGCCTCAGCCGTCAGGTTTTAGCTGGGTAGATGGCTTGGCCTTCCCCCCCCGCCCCCGGAAAACATCCGACTGTGGGCACTGACCGCTCCCCAGCACCCGGGGGCAGCTGGAGAAGGAGCCTGGGACTCGGGAACGCCGGGGGTGCAGGCAGGAAGGAGGCTTTGCAATCTTTAATACTGCTGGTTAACTTCACATTGAGATAAAGCATTAAAAAGATCTTTTTGCAGAGATGAGCAATTTCCTTCCGTAGATAGAGTCAAACAGCAAACAAAAATATTAAAACCGGAGGCGAGACCATAGTTGATTGAGATTTTTCTACCTTACAAGTGACTCAGGCATCTTTCCCGCACCACCAGCCACCGAGGAAGGAGAAGCTGAAAACCTCAGGGATTTGCACTACCCTTCCAATGGCAGCTTGAGAAAAGGAAGGAGAGGAAAAAAAAAAAACCAACTCAAAAATGCACAGTGTTCTCTCAAGTTAAGAGTTCTCCTTTGCTTGCGTTTGCATAGAAATTCCCGTAGGTCAGCACCAAAATCAGGTACACCCCTCTCCTACACCCCGGCTCCCCCAGGTCCTATGCTACCCGCAGAGTTAGTGGCTGTGTTACAGGAGGGTTCAACTATCTGCAGAGCAACTACATGGTCATGTAAAAAAAAGTGCATCACACATTCTTGATTTTCAGGGTTACTTATAGCAGCAGCAGCATTAATCCAAAACAATGAACAGTTGTAGATTCGTTCTTAAATGCAGCAACACTTAATGAAATGTCTTCAAGGAAGGTCATAAGAGGGTCCTTCTCAAAAGGATAAAATGAAAATTAGACTATTCAATAGAGACAAAAAGGAGATAAAACAAAAATTAAAGACACAATCTTATTTACATTAAAAAAACATTCTTGTTAAAATATCTTTACAACACCTAAGCAAAAAAATATGTATTTTAAGAATAAAGCAGAAACTCCTAAAGCAGTATCCATTTTTGGAACCCTTATTTAGCACCTGAGGAAAGACTGTATGGAAAGCAGACAGGTTTTTTTTTTTGTTGTTTTTTTTTGTTGTTTTTTTTTAAGAAAACTGTTAAGTTGTGTTTTTGCTAAACGTTCATATGTTCGCAGCACACAAGTTTCATACCACAGAAAGAAATGAACTATTTATTTTTTTTTCTTCTTTTGAAAGATACTCTACTCATCAATAAGGCTGTAGAAAAGGGATACTGCTATCTTACAAAATGGCTTTAGAGCTCTGGACACGTTATACGAAGCTTTCTGATTAACAGTCAAGATAAACACAGCTCAGCATCCCCCGGTGAAAGCACAGGTATGATTTTTGCTCCTGTCCCGGGACAGAGAACGGCCCGACACCCCCAGCAGCGTGCCTCCAAGGGTCTCATGCCCCCAGCACAGGGGCCACCGCGGAGCTCTCTTGTACGTCCCCAGACGTCCGCTGCTTCGGCGTCGCGCTGCTGAGCGCTGCCACTTTTGAGGATCTCGAGCAGGATACAAGGAAGCCAGCCTTACCCTGTGGTGTAACACGTATTGTGCAAATGTCTAAAGCTCTGCAATCTCTGGAAGGCAGCGCGCCCGGCAGCGCAGACCGAGATCTTCTGCTCCTTCGCACCAGCCCAGGTTCCTGCTTCTCAACTGCTTGCGCTAGGGTTTTTTCGCATGGAAAAAACGCTCTCGCGGTGGCCAAAGCTAGAATTACTCCGGCTTCTTCAGCTACTCCACCATGCTAGCGCTCCTCCAGCCCCAGCCCTCCTCCTGCCTTACGCACTGGTGTGAAAACGTGTAGCAGCTTTAAATTAGGTGTAGCCTTGTTCTCTCCCCTCCTGACCTCGACCACCTCCCTTGTAAACAGCCTCTGTAAGAAAAACAAATCACTACAGACGTACGTACGTACAGAAAAATCTTCTAGGGACGAGACTCCTGAAAGCTTCAGACACCATAGCGATTTACTGAAAATGCCGAATCAAGAGCAAAAACTGAACGCACAGGAAAACTACCAGCAGTTCTGAAACACGTCTGTGAATGCCATCACTCCCAGATGTCCCTGAGGTCACCCACCGGCCACTTCTGGAAAGGATGCTATCATGCTATGGTAACACTCTCTTGAAGGTGAAAAGCACTAATTACACATGCAACTGAGAGGACAACTTCCATCTCGGGGGGGGGGGGGGGGGGGGGGGGGGGGGGGGGGGGGGGGGGGGGGGGGGGGGGGGGGGGGGGGGGGGGGGGG
>JAVKLA010000084.1:5645136-5657346 GCA_034782735.1 Sagittarius serpentarius | reverse complement strand
CCCCCCCCCCCCCCCCCGCCCCCCAGCAGGAAGCAATTTTCCTTTCGATTTAGCCAGCCGGTTCACCCCGTCACCCGCTCCCAGCCGCCAAATAGCCGGTATACTCGCAATCTAATGAGAATTGTTTGGGTTTTGTTTTTTTTTTTCCCCACATTTCAAAGAAGGTCACAGCAGCTACGAAAGGCAAACAGCGGGATTTACAGTTCAGAAAGGGCAATGGTTTGAAGTGAGTTAGCGAGAGAATCCATGCCCTGGAGCTACACACGTGGTGAGAGATTTCTAACAAAGAAAACAGGTTTCGCGGATGACCAAGGTGGGTTTAAACCAAAACCAAACTCCAACCAAACCTGGAAAGCCATTGCGTTGCCAATCCACCAGACAGGTGGAGTGGGAGGGAGCAGAGAGGCTGAAGGTCCCCAAACCACCGTCACCAGAGACGGGAGCACAGAGCAGCTTTGAAATCATCTCTCGGAACGGATGGAACACTCCCTGATCCACCAAAGAGAAAGCAGATCCCGCGCTGGATCTGGCCGGCGGTACGCACGCCAGTCTCCGTTACACGAGACCCCGTACAAGAGAGAGCCGACAGGACCTGCCGGCAGAGGAGGAACGGTGGGGAAAGACCAGAGGAGAAAGGAGACGGCCCCTGCCCGTGCAGGACTCCCCGCTCCAGCAGACAGCCTGGCAGGGAAATGGAAGGAAGGGACTCCTCGGACCCACAACGGGAACAGAGATGGGAGAGAAACCTTAACCTGAATTAGTATCTTCAGAGCTAATAAAAAAAATAGGTCACGATCTCACCCTTAGTGCCACTTTCCGATACTACATGTATATAAGGGTTTTTGTTTTAAAACAGTTTACTCAGTGTAATGAAAACAATGGCACAAATAAATACACGCTCGCTCTCCTTACGCAAGATGCTCTCATACGCACTGCCAGCTCCTTGGCACCCCCCCCCCCCCCGACACCCTTGGGTGCAGACCCAGGAGAGAAGGCTGCTGCACCCCTTCCCGGGCTGTATTTGGTTTATGCTACAGTACTAATACTCTGAGTCAAACAAAAACAAAACAAAACGTGAGACTTATCAGTAACACCTTAGCATTATTTAAATGTGCTAAATTAGTCACAGCTCAATTTCAGTTTTTTTTTTTTTCCTTTTTTTTTTTATAAGTTTACACAAAAAATAATCAGAAAACAGATTAAATCTTAATTTTTAATAAGTGCTCGGTAAAGAATTGTGTGAGGACTTCGGGAGGACTGCAGACAGCGACAGGGCGAGTTACACGACAGCACGAGGAAGTTTCTCCCACGGTCCTGCCTGGCTCTAGGCAATAGTCTATCCCAGAAATACCGCCTGCACCAGCGAGCCAGAGCTACAGGAGCTCAGAGAGAGCATTTCCTGACCGCTTAGCGCTGAGCACACACGGTGGAGCTCACGGAGACAGACACGCAGACAGACACCTGAAGAGAGGATGGTCAGAAATACAGCAGAGAAGCTGCAGAGGGTGTTTCTGGATGGGTCCCGCCAGCAAGGGACCACGCGCAGCGAGGCAAAGCAGCAGGGACGAACATCGGGGAAAAACCCAACCCGACCCACCACTTGATCCACGTTTCTTTCAGCACTTCTTTTGCTATTTAGAAGATAGGCTGGACTAGGCCAAGATGAGCGTCCTCAAATATTCAGCAAGACTCAGATCTCTCTAAAGGCGCAGGGTCAGATTCAGCACGGGTTATTGCTGTTCAGCTTCTGCATCGCACCAGCCCCGACAGCGGATCTGGGGGTGGGGGTACCAGGACAGCGCAGAGCCCAGGTAAGCAAAACAGGGTTTTTTTTTGTTTTTGTTTGTTTTTTTTTTTTTTTTTTTTTTGTGTCGTTTTTTTTTTTTTTTTTTTTTTTTAATGGAACCCAGCCCTTAAGGCGACAAGTGACTACACAAGGCAAATAAATACACAGCAGAGCCTTAAAGCCAGTAAAACAAACTGGAAACTTTGCTATTAGCCTTCAACTTTTTGAAAATAATTAAAAAAAAAAAGAACATTTCTTCCACTTTAATTCTCCCAGTCCCACCGTCCAGTTTGTTCAACACTTTAAAGCTCAGGAACGCCCCAGCTCTTCCACAGCGGAGCTGGAGGCGATTCCAACTTTTGGCAAGCAGTTGGGAGACTCAACAGAATTAAAAATAGGAACGTCAGAGGACTAGATGTCGGACACATCTGTAAACATGTTATACATCTGAAAGTTACACACACCTGTAAAGCTGGTACAGTTTATAGGTGAAACAGAACTATTTGCGACTGGCCAACCACACATTTCTGAACCTGGACTGATACAATACATGATTACTATATAGTATTACGCTACGGTATTATACTATATAGTATTTTATACATAAAATGGAGTAGGCAATCCGTAGTCAAACTTTTAAAACTAAGCGTGGCAGAAAGCTAGCAATCTTACAAAAGGTACAGAATTAAGTTTCATTGTCCCACCATGAACCTAAGCATCTCATTCAGGAACAATCTTATTAAAAGAATAAAAACAATTAAAAAACGCATGCTACATACTCCTAGTTAACAAAAAAAAAAAAAAAAAAAGAAAAAAAAATTGGATAAATCTAAGCACAAGGGGTAGGCAAAGCTTTTGGGCTTATCTGCTTCCTGTAATGCCCCACAGGGTCCAGTCTAATTTTAGGAGACACCAGCTGCTGCTGACCTTGATACCCAGACATACATGAGCCAGTATTTGGCCACAAACACCCACGATGAGCACTGGGTACATGTGGAGCTTGGGTGGGTCAGAAAACCCATTTTTGCTTCATTCATTGCTTGCTCTTGCACTGGACCCTGTGAACTTGCCACCTTTCAAAAAACCCAGAAAAACTACCCAACCCCAAGATGATTTGGACGCGCTACACAAGCTGCAATGGGACAGAGCGGGTTACACAGATGGAGCCTGCAGTCTGCTCAGCCTTCTCTACCACTGCTAGGAAGCTTTCCTTTCCTTGGGATTTATTTTTTTTTCATTTTTAAATTTTTATTTTCATTCCTAAGTCCTCCATTTTTGTAATAAAATATATTTTTATTAAGAGATAATTAGAAGCAGAGCCCGGAAATACACAGACTGCATTAAAATATAAAAGAGCATTTCCAATGGGCAGGTGCGGGAAGCCCAGCCATTGGCGTTCCATGGACAAATTGAAAAGGATTCAAATTCCCATTTTTCTTTTTTTTTTCCTTTTCTTTTTTTTTCTTTTTTTTTTTGAATTTTTTTTTTTTTTTGTTAAGAGAAAAAGAATAATTCAAGAAGGGTGAAAGTTAGCAGAACTCAATTCCTCTTCAGTTTTCCAATGAAAATGGGAAAAAAATCCGGCACCTTTAGTGTTAGGAGACAGAGCAAATACGAAGCACCTACAGTCGAAAGCAGAAGATACTTTTTTGTGGTGTGGGGTTTTTTTTTGGTTTGGGTTTTTTTTTTTTTTGATTTTTTTTTTTTTTTTTTGCTCCCAGTAGTACAATGGCATTAAACTGTGGGAACAATGGGGTTTTTTTTTCCATATTAAATGCCTAAACAGATTGCTTATTTTTGCATGTTGTCTTTTAAAATGAAATAACTCTTCAGTTGCAATAGTCCAATGTGTAACCGGAGCCAGGTCAACTGTGTGACTTCACCATGCATCCTAGAACTGCAGTATTACCATCTTTCCCCCAGAAGAAAAATGATGCTTTAAGACAATATCCCCAGCATAGGATTGCTGCTTTACTCCTGGCAAAACATGTGGATTATAATTCTCTGGAAAAAAAAAAGAAATCCTACAAACTTCAAGGCGTTTCTCCAGCATTCAATGGAAAACAGAACAGAAATAAAACCAAAACAAATACGGGAGGTGGAAGGGAAAGGGGAGATGGAAGGATGGTGAATCATCCTGATTTCCCTGTGATTAGTGTGTCACTACAGTCACAGAACAAGAAACAGAAACCTTGTCAAGTGGAAATGCCTCTCCAGTGGGTTGCTGTTGCCCATGTAGACGACAGCAGGAACTTTAGAACCGGGCTTGTAAATTGAGTCTGTATTCGTTAATCACTTGCATTCACTCTTTAAACAAAAACAAAACAAAAAAACGAAAAAAATCTATTCAGTACCGGAGATTAAATAATCACGTGTGTAGTCTCGTTGAAATAAATTTTCAGATTCCTTAAGAAGTCTAATTACTTTCAGTTGCCATTTTTAAATAACTATATATATATTTGTATATATTATCCTGTGATTCTAGTTATGGTTCCTCTGCTGCACTGAAGATTTAGAAGGAGCATAAAAGCCTTTTGTCCCCCACGAACAGCACAAATGCTGCAGAAAGGTTATAACAGGCAGTCTCGTCTTGCTACCTTCATTGATCCGGGCGATCCATGGCTTCATCGTAAGTGATTATCCTTTTGGGATCTGGAAAGACAGCAAAATCCTAAGTTTTCGACAAGCTACCTTCAGGACCTGCGGCTGAAGACATTCATAAGAGATCTGCAAGGTACTCAGCTGTTAACAAACTCTTTCCCAGGACGCCCAGCACCACCACCTCCTCCCGCAAATGCACTCGGGAGCCCTGGCTGACTCTGGCAGAGCAGCGCCGGCTCCCCACGTTACACCCCTGGGCAGCAGCACACGAGTCTCCACGTACCGCTCTTCCCACAAGCTAACACAGAGCATCTTCACAGGTGAATTGCAGGGATACACCAGAATTTAAAACTTGATTCTTCGGCGCCAGAAATAGAAAGCAATTTTGTATACACATAGGGGGAAGACTCATTAAATCTAGTTTGACACGGTTTTTATTGCTCTTTTAGAGACTGTGCTGCTCTCTGAACACCCCACGATTACGGTAAAGCTTACTGTCCTGACTTTGAGCGACCCAAAACACAGATAAACCCAGACTACAAACAGCAGGCACTGAAGAACTAAACCCTGGCATCTCTGGACACCAAGACAATCCACTCTCATCACCCATCCCAACAGACAGAGCAGGACAAAGCAATTTGGTTTATTTATTCTTTCCATTATCCTTACCTTGCTTCTGCAAATTCCAAACCGATTCCATTTCTGTGGAGGCAAAACGAGAAGACCATTGTTATTATGCAGACTGATGCTGCTATTAGAGACAACTCCAAACATGCTTTAATTTTCTGAGCATGACAGGACACCACTGCAGTTCTGCTGAGGCTTTCAGAAAAAGCCAACCCCATCCAGCCCCAACCCAGCCCACAGGACTGCAGGAATTTGACATGAATTATCCAGCAATAAAAGGCAGCACGCGAGATGGCTGTAACATGGTCTTAAGGGTCAGATGGCCAAACCGAGCATCAGGAATGTCATCGCCATTCTCCACTCCTACAAATCACAATCTACTTCGGACAAACCACAATCTAACTTCGGGCTTTTTCTACTCTGACTCCAACACTGCTTCACATGTTACAGCCTCAACAAGTAGCCTGGAGAAATGATTTTTACAAGCTGACGCTTAGCGTGTGTCAAATCAGAACCGCTGGACAAAGTTTCTCGTGGTTCACAGCATGCATCCATCTGCCGAAGCACACCACGCAAAGATTCTCTTCTAACATCGCTGCAAAACAGCTGCCAACATATCATCTGAGAACAAGGTGTGATGCTCGAGACATTCGGCTGCCTGCTTGGCTTGCAGTTCTTTCCCCAATTTACTTCTACAACACACTTGTGGGCTAAAGACAAACCAACCCTCCCCAGTTCTCGCTGAAAGAGCACATGCTTTTGTTTACCTAAGAAGTAACAGCAAAGATAAATGCTCTTTTCATTCACATTAAGAAACAGAAGGCTCTTCCCTTTAAAATGCCCCCAAAATTAAGTCACATCTTTAGAGACCTATTCAAACTAACTACAATTAGCCACTATCAAGTTGGAATTTTGTGAGCTAGAATATTTATAAAGACACTAACTGTACCCCGCGCCCAAGTTTAAGAGACAAAGTTACAGGAAAGGAGCATTTAGTAGGAACACAACCTGCAAGAACAATCTTTCACAGTCTCCCTTCTGCCAGACAGGAGGGTGACAGGACCTCGGCAGGGGCTAGGAACGGAGAATGGCAAAGGATTATTAAGCTACACGGTATGTGCAGTAAAGCACAAAACAAGGCAATAAGTAAACTAACCGGCATGGGAAAGGAAGAAAAAAGAGACCCTACAAAACTCATGGCCTCAGCACAATGTGTGCCAAGCGTCACCTCAATCAATCGCTTGCATGTTCGCGTCCCTTCTCCAACCCTTCATCTGTCCTTTGTCCGCTACAGTCTCAAGCTCCCCGGGGCAGGAAATTGCATGCAAATAAATATTGCCAACCCTCTCTGCACAATTAAGTCTTTTGTAAGGAAGGCCCTGACAAAATTTTACGAGGTCTGTTATTTTTGCATCATGATAATAACAGCAATACTTTGCACTTTCATCAGGGAAACCCTGAGTGCTTTGGGAACAGTAACCAGATTCTTAACACCCTCAGGGATGTAAGCAACCCAGCAAGGGACTACCTCCCTCATCTGCCAGATGCAGATTCCCCAGAAGTAAAATGAACCAGCTACTAAAATTACCTCCAGCAGAGCTAGTTTTCCATTCAGTGAAGTCAGATGCATCATTTCCTAACAACTAAAGAACATCACCTATTTTAACAGCTTTCCTCAAAGGCAGGGGACAGAAAACTACTCTGAAGTTGTTGGTTCCTCCACATTAGAGCAACGTTTGAGCATCAAATAACAAGGCAGAGGCTGAAGCACTGCCCGCTACTGTATCTCCATGCAAAAGACCATGCTTTCTTTTGCACTTCCATTTGATCCTAACTTCATTGGACACCACAAGAATGTGAACTGCTTGTATTAAGATGCACCTGGCAGTAAGATAGACAGTGAGGTACTATCAAAAACACACCAAAAAACTTCTAAGTTGTCAAAATTCTGTTTTGAAAAACCTAACAAACCAACACCCAAACTCCCCAACCTTTTCAGACTTCAATCTTCCTTCTCCTTCTTCAGAGAGAGAGGTAGGAGAGAGGGTGGTGTTAAGCATCCTGTAAATCCCAAGCACCTGGACACATTGGCTGGCAGATGCTCAGCCTGACAAAGCTACAAATACAAAGACCATCAGTAAACGGGATGCGGTATCGACTGTTACTGAACATCATCTGCCATCAGAAAAGCAAAGGCAAGGTCCTCCCCGCTACCTGCCCAGCGGCACATGGGTACGGGACAGCACAGGTTAAGCATATTTACCAACTGAAGCAACTTCACAGAGGGAAAAAAAAAAAAAGTAAGTCCTCGGCTAACTGCAACACAAAACTAGGAAAAAAAAAAGGTTTGCTTTCAATCTTAAGATGGAATTTTATGATTTATTTTGCTTTACTTGGTAATACATTAGAGTGAGTTTTCCTCCTGGTTCTGGATCAGTTAAGGGCTGTGGTCACCTATGACCATCACAAGGTGCTGTGACAAGTGCCATGACCACTGTAACTGTGGCTGGACAGAACTCGGTGACCAACGTGGTGGACAGGCAGCTCAGCAGAGCCACCGCTGCGTAATGCCTGGCTCTAGCTAACCACAGCAGTAAGCACAGGGATGCAGGCTGGAAGAAAGGTCAGCCCCCATGAGCTGGCCAGGTAAGAAGCCCCAAACCTGCTTTCAGCCCTCCTTCCTTGGGCTCAAGGAACTCTCTTCCTGAGCCCACTTCCCCTACATAAAGCTTCCAGGGCAAGTTCGAGCAAGGACTCCTACAATCGTTCACCCCTGCATGAGAAAAGGGGTATCCTCACCGTGATTCTGAGCCCACCTCCTCTCTCGGATACGGACCCAAAACCTAGTACTGCCGCTTTCCAAAGCAGAAGGCGGTCAAGACCCGACAACAGAAAGGGGCCACCATTCCCAAAACAGGACACGCAGCCAGGGAAATGGCACGCTTCCTTCTCGGCAGACTCCAACCCAGCTGGAGAAAATGCCATCAACAAACCCTTGCACAACCTGGCGTCAAAGCCAGCCCTGCTCCGAGCCAGAGGCAGAACTAGGTCACCTCCCGTGCCCCTTCCTACCTCACGTTTTCCAGAATTTTTTTACAATTAGCCGGCCTCTTTGCAGCCCTCTGGCTCACCATTTGCAGAGGAACTGCCTGGGGCAAACAGCCCCAGCCACATCCACCTAATGAGCTCCAGGGGAGAGAAACCACATTTTCTGGGGACTATCATGGAAACAAAGGGTCAGTGGAGGAAGGCTTTGATGTCTGGAACAGACTAAGGCACACTTTGGTGAACTGCGCTGAGATTCCTCATAGGTCAATAAACTTTACAGCAGGACTGGTACATAACCTTGAAGGGGAAAGAAGTCTTTCTGTGATAACTTGTTTAAGACAGGCACTTTTACACACATCTTCCTTGCTAGAGAGGCTGTTCCTGCAAACAGGAGTGTCTGCACAATGCCGTGGTACTAGTTCTTTGTTCTTATAAATCTAACATATAAACTGACAATTGTCCCAAAAATGAAGCGCTAAAAAAGAAATAATACAGACGGACCACCCTCGTCCGATTTTTCTGTTTCTGTCTGCAAGACACAATGATTAAGTTAAGGGATTGCCCTGGATACAAAGCAAAGACTAAAAATTCAATGCTGTGGAGACTTACCACTGTACCAAATATGCGGTACTCATCTGGACAACTGGAAAAAGCAGAGATTTGAAGGAGAATTAAATCAGCTTTTACCCCACAGCTCAGGCCCCACAAGACCATAAGCAACAGACTGAGATCTAACCCCTTCCCACCAAAGGGGATGGGAAACCAAGGCTTCCCCCCGCCTCCTCTGATGTAAAGGATGAAAATTGCTGAATTCACAGCTCCGCTATTTCTTCTGACCCAATTCACCACTCCGGCAAACGCCACTCCTGGCTGGGCCACGCTGCCTTGCTCTATTTTCCATGCTGCTCTTCTGCTTCTTCACGCAAGCAGAGATGCTGGCGCAACCGGGATGCTGAGAAGGAACAAAGCAGCGGCACAGGCAGAAACTTGGGGGCAAGAGAGAAGAGGGAAACTCTGCAGTTTCCTCTCCTCCACCTACGTGGTCTTTGCTACTGTGCAGCTGAACTGGAGACCTCGATTATTTGTTTTTTAGCTAAGGACAAGCAAACTACTGAACTTCACACCACAAAGCTTGCCATACAGAGCCCGGCGTTAGTGACAGACAGCCTGGCTTGGAAGACTGCAACTGCCCAAACACGACAAAGTTATTCCGGTATGAAACGTTTCATCTAGCCATCCTTAAAAGGAGGACTAAAGCAGTAAAAATATACTGATTTTGACAGAAGAAAAGCTGAGATACACCCAGCCTCCTCTTCTGAAGGACCAAAAAACCTGTGAGGACCAGTTTTACCTCCAAAAGATGAGGATTTTGGCAATGCCACAGAGGCAAAGGTTCAGTTTTAACCTAGAGAGGGACAATGTCTGTAAGCAAGACTGTCTCCCATACTAAGCCACTGTCCCTGTCTCCAACCACAGAAACAGTAGGCCCACCAGTGCCCAACTACATCAGATCTACCTTGCTAAATCAGGTATGTCACCCGCGAGGGTTTCAAGGCACTGTCACAAACACTGAGTGCCACGCGCTGTCAATGAAGGCAGCCACATTGAAGGATCGTGTTTTACGGTCAGGCAGATTAGATGATCGAGGGAGTCTTTCTGCCCTTTAAAAAGGAGGAAAAAAAACCCAAAACAACGCAAGGCACAGAGGACACCAGCACGAAAAGCACCCAAGAGAAGAACAGGAGGGCACATCATCAGCCTTGCCAGCACATTCCCACTACCCTGACTTCTGGGGGGAAAAAAGCAATCTGGGCACACACGAATGAGCACAGCTTCCTCCGAGACCACACTCTGCTCCGCAGCCACCCAGCCTTACACCCCAGCACAGCCTTGCCAGCACGCACGGTGCTGCCGTGGTTTAAACACGATTACTGTACCAGAGCCAGCCCACTCTCTGTGTTACCTCCTCCATCCATCCTTTCCCAGGGAAGCTGTGAAGCAACTACAACCTAGAATGGCCCTTGCAGTCACTGGGCAAACCGTGCACAGGAAAGCCCGGTTTGCTGGAACAAAGCTACTGAAGTAAGCTGGAGGCTTTCCTACAGCCTATTTACACTCCAAGATGAGGATCCACATAACCGGATCACAGCTACAGACAGAAACAGTGCAAAAAAGGGTGCAAGCTTGCGACGGACAGGTCACAGCACTGCAACTGCTCACTCTAGAGCCCATTCCTCACTGCAACACCCAGAGCTTCATCCTTGCACCACAGGTACCTTGCACTGAACCACTGCACACGGAGGAGCTCAGGGTAGGGGATGCACCAGGACCCCAACAGCGCTCCATGCTCACCCCTGTCCTTGCCCCACAATCATTTCTCTTTGTCTCCATAACCCCAGAGGCAGGGCGGATTTGAAGACCAAACTACCGAGACTTTGCTCCAAAGCAAACAGATCAATCTGAAGAGGGAGAAGTTCACCCTCCTCTCCAAATCAAAACCAAACAATCTGAGGATCCAACTGCCCGGGACACCCTAACACCAGCCCAGGCACACCCACACGCTCTCCCAAGAGGGGAGGAGGGGAAGGCAGCTTGTGAAAAATAAGCAAGTGAAATCATTCCTTTCCTATTGCAGAGGAACTGGTTGGCTAGCAGTAGGACCTCAGGAAAACAGCCCCAGATAAACGGAGAGAATGGTGTGGGAATTAACCACTGTGCTGCTGTCCGGCGAACACACCCTGGCAGCTCCATTTTCTAGACGTTTTGCAGCACACTGTGCCACAGAAGCTCACCCGCAGGGCTCTGGCTGCAGGATCACTGCCATGGAGAGGGGACAGCGTTTTTCACCTGCGCAGGGCAGAGAAAGGCGCCGTTCCTCCCAATACCCCTTAACCCAACTCACCCCAACGGACTTGAACACACAGAGAAATACAACACCCAACATCATCACAGAAGTCGTACTAAGACCTGGACTGATCTCCTGCTCTGTAAACCAGCAATAGCATCTGAAGACTAAGAAGGAGAAAGACAAGCTCAAGCTGTTTGGAGCACCCTTATCACTGCATTAATGACAACACTGATTAGAAACATCCATCATCTTTTACCTCTTAAATAACACCTTGAAGTTGGCACAGATAGAGCTTCAAAAATAAATAGGCATAGAGGAGCGGTGGGGCAGGAACCGTTTCCCTAGAGCATCACAAGGGCGCTTGCTCTGGATGCTCAAAGCAAGACCATTCACATGCAGAAGCATGGAAAGAGCAGAAAACAGGATTTTAAAGAGTGCTTTAGGTGTCCATTCTTGCCATTGAATGTAATTAACTCCTGTGTTCAGAAGAACTAAACAGCAGCCAGACTTTGAAGTTAACACCTCCTTAAGAGGACATGGGAAGGGAGTGTTCTTTATTTTCCTGTTGTTACTATTGTTTTACTGGGGTCTGTCTTTCACACAGCTAGTGAGAAGGGGAGAGCTGATGAGTCTTGCTGAGGCTGTACAGAGCTGCTTTTCCACGAGAAAGTTCAGGCTGAGAAAAACAAAAAAGGACAAACTTAAACGTTGGGAAAATTCGCAAACTTAAGAAAAGGATTGCGTAGGACTTCCCTTCTACGCCATGCTATGCTTTCTGGTACCCCCTTTTTCTGATGGGAAACTGGGATTTAGGCTGCAGGCAGACACAAGAAATGAGAATGGAAAGCTTGCTTTAATACTGGAATAGACTGAGCAGAGGGTAGAGGACCCAGATAAAATCAACTGATGATTGCTGTTCTCAAGAATACTAGAGCTTAAAACGTTAACATCATGAGAGTGAGATGACCTGGAAAAAATATTTGGAGCTATTATTTTTAAATGACTGGGCTTGCTATTACTAAAGGAAGGCATCTAAGTTTCTGTATGCTATACAGAGAGTTTGTGAACAGGTAATTTACAAACTCTGCAGTGGGTCAAAACACAGCTAATTTGCCAATTCCAACCACACACCAACCCCTTTGGGGGGGGGGGGGGAGCAAGACATTATCCACATATGTATGTGGAACAGTAAACAAAAAATGTACGATCACCTTTTCCCCTTCAGGGTAGGGGGATGCAGGGAGAGGGAAGGGGTGGGGGGGGTGGGGGACACAAATAAAAAAGGAGCTGCCCGTGTTCA